>CM066328.1:3138469-4338469 GCA_033807585.1 Hydrophis major
AAAACAAGAAATCCAATAAGAAACCAGCATGGCGGCACAAAGATTTCTCTGACAAATTGAAAGACACAAAGGACAAGTACACAAAAATGGAATGAGAGCTACATTAATTAAGGCAGAGTATCGGAGATGGCCCAAATCTTGCAAAGATGAAGTCAGGAAAGCAAAGGCTCAGAATGAACAAAGACAACAAAAATCAAAGAGAGTAATAAAAATAAAAGTTTCTTTCAACACCCAAAAGAACAAGGAAAAAAAGTCAAGGAAGCAGTCAGTTCGCCAATGGGAGAGGATGGCAAGGAAGCAACAGGGAGGCAGCAGAGAGAGAGAGAGAAAGAAACCTCACAAGTCCCCAGTCACTGAATGGAGGATCTAAGTGTGAGAAAGACAGATCACCTAGAAGTGTGAGAAAGGATTTGTTTCTCAGATATACATCTAAATATAGATATGTACCTATAGATTGGTAATTGTAGCTAGCTAAAAGCTGGAATAACAAAGTTGGAAGTGACCTCGGAGATCCTCTAGTCCAACCCCTTGCTCAGGCAGGAGACCCTATCCCATTGATCATCCAATCTCTTCTTGAAAACCTCCAGTGTTGGAGCATTTACCATTTCTGGTGGCAGGCTGTTCCACTGGTTAATTGTGTTCCCTGTTTGGAAATTTCTCCTTAGTTCTAAGTTGCTTCTCTCCTTGGTTAGTTTCCACCCGTTGCTTCTTGTCCTGCCTTGAGGTGCTTTGGAGAATAGGTGGACCCCCTCTTTTATTGGGGGGGGAGGGCAGTCCCACAAATATTGGAAGACTTGCTATCACATCACTCCTCCACCTTCTTTTTATTAAACCGGACATACCCCATTGCATCAGGCAGAAAAGATTGGAGAGCTGCAAGATTAGGAGGGAAATACATCAACCTTTGCAGTTCTGACCCAAACCTGGTTCCAAGAAAACAAACACCAAACAGAGGTCACAGCAAAACCTTTGAATGATTCTTTACGAATTCCGTTCCTTTCCAGTTAAAAGGCTGTTTCAAACCAATTGTCTCTGATAAGAACGAGTGGTGCAAGGCTGCCAAGAACACGAGATAACGTTGCCAAGAAATACTTCAAACCCAAAGAGTCTCCAAACACAAACTAAGAGAGCCCAAACGTCCACAAGACTTGAGTGCAAACACTTCTTTGCTTCCTGCAAAGAACTCTGGGTTCTCAGCTGGCTTTTACCTCTTAAGAGAGGGGCCGTCACCTTGCAACCTTACTCCTGAGTCGCTCATGCTGCTGCAGCTGCTCTTTCCTCCTGCGCGCACACACACGGAGCGCAGGCTCCTCGGGGGTCTCTTCCTCACTGCTGCCAGCCTCCACCATCTATCTCTGAAGGCAGCACTCCACTCCCTGATGGTCCTGGCCCTATCCCTGCATCACAGGCAGGCCTCTCTCCGAGACCTCAGTTGTCCCACACCTGCTGCCGGTGAACCACAACACCTGCTGATTAAAAGCATCAACCTCCACCCCCTAGTGGGACTGGCCTGCGCAGGGAAGCCCCCCCCCCCTCCATGGGCCAAGACCTCCTTGTCAGGATTCCAACAGTTACTCCCTCCCCCATTTAAATCCTGAGTCTCGAGCCAAAACTTCCAAAGGATTTATTGGGAGTTAACATGCCAGCACTGCCTGGGTGCAGCTGACTCTGAGACACCTCATTCCTTGTCACCCTTGACCCTGGTTCTCCCCCACCCACTGGGTGTATCCTAATTCCTATCCTCCAATGGGACACCTCCATAGCCCAGAGTCATCCATCAGGCTCTCCAGTTAGAATTTTGCACAGCCGAAACTTCAGTCGCCTCGCTACTATCTTTGAAAAACATGTTTCCCTTTCTGTTAGCAACTCTAACAAGACCAGAGAAATATTTTATGAGTTGACATTCCAACTCCCCACTTCTCTTCCCACCTTCGGCATTCTCAGCAAAACCACAGAAATGGGATTCAACTCCCCCCTCCTTCTCAAAAGGCAGCGATAGGCTCCAGTTATTATTTGGGCACTGTATAAACCATGCAGAGAGGGAAGGAATGGAGTCACCTGGCTGAGGGCAGGACAGGGCTGGCCGGCCAGAAGGTGAGCATCTCTCCATGGCACCATTTGACGGAGGCCCTTTCACGCTTAATCCTTTAAGGCAGACTCCTGGTTTACCTGGAGTTTTAGTTTTGGGTTTTCAGGATGCAAAAACGCCTTTTCGGAGCCCATCAAGGTCGAATTAAGAAGTAAATAAACATTTACTTAGAATTGATCTGGAAAGACTTCTGGTCCTGAATTTTCTTTCCGCATCCTACTCTGCAGAACCCATCTGGAAGGGAGTTTTAAAAACAACAACTTAGGATTGGTGTTGACAAGTTTACACTTGAACTCCTGCCTACATTTAAAAAGAAAAAAATTTAAAAAAAAATTTTTTTTAAACCACCTGACAGTCGACGTTGCTCTTTTGCATTCAAAGCAAATGCACTAAAAAGATAATTCAAATAAAGTGCAAAATATCAACCAAGCAGCCGCAAGGTTATGATTCAAAAACTAAAACACCGCGAATTGAAACACGACTTTAATGCATGAATTAAAATGCAATTTGAACAGGGTTTTGTACCATCAAAACCCTGTTCAAAAGCTTGGAACGTGGTGAAATTCTCCACGGGGTCACCCAAATGAGGCCAGCATAGGCACCAGCTGTGCCCAGAGTGGGCCTCCAATCACACGGTCACAACTGTCATACTGATTGTGTTGACACACACACACACACACTATCCTCCCTTTCTGTGACATGCAACACTTGGACAACTTTAGGAACGTATGCATTATTTCATCTGTGCCAGCCAACGGAAGGACGGCTCTATTTAACAAGGAATGGCTCTTGCTGAAAACGATTTGAAACTGAGGGGCAGCGTTTGGCACTTGAACCCAGGGCCTCCTGGCACCTCTGGATCCCTCTCTCTTAAGTCTCTTACTGAAGCGGCTTCTCCGAAGAGGTGCTGAGAAATGCAAATCTGAAATGAAAAGGACACCAAGCAGTAATCTCCTGCCCGGTGGAGTGTTAGCCCACCAAGTCTGAAAGGAGCGACCTTGGGGGCTTCTGCTCCACATTTTTGGGCCATCCTGTTCTCCAACCACTCCGGATCAGTGGGGGTGCCTGAATTCATCCCTGAAGTGGCAAAATGCAAAAGACCAGGCCAGGCAAACAGATAATGCAAAAAGCTGCCCGAGTTCTACTTTATTGCTGGAGAAATTTAGGAATTTGTTATGCCACCTTTATGAATCTGGAAAATAACTTTGAGGAGACAAAACATATCCAACACACTTTCTCCCTCCTCCTTTTCCCACAACAACCCTGTGAGGTGGGCAAGGCTGACTGGCCCAAAGTCACCCAGCTGGTTTTCATGCCTAAGACAGGACTAGAACTCACCATGATTGGCCCAAAGATCACCTAGTCGGCTTTCGTGGCTGAGGCAGGACTACAATTCAGTCTTCTGGTGATTGGACCACTCAGTTGACTTTCATAAAGAAGGCAGGACTAGAACTTCCTATCTCCTGGTGATTGGCCCAAAAATCATATAATCAGCTTTTGTGCCTAAGGCAGGACTAGAACTCACCATCTCCTGGTGATTGGCCCAAAAATCACTTTCATGCCTAAGGCGGGACTAGAACTCACCATCTCCTGGTGATTGGCCCAAAGATCATATAATCAGCTTTTGTGCCTAAGGCAGGACTAGAACTTACCATCTCCTGGTGATTGGCCCAAAAATCATATAATCAGCTTTTGTGCCTAAGGCAGGACTAGAACTTACCATCTCCTGGTGATTGGCCCAAAAATCATATAATCAGCTTTTGTGCCTAAGGCAGGACTAGAACTCACCATCTCCTGGTGATTGGCCCAAAAATCACTTTCATGCCTAAGGCGGGACTAGAACTCACCATCTCCTGGTGATTGGCCCAAAGATCATATAATCAGCTTTTGTGCCTAAGGCAGGACTAGAACTTACCATCTCCTGGTGATTGGCCCAAAGATCATATAATCAGCTTTTGTGCCTAAGGCGGGACTAGAACTTACCATCTCCTGGTGATTGGCCCAAAAATCACTTTCATGCCTAAGGTGGGACTAGATCTCACCATCTCCGTGATTGGCCCAAAGTCACCCAGCTGGCTTTCACGGACAGTGAGACTAGAACTCACCATCTCCTAAATCAGTCAGCTTTCATGCCTAAGCCAGGACTAGAATTCACTGACTCCTGGTGACCGGCCCACTCAGTCGACTTTCATAAAGAAGGTAAGACTAGAACTTCCTGTCTCCTAGTGATGGGCCCACAAATCACATAGTTGGTTTTGGTGCCTAAGGCAGGACTAGAACTCACCAACTCCTGGTGATTGGCCCAAGGTCACCCAGCTGGTTTTCACAAAGACGGTGGGACTAGAACTCACCATCGCCTAGTGATGGGCCCAAAAATCACATAGTCGGCTTTCGTGGCTAAGGCAGGACTAGAATTCACCGTCTCCTGGTGATTGGCCCAAAGATCATATAATCAGCTTTTGTGCCTAAGGCAGGACTAGAACTCACCAACTCCTGGTGATTGGCCCAAGGTCACCCAGCTGGTTTTCACAAAGACAGTGGGACTAGAACTCACCATCGCCTAGTGATGGGCCCAAAAATCACATAGTCGGCTTTCGTGGCTAAGGCAGGACTAGAATTCACCGTCTCCTGGTGATCAGCCCAAAGTCACCCAGCTGGTTTTCATGAAGACGGTGAGACTAGAACTCACCATCTCCTGGTGATGAGCCCAAAATCACCCAGCTGGCTTTCATGCCTAAAGTGGGATGTGCACCTACCGTCTCCGGAGCGCCTTAACCACTAGGCCAAACTGCCTCTAAGAGAAGATCTGAGCTTGAAAGCCAGCTGGGGTTTCCTTCTGCCGTTCGTATAGCGAGCAAAATTGAGACACCGCCATCCTGAGTCCCTTTCTAATCCTCCTTCCCCTTCCCCTTTTCCTCTACTTTCTTGTGTAGAGACTTTTGCATCCTTTATTTCGTAATGGGTCCTTGGGAAAACACGAATTTTCGCAGCTGCACCGATTTCAGAACATACTAGGATTTCAGAAAAACACAACACTTTCCCCCAAGTGGTTTTGGGTACAAAGTGTCCATCTCCTCCTGCTTTCTTCTGGCAGGACCCTCCTCAGAATCAGAAACAGAATAGAGCTGGAAGGGACCTTGGAGGTCTTCTAGTCCAACCCTTTCCTCAAGCAGGACCCCTTATACCACTTCAGACAAGTGGCTGTCCAGTCTCTTCTTAAAAAACTCCAGGTATGAAGCACCCACAATGTCTGAAGGTTGATGCTTTTAAATTGAGGACTATCTGTAAACTAAAGGGCCCTTTTTAAACTGGTGCAGAAATAAATAAAAAAATATCTAAAACCATTGGTTGATATTTTTCTACATTGATTGTGCTGGAAACTCGGAGAATGTTGTAGTTGCAAGCTGTGTTTTCGCTTGGATTCGAGACAAACAGGACACCCTATTTATGTTACGGGGCATTTTTCACTTAAATTCATTTCACGGGCCCTTTTTTAACCATCTCCGGACACTACCCCCCCCCCCATGAGGAGAACTTGTTCTAACACAACCACGCTGTGGACATGCAACCACACTGCCTGACAGATTTCCAAAGCATCCTGAGAATCACTGTGGGGGCAGGGAAGGAAACAGGGGGGAATTCAAACCCCAGCTTGTGGGTTCGATGGAGTTACCTTAATTTTGGAATAAAATTCAAGGAAGACCGAATATGAGAGCACGGAGACAAGGGATAAAAAATGCATCTAAGAATCGACTCTCAATTAATTCTCATTGGATCATGTCTCCCTGGTCTTAACTCCAGTTTTCTCTTTGGGAAGGAAGCAATTAAAAACGTCTTATATCGAAGCCTAATGGATGCAAATGAGTACCGGCTCCTGAAGAAATGCCATTAAAGTACAATTGCTTGCTGTGTTCCACAAACATTTTCTTGACTAGCACTGAGGATGTTACCTCATTTTGGGTAACAAAATGTCTGCAGGAAAACCACCAACTTCAGATCCTCCCAAGGACCTTTTGTTTCCACCCTGAACTACAAATAGTCTCCTTTATTGAAACATTTTCTTGCCCAGGTTAAATCTTCGGCTGTGAAGGTCATCCAGCCCAACCCTGTTCTCAATCCGTTCACAAGCCAGAACCTCTTTATGTGGAGGATTGGCTTCCACAATTCCACCAACTCCCTCTAGGAAATTTAATATCCCAGCAGAATTCAAATTCACAATTCCAACACCCTGATAATACCAAATAACTGTCTCGCCCTCCTTTCTCCAACACCTTTCCCTCTTTTCTCACGGGAAAACTAACCCTGCAACCTTCCAAGTGAGATGAAATGTTTAAGAAGCTCAGGAGAAAACCAACAACTCAGCCTAAATCTGCGAAGCCAGCATCTGTCCACATTTCTGCAAAAGCCACATTCGAGGGGCAGCTTTCTTGGGCCTCGCCATCCGAGCGAAATTGGAAGCGGACGGCAGCAATCATGTAAAATAACCCCCAGTGTTAGTCGCTGCTGATTAATCACCACCACAATGACAGTAACAATAAGAAAAGCAACCTCTAAGTCAAGGCCAGGATGTTCCCTGCTTACGGATATCAACTGATTTGTTCTTATCCTTGTTTTCCACTTCTGGACTTCGGTGGACAGCTCCTCTCTCGTTCGCCGTCTTGGCTGCTGCCTCCTTTTTTGTAAGCCATGAATTGTACTTGGGTTTTGAATTTTAGCCCACATTTGGCAGGCAGGCAACCCACTCCCTGAGGCCCATGCCTTCCAAGCCATACCTTTCTAGGTATCCCAAGAACAGGTCGATCCCGAGCGAAGAGATTTCCATCACAACCGAAAGGTTCAAATGTCCTAAAACGGAAACATGACGCAGGGCGGATTGAATCCAACCCCTTTTTGCCCAAGGGAGGGGCAGGCTAGCTAAATTAAGGGTAAAATCTCCTCCCCATACATGCTGGGGTGCTCAAGCAGACTTCCATCTGCCTTCCAAAAAAAGCAGTCCCCCCCCCCCCCCGATTTGTATAAGGAGTGAGAAAATTGGAGAGAGACATTTTTGGGGGGATGGTTGTATTCAGCTTGAAGCTGGCCTGAATTTCTCGGTGATTGGGACTCCTTTGGAAAGGGAGGGGAGGGCAGGAAAAGAAGCCCCCCCCCCACCCCAAAAACCTGTTGCCAGGAAGGGACCATTGTACCAAGGAGGCCTCTGTGCCCTGTTAGAATAGAGTGGAGAGGACCTAGGAGGTCATCTAGTCCAACCCCCTGTTGGAGCAGGAGGCCCTGTTACCATCTCAGACCAACGGCCTTCCCTTCGCTCCTTAAAAGTGATGGAGCACCCATGCCATTTCGGAAGGCAAGCTGTCCCCACTGCTTCGTGGTCCTCCCTGGTAGACCATTTTTCCCCTTCGTCTCAGGTTTGCTTCTTCCTCCTTGCTTCGTTTCCATCCTTCGCTTCCCATCTTGCCTCCGGGTCCTCTGGAGAATAAGTTGGCCCCGGACTCACCGTTGGGGCAGCCCCTCAAATAGTGGGAGGGGGCTATCACACACACACACACCCTCCAAGCCTTCCTTTTCTCGAATTCTTGCAACTCTTCTTCTGCCCCCTTTCACCTGACTTTGCAACAGGTCTCTCTGCCCTTTGCGTCCTCGTCGCCTCATGGGAATCGGGAATTCCCGCAGGGAAGCGGGAGTGTGTGTGTCTTTTGCCCTCTTTGGCCAAGCCCAAAGGAGTCTCCCCACCCCCCCAAAAACCCCAACCCCCTAAGCTAACAAAGGCAAACCTAACCAGCATGATGTTACCTGGCTGGAGATCCCGGACAGGAAGAACTTTCTTTTTTTTGGTGGAGAAAGATTGTTTTGTTTTGGTGCACGAGTCTCTGCGGGTCTCCTGGCCGGCTGGACGCCCCCAAGGCTGTTTCGGGTCTCGCAGCTGTCCAAGGACCTCGGACAAGTCCCGGGATTAAGACGGGCTGATTAATTGGCGGGCCTTCCCCTTTAAGAGTGATTGACAGCTGCTGCGCCTTGCAAAACTAATTGCCGCTAAATGAGCCTTCTCTTTTGGTCCAGCAGCCAGCAGAAGGTCCGGGGTTGGGTTGGGGGGGGGCGGCGGTCTCTTCCTCTCTTTCTCTCCCACCGCCCCCCCCCTCCAAGCCCACCCCCACCCCAACTGTCTCCTGCACAAAAGAGCCTTCCCTTGTAATCCCCTCATTACAGAAGAAAGAAGAATTAGAAACAGAAGGAATTGGGGAGGGGGTCAAGCTGGAACAATGGCCTTTGTCTTTGGGCAAGGGGGGAGAGGTGAGGGGAAAGGGGGGATGTCTGGAGGCTGTGTGTGTGTGGACCCCCTCGCTGGGGGGGTGGTTATGGCTTGGCAAAGCTGTACAGCTGGAGGGCTGGTGTGAGTCCTGGGAGGGAAGGGAAGGAGCTTTGTGGCGGAATGCAAACTGGTGGGAATGTCCGTCGACAGGTCGGGGTGGGTTGGTGGCAGGCCTGGAACAGCTACTACCTCAAAGAGACCCCAGCCCGAGGCACCCAGGAGGAGGCTTCTGACTGGCCCTCCATAATCCCACTCCCCAAAAGAAACTGGGCTCAAAGCAAAGAGGGATCTCATTGAAGAGCCACTTAATACTTAGACTTCATAAGGCCGTGATGAGGCCACACCTGGAATTCTGCGTCCAGTTTTGGTCACCGCATGACCCAAAAAAAAAGAAAAAAAAGAAAGGAAGGGAGAAAAGAAAAAGAAAGAAATCATGTTTTTGTCTTTATATAGCAGCCCAAACCAACAGAATCTGGTCCTGTCTTTTATCCAAAGTGGAAATTGGTTGTTGAGGGGCCTCGAAGGGAAATAAATCTCTTCACCCAGACTTGTAGAAAGTCTCTCTTTTCGTTCAGTCTGCATGGGAATTTATTCAGGCTATACTGTATTCTGTTTTTTCCCCTTTTTAAATCCCCCCATTAACACCCATTAATTCCCAATATTAATACCGCTTTATAAAGTCTTTAGTAAGGCCACACCTGGAATACTCTGTGTCCAGTTTTGCTCACCACGGTACAAAAAGAGAGAGGTTGCAACTTTGGAAAAAGTGCAAAGAAGAGCAGCTAAGAGGATCAAAGGCCTGGAGACTAAAACCATATGAAGAACAACAGCTGCAGGTTTTGGGGGTTTGGCCAGTCTAAAGAAAAGAATTTGGGGGGGACATGATAGCAGTTGTACAGGACTTGAGAGGTTGCCACAAAGAAGAGGGAGTCAAGTTATTTTACAAAACACTTGAAGGACAAATAAGGAACAATGGATGGAAACACATCAAGGAGAGAAGCAACCTGGAATTCAGGAGAGATTTCCTAACAGTGAGGACCAGCGGAACAGCTGGCCACCAGACGTTGTAGTAGATGCTCAACACTGGAGGCTTTTAAGAAGAGACTGGACAGCCCCTCATTTGAAATGATAGAGGGTCTCCTGATTGAGCAGGGGGTTGGGCTAGAAGGCCTCTAGAGTTTAATGGTTGTTAAGTGAATCTTGCTTGTCCAAAAGGGGGAATTTTGCTTGTCGAAAGGGGGAATCACACTCCCCGAGGACACAGCAACGGTCATCAATACGAACCGGCTGCCAAGCGTCTGAATTTGGATCATGTGACTGTGGGGATGCTTGCAACCATCACTTTTGCAACTTCTGAACGGTCACTAAATGGACCGCTGTAAGTCAAGGACTTACCTGCCTATGCTTTTTTTTGTTTGTTTGTTTTTTGATTTGCGTCCTGCTTTTGTCCTTGTCGCAAATCACTCAAGGTGGCAAAGATATTTTCTTCACAACAGCCCTGCGAGGTGGACTGGGCTGAGAGAGAAAGAGACAGAGAGAGAGGGAGGGAGGGAGAAAGAAAAGCAGGCAGGGGAGGGAAGGGGCTTTCTGCACTTGGAAGGGGGCCTATGGACATCCCCCCTCCCCCCCACACCCATAATCTCCTTCCCACAAAGCGCCCAGTTCACCAGTTGGCTGTTTGCAAAGTGGCTGGTTTTTCAAAGTCTGTTCTTCAATGCAATTGGAGGAAGAGATTTGGGGAATCAGAACCTTCTTTCCTTCTCTCCCTCCAGTCTCTCCTTCCTTCTTCTTCCCTCCCTCCATATCTCCTTCCTTCTTCTTCCTTCCTTTCTTCCTCCCTCCCTCCCTCCATCTCTCCTTCCTTCTTCTTCCCTCCCTCCATATCTCCTTCCTTCTTCCTCCTTTCTTTCTTCCTCCCTCCCTCCATCTCTCCTTCCTTCTTCTTCCTTTTTCTTCCTCCCTCCCTCCTAACCTCTCCTTACTTCTTCCTCCCTCCCTTCCTCCCATCTCTCCTTCCTTCTTCCTCCTTTCTTCCTTCCTCCCTCCCTCCCATTTCTCCTTCCTTCTTCCTCCTTTCCTTCTTCCTCCCTCCCATCTCCTTCCTTCCTTCCTTCTTCCTCCCTCCCTTTCCTTTTTCCTCCCTCCCATCTCCTTCCTTCCTTCCTCCCTTCCTTTTTCCTCCCTCCCTTCCCTTCTTCCTCCCTCCCTCCCATCTCTCCTTCCTTCCTTCCCTCCCTCCCATGAAAGCTGAAGAGAACTGGGTTCAAATCCCACCTAGGCCATGAATCTGAGTGGGGAGCGGGCATGACCAGAAACTTCCTCTCGCCTTAACCCACTGGACAAGCTGGTTCTGAAGATCAAATCATGGTTGTTGTTGTTTCCTCAGCAAGAAACTGCAAGCTCCCCCCCACATGCTCTTTCCTTGTTATAAGCTGGGGTGGGGGAGGAAGAATGGCAAAACTGCCCCCCCACCCCACTTTCCAAGGCCCCCAGAGCAAAGGCTGAGATTCCAGAGAGAAATCTGGCCGATCTAACTCTTTTGCAAATTTTGGACTTAGGACAAAGCCTGCAGGTTGATCCTAAAGTAAGTTTATTTTAAGATTCAGGAGGTACACAATCAGCAGCAACAAACAGCCTCCAGAGACTTGGGAGAGATTCCTGTGCACTCTGCACATGCTTAGGAAACAAACATCTGGGTGTTCCATGCACTAAAAGGCACAGGACAGGGGAAGGTTGAACATTCATTGTTGACAGAATATTTTATTTTGCATGATTTAAGTGTTTTTCCAAATGCAAAACACAAGCAGAGGAGAGGATTTTCAGTTTCACAGCACCAAAAAAGTACAGAACAGTTGAGCTAAGCCATGCCCAGGCTCCTTGCTGTCTCCTTGCTCACACAGCAAATACTGTTTCAGTTTCCAAACAGCCCTCTACTCTCTCATACACTGACAGGACACTAGCCAGATGAATACCAATGGATGCTGGGAGGCAGAGGCACAATTCCCCCCCTTATTTTCCTCCCAAAAACTAAGCCTGATCACATAGTTTCATAGCAAACCACACGGGGTATCGAGCTAGTGTTTAATAAGGATAAGTGAAGATTATGGTGAATAGATTTTGAGAATAAGAGTTATGGTTATTGTATGTATAAGATTTATTACTGGTATTTAATAGAGATTGCACCCAGACAGTACACTATCATTGTAGATTTGGAAATGTTATATATAACAAAGAAAATTGCATTATTATTATTATTATTATTATTATTATTATTATTATTATTATTATTATTATTATTATTTAATCTTAATAATAATAATAATAATAATAATAATAATAATAATAATAAGAAGAAGAAGAAGAAGAAGAAGAAGTGCGGTCCTGTGCACACACGGTATGTGTTGTATGTGTGTATACACACAATATTTTTACAGGGGCCGGAGATTTTTTGACCTCTTAACTGGTTAAGTGAAAACCACCTGTAAGAAAGATGGAAACCCCGTGTTGCTTTTCAGCACCTGCCCTTCCCTGTTTTTTGCTCCCCTCCTTTGTTAAAAGCTCCTCTCCGATCAAAATAAAAATTAAATACAATTATGCAGAGCCCCTGGAATTCAAGGGAGGGGGGTCGTCAAACCAATCCCCAACCACAATTCAAAAACTTCCCTCCCTTTGATGTGGACTTCTGAAGACATTAAACGCTGGAGGAAAATGCCTTGCGGGGGTACAGGAGGGCCCCCAAAAATTAAATTAAAAGTTATTTTCAACAGATGCGTTTAATCCGAAGGCATTTCTTAATCCTCCCTTTGAATTCTTCTTCCCATTCCGGATCCTCTCCTTGAATTGGGCTTAAAGGCGGGGAGAAATTATTCGCTCCGGAACATCCGTCCTCTTTCCCAGTTCGTTGGCTTTGTTTAAATACAGATCGGCCTCGAGTTATGACCCAAAGTTCTGCTGCTCAGCCAGATAGTGGATAACTGACCTTTGCCCCATTTTGCAACTCTCCACACCCCGGTTGTTAAGTGAAAAATCACCGCACCGTGAATCACACAGTGGTTCGGGCAATCCCGGTCAGAAGGTCGCAACAATGGGATCGCACGCCATCATAAAGGTGAGCCCCTCGGCAAATGGCTGAGTTTCGATCCTGTGACCATGAGGAGGCTGCAACGGTCGCTAAGTGTGAAAGTATCATCGTAACTTTGGTTAGTAAACGAATAGTTATGGTTGATTGATTGATTGATTAGCCCTTGGGCCATGGCAGAGGGCCAGAAACAAGTGACTGAAATTCCATAAAAGCAATTTAAAATGGAATTGGAATAAGATACAATCTATGATGAAAATAGGATATAATCGATAGATATAAAAACAAAATACTACTCAAGACATCATCACAAAATCTCCAGAACTGTAAAACTTACAAATTTGAAATTGGGCACGTGTGTTCCTCTTGGCTTTTAGGTGCTCACTAAGAAAGGATTCTTCAAAATGGCCATCAGAGCATTTAGAGTATTTCTTATATTATTATTATTATTATTATTATTATTATTATTATTATTATTATTATTATTATTATTATTATTATTATTATCTGATGCTAAGGAGTTCTATTCCCAATCCCCACCCGAAAAGAAATATCTTCCAAATGCAAAACACAAGCAGAGGAGTTTCAGTTTTAGTTTCACAGCCCGAAGCAGCTTTAGTACAGAACAGTTGAGCTAAGCCACACTGTCTCCTTGCTCACACAGCAAATACTCTTTCACTTTCCAAACAGCCCTCCATTCTCTCTCACCACTGAAAGGATGCTAGCCAGATGAATACCGATGGATGCTCCTGTGGTTAGCCAGCAGGAGGTGCGGATGGCTGAGGAGAGCGAGGACTCAGGTGAGGGGCCAGGACCATCAGGGAATGAACTGCTGCCTTCAGAGATTGTGGGGGGCTGGCAGCAGCGATGAGGAGTTTCCCGAGGAGCCTGTGCCAAGTGCGCATGCACGCAGGATTGCTTGCAGGAAAGAGCAGCTACAACAGCACGGGCGACTCGGGAGTAAGGCTCCAAGGTAATGGCCCTTCCTTCAAGAAGAGAAAAGCCAGCTGTGAATTGGACATTCTTTGCAGAAGGCAAAGACGTTTTGAAACTCAGCCTTGTGGGCATTCCAGTTGGTATTTGAAGACTCTTGTATTGTAAACTATTTCTTATCTGTTGTGTTTTGGCAGACTTGCAAAAACTTGGCAAGGCTCTTTCTTGTCGGAGCTAATTAGTTGGAAGCAGCCTTTTATCTGTGAAGAAACAGAATTCCTAGCTGAAACATAAAAAGGTTGCACTGCTGCCTTTGTCTTGTGTTTGCTCTCTTGGAACCAGGTTTGGGTCAGAACAGATGCTGGTAGGCAAAGGCACAATTCCCCCCCTCCCTATTTTACTTCCCATAAACTAAGCCCAACCACATAGTTTTGTAGTGAAGCACTAGTATCCAGCTAGTATAAATATATAGATAAAATATAATAAAGCTATATTTCGGTGTCAAAGTAAAGGAATAGTTGTTGAGGACTGCCTATATAACAAGTTTAAAAGGCACCTTTGACCCAGAGCCAAGCTGTCTCACACTTAGCAGTGAGACCAAGACTGTTCCACTTACCCGGAACAAACCTGGTTAAACAGAAAGTGGTAACAAGACAGTTTGAAAAAGGTGTAACGTTTGGCTGCCTTTTACAAATACCAGTTTGGGAACCGAATGCCCGTGGCTCACCAAGGATTGCAGTCAATTTCTTACAAACTTTTGTTTGCCATGGTTGTTAGGGTCGGATCACTGCAGTTGTTGTGTGAATCATTCAGTCATTAAGCGAATCCAACATTCCCATTAATGTTGCTTGCCGGAAGGAAGCTGGCTGGGAAGATTGTAACAATGGTGATCCTGGGTTACTGCCATGCTCGTAAATACATGTGAATGGCCAAAGCAGAACTTTGATCACGTGATTGTGATGAGGCCTCAACGGTCGTAAGGGCAAGGACCGGTCCTGAGGCCACATTTCTCCAGTGCTGTGGTAACTTTGGACAGTCTCTAAATGAATTGTACCTGTAGCTCTTAACATCTGGAAAGCGTAGGATGACGGACACAGGAAGTTTCTTGGTGGAGAACAGAATTGCTGACAATGGAGTTTTTAATCTCTCATCTTGCAACAAAGAAAGAATTATTGGTTGTTTTGCAAATTGGATGACGACAAAAACTACCTGAAAAAAAGTCAGGAAGAGTCCCGGGTGGGTGGAAGCATAACTGACCACACATTTTACTGGGGTAATATTTTTAATTGGAATAAAATTGGTGGGTGAGGAAAAAGTGAGGACCTCAAACTACATTCTTCCCTTTGTGGCAACCGCTTCCATAAAGCGCTTCCATTTTGGAGGGGCTCCTTCTTTGCTAGCATGGATGATGCAACCTAGTTGGGTAATGAGAGGCCTGTAGAAAAAAAAAATCTCAAGCTGAGAGAGCACCAAGGATCCCACAGACCTCCTCCTCCCCTCTCTACACTTCACAACCCTGCCTCCAGCACTGATAATGTTACCCAGTTGGGTCATGAAACGTCTGCAAGAAAACCACCAAGCTCAGAGAGGACCAAGGACCCCGCAATCCTCCTCCTCTCCCTCCCCATGAAACTCTTTCCCTTCTAGCATTGATGACATGATCTAGAACGTCTGCAAGAAAACCATCAAGCTCAGAGACCATCAAGGAGTCCACAGGCTCCTCCTCAAACCTACTCCTTGTTAGGGATAACATTGTTTACCCTAACTGGTTTAGGTAAAATAATAAATAAGTTATCATGGTTTGTTGGTTAAAGTGTGTGTAACTTTAACTGCAAGAATGTAATTAAGGGAGTGGTTGTAAAAGCACCATAAAAGGAGCAAGACAAGGGCAGCTTGCTCTCTCTGGCTTGATGATCCCTAATTACTGGATGGATTGATGACTGCGTTTTTTTCTACTGGAACGGGAGAGAGAAAGGAGTGTTGATTTTTCTCAACGGTGAGAAGAGATAATATGGACTGATTTATTGTAAGTGAACTGACATTGAATATTCAACACGGACTTTGCGAATTGAGTATCCCTGAATGGACTGACTGAAATGATACATGAATAATGGACTGTTTTTGACTATGCTATAACTCTTAAATGGAATAAACTATATTTTTGATAGCACAAGCGTATCTGCTTTTTACTGAGTGTTAACTAACATACAAACTTATCTCACACATTTACCTGTCTGCCTAACTGACTAACGCTGCACATTCTGTTTAGCGTGTTTCCTTAACATTGGTTGGGGGACCAGGCTTAACACTCCTCACTAGCACTGATGATGTTACCTAGTTGGGTCTTGAAACGTCTGCTAGAAAACAACTGAGCTCAGACAGCACAAAAGACCCCACAGTCCTCCTCCTCCTCTTCTTCTGTCTGCAAACTCCACCACCTTCTAGCACTGATGATGTCACCTAGTTGGATCATGAAATGTCTGCACAAAAGTGCCCAAGCTCAGAAACTGCTCCCCTCCCCAAGGGCCCCACCGTCCAACCCTGAGCTACGAAGACTCGCCTTGATCGGTTCCATTTTGGGCAAAGTGCCCCCCCAGCCCCCTTGCTCGGGAGATCGCCAGCAGGCCTCTGGCCCAACACCAACACAGGTCTGGGGGTGTGCCCAGCTGTGCCAACCCATAGCAGTGGATCTGGGTGCAAGCTGCAGCAGACCTCCCTCTTCCCATTCAACCCCGAGACCAAATTAAGAAGTAAAAGGACGCTGGATTGGAGCTCCGGGCCGTCAGGATTGGGCACCTAAAATTCAGCAGCCGGTGGGGCATGCCCGGACTCGTGGGCATGCACTCTCAGGCCATCCGTTGTCCTCGTCCTTGGCCTGCTTGGCAAGGTGAGGGTTTAAGTGTTTTCCACCGCCTGCAGCCGGTCCCCTCCTCTGCCCAGCAGGGCGCTGGCGTAAAGCTGGCGAAAGGTGATGGAGGTGTGGACGAATTACGAGGACAAAAGATGGTCTAATTGCCCAGGAGGCGTGGAGGAGGCCCCCACTACTGATTTCCTCCCAAGCCAAGCTGGGGTGGGTCCCGTAATCGCCTCATCACTTTAAAATATTAATGCTGCCTTCCTCTGTGGGCTTCCCAATTACCCTAATTGAAGGCAAATTGGCTAAAGGAGAGCCAAGGAGGTATCAACTGGCTTTAATTCGCTCAAATGACAGTTTTAAACTTGGCTAAACCTATTAGACACCCAGGCTGAGAACACTTAAGAGACACTGTCTCAGCTTACCCGGGTCTGTGTGTGTGTGTGTGTGTGTATACAGGCAAAGGATTGCGGGTGAGGGAGGGGCCCAAAGCAAAGCCAAGAGCTAGGTGGAATGGGCAACAATTTGGCCCACCCTGAGCTGGCCTTCCTTGCTGTTTAAGAGCCATTAGAATTGGCCCTGGGTGAGTGTATGTGTATGTGTTTCAATGTCCCCAATGAGTCACAAAACAGAGGTCTGTAGGAAGTGCCCTGGGAGACAGGAGGAAAGGCTGCAGTCTCCAACCTTGGCCACTTTAACACTTGTGGACTTCAGCTCCCAGAATTCCTCAGCCAGTTTTGCTGCCCAGTCTCTTCTTAAAAGCCTCCAGTCTATATCTACAACTTCTGGTGGCATCTATAACTTCTGCATCTACAACTTCTGGTGGCAAGCTGTTCCACTGCTTGATTGTTCCGTCACGAAGTTTCTCAATTCCAGGTTTCTTCTCTATTTCCGTTGCTTCTTGTCCTCCCTTTGGGGAGGGGGGATCCTGCATGCATGCACAGATGCACGGCACATAAAGGGGGAATTGCACACGCATGCGTAGGGGGCGTGCCCCCTCCCATGAATTGCCTTCTTGGTGCTGGCATGCAAGCACAGGCACAATTATCGGCACAGGAGCCGCAAAAGGTTAGCCACCACTGTCCTATCATATCACTCTCAGTCCTTCTCTTAATTAGAAGACTAGACATACCCGTTTCCTGAAACGGTTCTTCATATGTTTTAGCCTCCAGGAGCCCTAATCATTTTTGTGGGTCTTCTCTGCCACTCAGTCCAGATCCTCGACATCTTGTTTTTGTATTGGGGTGACCAGAACTGGATGCAACATTTCCAAGTGTAGTCCAAGTGTCAGAGGTGGTATTCTACCGGTTCTGTCCGGATCGGCCAAACCGGTAGCTCTAAAGATCATCTGTGAGTGAACCAGTTTTCTCTGATGATCGGCTGTTGGGCCTTCCTGCTGGCCCTGGCTCTATTCTTATCTTTATTTCCTGGTTTTCAAGCTCAGCTGCTTCGCACGGCAGCTGTTGAACACAAAAGGAGAGTGCAGAACTGTAGATGGTATCAAACACTCTGCACATGTGCGCAAAGCACGCCCACCAAACCGGTGGTAAAATTTTTTGAATCCCACCACTGCCAAGCGTGCAGAAGATGCATGGGATGTGTTCCCTCATGTGGCACTCCAAAGGAGGATACAAATAATCAAATGTATTTATTTAGCAACTGTTCAGGGTTACGATGGCACTGAAAAAATGTGACTTACAATAACTGGTTCTTGCGCTTATGTCTGTCCCGCAGTTGCCCTTCTCCTCCTTCCACTCCATAAACCCTCCTCCCTTCTAGCACAGATGATGCTCCCTCCCAAGTTGGGTCATGGAACATCCGCAAGAAAACCATCAAGCTCAGAGAGTAACAGGGGTCCTTCACCCTGGTCTTTGAAATGTGCCTTGGGTCTGATCTTCCCACCCCCCAAGGGCCTGAGATCTTATGAGTTTAACTGGATTGAATGATGCGGGCTCAGTTTATGACGTGAAGCCCATGGGTTTAACACACTGCAGTCATTGAGTCACGAAGAATCACGGCTGGTCTCAGAAATCTAAATTACGAACGAACAATAAACTAGATGTTAGGTGGTAGTGCAATTTTTACTTCGGAAACTATCTTGATGTGTTAGAATCCAGTCTGTCCTTACCAACGTCTGGAAGCTTGTAGTAAGTTTCCCCCTGCTGGGCATTTGGGGAAATACTCCCTCCCCTTTTCTTCTGAACAATAGCAAATCTTTGCAAGGGAAAACAACTTGGGCAACTCTGCATTTATTCGAAAGTCAATTATTTTATGCACAAACCAAATAGCTCGTTTTTGGTTAGGGGCTCTTTCGATGATGTGACCTGTTGGTGGAGAGGTCGAAACACCCAGCTCCCATCCCCCATCCTGGTCCCACTCCACGGCCTTCCTTCTCAAATCCTACAACGTACTTTAAATGTGTTCAACCAGCTTAGCCTGCTGGGAACAGAAGATCCAGAGAGATAAGCCGTGGCAAAAATAGGGAGGCATTAAGTATCTGAGCTGCCATCCACCACCCTGGAAGGGTGGCTACAAGCGTGTCAAGGAGAGGTTTCCAGTTCTTCTAAAAAAGGTGGAGCACGGAAGATCCTCACTCTCTTCTTTTGTTTTGAACCACATGGGCAGGATTGCACCGGAACCAGTTTCTGATTTCTCCTCTTCCTAGCCACATGGTGAACAGAAGTAGTGGGCAAGGGAGAACTGCAAAGGTGTATTTGAAAGGAATAGATGTCTGTCTGCTCTTGCTCTGCACAAGCTTGGTGCCTGCCTGTCACACGTGGTCGAGAGCCCCAACCTGGCCTTGGCTGAGCTCAGCTGAAAAGTATCTGAACCCAGATTATTCCATGAACCATGGTGAACCACATCAGGAACATCAGTGGTGGGACGGTGCTGGTTCAGACCGGTTCTAATGAACCTGTAGCTCCGATGATCAGCAGACTCCACCCACCTGCCCTACATTTTTTGTGTTTTTCAGCTCAGCTGATTCCCACGGCACAATAGATTCCCGCGCCCCAGCTGTTTTACTTACCAGGGCTGCCCTAAAAGATAAGCTGTAGTAGTGCTTGAAATTGATGCATTTTGTAGTAAAATTTTTTGAATCACACCACTGAGGACCGTGTATGAACCTAGCAGATTTAATGAATCCAGTTTGATGAAAAGGACTGGGGAGAGGAGAGTTCCAATATTTGAAGGGCTGCATTTTCCAAAACACCTGAAGGCAGAACAAGACACAACAGATTGAAACTAATCCAGGAGAGAAACAACCAGTGGAACAGCTTGCCACCAGAAGTTGGGGGTGCTCCATCACTGGAGGGTTTTTAACAGACTGGATAGCCATTTGTCTGAAATGCTATAGGGCAGGGGTGTCAAACATGTGTGTGGGCCGGATCCGGCCGTTGGGCCGCCCTGTGTACCCAATGTGAAGAGGAAACATTGGGCCAGCAGTTTGGGTACTGGTGTCAAGCTGGCCACGCCCACCCATCCAGCCACATCCCCTGCCACACCCCCATGGTCAGCCACAGCCCTAATGCAGCCTCAATGAAATTGAGTTTGACAATCCTGATATAGGGCCTTCTGCTTGAGCAGTGAGTTAGACTAGACGACCTCAAAGGTTCCTTCCAATTCTGTTATTTTAATTTTTATGTTCCACAGAACAGGTTCAGTTGCTAAGTCGTGTTTGTTCACGATCACACGCACCACAGCACGCCAGGCCCCCGTATCCTTCACAATCTCCCTGATATTACCAAAATTCACATTCGTTACACTATCTAATCATTTCCTCTTCTGCCGTCACTTTCTCCTTTTGCCTTCCCTCCTTCCCAACCTCGGGGTCTTTTTCCAGAGTCCTTTCTTCTTATTTGGTGACCAAAGTATTTGAGCTTCAGTGTCTCTCCTTCCAAAGAAAAGTCAGAGCCGCATTTCCTTTTGGATCAGGTGGAAAAGCTAGAAATGTGTTAAAGGGGGGAAAAATTCTAAATCCATCTGAAGTGGAATTCCTGGAGCTTCAAACAGGAGAAAACATTCTGACAAAAAGGCTCAATTTCAGAAAGGCCTGCTCATGCTTTTTTCTCCTCCGCCACATCTTCTGGTTCAAGAGCTCATTACCAAAACACTTAGTGTGGAATCCCTTAAGAGTTAAATCCTGCTTTTTTTTTTTTAAGAACAAAAAAGACTAATTTTTTCCAAGTTCTGTTCCTTTCCCAGATAAAGGGAGAGTTGTGGAGAGTAAGTGCCAGGAATCTGCATTTCTTTCCCATTGATAAAATTCAGCTGAAGATGCAAGCGGCGTGAGGAATAAGGCACTTTTCTGTCTGGTACGGTTGAGGAACAAGATAGTAAGAAAATGAGTCTACTCATTGTCCGTTGAGTTATAAAAGTTTCATGTTTTATTAACACACGCAGACGTGCACAGACTGATTGACCCTATCCAGGAATGCTGACCGAGATCCTAAACCTGGATCGGCATGGCCAATATTCTATACTTTTTAGGCTTGAATAGCTACAGAAGTAATTTGGAAATTTCAGCTGGTTCAGAGAATATGTGCTGCTGAGCAGCACCGAAAACGGAGTAACACTACATACCAAAACTCTTCTTGTGATGACCTTCAGCTCTGTGAAGTGGTGCATCACAGGGCAACAATTTTTGCACCAATGTACCTCAGATGGGCTAACTTACAGAAGGCGTCCAAAACCCAGGACTCCCAAGGGACTGACATTTGGGAAAGCTGTTGCTGCTTCAATGCTACTGGCTGCTGAAGGTCACGCGGTCTTCATTTTCAATGTTCCATGGCAGTTTCCCAGCCAGTCTTGCAATCCCTTTTTCTCTCTCCAGCCACTAACCTGCCTGCTGATGCTTCCTGCCAGATTTCAAGGAAACGTCATGAGGAAGCTTGGAAGTTCCCAACTGCTTTTTTTTTTTTTTTTTTTACCCTTGGTGATTTCATTTCTCTTTTTAGGTAAGGAAATATCTTTGCAAATAATGAATCTATGGAGCTTGGGTCACCCAGCAAATAAGCAAGCCACAATTTCATGATTAATCAGGATTTATCACTCTGAAGGACATGGACAATAAATACTTTTTCTTCCATTCAATTGTTTCAGATTCAGAGATTGCCTAGACAAGTCCCTGCAGATTTCTTGGCAAGTTTTTTCAGAAGTGCTTTGCCATTGTCTCCTTCCTTGGGCAGAGACATAGTGACTAGCCCTAGTCTTCCAGTTGCTTTATGCCTTAAGGCAGTACTAGAACTTACCACATCCTAGTTTAGAACTTGGGAACAAACACCAAACTGGCTCTCTGGATATTACTCGTGCCTTATTCCATGGGGACATTGTCAATGCCTTGTGAGACAAGGCTGTTTCTCCCCACTGGGCTTCAGTGCCATCAATGGGGCTTTCACCCCACTGGGCTTCAGTGCCATCACTTTGACCAGTCAGGATTGAGCCTGGGGGACACTCCTGGCCCTTCCTGTCAGACCAGGTCCAAATCATGGCTGACATTTGGGGAATACCACCTGGCCTAGTGTTCCTCAATATTGGCAAAGAAATTGCGGACTCAAGTAAGAATTCTGGCTTGATTTATTCTATTGTTTTCTTGGTTGTTCATGGTCTTCTCCAACGTTGAAGTTCAAAAGTGCCAATGGTCTCTCTTGCCTACTTCCTCAAAATCCAACTTTGGATTCCACAGAGGGTCATGGAATGCAGGAAGAGCATGGTCTGCACCATTCCAACTGCTGAACAGGGCACTTCAACTATCCAAGTGCTGAAAACTGCAGGAGAGATAAAAGGAGTGTTGAAATATTTTACTCATTTATCCTGTTAGCCTATATATTTATAAAATTTATTGGCCCCTTAAGGATAACTGTGGTGGAAAGGAAGGAAGGAAGGAAGGGAGAAAAGATAAAAAAAGATATGGGCAAGTGGTAAGGAAATTTTACTGAGGGGTTGGGGTGTGTGTGTTTGTGTACATATTGCCATGTAGCTATTGCCATTGGCAGAAAGTGAAGGGGGGAATGATTATCAGGGTTTGCATGCATGTAGCTTGATACACATTGCCAAACTCAGAAACCCTGACACAAATTTGAACTTAAGACTTATATACCGCTTTGTAGTGCTAGCCCTCTTTAAGCCGTTTACAGAGTTAATATATTGTCCCCAACCATCTGGGTCCTCATGTTACATGAAGCCTTGCCAATTTTAGCTCACCCACATCTGCTGGGAACTTCAGGGGCCAAAGGTTGAAGCAGCTGAAGAGGATTAGCCTGGGGAAAACAGGCTTAATACCTTGGCTGCTATTTTCTTAAGTCAAAATGGGGACCGGTGGATTTAGGCTAGGGTGCCAGTCCAAACTCACCTTGGATCAGTCCCTGTCTAACCCCAGAAATGAACACTGATACGTTGCCTTGACGGTTGCTTCCCGTCTCCTTAAACAGCCTCCCTAACCCAAGGCTCTTGAACCACAACACATATGTGCTGGCTGGGGATGATGAGAGTTTTCCTCCTACACAGCTGGGGAAGAGAATGAAGGAAAGCAAATTGCCCCCTCATGCCCCCACAGACTTGCCTTGGAATCCCAACCTGTCAAAATCTGGGCATGCCTATCAGTTTATTTAAAGAGCCATTTTAGGATTCCACCCTCTTTTGATGCTTAATTGTCACGGTTCTATAACTTTTAATTTTTTTAATAATCCTAATTTAATTTTTAATTTTACACATTGTTTTATCGATTGTATTGTATTGTATTGTAGTTCCTCTCTGAGATGGGCAGTTTAGAAATATGAAAAGAATAAAAAATCATAGTCCTTAACTTATGACTATCTATTTAGTGATCGTTTGAAGTTATGACAATTGCAGAAAAAACGTGACCTCTGGCTGGTCCTTGAGTTTATGATTGTTGCAGGGTCCCTGTGGTCAGGTAATCAGGAATCTGAGGCTTGGCAACTGGCATATATTTATAGTGACTGTTGCATCCCAGGGAGCTGTGATTGCCATTTGCCACCTTCCCAGACTGGATGCATGAGGATGCTGCAGG
Source organism: Hydrophis major (assembly GCA_033807585.1). NCBI lineage: Eukaryota > Metazoa > Chordata > Lepidosauria > Squamata > Elapidae > Hydrophis > Hydrophis major. Next base: position 3,161,758 of record CM066328.1, read on the forward strand.
TGGTGCTACCAGAGAAGGGCATTAAGAGCCCAGGTGGCGGTGTGGTTAGAATGCAGGCTTGTAGACTAACTCATTGCTCATGAGTTAAATCCTAGTTCAAGGTAGACTCAGCCTTCCGACCTCCCTTTTAAAGTTGGTAAAATGAGGACCCAGATTGTTGGAGGCAAACGGCTGACTCTGTGTAAATCGCTTAGAGAAGGCTATAAAGCACTTGAAGTGGTGTGTGAGTGCTATTCTCTTCCTCTTCTTTTTTCATTCCCTCTACTCTCCCCTTCTTTTTCTCCATTTTTTCCCTCCTGCTCCCCCATCTCTCATTTCCCTTCTCTTTTTCTCTCCCTCTTCTTTCCTCCCCTTCCTTCCTCCCTTTTTTTCTTTCCTTTCCTTTCCTTTCCTTTCCTTCCTTCCTCTTGTAAGAACCATTATGGTGCAATGGTCAGAATGCAGCATTGCAGGCTGACTCTGCCCACTGCCAGGGTTCGAGCCTGACTCAGGGTTGACTCAGCCTTCCATCCTTCAGAGGTCAGTAAAAGGAGGACCAGATTGTTGGGGGCAAGAGGCTGACTCTATAAACTGCTTAGAGTGGGGCTGTAAAGCACTGTGGAGTGGTGTACAGGTAGTCTTTGACTTACCAGAGTTTATTTAGTGATTGTTCAAAGTTACAACGGCACTGCAAAAAATGATTTACGGCCATTTTTCATACTTACAACCATTACAGCATCTCCCTGGCCACATGATCAAAATTCAGATGCTTGAGAATCGGCTCATATTTATGATGGCTGCAGAGTCCCAGGGTCATGTGATTCCCACTTTGTGACCTTCTGACAAGCAAAGTCAAGGAGGGAGTTTGCTTCATTTAACCAAAGTGTTATTAATGGCACCGATTCACTTAACAACAGTGGCAAGCAAGGTCGTAAAATGGGGCAAAACTGACTTAAACGTCTCGCTTAGCAACAGAAATGTTGGGCTCAATTGTGGTCATTAAGTCGAGGATTACCTGTATAAGTGCTATGGCTATTCAGGAGGGAATAAAGCAGGGGTGTCAAGGCCCGCAGAGGCTGGATCTGGCCCGTGAGGCCACCCTGGAAACAGCAAAGGACTGGCCTTCTGGTGCCTCTGCCAGTGAAAATGGAGTAGCTCCATTTTCAGCTGTGACTGTCTCCTGAAGCCCTCTGCCAGCGAAAACTGAGATCAGGAGGGCCGCGCACAGCCCCCACCCCCTTTTCACTGGCAGACTTCTAGAAAAACAAATTACTAGCAAAAGTGAGTCTTCCCAGCCTGGGCTACCACAGGTGCCTCCAACATGAGTAACTCAAGCTGGCCATGCCCACCTGGCCACACCCATCCATCCCCCCAAGGTCAAACACAACCCTGATGTGGCCCTTAACGAAATCAAGTTTGATACCCCTGGAATAAAGAATGTCGCCAGGCTGGTTTTGTCACAAAGTGTAGTCAATGCCGGCGTCCCATGAGGTGCGTGTCCTCAGCAGTAGGTCGTTGAAGCTGCACTAACAAAGCCTGCAGTAGAAGCGGATCATCTTCCCCTCTTGACTTGCAGAAGCAGGAGAAGGAATAGGGACACTGGGCTTCACCCTTTGAGTCCATCCAGCTTGGGTTGACTTCCTCAGGCCTTACCAAAGCTGACCTGTGCGGGAAAAAAAGGTCACAGGGTAGCACACGTAGCAGGGAAGAAACTGCTGCTCTGCTTGCCTTATCAAAAGAAAAAGCTGTGTGTGTGACAGTCAAGGACGCTGCAGTATGATCTGTGAGAGCCAAACCCAGGTCTAGCATGGAAGCTCCGTAGCCAGTTCTGGGCTTTGAGCCCAGCCAATCTCATGGGGCTATGATAATGGGGAGGAAGGAGGAGGAGAAATGGCTGGACCTCACTGAGCACCTAAGAGGGGATGGAAGCTTTATGGTAGAGCAATAAAGATGATCAGGGGGGCTAGAGGTTAAATTGTATGATGAACGTTGAGGCAACTACTTTCTCCGTGGTGGTTCACTAACATCTGGAACATCAACCCCTCAGAAATTTGGCTGGCCCCCACTGTGATACTCTTTTGGAAGGCCTTGAAGATATGGTAATTCCAGTGGGCCTGGGGAACCCAGAGCGGGATGGAGCCCATTAAACGGCTGGCATGAGTATGTGTTATCGCCAGAGTCAGTAGGGGGGGTGGAAGATTATTTCAATGTTTAAATTTCTTTTATGCCTTTTCCTGTAAGCTGCCTTGAGTCGCCCAGAGTGAGTAGGAAGCAATATAAATTTTCCAAATAAAGTAGGTATGTCTAGCACCTATCGAAGAGAAGGATTGGAAGAACACATGATAACTGTCTTGCTTTATTTGAGGAGCTGTCACAGAAAAGAGGGGATTGACTTATTCTCCAGAGCACCAGAGGGAGGGGAAGAAGTAATTGGTGTAAGTTTGTTAAAGAGCGAGCTAGCATAGAAGGAAGGAAGAAATTTCCCAAGAACAATCACTCAGTGGACAGCTTGTCTCCCAGAGTTGTGGGGGCTCCACCACTGGAGGATTTCAAAAATAGACTGGACATCCATTTCACTGGGGTGGTGTAAGGACTCTGTCTTGAACAGGGGATGGATTAGACCATCTCTGCGGTCCCTTCTAGCCCCATGATTCTATGTTCTAGGAATGGACGATAGGGAAGGAGGTCAGAATTAAAGGAGAGGCCAGAGTCCTTAGACCACACTGTTGTCAAAGACCCTGTGGGAGCCTGAAGGGCACACAAATAGAGTTAAAGGACAAGAGGATCAGGTGCCTTGGATGAAATGCCTTGTTTCCCATAGGATTATAATTGTTTTCCATATTCATGATCTAAATTTAGATCATGCAGTTTGCAAATGTTTGCTTACCACTGAGGTGGTTAGGGTATTTTTATCTGCACCACTGTGGTGCCATTATCACTACTTGTTAAAGAAAACACAGTGATAATCCATTCATCTGGGCCTTTTCTTCAATGTGTTAAACCTTTAATGTGTTGGCCCTCTGGTGGCTTAATTGTGGCTTCTGCGAAGTCATGAACCTTACAGAGATTTTGAGGGAACCACGTAAGAATTACAGGAAACCTCTCCCAAGCCCTTTCCATTCAGTTAGGGCAATGAGCGCCCCATTTCAAAAGACCAGGGCAAGGACCGGGAAAAGAATTGCCAATGAGAGTCTACTTCCTTCTCCTCCTTCTCAGGAGGGAAGGTAACCCGAATTGGATGACCAAGGGAAGTCCCAGGGTGGCAGAAAATCAACGCAAAAACAAAAGGCAAAATTAACAACAGGTCACTTGGCACAAACACAAATCAGATGGCGAGCAGATAGTTGTTGAGAGCCTCAACAGGGAGGACGAGGTGGCTAGTTCCAGATTGAAGTTTCTGAGACGACGACACTTTCAGGACTGGGATAAAAATCATGCCCTGGTCCAGTCTCGTTTGGGTAGCTGCAATTCTCTCTAGGTGGAGCTACCCTTGGAGAGTCATTTGGAAGCTGCAAATGGTATACAATCGTGGTCCACAACCTTTTTTGGCACCAAGGATCCTTTTTTATGGAAGACAATTTTTCCACAGACCGGAGAGAGAGGAGAAGTGCATCCCTTAGATCCCTCGCATGCAGTTTCTCTTGCCCGCCACGCCCCTCCAGATGTGCACCCCAGTTCCTAACAGGCCATGAACCAGTCCCGGTTCACGGCCCAAAAGTTAGGGATCCCTGGGATAGAATGATTATGGTAGGTCTGCATGCCCTTGGGTGCCGCATGTAACATAATGCAACCCAACCTGTACTGGTTGCTGGTTTATTTGTGGGTCCAATTCAAGGAGCTAGCTATCACTTTGAAAATCCTTTATGCCGTGGGTTCAGAATATCTGAGGAGCTCATCTTGCCCCAATGGAACTGGTCCATTCTGCCCGTTCTGGCAGGGGGAGCATGCTATGGGCCCCTTTGGTCTAGGAATTTCGACTGGTGGGGTCCAGAAGAAGAGCCTTTTGTGCCGTGCCTCCCACACCTGAAAGCATTAATCCCCTGCTCTGCTTGTTGGTTTGGGGGCCTTCCGTGTCTGTTAACATATTAAATGGTGTAGGGTTTCCTGCTTAGGCTGGGGTGGGTGGGGTTGGACTAGATGACCTATAAAGTCCCTTTTAACTCTGTTTACATGTTAACTGGTGAACAGTCTCCTGATTGGGCGGGGGCTTGCACTAGATGATCAACACTTCAGACACTGTCAACCTGTTAAATGGTGTAGGGTGTCCTGCTTGGGTGGGGGCTGGACTAGATGACCTACAGGATCCCTTCCGACACTGTCAACCTGTTAAATGGTGTAGGGTGTCCTGCTTGGGCAGGGGGCTGGACTAGATGACATCTGAGGTCCCTTCTGACTGTCAACTTGTTAAAAGCTGTAGGGTCTCCTGCTTGGCTGGGGGGGGGGGGGGTTTGGACTAGATGACTTCCAAGGCCATCTGTTAAGGTGGCTGAGCAGTGGCCTGCAAGGCAGTTGTATTTATACCTCTGGTTATCCATTGCCAGCTCCCTGCCTCCCGTCATGCCTCCCCCCATGTGCCCGGCCAGCCTCGCAGGGCTGTCGTGAGGGAGGCCCAGAGCAGCAGGCAGGAAAGACTCGCAGGGCACAACCAGAGGTTGGTTTCTTCCAGTTCTGGCCAACCTGGTCGGGCTGTTGTAAAAAAACAACCCCCCCCAAAAAAGCCTCCAACAACCTACAAGACTTCCCCCATCAGGACGCCGTCCTCCCCACCAGGCTTCTCGGGGGACTCCAAGCCCAATTATCCCCAGCCCCTAGCTCGGCTGGAGGATGACGTGAGTCTGTCATATATATTGTCTTAAACCTAAAGAAATAATAATAAATAAATAAATATAACTCAAAAGCCCTCCCAGCAGAGAAACAAGGCCGGTCCAGCGCCATTACCACCACCATCACCCCCCCCCCGCAAAAAGAGCGGCCTACCTCGCAAGGCTGTTGTACAAAGACGGACAAGAGGGCCTACCGGCGCTCCGGGGACCACGCGACGAGGGCCGCCTCACGCCCGCCTCCTCCACAGCGGCCTTTCCTCCTTTCTAAAAACCCGCCCTGGCGCCCAACTATGTCCGCGGTCTTCAATTCGGAGGATCTACTAGCCGCCATCTTGGATTTACCTCAGAAAGAGAGAAGAGCAACGACGAGGGGAGGGGGAGGAAAGTTGGAGGCGCGCGGAGCATGCCGGGATAACGTCATGCGCCGGCCGACCGGCCGGCTGACTCAACAGCTTCTCCCAGCAACAGGCCCCGCCTATGCCGGCCTCGCTGCTCCTCTCCGTAGACTCGCAATATTTTAGAGGCGCAAGCACGGAAAGCACTTCCGAGCTCGCCTTTCGTTCAGTTTCCCGCCTTAAAAAAAAAGAAAAGAAAGTAAAGGCAGCCATTTTAAGACACCTGGACTGCAACTTCCAGAATCCCCTAGCCAGCTTTAAAAGGCCTAAAAAAAAAAAAAAAAGGAAAGCTTCATCCTTGGTAGTTTTGGCTTGTGCCTCCATGGAGTTTTCATGCTCGCAGGGTGGAAGCGGGCTGCTCTTCCCTGTCTTTCTTCCAGGATCTTGGTTCCTCACTTGAGATTTCCTGGTGGTTCCCCATCCAAAAATCTGAGCATCACACTTTAGCTTTGGGAAATCAGCCAAGTTGCCCGAACCTAGACACTCAATAAATTTTCAGATGACACCAAGCTGGCAGGAATAGCTTACACTTTAGAACATAGGTAAAATAGAAAGAGAACAACATAATTGGAAGGGACCTTGGAAGTCTTCTAATCCAACCCCCTGCTTAGCCAGATTTAAGATACAGAAGTATGTTGATAGACTTGAATATTGGGCACTTTTTGTAACAAAATGAAATTCAATGGTTCTATATTTAGCCAAGAAAAACCAAATGCAAAGGGACAGTACAGTGCAGCACCAGCCAAAATGCCAACACTGTCCCGGGCTGCATAAACAGAGGGATAAAATCAAGATCATGTGAAGCGTTAATGTCACTTTATAATGCCTTGGGGTAAGGCCACACTTGGAATATTGCATCTAGTTTTGGTCCCCCGGTGTAAAAAAAGATGTTGAGACTCTAGAAAGAGGGCAGAGAAGAGCAACCAAGATGATGAGGGGACTGGAGGCTGAAACATAGGAAGAACGGTTGCCGGAACTGGGTATGTCTAGTCTAATGAAAAGAAGGACTAGGGGTGACATGATAGCAGTATTACAATATCTCAGGGGTTGCCATAAAGAAAGGAATCAAGCTATTCTCCAAAGCACCAGAAGGCAAGACAAGATGCAATGGATGGAAACTCAGGAGGAAAGCAACCTGGAACTAAGGAGAAATTTCCTGATAGTTAGAACAATTAATCAGTGGAACAACTTGCCTCCAGAAGTTATTGATGCTGGAAGTTTTTAAGAAGAGATTGGACAACCATTTATTTGAAATCATAGAGAATTGCCAGAGGAGGTTGGACTAAAAGAACTCTTAAGATCCCTTCCAACTGTTTTTCTGACAAATGTTCCCCAACATTCCTGTATAGTGCAATATTAATGCAATATCAGGGGTTTTCAATTCAATGTATAGAATGTGAAGGATGTGTGTTTATTTTCATAGTCCGAATGTACACTGAAGATTGTATTTAATTTCATTGTATGAGGTGCATTGACAATAAAGTAAATTAAAGATCCTTCCCAGCCTGGAGGCTCTGAGATATCATTAACACAAACCCAATATTAACACTTCACATGATCTTGATTCTATCCCTCTGTTTATGCAGCCTAGAACTGTGCGTGCTTTTTTTTTCAGCTGCTGCACACAGTTGGCTCATATTCAAGTAATTGTCCATTAAGACTCCAAGTTCCTGCTTCCAGTTACTATTGAGCGAGGTATCACATATATTGTACCTGTGAATTTGGTTTTTCTTGCCTAAATGTAGAACCTAACTTTTTTCACCATTGAATTTCATTTTGTTAGCTAGCGCCCAATGTTCAACTCTATCCAGATCCTTCTGGATCTTAAGCCCATCTTCTGGAGTGTTGGCTATTCCTGCCGGCTTGATGTCGCCCGCAAATTTGATGAGTTCCCCATCTATCCCTTTGTCCAAGTCATTGATGAAGATGTACTGGGTCTAAAACAGAGCCTTGGGGTTCTCCATTGTATACTTCCCTCCATGTAGATGTAGTTCCATTCAGGACTACTCGTTGAGTGTGGTTGGTCAGCCAGTTACAAAGAGGATGGAGAAATGTGAAGATGCTCCAATTTTTTTCTGAATGTTTTTTTTTTTTTTTTACCATTTTCACTGTTCTGTAATGTTGGAATTGTTAGCTGCTTGATCACTTGATTTAAGTTGTGCAGCTTGTTGAGGTAATTCCCTGTTAGGAGAATGAGCGCATACAGGGAGACGTAGTGAGAGTGATGTTGAATAACACACCCACAACATACAGATACACTGTACAGTAAATATAAGTTTTTACTTCCAATAAATGTTTAAATACAGTCCAAGATAAGCGGTCCAAGTCATTCACAGGTAAAGCAGCCAGTTTTCAGTCCAGGGATAATCCAAATATCAAAGTCCATTATCAAAAACAGTTCAGTAACAGACTTACATCAAATCCAAGAATAAGTCAATTAGGAGGAATGGCAATACTCTCCAACAGAACGAAACAGAGACTCACTGAGACTTCTTCTGAGACTAAACAACCCAGGTTTCTGGCTCCATCTTATGGCCGTTTGAAAAACCACACCCAATTACAGTTTTAGCATTTTCTTGAAGACATAGTATTAAAATGTCTATCCTAGTTTATATATTTCCAACCCAAATAACTGTTAGATGACTTACATTCCTAACACAGCAACAGAAATGGAAGGTATCAGGTGTGCTGCAAGGAATGGACGGTTTGTCCAAGGAAGCGAACTGGAGGCGAGTTTGTGTATGTGTGGTGGTGGTGGTGCGGTTTGCACGCAAGAGGAGGCTGGCCAGGATGGGAGAAACTTCCAGAACAGAGGAAAGATTGAAGAGGAGGAAGAGGGGATGAAAAAACATGAGAGTAAGCGAGAAGGGAATCACAGAAGGGGAATTATTGATGGCAATACCGGGAAATGGAGGGAGATGGAAACGGAGCAATATTTCTCAAACTCTTAAGGCATGGGGACTTCAACTTCCAAAATTTCCCAGCAAACCAAAAAAAAGATTAAGACTTTGGAAAAAGTGCAAAGAAGAGAAACTAAGATGATTTAAGGGCCAAGGGACAAAAACACACAGAAAGGTTGCAAATTAACAATTAACCAGTGGAACAGCTTGCCGCTAGATATAGTGGGCGCTTCGTCAGTGGAAGTGTTTAAAAGAGTCTAGAGACAGTCATTTATATAAATTGGTATACTATAGGGTCTCCTGCTTGAGCAGGGGGCTGGACTAGAAGACCTCTAAGGTCCCTTTCCAGCTCCATTCTCTATTCTTCCAAGCTAGAAAACCCACGCCTGTAATATGGAAACCCACTCCAGGCGTGATTATCTATGGGAGAATCCAGCCACTTCCAACAGTCCCGACACGGAAATAGGCCGACCACCTTGGAAAAAAAAGAAGCCCGGGTCTTAAAGCAAAAAGACTCGCGTCGGGCCAGAAAATAACGTGGGAAATCCGAACCTAAATGGGCGCAACTGCGCAGGCGCCGCTCTCCAGCCGCACACGTCCCCCCCCGCCCGCCGGCGCCCTCCTCCTTTCCTCCCCTCCTCCTTGTTGGCGCCTGCGAGCGCCCGCGCGACAGAGCGGCTTTTGAACGGCATCGCGTCGGCCCAATGGGCGCTGCCCATCGGCCGCGCCGCCGCCAATGAGCGGCGGCACTCGAACGCGGGGAGGGGGCGTGGCCAGCGACGCCACCCGCCTCCTTCTCCTGCTGCTGCTGCCGCTGCTGCTTGATTGAGGGACCGACTCGTCGCGCGGCCGGAGCGACCCCCTTCAGCCTTTTTTTTTTTCCTTCCTTCCCTCTCCGTCGCTTCGCTGCCGCTGTTTCCATCCTCCTCTTCGTCCCTCCCCTCCCCTCTCCCCGCCGCCATCTTCCTCTGCCTTTCTTCGGCGCCCGTCGTCAGGTGAGCGCGGCCGAGGCGGTTGCCGCGGGGAGGGGGGGGAAATGGAGAGGGTGGGGGGAGGGGGGAGGAGTAGGCAATGGGGAAGGGCTTGCTTTGCGGCTTGGGTGTGACGCGAAGGGGGTGTGGCCTGCGTCCCGCGCCTGCGCGGCCGCGCGAGGGAGGGAAGCCGCGGCGCAGGCGGCCTTATGTGGGCGAGGCGTGCCGTGACGTCACAGGGCGCGGGAACAGCGTCATAATCCCCGGACCGGCCTGAGAATTGCCCGGCGCGCGCGACCTGCACTTGGCTCCTCCTCCTTTCTTTTTCCCCCCGCTCGAGCGAATTTCAGGGACGCGTTTCTTCAGTGAGGCCTCAAGTTTTGGAAAGAAGGTAGACCGGGCCGACCATTTTCCTCACGCCGGGCATGAAGGCCACAGCGCCATTGTTGCGGAGGGAAGGGAAGGAAGGAGGGGCGAGCGGATAGGCCTTTTTTTTTTTTTTTGCCCGGAAGCCCCTGCAGGGAGGATCTTTCCTCAGACCCACTCCTGTTTTTTTTCGATGTTTTGATCCTCTTTTCTAAAAAGCCCCCATGTCGGAATCCTCTACCCCTCGTTGAGGGACGGGAATTCCAGATATCCAGGCAAAATGGCCTACCTAACGGCAGCTGTTGAGGCGCGCGGCTCTCCGAGCTACGTTGTTTTGAAGGGGCGGGAGCGGGAGCAGATCGTTTGTCTGAAATGGTGTGCTGGTTTTTTTGTGGTTTTTTTTTTTTGAGCAGGGGGTTTGGACGAGCAGGAGCTTGTGGGCTTCCTACTCCCAGAATTTCGTGTCACCCCCCCCCCACCAGCCATGCTGGCTGAGGAATTCTGGGAGTTGAAGTCCACAAGTCTTCAAGTTGCCAAGGTTGAAGATCCTTGGACTAGAGGACCTCCAAGAATAGAATAGAATACATGTAGAAAAGAATAAATTTAGAATAGAATAAGGGAATTGAAATGGGAATAGAATAGAATTCTTTATTGGCCAAGTGTGATTGGACACACAAGGAATTTGTCTTGGTACAAATGTTTTCAGTGCACATAAAAGAAAAGAAACATTTGTCAAGAGTCAAGAATCGTCAGGTACAACACTTAATGATAGTCATAGGGTACAAAAGCATACTAAGAAACAGTTAATGTAAGTCATATGGATACAAGCAACAAAGTTACAGTCCTACAGTCACAAGTGGGAGGGGATGGGTGATAAGGAATGATGAGAAGATTAATAGTGATAGTAGTGCAGACTTCGTAAATAGTTGGACAGTGTGGAGGGAATTATTTGCTTAGAAAAGGTCCCTTTTCCGATGCTGTGATTTTGTGGAATGGAAAGAAGGACCAGGGGGGACATGGCAGCAGGATTCCAGTATTTGAGGGGCTGCCCAAAGAAAGGGGGGGGTCAGACTATTCTCCAGAAGCCATTGAGAATGGGACAAGAAGCAGTTGATGGAACTCATCAAGGAGAGAAGCAACCTGGAATTAAGGAGGAATTTCCTGACAGAACAATTAACCAGTGGAATGATTTCCCTCCAGAAGTTGTGGGTTCTCCAACACTGGAGGTTTTTAGGAGGAGATTGGAGAAGCATTTGTCTAAAATGGGATACTTTTTCCTGCCTGGGCAGGGGGCTGGACTAGAAGACCTCCAAGGTCCCTTCCAACTCTGTTATTTTGTTTTCTTGCAGACATTTCATTACCCAGCTAGGTAACATCAGTATCTGGAAGAAACTTCTGCAGCCAACGGTCCAGCTCAGTGAGCACCGAAGTCCCTAATTAGAAATATTCTCCAATATTATTTTACAAGACTATATAGGAGAAGAGTAAGGTCATAGCTTGCAGTGTGTAGGTTAAGTAAAATGTTAAATCTCATAGGGGATGCTAGTCATTTATTAGTTTATTTTAAGAAAAAAAGCTAAATGAGAATCCTGCTTGTGAATTAAATCTCTTGCAAACCAGCTTTGTTTCAGGGATAGTTTACTCTAATCCTTAAAAAACTGCAAAAGATTGTTTGCAAACACCTGCTTATAGAAGACTGGCTCGGAGGTCAGTAGTTCCTTTCTGCCACCTTGCTATTAATACAGGTAGTCCTAGACTTACAACAGTTAATTTAGTGACTGTTTAAATTTACAATGGTGCTGAAAAAAGCAGCTTTTGACCATTTTTCACACTTAACGGCCTGTGCAGCATCCCCATGATCATGTGGTCAAAATTCAGGTGCTTGACAACTGGTTCATACCTATGACCATTCCAGCCTCTCAGGGTCACGTGATTCTGACAAGCAAAGTGAATGGAGAAACCAGATTCACTTAATCAAGGTACCAACTTCCCAACTCCAGCAGGTAGATTTGATTTAAATCAAGTCAATTTAAATTCAATTTAAATCATGATTTAAATCACTAGTAAAAAGGCTTGATTTAAATCAATTTGATTTAAATTATAATTTTAAAGGGGCAACTGTCATCTCTGTCCCGCAGTTCCTCCTCTGACCTGCTTTTGATCCACTTGACAGTCCCAATATTGCAGAATATACAGCCTCATGCTACATAGCTAAGCTCCCATTCATCCTGAACAAACTAAATTATTAATGTATCTTACATAGAAAACTTTTTAGATAGATTTTTGCTCCAAAAGCATTTTATTAAAATAAATTGGATAAAAAAATGATTTAAATAAAATCCATTTTTTAATTTTTTTTAAAAAAATCAATTTTTACCCACCCTGAACTCCAGTGATTCACTTAACAACTGTGGCAAGAAATGTCATAAAATGGGGCAAAACTCACTTAACTCACTCAAAAATAGTAATTTTGGGCTCAATTGGGGTCATAAGTCGAGGACTGTTTGTATATAATACTTCTGTCAGGAGGGTAAGGCTAAATGGTTTATCCTGGAGGTAATGTGTGCAGTTATTAAGAGGGAATACTAATTTAATAGCACATACAGATCTAAAATGTTGATGCTCTGTTAGTATGCATAATCTCATTCAGTATTATTAACTGACTCAGCATTCTAGGCAAAGTTAGTTGGGCTTTGTGATCACTTTGAAGTTAATCAAATGTCTGCATGGCTAAATAGAGCTTTGAACCTGAATCTCTAATCATTGCAGTGCCTTATTGGTGTGAGAGTTGGAAGACTGGCCCTATTATAGAGAAAGATTAGAAAGACACACTTCAGTGTTTTTCTCCATAAAAGAGACTAAAGTTTGGTGAGTTAGTGTGGGAACTTTCTGTGTGAGCTATTATTATAGTGCTACTGTTTCCATGCTTTGTTTAGAATCACTACAATTTGAATTGAAGACATGGTATTTCACAATAAAAATACAAAGGTAGCAGAAGATCCAACTTTTACTGGTCACATCTAGTAAGAAGTTGTTAGAATCTTTGTTCTTTCCATGATAGATCAATATTAGGCCAGCCTTTTTCTCATGAAAAGGGAAGGTAAAGAAAATGATCTGACAATGACATGTCTGTCCTTGGATGCAACAAAACTTATTTTTGATATATATAAAATTGGGATTAGAAGGCATTTGAAAAGAAAAAAATGGTTGCATCAATTAAGTTTAATAAGTATGCCATACTGTGTAATTTTTTGGACAATCATTTTGTCCAGGATGGAATGAAGACTCCTGCCTTGGGCAAGGGTTGGACTAGAAGTCCTCCAAGGTCCCTTCCACCTTTATGGTTCTACTTTAGTTAGAAGGGGGGAAAGTCATCGAAGCATCATGAATGTACGTCAGTATACTGCATGTCACTCTGCTTCATGGGAAGTAAGCGAGGGTATATTAGCTTTCACAATAACCTCTAGAATACAGATCTGAGGTTTCACAGAATAGCATTAAGGTGCTTGGGCTGGAAGTGGGCTTCAGTTATGGCATATTGACTAGAATGTGCTAATGCTTTTTAAAGTTTTTTTTTAACTTGAATATATCTTCCGTTAAACAGTGTGTTGTCTGGGTGCAGATCTCTGCTATTACAATCAAAATGTACAATATATGTTACATAATTCTCTAATCTTACAATAATCAGCATTATGATTCTATTCGTTTCTCCCTCTTAACATATCTTCTAATGAAAATACATTAGGTATAATAATCTTCATAGTAATAATCACATTGTTTATATCTCTGTCTTAACATATATTCTTTATTTTCCTAATCTCCATTTATTTCTCACTTCTGTTGTTATTCTCCAACCATCCATAGCATAGCTCCCATGTCATATAATATTCAGTTTGTTTTTTCTCCTTTATAGCAAGTGTTAGTCTATTCATTTGTGCTCTTGGTAGCATCGAGTAGTGCTACCTGCATAGTAAATAGTATGTGAGTAAAATACTCTATTTCTATACAGCATAAATAATAAAAAACTCTGAAAGCCTTGGTTAGCCACATATATGTTATTCCTTATGGGCAGCAGAAGTCTATTTTGGGGCTTTTTTTGTTTTTTTTTTGCTAACAGTAGTATATGGAAATATTGATTTGTAATAAATGCTGGAAAACGATGATTAAAAGTTGATAGATAAGGTGCCTGAATAAATGAGAACTGTCAGTAATGGGTATCAGTTTAGAAAAAGTCAAGTGTGATTTACAGCAGGTTTACTCTGTAACACAGCAAATGAATTCATATTAATTGAAAAGCACGATTGGTTTGATTATTTATGATGACGGGCTGAGACAATTGGTGAGATGAGGAGTATGGTGGAGTGGGATGGATTTTGGTAGTGTCAAAGGAGAATCCTGTTTTTGAAAAAAGGGACATGGAAAAGAGGAGAGTAAAAAAAAAACAGCACCTGTCCTTTGGAATCTTATTCCCCCTTTGCCAGCTAGTCTGGGGAATCTGGCCATGTTGGTAGACAGCCTAACAGGCAATCCTCATCTTACAACAGTTCACGTAGCAACCAAAGTTACCATGGCACTGAAAAAAGTGACTTATGACCCCTTTTCACACTTATGACCAATGCAGCATCAAGTGATTTATATTTGGATGCTTGACCAGTGATTCACATTTATGATGGTTGTAGCATCCTGGGGTCACATTATACGACCTGACAAGCAATGAGTCAATGAGGAAACCAGATTTACTTAACAGCCGTGTTGTTAATTTAACTGCAGTGATTCACTTTGCAAATGCGGCAAGAAAAGTTGTAAAATGGGGCAAAACTCACAACAAATTTCTTAGCGATATCAGTTTTGGGCTCAATTGTGATGGTAAGTTGAGGACTACCTGTAACTATGCTTTTAGGAATGGAATGGTGCTTCCCTGCAGATTTTCTTTTAATGTTTAATCATTTTAATGGTTTTTGCAGGTTTTTTTTCCTTTCTCTGTTGCTTGTTTAATTCTGTAAACCAGGGGTGGGATGCTAGTGATTTGGCCTGGTTCTATAGAACCTGTAGCTGAGAAGAGCAGCTGACACCGAACCAGTTTGGTGTTTGGCCCACCTGCCTGCCCGGGCTCTAGGCTGTCTTTTATTCTCTGCTTTTCCTTCCTCAGCTGCTTTGCATGTTGCAGGTGAGGTTGAAAAAGCAGGAAATGAGGATTTGCAAACGATGTGCACCCAAGCGCAGCTGTTCAGGTGGCACAGATGATGATTTCTTGCAAATGCTGCACGCACGATTGTCCACAGTTCAGAAAACCGGCAAATCGCTCCACTGGCTGGCTTCTCCCCTCCCCTCCCACTCACTCCTTACCTGGCATGTGAGCCATCCAACTTTGGTAAGTTGCTATTTTTCCTCCCCCTCCCCCCCATCAGCTGTTCTGCTCTGCTGGGAGATTTAGATTAGCTAGAAAGCAGGAAATCCTTGGATTTCTTGCTTTCGAGCTAATCTAAAAACAGAGCCGAACCTTCCTTACAACTGAAGCTTTTCAGTGCAGACTCAGGTAGCCGATTGCAAATAGATCTCTAAATGAATCTGTGATTCTGTGAGCAACTCAATCTGCCTGTCTGCTTTGCCTGCTTTTGGGTAAAAGTTGCTCCTTTTTTAATAAAAAGAATCAATATTTACATAAATACAATATTTACAGGTAAGCCATGCCCACCCAGTCACATGACCACCAAGCCACACCCACAAAGTAGGCCACACCCACAAAACCAGTTAAGAAATTTGAATCCCACCCCTGCTGTAAATCTCCCAGATTTGCAGCAGTGAGATAGTCTACTATGGAAATTTAATAAGTGAATGAATAAAACTAGATCAATTGTAGGCTGAGAAAGTATCAATTCTATATGAAAATAACTAAATTTGAATTGAAAATTGCATAGAGGGATAAACAAGTATCTAGCAAAGGTAAGAACATTGGTAATTTCTGCAAAACAACTGCAAATTAAATAATCTGGAGAAAAAAAAACTTTAGGGGTAATTCAGAGCAAGTCATTTCTGAGGAAGAACATTTGGGAAGGAAGTAAATAAGTTGGCAATAGTTGAGGTAACTGTTCCTAAAAGCTACAAAGGGCCATATTTGGGAGCCATTTAGTTGGCAAATTCGACTGGTGTTTAGCAAGATAAAATGTGGGTTAGGGTTAACTTCCCTTATATACCTTATTCTGCCTGGGTGCTTTGGAGAATAAGATAGAACAGAACTGAACAGAATGGCGGAGTTAGAAGGGAGCTTAGAGATCTTCTAGTCCAACCCCTTGCCTAGGCAGGAAACCTTACACCACTTCAGACAAATGGTTGTCCAATCGCTTCTTAAAAACCTCCAGGGTTGGAGTATTCACAACTTCTGGAGGTAAGCCATTCCACTGATTTAATTGTTCTCGCTGTCAGAAAATTTCCCCTTCATTCTTGCTTGCTTCTCTCCTTAGTTAGTTTCCATTTGGAGACCTAGATGAATACATTATTTAGCTTGGGATGGGAGGATGCTGCAAGGGAAAAAAAAAGAGTACTGAAAGAGTTGATCCTTTCTCCCTCTCTGCTGATTATCTTTTCCAAGTTACTCCTGGTAGAATATGCTGACGAACCAAGCATGTTCGTGGGAGTAAGAAACATGAAGAAATACACAAATTGTTGCCTGGTGTAAATTGAACCAGTGGATTTTCAGAATGTTGGGACCCCTTCTGTTGATTTTTTTTTTTTAAAGGTTAATTAGGCTAAGAACTTCTTATATTGTATTTCACTATCAGATTGACACTTTTTTTTTGAAAGAAGATCCCAAAGGTTTGACAGTTTAGCCTTGTAATTTTTTAAAAAATAGTTTTTAAGATGGAAAAGTTTAAAAAAATCATAATTGAAACCCCCCCCCCCATATCAAATATGGTAATAGTGACTGAATAGAATACAGGTGTACAGGATAATTTCTTTGTTCAAAACCTGAGTTTCTGTAACTGATAGACAGGATTCTTAAAGATCACTTTTCCTTTTTTTATTGGATTATTCTTAATAAAACTGCATATTATTACCTTTACTGTCAGGCTCTTGTAATAGGCAGTGTTGTTAAAGATGAACTTTTGGTGTAATTGTTATGTGGAAATAATTGACTTAAAAATTTCAACTGCAGAAGAGTGCTGCAGTTCACTCGCAGAAAGGCCTTTTCTGTTTTAACTTAGGCATGTATTTTGTCCACTGTCACCCCCCCCCCCCCCCAGTGAATTTTACTTCCTTTTTTCTCACCACTGGGCATGAAACAAGCTTTTGTCCCTGGGAAAATTTATGTCAATTAGCATTGGTTCCGTAGTGTATGTGTGCGGAATGGAAAGGGCAGGGTATGACTCCCACTGTGGTATTATTTCCAGAATAAATTGGAACACATTCTTGCTGAAAGTTCTTGTTTCAATGCTATCGTTTTACTCCTTCCCTGGGAATGTGTGTATTTGTCAGAAAATAGAAAATAACAGTTTAGTGATTGGCAGGTTCTGTGGTCTAGTTCAAAATCTTTGCCATCTGCTTGCAGTTTCGCTGGAAATCCTCCATAGATGTACATTTGTGTTGCATTAAATTGTGATGTCATTCAAGTGTATCCAAAGGAAGAAGGAAGAATCTGCTTTTGAGCAAGCTCTTGTGCAGCTGGCACACCCAGATCGAACTAGTTGTAGGCTGGGCATTCTACTGAGGACAGAGCTGTTTGAGGGGCACATCAGGGTTGTGTTTGACTTTGGGCTGGGGTGGGTGTGGCCAAAGTGGGCGTAGCCAGCATGACATCACTTGTGCTGGGGTTGCCTGTGGTGGCCTGAGCGCTGTGCCAATGAAAACGGGCTCCTGAACTCAGTTTTTGGCTGCAATGGCCTGCAACCCTCTGCCAGCGAAAACAGAGCTTGGGGGTGGTGGTGTGTGGCCCTCCTGAGCTCTATTTTCACTGGCAGAGGCACTGCGAGCCGGTCTACTATTTCCAGGGTGGCCCTATGGGCCAGATCTGGCCCCCTGGCCATGAGTTTGACACCCCTGGTCTAGAGAAGAGGTCGTCCAACCTTGGCAACTATAAGACCTGTGAACTTCAACTCCCGGAGGGAGGGAAGGAAGGAAGGAAGGAAGGAAGGAAGGAAGGAAGGAAGAAAGAAAGAAAGAAAGAAAGAAAGAAAGAAAGAAAGAAAGAAAGAAAGGGCCTGGTGGTGCAGTGGTCAGAATGCAGTATTGCAGGCTAACTCACTGCTCACTGAGTTGACCTGGAGCTGGTCGATCCTGACCAACTCCAGGTTGATTCAGCCTTCCTTCAGTTCGATCCTGACCAGCTCCAGGTTGACTCAGCCTTCCTGGGTAAAAGGAAGACCCTGATTGTTGGGGCAATTCGCTGACTTTGTAAACTGCTTAGAGAGGGCGGTAAAAGCACAGTGAAGCAGTACATAAGTCTTAAGGGTTATGATAATGGATGTGCGGGATAGGCAGTTTTAGGGGGCGCCCTTTTCCATTTCATTTTTGCCTTTGTCCGCAGCATAAAAACTCAGAACCGAGCAATGTGCTTGCCTTCTTTACAGGTTTCATCTCTCGTTAAAATGTCTAATGGTTATGAAGACCACATGGCTGACGACTGCAGGGACGATATCGGCAGGACAAATTTAATCGTGAACTACCTTCCTCAGAACATGACCCAGGACGAGTTACGGAGTCTCTTTAGCAGCATAGGGGAGGTGGAGTCCGCCAAGCTGATTCGCGACAAAGTGGCAGGTAAAATACTCCTCTTTGAATACAGGTAGCCCTCCACATATGATGACGGTTGAGCCCAACGTTTCTGCTGATAAGCAAGACAGTTGTTAAGTAAATTTTCCCCTATTCTATTACTTTTCTTGCCATTGTTGTTAAGGGAACTTCCGTTAAGTTATCGTGTTTCCCCCAAAAGAAGACCACATCTTACAATTTTTTTTGCCACCCAAAAAAGCACCAGGCCTTATTTTGGGGCGGGTGTCATCCACTGACTAACCTCACTTGCACGGGTTGCCCCCCTGGCCTCCTTTTTGCTGTCAGAGGCCTTCAGGAACTACTACTTCTGTGGCTGGCAAGGCTTTCCTGGAGGCCTCTGCAGCCGATAAGAGAGCTCTGGATCGATCCGGAGCTTTGCTCTCAGCTCCAGTGGCCTTCAGAGAAGCCTTGCCAGCTGCAGAAGAAATGGGCCAGCCAGGAAGGTGTCGGAGTGTGCGAGGCCTGGCTACACCTGCCCAAAGGTAAGTAGTAAGACAGCTCCACCTCCCCCAATCCCCACTCTGCCTTAATTTTCACCCATGTACTCTGGAATGGGTGGGGTTTTGATTAGGGCTTATTTTGGGGGGCGCACGTGTAAAAATCAAGGTTGGACTTGCTTTCAGGATAGGTTGTATTTTCGGGGAAACATGGTTGTTCAGTCATTCTGGCTTCTGGTCAGAAAGTCGCAAAGGGGGATCACGTGACGCCAGAACACTGCAACCGTCATAAACACGAGTCAATTGCCAAGCGTTTGAATTTTGATCCTATGACCATGGGCATGCTGAATGGTCGTGTGAAAAATGGTCGTCAGTCACTTTTTTCAGTGCCCCTGAGTCTTCCAGCAGTTGATAAATAAAACATTGTAAGTCAAGGGCAGTCGGTAGTGGTGTACTGAAATCTTGCTTGTCAAAAGGACAGGAGAACGATTTGATTTTATTTTTTTGCTAAGGAAAAAAAAACAGACTTTTGTTCCTCTTGATGCAAAACTACAATTATTTGCAGTTAATTATGTGTCTCCCTTACCTATGAACTAGGGTCAGCTTGGTGTCTTGACTGTCTGCGTGTGGCTGAAGATTTTTTTTTTTTTTTACAGATAAAGGACCTTGTAGGTCATCTAGTCCAACCCCCCCTCCCCCGCCTAAGCAGAAAACCCTACGCAGTTTCTTTAAGTTAAGTTAAGGCATTCTGTATGACATATTAGGCCTCCTGATTTCTGACACAGTTGTTGAAGAATGGATCTGACCGGGCAGAGGTATTTTTAAAAAAAAAAGATCCAGAAGAATGGTAGTGCCAGTCCCCTTGTATTTTAAAACACACTGACTGCTCCTGGATGGCAGCCCACTTTTAACCCTCTGCAGTAACTTTCAAAAGAAGGCCATGCTTATAAGTGAAAGGACTTTTCTGAAGCAGAATTAAGATTTACTGTGATCTACTAAAGCGTTGATGGGTCTTGAAAGAGTTCTTTTCACCTTTGCAATTCCTAGGGCACTGGTGGATTTAACCCCTTCCTTACCCCCATTAAAGAGATGACTGAAGAAGAAGAAGCTTTTGGAATAAATATCAGATTCGTAAGGAGAAGCTTCTCAGCATGTTTGGGTACATCCCAGGCTCCAGGGTGAAAATGTAGCCATTTATGAGGAGTCCACCGAGCTCGGAGACTACCAAGGAAGCCCTCATTTCAACCCCGAGCCACCATTATTTTCCTGTCTTGGCAGCCGTTTATGCTTTGTATCTATATTTTCCTTGATAAAACCCATTTTCTTTCGAAATGTGGAATTTTCATTTCAGAGAATGACGGAACGGTGTCCCACCCCCCTACCCCCTTCTCTCCTCTCTCTCCTCTCTGAAAAGAATTAAAAGAGACTTTTTTTCCCTACAGGACACAGCTTGGGTTATGGTTTTGTGAATTACGTGACTGCGAAAGATGCTGAAAGAGCAATAAACACGCTGAATGGCCTGAGACTCCAGTCCAAAACTATCAAGGTAAGAAACGTCCATCATGATGGCTAGGCTGCCAAGAACTGGCTACCTTACAGTCCTCGTTCCTCCTTCCCAGAAGTGATGGCTGCTCTTCTTTCTCCTGAGCGATCCGCGTCAGGTGGCCTGTTTCTTTCCTCCTTGAGGTGGCTGGATCTCTCTCCTCCCATGGTCCTACCACCCAAAGAGCAGCTGGACAGAGTTTCATGGGGAAAAGGCCTCATCTGTTGATGGGATTTTTAATGTGAAGGAATATGCTGGGGCCAGGGTTTCATCCATCAGATAAACGATGATGAAGGAGATGACATTACTTGTCCTTGCTTTTTAATGAACTCTGCCCTGGGGAGGCCAGTCCCCCTATGTGAGACATTTACATGCCTGTAAGACTGTCTCTCCTGAGATAGTAGTTTGGCATTTGATAGGTTTTATTTTAATTTTTAAGAAAGGGTGTTGCAAGCCAGCTAATAGTTAAGGCCTCTTAGTAATGGTTTTGTCCAGCTTTCTGTAGCTGACACATTTCAGATATATTAAACCTGCCTGCCTGCTTCCCCCTCCTTTCCTCCCTCCCTCCCTCCCTCTGAGCAGCTTGAGAGCTTTCAGGGCAAAGGGTGAGGAAAAGAATATTTTATCCCTAAGCATAATACGTACTCAAGGTTCTCCCCTGGGGTCAGTCAGTGTAAGAACTGGGAGTTGGGTTTGGCGCCTTTCTTCCTCTGTCTCGTGGCTCCCCAGGGGATGGCACAGACCCTCCCTCGGAGAATCGGGAAGGAGGCGGCCTCCACTCTGAGCAATCCAGCTGCCCTGGCTTTGCAACTGGAATCATCTGGCCGTGTGCCACACACCCCTTATGAACGAGCTCCTTGTCCCCTTCAAAGCTGGCCTTCTTCAGCTCTGGGAAGTCCAACTGGGGACTGTAACATTTGGATCCTTCGTGGAGTTACAGGTTTGTGAGTTAAGTTGTCCTTGCCGAGGGCTAGTCTTTAGCTTCACTGCTTAATGCCTCTCCTGCAGCATCCTGTGAAATGAAAATATTATGAACTGTTCAGTGTCACCTATGTGTGTGTGGGTGTCTGAGGCTGGAAGAGGCTGGCATAGTATTTGATTCCAGCAGGTGCCACCTTTCTGGCTCCTGCTGTGGAGAACTGCTGCTTTTTCCATTTGTGTATTATCTGCTCTTGGGTTTGGTAAAACATTGTTATTTGCTCAGGAAGGTGTTAATGGACTAGCTTTGGACAAAAAAATAGGATTCAAACCCTTTTGGGAACAGAAGCAAGCAAAAGCACAAACCTCAGCACCATCTCTCCGCATTGCTTGTGGCAGCTTTGGAGCTGCTCAGTCATCCAAATCACAGTTGTCTGAAATGGCCTTTTATTTTTCTTCAAAAGGCTGTATTTTTTTTCCCCCCTAGAGGAGGGAGACAACGTTTTGCTTCCCATCCAAGAAGCTTCATCCATTCTGACTGGATGGTGGGAGGGATGGAAAAAGTTAGTTCTGACAATGGTGAAGAATTGATAAACCTTCTTGGATGAGAAGTGAACCTCCTCCCTCCTCCTACTCAAAGGGGAAAAAAACCCAGTCCAGTTGCCTTTTGAACTTGCCTTTGAGACAAAGAGAAGAGAAAAAAATATTGGAATGAAGAGTGGAAAATTGGAATAGCATATGGGAATAGAAAAGAAGAATAGAATAGAATATGGAAAGATAGGAATAGAATAGAATAGAATAGAATATGGGAATAAAATAGAAAAGTAGAATAGAATATGGAAAGAATAGAATAGGAATAGAATAAAATATGGGAATATAATAAAAAATAGAATATAATAATAGAATACAATATTGAAATAGAATAGAATGCAATATGGGAATAGAATAGAAAGGTAGAATAGAATATGGAAAGAATAGAATTGGAATAAGAATAGAATAGAAAAATAGAATATAAGAATAGAATACAATACAATATGGAAATAGAATAGAATGTAGAATAGAGAGTAGACTGGCATGGCATGGCATAGAATTGGAAGGGAACTTGAAGGTTTTCTAGTCTAACCCCGTGTTTGGGCAGGAAACCCTATACCATTTCATACAAGTGGTTATCTAATCTCTTGAATCATTTATTGATCTGAAATAACGTTTTGCAGGCATGACCCTGTATATTTACCAAATCCCAGAAATTTCTTTGGGTGTTTCAGCTGTATGAATTCACGTACGCATTCCATTTTTTCCCCCAAGGTGTCGTACGCTCGCCCAAGCTCTGAAGTGATTAAAGATGCAAACTTATACATAAGTGGGCTGCCACGGACAATGACGCAGAAGGACGTCGAAGACATGTTTTCACGGTTCGGACGCATCATCAACTCGCGCGTGCTGGTTGATCAGACTACAGGTGTGTGAGCCACAAGCAGTGCAGTCTCCCATCCACTTGGCTGGCTGCTGATCTACTCCAGAAATTGTCCAAGGGGACTGTGTCTCTCAAACTTAGCCATTTTAAGAGGTGCAGGCTTCAACTCCCAGAATTCCCCAGCTAGAGGGATTGAGGACCACCCCTCTTAACTTGGCCAAGTTGGGAAACACTGATTTAAATAGCAATAGCACTTTAGACTTCCATACCGCTTCACAGTGCTTTTACAGCCCTCTCTCAACGGTTTACAGCGTCAGCCTCTTGCTGCCCCCAACAATCTGGGTCTTCATTTTACTGACCTCAGAAAGAAGGCTGGAAGGCTGAATCCACCTTGAGCCGGTCAAGATCGAACTCCTGGCATTTGGCAGAATTACACAGCCTGTAATCCTGTGTTCTGACCACTCTGACCAGCTCTTGCAAGAGGAAGAAGGAAATGGGGAAAAGAGAAAAAGGGAGGAAAGAAGAGGGAGAGACAAAGAGATGGGAAATGAGAGATGGAGGAGGAGGAGGAGAGAAAGAAAAAATGGAGAAAAAGAAGGGAAGGAAACAAAAGAAAAGAAAGAAAAGGGTGCAAAGGACAGAGGGAAGGAGGGAGAGAATAGCCATAGCATTTAGACTTCCATACCACTTCACAGTACCTTTCCAGCCCTCTCTAAGCGCTTTACAGAATCAGCCTCTTGCCCTCAACAGTCTGGGTCCTCATTTTACTGACCTCGGAAGGACGGAAGGCTGAGTCAACCTGGAGCCTGGTGATATTCGATACTCCTGGCAGTGAGCAGTGAGTTAGCCTGCACTCCTGCATTCTCACCACTGTGCCACCGTGGCTCTTAAAGTGTAGTACCTATTGATAATTATTTCCCCCTTTTTGAATACCATTTGGGCATAGGTAATCCTCGATTTAAAACAGTTCATTTTGTGACCACTTGAAGTTACAACGTCACTTTAAAAAAATGATTTACGACCATTTTCACCCTTAACAACCATTACAGCATCCCCATGGTCATGTGATCAAAATTCAGATACTGGGCAACTGATTTGTATTTACAACGGTCGCAGTGTCCCTGGGGGCAGTCATACGATCCTCCTTTTGCGACCTGGCAAGCCAAAATCCACGCGGGAAGCCAGATTAGTTTAACAACGGTGTTACTCGCTTAATCCCTGTGTCAGTTGAGTCACTTAAGAACTATGGCAAGAAAGGTCATACAGTGGGACAAAAATCCACATAGCCCTAGCACTTACACTTGTATCTTGCCCCAGAGTGCTTTGCAGCCCCTCTCTGAGCGGTTTGCAGAGTTAGCATCATTTTGCATCTTGCCACCCAACCATCTGGGTCCTCAGTTTACAGAATTCGGAACGATGGAAGGCTGAGTCCACCTTGAGCCGATCAGGATCAAACTCCTGGCTCTGCAGGCTCTTCCCTAACAATTGTTTTCACTTAGCAACAGCAATTTGGGGCTCTGTTGTGCTCGTAAGTCAAGGGCTACCTGCCATTAGGGTGGCTTGGCCGCAGGAAGTGGGGGTAGATTGGAACCCATCTCCTGGTGTCCCCAAAAGAGGGTTTTCAATTACTACTTTAATTCAGGGTGAAAAAAAAAAAAAGATACTGCTCTTTTCTTGATGCAGATCGACTGTCAATTTTGGGAGCCTTCTAAATATTTCTAAATATGAGCCACGGGGGTGCAGTGGTTAAGAGTGCAGTCCTGCAGGGCTACTATGGTTGCTGATTGCTGGCTCTCTTCAAAATTTGGCAGTTCAAACCCCACCAGGCTCAAGGTTGACTCAGCCTTCCATCCTTCCGAGGTGGGTAAAACGAGGACCCAGATTGTTTGGGGGAAAGTGCTAATTACCATTGCTATTTCAATCTTAAACTGTACCAATTCAGCAAGGTTGGCTCTTCCACTCTACTGAGACTGAAGCCAAGCTAACTTTTCCCTTAACTTCTTAATATTAGATTAGGAATAGAATAGAATAAATAGAAAAGTAACAAGAATAGAATAGAACAGAGAACAGAACAGGAACAGAATGGTTGGTTGGGCCTTCTACTCTACTGAGACTGAAGCCAAGCTATTTAATATTAAACTAGACTAGACTGTAGAGTAGAGTAGGAGTAGAGTAGAACAGAACAGAATTGGAAGGGACCCTGAAGGTCTTCTAGTCCAACCCCCTGCTGAGGGAGGAAACCCTATCCCATTCCAGACAGCTTCTGAAGTCCGTGGGCCTCACCATGTCTACAGATGTCAGGATTGCTTCCCACTTTCCTGGTAAACCACCTAATGCTGCCATGGCGAACCTATGGCACACGTGCCAGAGATGGCATGCAGAGCCCTCTCTGTGAGCATGTGTGTTGTTGCCAGCTACTCTTCTGGTTTCTGGTGCATGTATGTGCCGCCCAGGTGGTCTTTGCAGGTGCCAGAGCACTGGAAAACAGCCTGAAAAGGCCCCCCAAACGACCTCAAAACAATCGAAAAACACCCCCAAAATGGCCCCCAATGGGCAAAAAATGCGCGTTCTGGTTTGGGCACATTGTGCTGGAAAGGTTCGTCATCACTGACCTAGTGGTTCCGACCCAGGCGGAAAACTGGCCCTTCAGATATGAGTGTGTGTGTGTGTGTGTGTGTGTGTGTGTGTGTGTGTGTAGATATGTATATATATTCTCCCTCCCTTTGACTTCCAGGCTTATCCCGTGGGGTTGCTTTCATCCGGTTTGACAAGAGATCAGAAGCTGAGGAAGCGATTTCAAACTTCAACGGCCACAAGCCGCCGGGCTCCTCTGAACCCATCACGGTGAAGTTCGCAGCCAACCCAAACCAGAACAAAAATGTGGCCCTCCTGTCCCAGCTCTACCACTCCCCAGCTAGACGGTTTGGGGGGCCTGTCCATCACCAGGCCCAAAGATTCAGGTAGGTTAGGAAGAACAAAATAATCCAGAGGTCTGTACTCTCTTCCCTCCCTCCCTCCCTCTGTTTCTCTCTCTCTCTCTCTCTCTCTCTCTCTCTCTCTCTCTCTCTTTCTCTCTCTCTCCGCTTCTGCTCTTTTTTTGTTTTTTTCCTTTTTGAAGTCATTGCTGTTCATTCTCAAGAGACAGCACCAAGTCTTCCAATAGATAGGTCGGCGGAAGGAGAAGGAAAAACACCCCTGTCTTAAATAATTATTATCCCATCCCACAATATTAGGGTTAATTCTGTGGTGAAGTGACTGATTCTACAAAGCCACCTTTTTGAGGGAGGGGATGCTGTTGGTTGCCCTCCCCAGCCCTTTCACCCAGCCCGATCATCCGAGTGGGTTAATTTAGATAGCATCCTGTTATTAATTCTTCCTGGGCTCCACCTGACAATAGCCGTGTGAAGGGATCGCAATAGCAGTCTGTGTAAATTTGTATTTAGTGATTTCTGCTTTTTTACTTTAACCAACTCTCTCCCGATATTTCTTGACAGTTCCCGTGGAACCCATCAGCTCGGTCCCAATTGCACCTCCAACTTCTTCCATTAGATTTTTAAGCACATTCTGTATAATTTTAGAAAGCTCTGAAACAGTTTTCTTTCATACTTAATGGCAGTGGAGTGTTTTTGACCCCAAATGAATATGTACCCCCCCTCCCTCCCAAGTATGTCAGTAATCATTGTGGATGTCCATATCTGCTCTTCTTCTTCTTATTATTATTTTCTTTTTAATCTTCTGTTCTCTCAGATTATTTTTTACTCTTCTCACTTTCTTTCTCTCTCTCTCTTTTTTTTTCCTCATAGAATTTCATTTAAATAGAGAATTAAAAAGCCCTTCAGATCCTCTTTCCCCTATTAATAAAGATTGAAAATTTGTCTGTCTGATCTGATGCTTCATAACAGTGTGTTAAAAATACAAGATTTTAAACTTTCCTTGGAAAAAAAAAATGGTGACATGGTATTCATTGCAAAAATTGGTTTTTCAAATTGGGTGAGTCCAGCACTAAACCCTCTGTCTTCCCCCATGTGTAAAAAAATTATACTACGGGGTTCCTGTTGTTTTTCTTTCTTTTTTATAACCCCCCCCCTCCTTATACTGCTTTTCTGACTTAAAAAATAATTGCTTCAAGTGGTTTATAGAACTAGAAAAACGCAAATTATAAACCACTGGAGGCCACACCATAGTTCAGCAAGACACAAAACTGAAAACCATTAAATAGACTCAGATGTCATTCATGTTAAAGCCACCAATCAACCCCCAGGTTCTGACAGTGGCACTTGACAATTGCCTTTGCAGGGAACAAGATCTGTTATGGTCTTAAGATTTTCAAATTCGTACATTTGCCTTTGTGGACAAGTGTCCAAATAAAAGCCCTGAAAGGTGTGTCCAGCAAATTCTGGTGAAACTTAACCTGTGTGATTTTGTTAGAAAGTAAGATAGCCAATCTGCTCAGTGATTGCTATTGAAAAGCACCCAGTTTTCCCTCTGTCCTTTGCCATTGTTGGACAAGACACAATAATTGTAAATCATCAGAAGTATTTTAAACCAAATGTGTTTTAAAAGAGTTGTTTACATATTTCCCAATTTCCTCCCTCCCTTTTTCCCCCTTCCCTCCCTCTCTTTCTCCTTCTTGCCTTCTTTCTTTCCAACCTATCTCTCCTTCGTTCCTCCACTCCCTCTTTTTTCCTTCCTCCCTTCTTTCCTTGAACTTTTGGCTTACAGCCCAGTCTTGCTATTTTCTTCCCCACACCATCTCCCCACTCCTGCTCCTCCTCTCCTCCCCCTCTCAAAAAAAAAGATTCCTAGCTGGCAGACAAATATACAGAGGAGGGAAACTTTTAAAACAGGCTGACTTACAGTCTTTCAAGAGTTATTTTGATCTTAAAAATAGAATGGAAAGATGCATGAATCATATTTGTATGCCCCTATTGGATAATCCATCCTTCTGAACTCAGTTCTGGATTTAAAAAATTGGGGGTTTGGAAGCATGCATGCCAGTTTGTTAAAAGCGTGTACATTCTCAAATCATCTCTCCAGTTTGATGGCAGGTTAGAGCGAGCATGCCCATAATATTTAGGATTTTCTTTCCAAATATAAAGTCAGATTCACATAAAAGTACCCTGTTTCTCCGAAAATATGATCTACCCTGAAAGGAAGTCCTAGCTTGATTTTTACACGTGTGCCCAATATAAGCCCTACCCCCCAAAATAAGCCCTAATTAAGTTCCTACCCACTCGAGTGCACAGGTAAAAAATTAGCTAGGGTGGAAATGGGGGTGGTGGTGGAGCTGCCCTAATACTTACCTTTGGACAGGTGTAGCCAGGCCTCGCACACCTTGACACCTGTCTTGCCGGACCATTTCTTCTGCAGCTGGCAAGGCTTTCCTGAAGGCCTTTGGAGCTGAGAACAAAGCTCTGGATCAATCCAGAGCTCTATTATCATCTGCAGGGGCCTTCAGGAAAGCCTTGCCGGTTACAGAAGTTCCTGAAGGCCTCTGATAGCGAAAAGGAGGCTGGAGGTGACACGCGCAAGTGAGGTTTTCAGTGGATGACATCCCCCGAAAATAAGACCTGGTGCCTTTTTTGGTGGCAAACAAATTATAAGACAGGGTCCTATTTTCGGTGAAACGCAGTATTAAAAGTATTGATTGCCCCTGCATGCTGACTATATTAATTCCAAATGACTTTCAGAAGTTTTATTATAGTTTTTAATCTTGCCAACAATTCCCGCATTTTGACTGATGAGCTGTTTAAATTTACGTTGCGTTTATCTTTTCTCGAGAAGGCTGGATGAAGAGATGGTCCTGGCTGTCTCTCTCCTCATAAGCCAGATCGTGGCTAGCTGTTTCCTGGATAAAGCAGGAAGAGATGAGCAGTAGAGGTTCGATCAAGCTCCCATCTGGCATGCTAGTGGCTTTTTTTTTTGTCTTTCTAAAGTATTTTTTAAGATTTCTAGCATCTTTTTTCCTACTCCACTCATGCAGAAGCACCCTTTAGCTGGAAATGCTTCTATTCTCTTGAGTGATTTGCTTAATATCGGTAAATCATAAAGTCACTAATACAATATTTTTCCTAAACTCCTCAGTGGGATGAGAATAATCAGCTGAGAATTAGTTAAGTGCCATCTCTAATGAGAATGAGAATCTATTATTCTCCTGTTGAGAATACTAATCAAGTCAGAAACCATTAGAATTTTAATCGCTCGCTCACAAAAAGTTTGTATCAGAACAGAAATGAGAATGCCCGCCAGCCACCATTTTATTATAGCTTGTAGCTTTTTAAAGCAAATTAAAGCTAGTTCATCCCTTAAACACATAATAAAAGTAGTTAATTTTCTATTGAGAAATGGCATTTGAAACATGGCATTCCAATTTACTTAGCAAAAGCTCTGCTGCTTGTTTCATTTAGTATATCCCCTCTTTCTTGAATGTCTTGTTCATATCCTCTTCCATTCCTCTTTTATGATTTTTATGTGGATAGTGACACTTTTAATTCACTGGGCTGTGTATATATACTTTGTAAACTCGATCCATATCATGCAAATGGCCCTCTTTTTAATTTACTGCTTCTCTGGTTTTGGATTACCTTTTCCACTCTTAATGTGCTTTTTTTCCCCCGTGTTTCATTTTTGTTACTTTTCAAGTCTCCTCACTCCTCTTCATACAACCCTTTAACTGCAAATTCCTCCTAGAGAGTTTCTTCCCTGTGAAAAACCTTGCATGTCTTTTTAAAAGGTTGCCCGCCTCCTGAAGTGTGTGTGGCCTCAGAGGGGTTTCTTTTAGAATTCTTGTCACTTGTTAAATAAATAATGTTCTTCTTAACTGCCTGTACTCGCCTTCTTCTGTATAAGGTGAGAATACCCCTGCCCCCAAGTTAGGTGACTTCAGGGCAGGTTAATGTGGTTTGAAGGATCCTGAATGACCTGTGCACATGCAGCCAGTGTTAGGTTAGTGGGGGGTTTTTTCCCAGCCGTGCAGCCTTAAGATGAACGGACTTCAACTCCTACATACTAGCTGGAGAATCCTGGGAGTTGAAGCCCACCCATCTTAAAGTTGCAGAGATCGAGAAACACTGCTCTAGAGCAATCAGAAAGCATGATTTTGGGTGGGTGTGTCTAGCTTGAAAGCCTCCCCAAGCTGGCTGAATTGGGAAGAATGTATATGTGAATCTCTTAGCCCCCTGGGACCCCCGGGTCTTTGGGAGACATGGCCATTTCTTTCCCCTCGTTCCACTAAGAACATTTGGCTACCATGGGAGTACTAAAAGCCAAGATTAAGCCCCTAAATAGGAGATGGAAGAGAGGTCACCAAAGAGAGGAGAAGGAAAGTGAAATATGCTGCCTTTTGCCGGTGCTACTGGGTGCAGCCAACTCTTGAGACATATCATTCATTTAACCCTTGATCCTGGTCTTCCGCCATCCCCCTGGATGTATATTCTCCAATGGGACACATCCATAGCCAAGAGTTATCAATCATGCTCTCTGGTGGTAATTTTGTGCGCCAACAGCTTTGGCTGTTGGAGCAATTATCTGAAGCATTTAAGGAATGCACTGCTTCCCCCCCTTTCTGCTGGCAACTCTAAAAGACAAGAGAAATACTTTTTGAGACCCAAGTATGGGTTCTTTCCAGACCCACGTGTGGGGGAGGAAAAAAAAATGGACTGAGTTCAAAAGAGGATCTTCCAAAATGGCCACCTTTCATAGGCCCTGCTGCCCCTCGAATGACCATTCGGCCGGACAATGAAATGCACTCTCCCAAGTCAGATAAGTCAGCCTGTAGATTCCCCTTGAAAAACAGGAGTGTCGTCTCGATCGGTAGCCGCTAGCCACTCAGCCCCTGGCACCTCTGGTTCTGCTTCATCAGCGAGGCATTATTTTGTCCAGTCAGAAAAGCAGTCTCTTCCCTACCTGAACAGAAGGTTCCCCTCTGCCGCCCACTCCCCTCAAACCTCCCCTGGGTCTCTTTAAGTGTGAGGTTTCTGCCCCGTTGCAGTCACCTCGACGCACGTAAGCCAGGGGAGATACAGCGTGATAACTTTGTTCTAGATCAGCGGGAGGGAAAAACCCGACAATCTGGGGCTGGTGGGGGGAGCAGGGAGAAAATCCTTTCCTTGGTTGGCCCCATGCAACATCCTGGGAATGACTCCTCCTTGGGTTGGTTAGAATTGGGTGGGATTTCTGGGAGGTGGGAGGGGAGTGGGAATGAAAGAGGGCCCCCGTGCCTGGTCTGCCAGCATCTCCCTGCCCGTCTCAAGTCTCACCAAGTGCTTTGAAACCCCAAGGCCGCCCGGCTCAGCCCCGATTGCCAGCCAAGGCCCCCGAAAGCAGCAACCTCTTCCGTTATGCCCCATCTGTGCTTCTTGCCCTGAGGATCTGAATGCAGGAGGCCTGGTCTCCAGCTATGGCCCTGGAGGAAGAGTCCTGGCTTGACCTGGGCAAGGGACAGCTTGATCCTGTCTTTGTTCTGTTCACGAGGACCCTGTGCAGGAGACGCTCCTGGTAGATCACATCTCCGCCTTCACAGACTCTCTCTTTTTTTTAAGGAGATAAAACTTGCTGGCGGGCGACAGTCAAAGCAGCAGAGAAATGTATGGCACCAGAGAGGCTGACCTTATTTAACGTGGCACAAGCTTCCGTGAAGTAGAGCCCACTTTGCCAGGTGCTAGGAAGGGCTGGTGTCGCGGCCCCGACCATCTCCAAGCGGAGGGAGGGGACTTGTAGATGACGTTGGCCCCAATTTCCATTGGGTGTCTTTTTTTCTTTTTTTGGGGGGGGGGGGGGATAATTCGTTTTGTTTTCCACCCGCTAGGATTTTGGGATTAAGCAACATCTTGTCTAATTTTTCCCACTCCTGACTTAGAAACGGAGAGAAGTGATCTCTGCGGCTGTGGTCTTCGTCACAAGAAGTGACCTTAGGCCGATTTAATACCTGTATTATGAAAGAAACCCACAAGTGGTGCGGTGGCCTTGAGGTGGAGCTCTGGAGAGGCTGCTAGTTCGATCCTAGGGAGAAGCAGCTATTTCTCCTCTTCTGGGCACGATGAGAATATATCTGCTGAACAAAACCCCACGTTGGCAATAGGAAAGGCATCCGGCCAGTAAAACGCTCAGCTCCGTTCATTTGCCCAGACTCCATCCCTCAAGGGATTATGGGGTCATTAATATAGGATAACGATGATGAAAGAAGCCCACTGCGTCCTGTCACCGACCCAGGAAAAAGCTGTGGGATTTCTGTGTGGGGCATCCTTTCATATTACTTCTATTAAATGGGCCTAACTTAGCTAGAAAGCAATAAAATAAAATAAAATAAAATAAAATCAGCAGTGGCCCTCCTTGCAGGGAAGAGTTTCCTCTTCCTTAGTGTGTAAGTTGTGACTCAAACCCACAACTGCTGCTGATTTGCTCCCTCCCTCTCTCTTTCTCTCTCTCTCTTTCTTGGCTTTCTGACCACAGCCTGCCTCTTAACTTTCCTCTCCTGCTCCCCCTTCCTGCCCACCCTTCATTTTTGTGTTACTTCAGCAAATGGGAGGTAGGTGGGCAGGCGGGCAGTGCTTCTTCACCCATCTGGTGAAGTGGGACCTAGACTAAGAAGGTTGAACCCAGCATTGGTTTCCCCCTCTCCCCCTTCCTAAAAATGGTGCCTTTAAACTACCGGTCCTGCCCACAGCAGTGGAGACAAGAGAGACTCTCTCCGTCGAGGATGACCACTGGGTTGCCCCTTCACCACGGTGGTTTTTTTAAGGAAAACAAAAAAACAAAAATCTTGAGCCCTGTTTGAGTTTTTTGCTTGATTGAACTGACTTCTTTTTTTTTGTTTTGTTTTGTTATTTTGTTTTGTTTACATGAACTATTGTGTGCTTTTTATTTGCTAGGTTCTCTCCCATGGGTGTAGATCACATGAGTGGGCTTTCTGGTGTAAATGTCCCAGGAAACTCCTCTTCGGGCTGGTGTATCTTCATCTACAACCTCGGCCAAGATGCCGATGAGGGAATCCTCTGGCAGATGTTTGGCCCCTTTGGCGCGGTGACTAATGTGAAAGTCATCCGTGACTTCAACACCAACAAGTGTAAAGGCTTTGGCTTTGTGACAATGACAAACTATGAAGACGCCGCCATGGCCATAGCGAGTCTTAACGGCTACCGGCTGGGGGACAAAATCTTGCAGGTTTCCTTCAAAACCAACAAGTCCCACAAATAACTTCGCTCGTGGCTTTTTTTTTTTTCTGTTTTTTTTTTTTTTTTTGTATGGAATAGATAATTGAGTGACAAAAAAAGCGAGCTCTCTTTTTATTTTTTATTTTTGGTTAGTGTACAACTCATTTCCTTTTTCTTTTTGGCGCCAATTTTCACGAAGTTGTTCGTCTTTAGTCTATAAACGAAAAGTTGGAAGGAAAAAAAAGGGGGGGAGTTTATACTCTGGGATGCCACCCACATGTTCAAATGTTTTGGGTTTTTCAAAGTCCCGTAATGGTTCTACTCTTTTTTTTTTTTTTTTTAAAGTTCCTTTCGAAGTAGCCCTGTTTGCAAAACTCCCCTTGAAACCCCTCCTCCCCCTCTCCCACAAAAAATCTCAGTGGATGAAACCATTATTTGCACCCGGTGCCAGTGAAAGTGTCAGGCAACTCTGCTCCCTTAAGAGACTGCTGTTAATTTCACTGAATAGAGTTTGCTAAGGCAGGACATCAGCCAAAAATCCTGTTAATCCCAGTACTTTTGAGCCAATGCTCTTAGTTAATAGTAACTTCTCCTTTTGTCAAGAAATTTGCTAGTGAAAAATCAGCTTCTTGGTGAAAAATGACAAGGAAAGTCTGGAGAATATGAAATGCCACCCCTGGGTAACAACTTTGACTTCTGTAAGCAAAACCCCAACTGGGGCGGGGGGACGACACCTTTTTGATAGTGTGTTTTTCCCCTCCTTCAAAAGCTCAGTTTCCATTTAAAAAAAGGACCAAAGTTTTGAGAAAACTTCAGAATAAAAGAAAGGGAGAAAACATGAAACTAAAATTCCAACATTGCCACTTCCTCTGAATTCTTAGTTCCAATTAGCAGTTTTTGTGCATTTGCTTTCTGGTAAAACAAATGTGGCAAGATTTAACATTAATCTCTCACATATTTTTAGTTGGAATAACCAAGTTCTTAGAATTCGCTTGTGAAAATCTTAACAAACATTTGAGCATCATAATTTTTTTTTTTGCATCCCTTCTAATAATTACTAGGATTTTTTTTTTCATATTTTAATAGTTGAATTTGTTTTGAAAAAGAAAATAGTTTTACCTATTTGAATGCTCAGCAGAAAGGAGCATTAAAACTTGCAAGTTTGAGATTACAAAATTTTGATTTCCTTTTTTTTTCTTTTTCTTTTGGTAGACTTAAAATGTTTTAATTAATCCCCAACATTTTCTTCAGGCTGCCTTGAAAACTTTTGAGTTCTGTTTTCTGTTAATTTTCTTTTGCTTTTTTGTGTTTTTGTTTGTTTTTACTTTTGCATTTAAGACCAATTAAATTTGATTTGGTTTTGCTGAAATTTTGTTTTGGTTTGTTGTTTTAATTTTTCTCCCCTCCTCACCATTGTTTCACAGTACCCAATCTGAATGATGACTTTTCTGCATAAGAAGCATTTGGGGATTTTAAAATCAACTGCTTGGTAGGCGATCAGGAATTAACGCATGAAAAGCATTTGCAATCATTTTCAACCAACACGGGAACAGTTTAAAGTGGCCCAGGAAAAGTTTACAGCTTAAACTGTATATATTCCATAACATACCACAGTTGGCTAGATCTGTAAGATTTATAAACCAAACCTTTGGGCGAAGAGAAACCTTATCTAATTCTAAAAACAAAAACAAAAACACCTTGCTTTAAGCCTGTTGCAACCTTTGGGAACCTCTCTTGCGTAAGTCAGCTGAGAGGCAGGGCCGATTCCGTTTTGGATCTGCAGTGTTTGCGATCTCTTTGCGCTTGTGAGCCTGTTTGCTGAGAGCCTTTCCGACCACCTTATCTTTCAATCAGTGCTCAAAATCTAAAACTTGGGATGCTGACTTGAGACCTAAGTGTGTCGGGATCTCCCCGGCAGCTGATACAACACGTCTCAATGTCCTTGCAGGTAAAGGACCCACCGGTGAAAACGGCAACGGTGGGTGGTTTGCCTTGCAGTCCTTCACACCACACGGCCGTGCATGTCTGAGGGACACACGACCTTCCCTTTTTTGGGGTGGTGGTGGGGGTGACTGAAGGAAACATGCCTCATCCGAAGACGACTTCTACTCATCACACAAAGGCTCATGGGCACGGTGAATCCTGATCTCAACGCTCTCGGGCGTAGAAATGCCATTCTGGGAATATCTGCTTTCATGCTTTCAATTGCACCTTTTATTTTTAAGAATTAACCTGGCAAGGCGGATCCTTTTTAGAAGCAGCATTCTTGGCCCCCAAAATTATATGTGGACCTATTTATTTAAAAAAACAACAACCCTAAAATAGATGGTCTCTTTTTTGAGGTTACTGCTGTCCTGGCTGCCATCACATTTTGTGCTCTCGAGAGATTTGTGACAATAGTTCAGGCAACCATGTTTAGAGGTGCTTCCTTTTCGTTTCGTGGTTCTTCTAAAATCTTAATTCCTGGACAGCCCAGAGCTGGTTTTTTTTTTTCTTTGTTTTAATTTTGGAATGATCAAGTTGACACCAGAGCCTGGAAGGTTTATTTTCCTTTTCATTTGCAATGTTGATTCACAAAATTTCCCATGTTGCTTCTTGAGCAAGACTGTCTTTTTTTGTGGCGAGGAGAACCTTTTCGTCTTTTTAAACTATTTTCGGTCAAATTAACATCATGTGACATTCAAGTTGGAACTAACCTGGTACCATGCTGTTTTGAAATTGGGAGTTAGAGCCATGTGCCATTATGGCAAGATCGGTTGCTTCGACTTCCAGTGCAAATTATTTATTTCAGAAGAGACCACTGCCCCGGTGGTTGTGGTCTCCTGAAATAAATGTCCCCTTTTAACAGCTTCCAATAATCTCTATATTATTATTTTTTTCTATTGAATGATTCTTTGACACATAGCACGACGTCTTGGGTTTTTTTGCTTTCAATCGTATAGAACATTCCTTTAATATTTTTTTTTGAGTGCCCGAAGGAGTCTTGATTATAACTATGTCGATGGAAATCATAAAGCATTTCTTTTACAGCACCCGTTCACTCCTTTTATAGTTCTTCATTCTCATTTAAAGGCAGCCTTCCAGATGTGAGACACAATTATAATTCCTGACTGAGGAATTCATTGGCGCATTACAGATGTTGATAGAGTTGTCAGTTGTGAGAATAACCCGGCCTCTCTACTGGAATAGTGGGTGTAGGTACTTTCTCCCCCGTCATTGCTACTTTCTCTGCTCCTTGGTCAGTTGTCCAATCAAGCACATCTCAGCTTTATGCTTCTCACATTGGTTTTGCCATAAGAAGAAACTAAACAGATTTCTTCTGGCAAATATGATCAGTAGCGTTGGTATCTGTTCTACAGGTTTTTACTCTTTCTCCAGCTCTTGTTCTTCGGATTCACCAGTCTTGCATCTTCCCCCAGTCTTGTCCTCTGATCGCCGTCAATCTTCCCTAATCTGCTTTTCTGGTGCTCCGGTTTAGCTCCCAGGAGAGTTTGAGGTGGATTCCTGCTAAGAGAACGGTTATGGACAAGAACTTGTTAAAACATTTTTACAGGTAATTTAAAAGGACTCACCACTGAGAGTCAGAGCCTTAAGTGGGGAAAGCATGCAATCCTAGCACTCTGGGACCATTCTCTCCAGCTACATTCCCTTTTAAATCCCAATTTTAGTGGAGCATGATTTAAAAAAAGAAGAGGTAATTAAGCCAGTTTCTTAAAAGGACCTCCTGAGGGGCTTGGTAATGGGATTGACAGTTCTCTTTCTCTTTTGATACTTCTCTGGTTTCCAAACGAAATGGAGTTTTCCCGAGTGGCTAAGATTGCCTTGTCGCCTATTCTCAAAAGTTGTTTTTAATACAGAGATTGGATCTTTCGCCAATCTGGGAAAAGGTAAAACAGGGATATGCATACAGTATGTATAAAATGAAAATGGATATTTGGGGGGGGGGGGTTAGTTTGAAGTGACGGTAATGAAAGAAGTAATCCTAGTTGCTAGTATTCGGCAGATTATGGTACCCTACTAGGCTACGTTCTCGGCTAAGTGAAATATGTGAAAACCCCGTATTCCAGAGAATTGCCAAACTCTGATAGGGCAGTGAACAACTCTGTTTCATCCGTATACCTTCTTTACAGTTTTGTGCCAAAAAAAATTGGCAAATTTGACAAGTGACAAACATTTTTTTAACACTTGGTCATTTAGCAATGCAAAGCCCTTTTGTGGATTCAGCTGGATATCTTATTTTTTTGTCTCCGTTCTTTAAAGCTCCATCTACAAATGTATATCTTCTTGATAGGAGTAGGTTTGAATTTTAAAAATATGATTGGATTTGTGTTACACTTTGGTAGAGAAGGAGAAACGATTGCCTATAAATTGCAGAAATAATTTGCCATTTGTCAGAATCCAAAATTACTTTGTTTTTCTAAATCCAAGATTGTTCCCCTTCACCCAAATGTTTAATGGTTTTCAATGTTTGCTCTCATAAGCCAGTACAAGTTTTCCCTTCCTGAAAGAAAAAGGACGATGGCCTTACTCACAATGAGTAAATTTTGCAGTTCTCATACTGACATATCCACTACTTTGTGAGGATAAGTACCTCCCTTTTGACTAGAAATAAATTTGCTGAGAATTACGCATTCTGACATTAAACACGGCCCACTTTGTTTTCCAGTGTATTAAACACAATTTAGGTTTTCTACTAAACATTTAATTCTTGGCTGTGTTTCTGTGATGACAGCTGAGTCACACACTACTTACTGAGAATCCCCTTGAAGGAACATTTTTCCCCCCAAGATAATGAATGCACTTGTGGCAAATTTAGGGAGTCAAACATCAAATAAAAGTGTAACGCTTTCTTGTCCCTATATATATATATATATGTATATTTAAGAGGGTGTTCATTGTAATATGCAGGTTATAACAATCAGTGGCTATTTTAGTTCAATTCCAATTTTTTAAAAATTTAAAATCAGATAACATTATACTGTTTGGCTGCTTACTTGTAGCACTCATCTAATGGAGTTACCCAATCTGAGAATAAGTTAGTTGTGTTATTTTCCCAGTGCATGATTTAAAAATAAACAGAAAACACACAGTTCAGCGGGGAAATCCAACATCACACAGTGACTGGTTTGTGTTGAATCTGCTCAGCTGCCTTCCCTTCCCACAGCCCACTTCCCAAGGGCAGATTTTTTGGGAGGTGGGTGAGTTTTCTTGAGAGGGTGAGATGGGAATTATATTTTTTTAAATGTAGTATGAACTGAAATTTCTCTCCTGTTTTTGTCAGACCGGTAGCAAAACCCTAATGACAATATAACTGCCACTGAGTCTCTCTTTGCTTAATTGTGTATTGATTTCTGCAAACTCTCAGCCCAGTTTTGTTCTCTTGCTTGTTTGTTTTTTAAAATTTAATTTAAATCCCCTCCCGACAAAGGGGACCTCTTTTTTTTTTTTCATGAGACCATTTCAGAAGAATCGAAGGGGAAAGGTTGAGGTACATTTTTCTTTGATCTGTACTTCTGGGAGGACTGGTGCCATCTCACCAAGTGGGAGCTTGGCTGTAGCTTCAATAAAATACACCTCCCCCCCCACACTTTTTCCCTTTAGTCTTGCTTGGCTTCCCTTATAACTGGTGTAACTTTTTCCAACCCTCCCCCCCTTTTTCCAACCCTCCCTTTTCTTTTTTCTTTTTCTTTTTATAAAGCTGTCTGTCTGTGCAACGGAAGGCTTTTAATCGGTTTCCCCATACTGTACAGTATATATGCTTAAGACAACTTTTTTTTGTATATTTAGCGTGTTTTTAAGTTATTGATTTTGTTTTATATCAAAAAAATAATTTATTTTTCAGGTACCACTTTTTTCATTTTAACTTTGTTTTTAACATGGGTTTACTTTAAATAAAGTATGACGCTGCTATCCTGATGTCTCCACTGCCGTTGAATCCCCTTGTGTCTTTTGAGTGCCTGCAGTTTTTCAGAGGTTTAATGGCCAAGGCCTCTTGCTGGGGGAGACCCACCCACAAACGTCTCAGTTCACATACGGCAAACCTTGGAACAGCTTCGTCAAGTGATCGGATCGGGCCTTGGGAGGGGAATGCATATGGGAAGCGTGGCAAGGAGCCACGGCTGGCAGCATCTCTCTTGAGAGTACACTGTTGAATGATGTGTGCAGGCATGTCTAAAGTCCAACCCAGGGGCCAATTGCGGCCCATTTTCAAATTCTGAATGGCCCGCAGCCTCTTCTCCCCGCTGGCTCAGCCTGTCACTCATCACCGCTGGCCGGCGGTTTTCCTTCCGCAAAGCGGTTCCCGTGAATGTCAGGCTGAATGGTTGGGGACACATTTTCACCTGACCAAATCTGGCCCTCCTTGCAAAAAGTTTGGATACCCCTGATGTGTGGGAGGTGTTGGGGGCTTCATGTTCTCTTTGTCACTAGACATTTCTGCTGGAAAAATGGGATATTTTTCCCATTTGCTCTTGAGAATCACTGCCAGTGACGTTGGATGGGTGTTTTATTTGATCGCTGCTTTGGGACTAAATTTCCACTATGCTCTTCGCCATCAATTTGCCCTCAAACCTCCTGTTTAAAGCCACAAACCGGAGCTTCTTGATCTGCTGCTGTTATACTCCCACAGGATGGCAAGCATATGAATGACCATCATTTAATAACACGTCAGTTTGTTGAAACTTTTTTTTTTTTTGAGTAAGGTTAGTGCATATCCAGTCTTGGGAAAGGATGTGGCTCTAGCCTTAGATGTTTGTGGATATTTCTGGCTGTTGGAATAATTATCCCCTTTTTTCCTAAACGAAATTTATGATTCAGTGTTTTATTTCAAGATATGCTGTGCTGGTTTCCTTTTTTTAATGTTCTTTTTAGCAAATCTGTTCAGAAAATCACTGCAGTGTTAGGTAGTAACCAGAAGGAATTAGGTATCCGGACATTTTAATACATTTTTTTTAAATTAAAAGTGTAACATGGAATTTAAAAAAAGACTTGATAGCCTTTTCCATTGAACAGAGTGGTGGAGCTCTTGCCTCACAATCAAGAGGCTGTGAGTTCGATCCTACGTAGTGGCAGTTACTTATTTCTGTTGGCTCAAAGAGAAAATATTTGCTGTGAACTCCATGTAGGCATCAGGAAGGGTGTCCAGCCAGTAAATGCTCCGCTCCATTGGATCACTCCCGACTCTACTCTGATGCAAGTGATTTCAGTGTCATTAAAAAAAACAAAAAAACCCCTAGCCTTTTCCATCATCTGCAAATATGTCCATTATTGGGCCTACGCTTCTCTCGGCGGAAAATTTAACAAATTCAGCCAGTGCACCATTTTTTTATTTTTATTTTTTTACGTATTGTCATCTTTGCTCAGTTGATCTGTGTTTGCTGAAAGCAGATTTATTACAGATAGTCCTCAACTTGAGCCCCAACATTTCGGCTGCTAAGCAAGAACATCTGTTAAGTGAGTTTTGCCCCATTCTGTGACCTTTCTGGCTTAAGGGAAGCATTGCAGCTGTTAAGTTTGTTATGTGAATCTGGATTCCCTCATTGACTTGGCTTGTCAGGAGGTCATAAAAGGGGATTACATGATCCCAGGACATGGCAACCGTCACAAATGTGATCTATCCGAATTTTGATCGCATGAATGCTGCAACAGTCTTCACGTGTGAAAAATGGTCCTAAAGTCACTTTTTCAGGACCAACGAAGGAGAATATTTGTGGCTCAGGATTGACATGAGGGGTCCTTAGTGCTCTCTGAGTTTGCTTGTTTTCTTGCAGACGTTTCATTACTCTAACAAGGTAACATCAGTGCTGATGATGTGAGCACTGATGATCTTACCTAGTTGGGTATTGAAACATCTGCAAGAAATTCTCAGAGCACCAAGGACCTGTTGTAACTTTGAACAGTCAATGAATGAATGTTTGGAAGAAGAGGTTTACCTTTATTTAACGTTTTGCACTGCCCTCTCCCTTACAAGGTGATTGGGTGGACGAACTGGATCCTGGTATTTTCTCTGGGTTTTCAACATTTGCAAGTAACATGGTTTCTCCCAAGAAAAGAATTAGACTTGCGTAGCGAATGGAGATTACGCTGAGTGCAGCTATTCGGGTCGCTTAATCTTTAATACAACATTTAACACAATATATCTTTAGTTTTGTAGCAAGCTTTGGAATCAGCCTCTACTAACCCTGTTGTACTGGATAATCTTCCTCTTTAGTTTCTTTACATTCTGATAACTGGTCTCTTTCTCCTGCTGATCACAGTGATTTATTAGAAAACTATGTAAGGAGTTGGGAGGAAGGGATCCTTGTGGATATTATTCTGCTAGTCATTGCTGATTCTTAAGGGCTAGCACTCATCTCTGTTTCAAGGCCATTGAGCCAGCACTGTCTGAAGACACTTCCAAGGCCATGTGGCCTGCATGACGTCAAAGAGTGCAGTACCTTTCCACCGAAGGTACGTATTTATCTACTTGCCTTTTCATGCTTTCCAACTGAGAGGTGGGCAGGAGCTAGAGCAAGGAACGGGAATTCGCCCCGTGGCGTGGTGTGTAGGTCTTGAACCCGGGCTGCCGGCCTTCCAGATGACAAACCCAGTGAACTGCTGAGCCACTGTGCTGACCCATGTAATGGTCTCCTCCGTAGGAATAGTGGGAGACTGACCCCTCCGGTAAAGAGATGCGCTCTCATAGCTATCCATTTCAGAAAGGAGGGGAAAGGTACGCATGCATACATATAAGAGATAACTTAATAGATCTGAGGGTATTTCCTGCCCTTCTCTTATCTACAGAGAAGAACGGTCTTCGAAAAAACGGCATCTTGAAATTCAGGGATTGTGTTCTGACCTGGGCTTCCCCAAAAAGCTCTAAGCAAACTCTTTGCCCCAGGAAAATCCTTTTATTAAAATGAAGGTGAATTTTTTGCATTCTCATTCAGCCAAAGGCCTGGCAAACAGTCTTTCCAGAGTGTCCTTAGGAGCACAGACCTTACCTAGCCTGGAGAGTTGCCAAGTAACTATTTCCAAACACGGTGCTGACAAGGAAGGGCTTGGCAGAGAGTCTCTGAGATGCAGACATATCCTCACACAGCTGCAACAAATTGTTTCCTGCAAAAAAACCCTCCCCTTTTGCTCCTCTTTTAATCCCTACGGGAGGGATTAAAAAAATTCTCTGATTTTTAGGGCAGGACCAAGAATTCCAGATGTGAAGGCATGGCAATAACATGGTTGGGAGGATGCCAGGAATGCAGATAACCAAAGTCAACACAAGATAAACTCACATTTGTTCCCAGAAGATGCCGCATTCAGCTTGCATCTCTTTTAAACTGTCATTGCCAGGTGTGGCTAATGAAGGGAATCAGGGCCCTTTCCTCCCCTGTAAGCCACGCAACCC
Organism: Hydrophis major; assembly: GCA_033807585.1. Classification (NCBI taxonomy): domain Eukaryota; kingdom Metazoa; phylum Chordata; class Lepidosauria; order Squamata; family Elapidae; genus Hydrophis; species Hydrophis major. The sequence goes on from CM066328.1 coordinate 3,203,803, forward strand.
ATATTGCTCTCTCCTCCATTTCTCCCTGCGTGCCCTAGGATGAAGATGGGGTGGGCCTGGGTCATCCTCTGAACTTCCTCTCACCTTGTTCTACCACTTCCCTGCTCTGCTCAGCTGGACTTTGCCCTTCTCCAGTTTCCTCCACAGCCAACGGAGCCACACTCCCACTCCCTGTCAGCTGTTCGTCTTCCACCTTGGATTCAGACTCCGACAAAGGGATAACAACAGAATCAAGAAAACCTCTCATAATGACTTGAATGAAAAAGTTAGGAGGGGACTCAACAAAGCCTCAGGGTTCAAAGTAACCAAACATGCTTAAAAACAACAATAGCAAAGCCAACCCAACATATTTTTAAAGGTACTTTTGATTAAAATCGTAAACTGAAGTGCTGGAAACAACCCACCTTGCTTATGTCAATGCTTCTTTCCAAGTTGTTCATGGGACATCAGTGGGAAAAACTGGCATTAATGAAAAATAAAAATATGGGTGATTATTGCTGATTAATAGATGCTTTGCAATTGGTCACATCACTTGATTTTCAATTATTTAATGAGCTAGCCATATTTTCACTTAGAAATCGGAACAAATGCAATACTGACCAGAAATCAAAATAAAAGTACCCAATCTAACTATAAATCAGAGGTTCTTGTGCCTCATTATATTCTCCCTACAATTCAGATGGGGTCTCAGTAAGATAATGTAACATTTGGGGAAAAAGACACAAGCCAAGAGACCAGCCCCAGAGGCCAAGATGGAGAAGATCTCCACGGCTACCATGGACTTCCCTTTGGTGCTCAGGTAGGTGGGGAGGAAGGCGATCCAAACACTGCAAAAGACCAGCATACTAAAAGTAATGAACTTGGCTTCATTGAAGCTATCTGGCAATTTCCTAGCCAAAAAGGCCATGATAAAACTCATGAGGGCCAGAAAACCCAGATAAGCCAGGACTGTAAAACATGGAAGTTGAGCCTTCATTACATTCCAAGATGGTCTGTCCTACCAGGGAGTAGAAGTCCATGTTGGGAAATGGAGAATCAGTTACCAACCAGGTGGCACAAAGAATTGCTTGGACCAGGGGACAGGCTTAGACAATGGAGTTGGTCAGTGGTTTTCCTAAGAGTTTCCTTGTCCTGTTCCCTGGCTTGGTGGCCATGAAGGCCAGAACCACCATGACTGTTTTTGCCAACACAGAGGAAACTGCAAGAGAGAAAAGAATGGCAAAGACAGTTTGTCGGAAGAGACAGGTGAGTTTCCTGGGTCTACCAATGAAGAGGAAGGAGCAGAGGAAGAGCAGGAGGGAGAGCAGGAGGATGTAGGTGAGATCTCGGTTGTTGGCTTTGACAATTGGCGTATCATGGTGTTTAAGAAAAATTGTCAGAGCTGCCAACGTGATCATGGACAGAGAAAATGTGAATGAAGCTAAAGCATATCCCAGGAGGTCCCGATAGGAGAGGAAGTGGACCTTCTTGGCAATGCAGTGGTCCTTCTCCTTGGTGGGATATTGGTCTTCTGGGCAGGGATCACAGGAAGCTGCATATGAAATCAAGAATCACTTTTCATGATGTGTCAGAAAGGACTAATCATAAATACTGAGGGTATTTGCACCAAGACAAATTCCTCATGTGTACAACCACAATTAGCCAATAAAGAATTCAATTCTATTCTATTCTATTCTATTCTATTCTATTCTATTCTATTCTATTCTATTCTAAGGACATCCTTTACTACTGATAATTCTAAGGATACATTAGTCAGAGGCAGGGATGCTTTCAGCTCTTTGGCAGAGCTCCTCTGCTTTGTATTTTATATCTATTCATTCAGATTTAGTTTAGATCTATAAAAGATGAATATTTTAAAGAATCTATCAGAATGATAAGAAAATCGATATGGCTTGCTTGATCCTGGAAAGAATACCCTTAAAAGTGTGCTCTACCTGTCTGATTAGAAATGGTGCCTTCTCGACAAGGGGCACATTGGTAGCAGCAAACCTGCTGGCCCTCTGGAACTCTTCTTCTCTCTCCTGCCTGGCACCTCTTCATGCCACACCTGGCAAGGGGCACCTTCTAAAAGAGAAATACTCCAGACCAGGGATGTCAAACTCAAGGCCCGTGATGTGGTTGGATCCAGCCTGTGGGGCCATCCTGGTCTATCCAATGAGAGGATGTTGAGGCTCCAGAAAGAGTGCAGAGATCAACCAAGAGGATTAGAGGACTGGAGGCTAAAACATGAAGAACGGTTGCTGGAACTGGGTATGTCTAGTTTAATGAAAAGAAGGACTAGGGGTGACAGGATAGTAATGTTCTGATATCTAAGGAGCTGCCATAAAAGAGGGGGTCAATCTATTCTCCAAAAACACCTGAAGGCAGGACAAGAAGCAACAGGTGGAAACTCATCAAGGAGAGAAGCAACTTAGAACTAAGGAGAAATTTACTGACAGTGAGAACAATTAACCAGTGGAACAACATGCCCCCAGAAGTCTTGAATACTCCAACACTGGAAGTTTTTAAGAAGATGTTGGATACCATTTGTCTGAAGTGGTGTAGGGCTTCCTGCCTAAGCAGGGGGTTGGACTAGAAGACCTCCAAGGTCCCTCCCAATTCTATTATTCTATTCTGTTCTGTTCCTACTCTACATTCTCTTCTCTTCTACTCTACTCTACTCTACTCTACTCTACTCTACTCTACTCTACTCTACTCTACTCTACCCTATTCTACTCTAGGAAGAAAGATCAGCCCGGTCTACCCAGTGTGAAGATCAGGCCAGCCTTGCTTCAGGCCAGTCTACCTGGTGCAAAAACAAAAGATAAGGCAAGTGTAATTTTGGCCCGGTCTACCCAATGTGAAGAGGAAGCATGCCAGCAGTTTGGGGAGTGGTATCAAGCTGGCCACACCCACCCAGTTGACCACACCCACCCACCCAGTCAGCCATGCCCACCTGGCACCCCCAAGGTCAACCACAGCCCGGATGCAACTCTCAATGAAATTGAATTTGACATCCCTGCTGTAGACAGCTCGAGCATTGAATGTGCTTCACTCATTCATTTGTACATTTGTGTATCCATCCAAATGTTTTGAAGGAATATGATAAATTAGCAGAGGTGGTATTCAGCCAGTTCTAACCAGTTCTGGAGAACCCTTGAGTAGTTGGGAGAACTGGCCAATGCTACCTCTGACTGGCCCCACCAACCCCATCTCTTCTCTGCCTCCCATTGAATCCCAGCTGATCGGCTGGGTCTTCTTTGGTTGCCCTGCACAGGAGAACAGAGCTGGAAAGCAGGTCAGGGGGGTGGAGAGGGAATGGGATTTTGCAGTAACCTTCCCCTGCCATGCCCACCAAGCCACACCCACAGAACTGGTAGTAAAATTTTTTGAATCCCACCACTGTCTCAAATAGGTGACATGGAAACATTTTTTTCCTGAAAATGGTTTGCAAAATTTCAATTCGGTAGACCTGTTTTCTAGTTAGGGAAAATGTTTGTCACCCCCGGAAGGGAATCAAGCCTTTATCTGGATTTATTTGACCTTCCAGCTCACCTTTTTTGCCCAGACGATTGCATCAGAGTTGATGGTGAAATCCTGTCCTGTGGGGGCTCCAGGATCTGTTTGTCCAACTTTCACGGGGACAAAGGATCGATTGGGGAGGAGAACCCAGTTGAGAAGATCGTAACGAGCAGATCCCAGTCCATCTTCTGAGAAGGAGACCTCCTCTCCAGCACTGTTGTTGAACCGGATGTTCCTCAAATAGGGAAGAAGCTGAAAGAAAGGAGACCTCCAGAAATGGTTTCTTTTATTTCTTTTATTTTTCTTATATGAATCCATGTGTTCATTACTATGTTTTTACTTATACCTATTATCTTGTAAGCTATTGATAAACCAACCAACCAACCAACCAAATAAATAAATTGAATGAATGAATAAAATAGGGGTAGTTGGCTAAAAGCCACAAATGAGACCCCATGGTTTCTATCATTATGTGATGGCCATTATCTTAGGAGATACACCACATCAGGGGTGAGATTCAATTTTTTTTACTACCAGTTCTGTGGGTGTGGCTTGGTGGGCATGGCTTGGTGGACATGGCAGGAGAAGGATATTGTAAAATCTCCATTCTCTCCCCACCCCACTAACCTGCTTTCCAGCTCTGTTTTCCTGTGCAGGGCAACAAAAGAAGACCCAGTCGATCAGCTGGGACTCAAGAGGCAGAGAACAGATGGGAATGGGGTCAGTCAAAAGTGCCTTTGAAAATAGCTTGACCCCCTCCTCCTCTCTTTGGCAGCCCCTCAAATATTGAAAGATTGCTATCATGTCATCCCTGGTCTTTCTCTTCCCTAGACTAACCAGGCCCAGTTCCTGTAACCGTTCATCGTATGTTTTAGCCTCCAGCCCCCTCATCATCCTGGTTACTCTTCTCTGCACTTTTTCTAGCATCTCAACATCTTTTTATAGTGTGGTGACCAAAACTGGATGCATTACTCTAGGTGTGGTCTTACTAAGGCTTTATAGAGTGTGATTAGTACCTCCCTTGATTTTGATTGTATCCCTCTGTTAATGCAACCTAGGATCGCATTGGCTTTTTTGGCTGCTGCTACACACTAAGTCAGTACTTCCCCCCCCCCCCCAAAAAAAAATACACATGAGAAAGTTCCCTCTAGAAAGATCTGTGGATGGTATTTTTTGTCTCAGAAATTACCTGCCAGGATCGTACATTTGAGATCTTCTTCCCATGCCTCAACATGACTGGTCCATGCAATGCATGTAATGCATGTGCCACAGCATAAATGGCATTGTAGATATTGTAACTTTCACCTATCATGCTCATGTCAAATTTTAAAGCTGAGAGATCCTCTAACTTCTCCTTTCCTGTACACAGTTCAAGCCTGCTTGAAGTTTTTTTGCTTGGTTTGTGGACATAGCAGCTAAACATCTTTCCCCACCATGGAGGGTGAAAAATGCCCTCTTGTGTGTTCAAGGAGTCCAAAGAGAGGAGGAAATTTCTGAATTCTGAGACATCCCTGGTGTGATCCCTGAAATGCAAAGCTCCATGGAAGATCTTTACACCAATGGACACATGATGAAATACCATCAGACTAGGTTTCCAGTGGGAAGTTGAGATCCAAACTTTCCAAAATGACATGCCTTTGATTGTTGTTTGAACGTGCACAATGTACTGTATGTTTTCAATACTTCTGGAGTCTCCAAACAGAATAATCACTTCACATATAGACAATTTTTTCCAAACATGACGGAATTTTGAGGTTGACATTTCAATATAATAATAGTCCATGATTTCAGTGAAAGCCAGGCAGATCTCCTTCTCTTTTAGCATTGGCACCAGAGATGAGACAAAACGTTCTCCACTCTCACTTTCAGGGGCAATAAGCCCAACCCAGTTCCACTGGAAATGCAGGAGGAGCTGGACTAAGCCCACATATTGGGGAAATTCCTTGGGATTAATCCGGAAGAAGGAAGGATAAACTCTTCTCTCTCCCTGAGAGAACTCAAAGCCATCACTGAACTGAAAAAAGTGAGAATCTTATTAAGACACAAAGTAAATTTTCATGGTGAATTAAGGGGTCCCCATTGTATGGCTTATTGCCCTGGGCAAGATTGCCTCACTTGGATTAACAAGTTTAAGATTCTTCCCGACTTAGAAAGAGTTAACACTTATGTATTTTGCCTGTTCATGATGTTTCAGAAACTGAGGGAACAAATTATAAACCCTGATACAGAGAATAAACTGCACTGGAATGGTGGCTACACTTTTATAAAAGTCAGGTTCACAGATTGGATTAGCTAATCAAAATATAAAATACAAAAGGAAAATAAAAATAATAGGGGAAGGAAAGAAAGGGAAGGGAAGAGAGAATTTGAAAAGGGAGAAAAAGAAAGGAAAAATGTTTACCTCCGACTCTCTTTAGCATAGTAGAAAATAGCCACATTATAGCCTCAACTTTTTACTTGTACTAGTATATACATAAATATTTTTACTACTATATACCAGCCATTTCTACAGAGACAAATCTGTCCAATCAGCAAAACCAAAATCAAAGTTTAACTTTTTCCACCACAAGCAAAAAACCCAGAAGCAATTTCTAAATTTGAAAGATAATTAGAGATATTCTTCTCTTAGAATAAAGCAATCAATTTAACCGTCTATGCTTTTTCTTCCTTGCTGTGGAAGTAATATACATTTCTGCTTACACTTATTAATCTTTAGAAACTATCATCATTTATATGAACAAAATTCACTATATTCTTTCAGATTCTTTAACCTTAAATGGGGAAAAACGCTTTTTTTTACATCTGTTTTAAAAATGTTTCTAAAATCAGTAAGTTCTAGTACATCTTTTTAAAAGTTCCATTTAATATACATACTTCAAAATTGACTTTCAGTAATATTTTACAAGCTTTAAAAATTACTCCGATTATATATGAGATATCATTTTCAAATCCTTTTATAAACACAAACAAAACACAAAACTATATTAATGTTTTTCTTTCTTTTATCTAGATTAGACCAATAAAAATCCAACTAATTCCAATTAACTCATTAAATTTAAGTCACTCTCATCACATTATTCTCATAGAGTAATTTTTTTTCTTTTTTACATTCATTTAAAACTCTAAACGTTTATTTAGAAAATATTTCTAAAATCAATAAATTCTAATACACATTTTTAACTTTCTTAATATAGATACTTTCAAATCCAGTTTCAATTATATTTTAAAAGTTTTAGAAATTACTTAAGCATTATATATAAAGAAAAAGAACACATTTGCAAACCCAATTTACATTAAAAGTTTCGTTCAAATTACATATATCAGACTGATAAAAATCCATTCTAATTCCAATTAATTCACTGCTTTCATCTTATCATCACAGAATAAAATCTTTTCCTTTCTTTGGAATGTCAATCAAGTAATTATAAAGTTCTGCTTTTTCTCAAGGATTTCTCAACTTTATTAATATGGATGAAGAAAAAATCCTAAGTTTGGCCTCTTAAAAATTGCAGGTTTTTGTTGAACTTGTTTTTCCATTGTGTTGGCAGGTTTATATTTAAACCATCATAATAAAGGTTAATGTCAGGTTAATATTGCAAAATTGCAACTGACTTCCCTGCATTGTCAGCTATTTATGAAATTGACTTTGTAGTTTGATAACTTTCTACACATAATTGCATCTCTAAAGTAGTTTGAGTAGTTTTTTTTTTTTTAAAAAACACACCCTTAGAACATAGTTGATCTATAACAGTGGTGGCTAACCTTTTGGGGCTCCTATGCCAAAAATGCCAGCACCCAGAAAGCAATGCATGCGATTTCCCCCCCTTACCTGCACTGTGCCTCTTTGCTGATTTTTGGCCTGTTTGTGGGCTTTTTTGGCCTCCCAGAGGCTTAAAGGAAGCCTCTGCAGCCTTTGCAGGCTGAAAAATGGACCTGTTTCGGCGCCTCCAGTATTTCCAGAAATACAGGAAGTGATGAAATGGGCCTATTTTTTGGCCTCCAAAGGCTTCAGAGCCTTCCCTCAAGCCTTTGGGAGGCCGAAAAAAAGCCCAAAAATCAGCTGGGAGGTATGTGCATGCACAGTGAGGTAAGTTTTCCTGAGGCTTGCATGCCCACACAAATGGCTCTGCATGCCATTTGTTCCCATAACGGATCTATAAAGTGGTAAGTTTTATTTAAGATTTTTTCAAACATATCTCTGCTAACTAGTTCAAGTCCATGCTCCATCTTCTTAGCTACCTCTTGTAGTCCAAAAGTGGATTTTTTTTGAAAGTCATTTAAGAATTGCTGACTAATCAGAATTGATAAAAATCAGAAAATTTTAGCCATTCACAGCAAAGCAGACCAAGGTACAAATTACTTTAAAATAATAAAATAAAATCCACAATTTTCTATCCTTACGTTTCTCTGTCAGTTAAAAAATAATAATATTCCCTGCTTCCTTACTTTAACTTGCCTTCAACAAATTTCTTTCTTGTCATTTAACAATAAAGACATTTCCAGAATGGATCAACTATTTTTTTGATTTTTTTTCCTTGTTATTTGTGTGCTGGAAGAAACTTTTTAAGAATTATCTTTGACTTTTGTTTCAAGTCTTTGTTTAGTCTGAGCCTTTGCTTTCCTGACTTTGTCATTGCAGATTCTAGCTATCTTTCTTAGTTATATGTCCCTCTTTCCATTTTTTTTATACTTGTCATTTTTGTCTTTCAATTTGGCAAAGAGATGCATGCTAGTTTATTTTGGAATTGTTGTTTTTCTTTTTCAGTGGTATTATGCTGGACTGGGCTTTTATGATCATATTTTTCAGAGTTTCCCAAGCTTCTTGCGTTGTGGCATAGATCTTCAAAAAGAAGTAATAGACTATCACTGAAGAGAGCCTCTTTTAGCTTAAGAAAGTTAACAACCCCTAAAAGTGATTTAAAAAAAATGAAAGGCAATACATTCAAAAAATGCAGCTTTTTCAACAACAAAATGACTGCAGGCTCCCCCAGCTGAACAACTCACCAGCTCAACCTGAAGCACAGATTCTAAGCTACTTGCAGACTGTTGTTGGGTTATCTGGGACTTTCCCTAACCCAGGAGAGTTATATAAACCAAAGGAAAGCCAGTTCATTTGGTTAGTAAGTTGGGTGTATCATCAGTTGGCCATCTTCACCGAAAGTTCCACTTTTATGAAAGTCAGGAAGGAATTTCTCTTGTTAAATATAGTACTTCAGAATTATCTCATTATCACTTTGGGGTTATATAAAAATGCATCTTGACTGATAAAATATAAAAATGGGTTTTACTACAGAATAGATTCTCTAAGTCATATACTATACACAGGTCTCTGTGTGCTTCTGTTATTTGTCTGTGTAAAATATCCAGTCAACCTTTCTAACCTGTGGGACCTTGAAGGTGCTGAAGATGGAGGCCATCTGCCTTGAGGATTTGGGGTTGAGACCTCCGATGAAGGAGAGCAGAGGGTCCTGCTTGTCACATTTGTAACCTGGAACCATTTGGCCTCGTGTGGAGAGCATGGAGAGGCTGAAAAACAAAATCCTTCTCTGAATCTGGCTGTTATCATTGATGATGAAACCAAGGGTGATGTTGGGGAGAAGAACTAGATCCGTGTTCACCTCTCTTACTGCAAACATCAAGGCCAGGAACTGCTGGAAATTCTTCAATATGGGCCTAAAGTAACAATAACATCGAGGAATGTAAGTAAAAGGTAAAGATTTCCCTTGTCCTTTATCACTTTGGTTCTCTCTTGGAGTAGTTTCTTCAGGTAAGCAACCATTGATGAACACAAGGCAACAGAATATAGATTAACAGAGGTCCTAGTTGAAGCAGGAGATCAGTGCCATTCTGGACAGACAGTTGTTCAATCTCTTCTTAAAAACCTCCTGTTGTAAATGCCAAAAATAGAAACACTTGTACATATACTTTCATTTCCATTAATCTTATATAATATTAACTCATTGTCCATTTCACTCATCTTTAAAAAAGTTTGCATTTTATATTTGAACTCATTAATTCATTATCAATATCGTTTCATCCATACATAAGTTTTCAAATCTTTATCCCCTATTATTTCCATTTTCAGCTTACCACCTATTTTATTTTACATTACACGTCATTGATTCCTTAGTTTTCTCTAAGCTGATATATAATAAACAATCTAAAAGAATCAAAATATCGAAAAAACCAATATACAGTATTTAGGATCCGCATGGTATTTTCCATTCCCCTGCTTTAATCATAATAGAATATTCTCAATGCACAATTCTAAATAATCAACTGTATATATAGTCAACTGTATATATTCTCTCCAATGTCACTGAAATAACTTCTTAATATCTCTCATTTTATCTTCACTTTACTTATAATCGTTAATAATCATCTTTTTTAAAAATCCATTTCCATTCCCTCCAGAAAAGGGGTGCATAACAACACCTTTTATGTTCAGTTCATATTCATTTATGTAATTACTCATTCCTAAAATATTTCCCTATAAGTTTTATATTGAAGACCAATATATGCTCCATGTGGTATCCCTCTTATAAAATCCCTAACCCTTATCTCTAAATTTTTTGGATATTGTTTATTTTAATTTTAGCCATCTTTCCCTTTTCCAAATTTCCCTGGTCTTTCTTCTTTCTTTCTAACATTTCACCCATCTTCTCCACCCCCCACTTTCCTGTTCTCTTTTTTGAAGTTTCTTCTTGTATAATTTTTTCTTCTTTTGTTTGATCCTGGGAGCATTTTCTTTTTTATTGATTGAGTCTGTCATCAATATCATAGTTTTAATTCCTTTAGTGTCTTCTGGCAAAGTCTCTTGTTCTCCATGTCTGTCTGAGCCTCTTTCTTCTCCACCTCACAGGAATTTCTTTGTTCTGCAACCATCACCATTATTTTCTTTTCCCGGATTTCCAATAATTCCCTTCTTTCTTTGAACATTCCTTCCACCATTTTTTTCTCCAACTTAAAGTCTTTGCTTATTTCTTCCATTTTTATAATAAATTGTTAATATTCAAAGTCTTTTATTGCAATCCTTGCCAAAAGTCTCCTTTGATCTTCATTTCTTTTGTTAATCCTTCTGTCTCTTTGTCACAATCAACACCCAACAGTCCCGGGAAGTTGCATCTGTATATCCTCTTGGTGGTATTTCTCCCCCTTTCCACCAAATTTCTGGGGTCCTTATTTTATTTGTCTTTCATTTCATAACAATTAGAAGTCCAGGAAATTTCCATATAATTTTGCAGGGAAAAAAAGTATATTTGACCATTAGATGGCGCTCTGTATCACTTTCCCCTTTTTAAAGTTCTTTTCTTTTCTCTTTTAATGATATTAAACATTAATTTCCAACCATTTCCACAATTAATTTTCTTAGTATTAACCAATTCCAGGAAGGTCCAGCATTTAATCCAATGCCTAATTAGTGCCAGTTTATTATATTCAAAGTTCAGTCTCTGATTCCATTGTAATTTTTTATAAACCAATTTTGTTTACCTTATATTTTCCTCTTTTTTTCCCCCTGTTCGCCGCTGTGTTACTCTTATGCAAGGGCACTTTCTTTCTGCTTCTCGGTGTTATTAAGAAGAAATCAAGTTCTTTTATCTGGTTGCACGTGTCTCATCACTTCACCGCTCCAAAGCAAAACCTAAATCCTGGCAGCTTTCCACCTTCAAGGCAGCCTGATTTTCATTCAATTCAATTGTATAGAATGTGAAGGATGTGTGTTTGTGTTTTATTTTTATAGATATAATGTACACTGAAGATGGCATTTAATTTAGTTGTACAGGGTGCGTAATGACAATAAACTAAACTAAATTGCTTAATTGTCCACCAGAACTCCAAGACCCCATTCACAGTTACTACTGTTAGGGATACACACCCTTGCAGAATATGCAGTGGCAGTCTAGCAGGCAGGCAAATGATTTGAGATAAACGTTGTTTTAGTTTACACTCAGTAAGACAGATACACTGTGCAGTTAAATAGTTTTTTATTCCAGCAAGAGTTATAGCATAGTCAAAAACAGTCCATATGTTATACACTAGTTCAGTCCATCCAGGGATTAATCAGTTGCAAAATCCAGTGTTGAAAATAGAGGTCAGTAAACTTACAAATAATCAGTCCAGCAATATATCTCTTTTGCAGTCAGAGATATGAAGAAAATCAAACCCCTTTTCTTTGTTTCAGCAACAGCAGGGAAAACACACAGTTATCACCATCAATCTAACATTGTCAGCTGTCCAGTAAAAGCCAGCTAACAGTGAGCTCTCTTGCTCCCTCTTATGGTGATTTTACAACCGCACCCAAAATACATGTTTTGCAGTTAAAGTGATACTTACACTTAAACTCACTAACATAGTTTATATATTATTTTTGCCCAAACTAAGTTAGGTAACCAATGTTGTCCCTAACAACTACTATTGAGCCAGGTACCACCAATTGTATACATGTGCATTTGTTTTTTTCTTGCCTTACATTTCTCACCACCGAATTCCATTTTGTTATTCAGGGCCCAGGGTTCAAGTCTGTCAAGATTCTTCTTGATCTTAAGCTTATCTTTTAAAGTGTTGGCTATTTTCCCCTGCTTGGTGTCATCTGCAAATTTGATGATTTCCCCTTCTATGCCCTCATCTGAATCATGTCAATGGTGTGACCAGCAAACCCAAGAAAATTCTAGTGAAGTGAAGGATCAGGGGAGACATGATAACAGTCTTCCAATATTTGAGAGGCTGCCACAGGGAGGAAGGGGTCAGGCTATTTTCCAAAGCCCCTGAAGGCCAGACAAAGAATAATGGATGGAAACTGACCAAGGAGCAATTAAACCTGGAAATAAGGAGAAACTTTCTGACAGTGAGAACAATCAACCAATGGAAAAGCTTGCCTTCAGAAGTTGTGGTAGCTCCATCACTGGAGACTTTCAAAAAGAGATTGGGCTTCCATTTGTCAGAAATGATGTAGGGTCTCCTGCTTGGGTGGGGGTTGGACTAGATGACCTAGAAGGTCTCTCCCAATTCTGTTAATCTGTAAACTGAATTTGGAAACACTCTCGGGAACTTTCTAATTCCAAAAGTAAAATTTATGGAGACACCATTTCATTTGTTTTGAGAACAGTTCACTTCATTGTTGGATGCTTGCAGAATTGACCTTGGTGGGTTCTTGGCTCACACAATCTTGGCTGGTCTGCATTCCTTCTCATCCTTCCCTTCCCCCCAATTCATTGGCAAATTGAATAGCGATACATGTGAAATGGTTCAGATTAAAGTACGAAAAGCACAAAGATTCTAATTACACAAGAATATTGCAAACGTCACAAGAACAAATGTAGCTGACAAAGCAAACAATTAACTGGATGTTTCCCGCTGGGTGAAACTTACGTAACTCTATCAGAAAGCTGGAATGGGTCCCTCTCAAATTCTGGGGTATCAGAGTAGTGAACAATTCCCAAGGGTAAATTCCCACCAATGATCAACTCACCAGGCTTATAATAGCCCCATTCATCCAGCATTTTCAAAGGGCTTCTGAAAGAAGATACAGTTGAAATCTTCTTAGCAATAGAGTTAGGCAGAAGCCAGAAGAGCAGCAACAGCAGGAGAGGCAGCCCAGTCATTCTTGTCACCTTTCTTCCTAGATCAGAATAACAAAGTAACAGAGTTGGAAGGGACCTTGGAGACTGCTATTGGATCACTCCTTCTCCTTCTTTTGACTAAACTAGACAAACCCAATTCCTGCAACTGTTTTTTAAATGTTTTAGCCTGTGCCATATGGATGGTCCCAGGGCAAAGTTAAATCCGCCATGCTTCCTCTCACCTGCGTTTGTCCTACGACCAAAGAGGAAACTAAGTGCAACTGAGCCTCGTCAAACCCATGAACTCTTCTTTGCAAGATGAGAGAAGTTGACAAGTTCTGCCCCCATTTGAAGAACTCAGACATGTTTTAATAGCTTGGAAGTTTTTGTATCTAGAAATCCACAGGGGATGCATTGAGAATTACTGTTCTTCTGAAAATTGCAAGGAAAAGAAATTTTCCTACCCACTAAGCACTAAATTTTGTTTGTGCACCAGAAAAGGGAAAAAAAAAACATGTTTGTGTCTGTTGTTGCTATTCCACAGAGCATATGGAGTTGAGAGTCAAAGTGGAGTTTACTTTTTGACCTACATGAAATTGAGCAGCTGCACACAATACAGACTTTGGCAAGAACCACAGTTTGTTCAAATGCTATAAGTGGTGAATGGGGTATGTTCAGGGGTGGGATTCAAATTTTTTAACAATTGGTTCTGTTTGCGTGGCTTAGTGGTCATGTTATTGGCTGGGTGTGTCCAACTCAATGTCACTCACATCGAGGCACGCATCTCCTCACCTGGCCTTTCATGACTATGGCGATGCTGCAACAGTCGTAAGTGTGAGAGTATCCGGTCTCTTTCTCCTGCTGATCGCAGTGATTTATCAGAAAACTATGTAAGGGGTCGGGAGGAAGGGATCCTTGTGGATATTATTCTGCTAGTCATTGCTGACTCTTAAGGGCCAGCACTCATCTCTGTTTCGAGGCCATTGAACCAGCACTGTCCGAAGACACTTCCAAGGTCATGTGGCCTGCATGATGTCACAGACTGCAGTTACCTTCCCACCGGTGGTACCTATTTATCTACTTGCCTTTTCATGCTTTCAAACTGAGAGGTGGGCAGGAGCTAGATCAAGGAACAAGAATTCGCTCTGTGGTGTCATGCACGGGTCTTGAACCCAGGCTGCCGGTTCCCCAGTTGATAAACCCAGTGAACTGCTGAGCCACTGTGCTGACCCATGTAATGGTCTCCTCCATAGGAATAGTGGGAAATTGACCCCTCCGGAAAAGAGATGTGCTCTCATAGCTATACATTTCAGAAAGGAGGGGAAAGGTACGCATGCATATATATTCAAAAGGGATAACTTAATAGATCTGGGGGTATTTCCTGCCCTTTTCTTATCTACAGAGAAAAACAGTCTTCAAAAAAAAAAAAAATAGCATCTCGAGAATGAGGGATTGTGTTCTGACCTTGGGTTCCTCAGAAAGCTCTAAGCAAACTCTTTGTCCTGCCAAAGTCCCTTTTATTAAAACGAAGGTGAATTTCTTGCATTCTCATTCAGCCAAAGGCCTGGCAAACAGTCTTTCAGAGTGTCCTAAGGAGCACAGACCTTATATAGCCTGGAGAGCTGTCAAGTAACTATTTCCAAACACGGTGCTGACAAGGAAGGGCTTGGCAGAGAGTCTCTGAGATGCACAGACAGAGCTTCAGACAGCTGCAATGAATGAATTGTTTCCTGCAACCCCCCTCCCTTTTTGCTCCTCTTTTAATCCCTAAAAGAGGATTAAATACAATTCTCTGATTTTTAGGAGAGGACTAGCCACCGAGAGTTGCCTCCAAGTGGGATGAGCAGTGCCCAAGTTGAATAAATAAAACACTGCAACTTTTTGTGTGTGTGGAAGTTTCTTTTAAAGAACTTTCCAAAAACTTGGGGGAGGTCGTGGAATGGAAGGTTGAAGTGGGCTGACCCTGCTGTTAATCTCCGAGCACGTTTGAGCAAGCCATCTTGTGAAACAGTCACCCCAGTTTTTCAACCTGATGTTCCTTGATTGCAAGGTCTTGGCAGAGCACACCTGGACACTTCTGCATCTGCTGAGCCATGTTTTTCCTCCAACAGACTAGATTAAAGTTAAGTATTGCTTGCTTAACTGGAGGCAGACCTGAGCTGTAAAATTAAAACTCGATTGTAAAAAATATATATCTAATTTTGGGTAATAGTTTGTCCACATTTATGGGATATGTCTCGGCTATTAACTTCCATAGTTTCAACGCCAACTCCTGCGGGCCTCACCCCCACATAAAAGAGGTCCTTAAAAAGAATGTGCTTAAAAGTTTGTGAAAGTGTCTCTTGTCCCTGACATGTTTTAATTTTTCATTGTGCTTGTTTGAATTTTTCATTTTTTTGGTGAATAATATTGCTGTTAGCCAAGCCAACCAAGCGGATCTTCTCACCGGCAATCGATTTAGCCTTGGGAATGCTTGATAAAAACCAAGGTGGAAATCCTAAATAATGATCACACTTCTCATCGAGATGATTACGGTCCAGTGAAATCAAGAGGGCTATAATTTCAAATGGTTTAATTTGTGGGTTTTTCATGAAGAGCCTGTTTGGAAAGCAATCTTGCAGCTTGCCCCTGGAAAGGAAAGTAGCGGGTGACGTAAAGTGTCTCCGTCGTGTCTTGGACTGGAGCTGGGCTGACCAGAGCTGAAAGGAGGTTGATGGAGAAGACCTCCATGGCCCACAGTTAAGTTGGGAAGAGGCAGAATGCAAAGAAAGCCATCATGTCCCTGGAACCAAAAATGTGGGTGAGTTTCAGGTGGAAAAGTAATGATGTAGGTGCATGGAGCAGCTCCACCCCACCCCTCCTCACCTGGGAGCATTCAAGGAGATCATAAAGACCCTCATGCCTAGGTAGGTAATAGCTGGAGTGGGCTTCAAAATATTAGCAACGGGTTCTCTGCCTGGTTGCTGGGTGGGTGTGGCCATGGTGGGCATGGCTTAGCTAGCTACCTGCACCATGACAGGGGGGCAGAATTTTTGCCCTTCCTGGGCTCCAAAGGCTTTCCTTGAGCCTGTGTGAGGTCCAAAATGCCCTCCCAGGGCTCTGGAGGCTCTTTGGAAGCAGGAAATGCCCATTTTCAGCCTTCCCAAACTTCCAGGAGGCCTGTTTTTCACTTGCCTGCATCCAAAAGTGGGCCACGTTGGGACTCCTGGGAGGGGAGAAGTGGGGTGGGTAGGTCCAGCCAGGAGTGGGATTTGGGGGTTCACCAAACTGCACAGAAGCTTAGCTAGGGGCTTTCCCGAACCCCTGCAAACCCAGCAACCCACCCCTGGGTAATAGTGGGAAACCCTAACCCTTCATTGTCTCTTCTCAACTGCAAAGACCTCAATGGAACTGCATCCACATCAGGGGTGTCAAACTTGATTTCATTGAGGGTGTCAGGATTCCGGCAGTTACACCCCCCCCAATTTAAATCATGAGTCTCAAGCCAAACTTCCAAAACTTCAAAAGGATTTATTGGGAGTTAACCTGTCCGGCACTGCCTGGGTGTAGCCGACTCTGAAACACATCATTCCCTGTCACCCTTGACCCTGGTTTTCCCCTCCATCCCCTGGGTGTATCATAATTCATATTCTCCAATGGGACACATCCATAGCCCAGAGTCATCAATCAGGCTTGTTAGGGATAACATTGGTTACCTAACTTAGTTTGGGTAAAAATAATATATAAACTATGTTAGTGAGTTTAAGTGTAAGTATCATTTTAATTGCAAAACATGTATTTTGGGTGCGGTTGTAAAATCACCATAAGAGGGAGCAAGAGAGCTCACTGTTTGCTGGCTTTTACTGTAGTAACTAACAATGTTGGATTGATGGCGATAGCTTTGTATGTTTCCCTGCTGTTGCTGAGAGAAGAAAAGGGGTTTGCTTTTCTTCATATCTCTGACTGCAAAAGAGATATATTGCTGGACTGATTATTTGTAAGTTTACTGACCTCTATTTTCGACACTGGATTTTGCAAGTGATTAATCCCTGGATGGACTGAACTAGTGTATGACCTATGGACAGTTTTGACTATGCTATAACTTTTGCTGGAATAAAAAAACTATTGAACTGGCACAGTGTATCTGTTTTACTGAGTGTAAACTACAACAACGTTTATCTCAAATCATTTGCCTGCCTGCTAGACTGCCGTTGCACATTCTGCTAGGGTGTGTATCCCAAACAAGGCTCTCCAGTTAGAATTTTGCGCAGCAGAAACTTCAGTTGCCTAGTTACTATCTTTGAATGCACTTTTGGTTTTGCAAGCTGCCGCACTGTTTCCCCCTCCCTTTCTGTTGGAACTCTAAAAAGACCAGAGAAATATTTTATGAGTGTGCTGCATCAGGGTTGTGTTTGATCTCGGGGTTAGGGTTGGGTGTGGCCAGGGTGGGCATGGCTAGCTCGACATTACCCAAGTTGGGTATGCCTTTGTGGGCTTCCAAGGTGTTTTGTGCTGTGATGGCTTCCTGCAACCATGTGCCAATGAAAACAGAGCTTGGCCCTTCTGAACTTCATTTTAGCTGGTAGAGGCAACGTAGCCCAGCCCTTCCCTGTTTCCAGGGAAGCCTCATGGGCCACATCTAAGCAGCCTGCAGACTGGATCTGGCCCCTGGGCCTTGAGTTTGACACCCCTGATTTATGGAGGGAGGTGTTGAGGTAATTCTGCATTAGGAGAATGAGCATACACAGGGAGACGTAGTGAGAGTAGTAAAGAATAACACACAACTAGCACACAGATACACTATAGCATAAGGTAGGTTTTTACTTCCAGTAAAACGGTTAAGCAAAGTTCAACAAACAGTCCAAGTCATTCACGGTTAAAGCAGTCAGTGTTCATTCCAGGGACAATCCAATAACAAAGTCCAGTAAATGGGGGATAAATGGAGAACTCATCCAATTTGCAGACGATACCAAGCTGGCAGGAATAGCCAACATTCCAGAAGATGAACTTAAGATCCAGAAGGATTTTGACAGACTTGAAGATTGGATGCTATCTAACGAAATGAAATTCAAGGATGAAAAAAAGTAAGGTTCTACATTGAGGCAAGAAAAACCAAATGCACAGGTACAGTATAGGTGGTACCTCGCTCAGTAGAAGTAACTATGAGAGGGATCTTAGAGTCCTAGTGGACAACCATTTAAATAGGAGCCAGCAGTGTGCAGCAGCTGAAAAAAAACCGGACACAGTTCTAGACTGCATAAACAGGAATAGAATCAAGAACACGTGAAGTGTTAATAACACTTTATAATGTCTTGGTAAGGCCACACTTGGAATACTGCTTTCAATTTTGGTTGCCACGATGTAAAAAAGGATGCTGAGACTCTAGAAAGAGTGCAGAGAAGAGCAACCAAGAGGATTAGGGGACTGGAGGCTAAAACATATGAAGAACGGTTGCAGGGAATGGGTATGTCTAGTTTAATGAAAAGAAGGATTAAGGGAGACAGGAAAGCAGTCTTCCAATATCTCAGGGGCTGCCACAAAGAAGAGAGAGTCAGGCTCTTCTCCAAATTGCCTGATGGCCAAACAAGAAGGAATGGGTGGAAACTCATCAAGGAGAGAAGCAACTTGTCACTAAGGAGAAATTTCCTGACACTTAGAACAATTAATCCATGGAACAACATGTCTCCAGAAGTTGTGAATGAAGTTTTAAAAAAGATATTGGATATCCATTTGTCTGAAATGATCCAGGGTTTCCTGACTAAGCAGGGGGTTGGGCTAGAAGACCTCTAAGGTCCCTTCCAACTCTGTTATTCTTGAAAAAATAGCATCTTTGAAGGATTAGAGAGAGACTTTCCTGCATTAGATCTAGAAAACTAGAACTACGCTGCCTTTGGTCCTATCTTAGTATAGTACATAAAATTATATGTTGCAATGTCCTACCTGTCAATGAATACTTCAGATTCAACCATAACAACACAAGAGCACAAATATATACAAACTCAAGGTTAGTTGCATGAAACTTGACTGTAGGAAATATGACTTCAGCAACAGAGTGGTCAATGTCTGGAATACTCTATCTGACTCTGTGGTTTCTTTCCCAAATCCCAAAAACATTAACCTTAGACTGTCCACTATTGACCTCACCTCTTTCCTAAGAGGTCTGTACGGGGTGTGCATAAGTGCATCAATGTGCTTACTGACCCTGTCCTATTATTTCTTTTATTTTTCTTATTCGTATTCATTTCATGTATTCATAACTATGTTTATACTTATACCTATTATCTAATAATCACGTGACAAAATAAAATAAATAAATAAATAAATCCAATTTGGGGGATATTTCTGACTTCTTTTTTATTGGATGTGCTCATATCTTTGGTACTTTATTCAGAGCTATTTGCTTACCACTAGTTTGGCTGAAGAGTAGCATTCTTCACTACTGGTTTGCCTGAACCAGCCCAAACTGGTAGAATACCACCACTGCATAAAATACAGTGAAAATAAAAATTAAAAATAAGGGGGAGGGGTTGGAGAAAGTGCAGGATAGTCTTGCTGGTGCCTTTGTGCCACACCACATGGTGCTTTGAAGGTTAAATCTGGACTTTCAATGGCATTCAGATTTTGTTCCTTTAATATAAGCAGATCTTGGTCATTTCTGAACATCCCATTGAAAGTTGGGAACTTGAGATGATGTCATGTCATCTGTTCTGGCAGTGAAGTAGTTTTTCCCATGCCTTCTGATGCTGGTTGCAAGTTGAAGGTGGACAGAAGTGAGGAGGAACAGCTGGGGCCTGTTCTAGATGTGCGTATGCACAGAGAAGGTAGGAGAGGTGAACAACGGAGGACAATGAGCTGGCTCAGGAACCCAAACAAACGTGGATGCTGACTGGCCCTTCCCTGGCTGAGGAATAAATAGGAGGAAAGGGGAGTGGTTGTAGCAGACAACTGTTTGCATTTCTACAAAGTTTACTCCTTGTGTGCTTTGTGCAACAAAGACTGCCTCACCAGAACTCAGGTTTGTCCATTTCTCTGACATAATTTGCAGTCTTCCAGCTGGAAGCTCACAGCCTTGCGTTTATCAAGCTGATAAGGACTATCACTTCAGTTAACTCCTTGCAGGATTCTTGCCTGAATTTTCTGGTGTTGAATGCAGTTAATTCCCATTGTATAAATAAAGAGGGGGGGTTTTCTATGCAAGGAATCTGTTTCTTCCTTTTGAAAACTCCAGGTCAGAATACCAGGTCAATCAGGTAGAGCTGGAAAAAGACAGTCCAGGACCACTCCTTCCCTCACCTCATTTTACAAAAGGAAACAAAAAGAATTTCCTTCTGAATGGGGAGTAAATCTTAACGCACATCATTTACTCTCTATTCCATTAATCGAGAGTAAAACAATGTAGCTCATTTAAACTGCAGATGTGATGACCCAAAGAAGCACGGCAGAAGGTAACATGGTCAGATAATCAGTAGGAGTCCCTTTATTAGCTCCAACTTTGCCCCCAATGTCCAGGTTACCTTCTGGGCGGGAGAAAAACTCTCCCAGGAACAGCCTTTGACTGCAGAGAATTCAGTCCAAAGGAGGGTCAACACAAACTGTAACTATAAGTCCAGTTAAGGCAAAAGAAGGGAATTAGTCCATCAGGGCAGGACCAGGACCAAAAATTCTAGATGTGAAGGCACGGCTATAACTCAACACATTTGGGAGGATGCCAGGAATGCAGATAACCAAAGTCAACAAAAGATAAACTCATGTTTGTTCCCAGAAGATGCACACTCAGCTTGCATCTCTTTTAAACTGTCATTCCCAGGTGTGGCTAATGAAGGGAATCAGGGCCCTTTCCTCCCCCATAAGCCATGCAACCCATGTTGCTCTCTTCTCCATTTCTCCCTGCATGTCATAGGATGAAGATGGGGTGGGCCTGGGTCATCCTCTGAACGTCCTCTAACCTTGTTCGACCTCTCACCTTGTTCTACCTCTTCCCTGCTCTGCCCAGCTGGACTTTGTCCTTCCCCAGTTTCCTCCACAGCCAATGGAGCCACACTCCCACTCCCTGTCAGCTGTTTGTCTTCCACCTTGGATTCAGACTCCGACAGAGGGATTACAGAAGAATCAAAAAAACTTTAATAATGACTTGAATGATGAAAAAATTAGGAGGGGACTCAACAAAGCCTCAGGGATCAAAGTAACCAAACATGCTTAAAAACAACAATAGCAAAGCCAACCCAACATATTTTTAAAGGTGCTTTTGATTAAAATCATGGTAAACTGAAGTGCTGGAAACAACTAAACCCACCTTGCTTATGTCAATGCTTCTTTCCAAGTTGTTCATGGGACATCAGTGGGAAAAACTGCCATTAATGAAAAATAAAAATATGGGTGATTATTGCGGATTAATAGATGCTTTGTGATAAGTCACATCGCTTGATTTTCAATTATTTAATGAGCTAGCCTTATTTTCACTTAGAAATCGGAACAAATGCAATACTGACCAGAAATCAAAATAAAAGTACCCAATCTAACCATAAATCAGAGGTTCTTGTGCCTCATTATATTCTCCCTACAATTCAGATGGGGTCTCAGTAAGATAATGTAACATTTGGGGAAAAAGACACAAGCCAAGAGACCAGCCCCAGAGGCCAAGATGGAGAAGATCTCCACGGCCACCATGGACTTCCCTTTGGTGCTCAGGTAGGTGGGGAGGAAGGCGATCCAAACACTGCAAAAGACCAGCATACTAAAAGTAATGAATTTGGCTTCATTGAAGCTATCTGGCAATTTCCTAGCCAAAAAGGCCATGATAAAACTCATGAGGGCCAGAAAACCCAGATAAGCCAGGACTGTGTAAAACATGGAAGTTGAGCCTTCATTACATTCCAAGATGGTCTCTCCTACCAAGGAGTAGAAGTCCATGTTGGGAAATGGAGGATCAGTTACCAACCAGGTGGCACAAAGAATTGCTTGGACTAGGGGACAGGCTGAGACAATGGAGTTGGTCAGTGGTTTTCCTAAGAGTTTTCTTGTCCTGTTCCCTGGCTTGCTGGCCATGAAGGCCAGAACCATCATGACTGTTTTTGCCAACACAGAGGAAACTGCAAGAGAAAAAAGAATGGCAAAGACAGTTTGTCAGAAGAGACAGGTGAGCTTCCCGGGTCGACCAATGAAGAGGAAGGAGCAGAGGAAGCAGAGCAGGAGGGAGAGCAGGAGGATGTAGGTGAGATCTCGGTTGTTGGCTTTGACGATTGGCGTATCATGGTGTTTAAGAAAAATTGTCAGAACTGCCAATGTGATCATGGACAGAGAAAATGTGAATGAAGCTAAAGCATATCCCAGGTGGTCTTGATAGGAGAGGAAGTGGATCTTCTTGGCAATGCAGTGGTCCTTCTCCTTGTTGGGATATTGGTCTTCTGGGCAGGGATTACAGGAAGTTGCATCTGAAATCAAGAATCACTTTTCATTTCATGATTTGTCAAAAAAGACTAATCATAAATACTGAGAGTATTTGCACCAAGACAAATTCCTCGTGTGTCCAACCACACTTAGCCAATAAAGAATTCTATTCTATTCTATTCTATTCTATTCTATTCTATTCTATTCTATTCTATTCTAAGGGCTAATCATCCTTTACTACTGATAATTCTAAGGGTACATTAGTCAGAGGCAGGGATGCTTTCAGCTCTTTGGCAGAACTCCTCTGCTTTGTATTTTATATCTATTCATTCAGATTTGTTTTGCAGGGAAAGGCTGGCAGCCATAGCTAGATCAGTTTCCTCTTTCTCCAACAGGTCTATCAATTTCCTGGGAGACTGATAGTGCTGATAGAAGAAGCACACCTGAAGTAATAAAAACTAAAACTTGAACCTCACATGCCTGTCCTTCATGAAAAGATTGGTAGCTGGATTTCCCAATGGGTTATTTGAAGAAGGAGTAGAAAGTCTAGTGGGGAAACCATGAATTGTGCCCTGAAACTATCTTGCATTAAATTTCAGAACAGCAGGAAATGAAGTCAAAGGGGGCAGAATAGTTTAGATCTATAAAAGATGAATATTTTAAAGAATCTATCAGAATGATAAGAAAATCGATATTGTCTGATTAGAAATGGTGCCTTCTCGACAAGGGGCACATTGGTAGCAGCAAACCTGCTGGCCCTCTGGAACTCTTCTCCTCTCTCCTGCCTGGCACCTCTTCATGCCACACCTGGCAAGGGGCACCTTCGAAAAGAGAAATACTCCAGACCAGGGATGTCAAACTCAAGGCCAGTGATGTGGTTGGATCCAGCCTGTGGGGCCATCCTGGTCTATCCAATGAGACTCCAGAAAGAGTGCAGAGAAGATCAACCAAGAGGATTAGGGGACTAGAGGCTAAAACAGATGAAGAACGGTTGCTGGAACTGGGTATGTCTAGTTTAA
This sequence comes from Hydrophis major, assembly GCA_033807585.1. NCBI lineage: Eukaryota > Metazoa > Chordata > Lepidosauria > Squamata > Elapidae > Hydrophis > Hydrophis major. The sequence continues at coordinate 3,227,249 of CM066328.1, forward strand.
TGAAAAGAAGGTCTAGGGGTGACAGAATAGTAATCTTCTGATATCTAAGGAGCTGCCATAAAAGAGGGGGTCAATCTATTCTCCAAAACACCTGAAGTCAGGACAAGAAGCAACAGGTGGAAACTCATCAAGGAGAGAAGCAACTTAGAACTAAGGAGAAATTTACTGACAGTGAGAACAATTAACCAGTGGAACAACATGCCCCCAGAAGTCTTGAATACTCCAACACTGGAAGTTTTTAAGAAGACGTTGGATAACCATTTGTCTGAAGTGGTGTAGGGCTTCCTGCCTAAGCAGGGGGTTGGACTAGAAGACCTCCAAGGTCCCTCCCAACTCTGTTATTCTATTCTGTTCTGTTCCTACTCTACATTCTCTTCTCTTCTCTTCTCTTCTCTTCTCCTCTCCTCTCCTCTCCTCTCCTCTCCTCTCCTCTCCTCTCCTCTCCTCTCCTCTCCTCTCCTCTCCTCTCTTCTACTCTCCTCTCCTTCACTCTACTGTACTCTACTCTACTCTACTCTACTCTACTCTAGGAGGAAAGATCAGCCTAGTCTACACAGTGTGAAGATCAGGGCAGCCTTATTTCAGCCAAGTCTACCTGGTGCAAAGAGGAAAGATAAGGCCAGTGTAACTTTGACGCGGTCTACCCAATGTGAAGAGGAAGCATGCCAGCAGTTTGGGGAGTGGTATCAAGCTGGCCACACCCACCCAGTTGACCACACCCACCCAGTCAGCCATGCCCACCTGGCACCCCCAAGGTCAACCACAGCCCTGATGCAACTCTCAATGAAATTGAATTTGACATCCCTGCTGTAGACAGCTCGAGCGTTGAATGTGCTTCACTCATTCATTTGTACATTTGTGTATCCATCCAAATGTTTTGAAGGAATATGATAAATTAGCAGAGGTGGTAATCAGCCAGTTCTAACCAGTTCTGGAGAACCTTTGAGTAGTTGGGAGAACTGGCCAATGCCACCTCTGACTGGCCCCACCAACCCCATCTCTTCTCTGCCTCCCATTGAATCCCAGCTGATCGGCTGGGTCTTCTTTGGTTGCCCTGCACAGGAGAACAGAGCTGGAAAGCAGGTCAGGGGGGTGGAGAGGGAATGGGATTTTGCAGTAACCTTCCCCTGCCATGCCCACCAAGCCACACCCACAGAACTGGTAGTAAATTTTTTTGAATCCCACCACTGTCTCAAATAGGTGACATGGAAACATTTTTTTCCTTAAAATGGTTAGCAAAGTTTCGATTCGGTAGACCTGTTTTCTAGTTAGGGAAAATGTTTGTCACCCCCGGAAGGGAATCAAGTCTATCTGGATTTATTTGACCTTCCAGCTCACTTTTTTTGCCCAGACGATTGCATCAGAGTTGATGGTGAAATCCTGTCCTGTGGGGGCTCCAGGATCTGTTTGTCCAACTTTCACAGAGACAAAGGATCGATTGGGGAGGAGAACCCAGTTGAGAAGAATGTAACGAGCAGATCCCAGTCCATCTTCTGAGAAGGAGACCTCCTCTCCAGCACTCTTGTTGAACCGGATGTTCCTCAAATAGGGAAGAAGCTGAAAGAAAGGAGGCCTCCAGAAATGATTTCTTTTATTTCTTTTATTTTTCTGATATGAATCCATGTATTCATAACTATGTTTTTACTTATACCTATTATCTTGTAAGCTATTGATAAACCAACCAACCAAACAAACAAATAAATAAATTGAATGAATGAATAAAATAGGGGTAGTTGGCTAAAAGCCACAAATGAGACCCCATGGTTTCTATCATTATGTGATGGCCATTATCTTAGGAGATACACCACATCAGGGGTGAGATTCAATTTTTTTTTACTACCAGTTCTGTGGGTGTGGCTTGGTGGACATGGCTTGGTGGACATGGCAGGAGAAGGATATTGTAAAATCTCCATTCTCTCCCTACACCACTAACCTGCTGTTTTCCTATGCAGGGCAACAAAAGAAGACCCAGTCGATCAGCTGGGACTCAAGAGGCAGAGAACAGATGGGAATGGGGTCAGTCAAAAGTGCCTTTGAAAATAGCTTGACCCCCTCCTCCTCTCTTTGGCAGCCCCTCAAATATTGAAAGATTGCTATCATGTCATCCCTAGTCTTTCTCTTCCCTAGACTAACCAGGCCCAGTTCCTGTAACCGTTCATCGTATGTTTTAGCCTCCAGCCCCCTCATCATCCTGGTTACTCTTCTCTGCACTTTTTCTAGCGTCTCAACATCTTTTTATAGTGTGGTGACCAAAGCTGGATGCATTACTCTAGGTGTGGTCTTACTAAGGCTTTATAGAATGTGATTAGTACCTCCCTTGATTTTGATTGTATCCCTCTGTTAATGCAACCTAGGATCGCATTGGCTTTTTTGGCTGCTGCTACACACTAAGTCAGTACTTCTCTCTCCCCCCCCCCAAAAAAAAATACACATGAGAAAGTTCCCTCTAGAAAGATCTGTGGATGGTATTTTTTGTCTCAGAAATTACCTGCCAGGATCGTACATTTGAGATCTTCTTCCCATGCCTCAACATGACTGGTCCATGCAATGCATGTAATGCATGTGCCACAGCATAAATGGCATTGTAGATATTGTAACTTTCACCTATCATGCTCATGTCAAATTTTAAAGCTGAGAGATCCTCTAACTTCTCCTTTCCTGTACACAGTTCAAGCCTGCTTGAAGTTTTTTTGCTTGGTTTGTGGACATAGCAGCTAAACATCTTTCCCCACCATGGAGGGTAAAAAATGCCCTCTTGTGTGTTCAAGGAGTCCAAAGAGAGGAGGAAATTTCTGAATTCTGAGACATCCCTGGTGTGATCCCTGAAATGCAAAGCTCCATGGAAGATCTTTACACCAGTGGACACATGATGAAATACCATCAGACTAGGTTTCCAGTGGGAAGTTGAGATCCAAACTTTCCAAAATGACATGCCTTTGAATGTTGTTTGAACGTGCACAATGTACTGTATGTTTTCAATACTTCTGGAGTCTCCAAACAGAATAATCACTTCACATATAGACAATTTTTTCCAAACATGACGGAATTTTGAGGTTGACATTTCAATATAATAATAGTCCATGATTTCAGTGAAAGCCAGGCAGATCTCCTTCTCTTTTAGCATTGGCACCAGAGATGAGACGAAATGTTCTCCACTCTCACTTTCAGGGGCAATAAGCCCAACCCAGTTCCACTGGAAATGCAGGAGGAGCTGGACTAAGCCCACATATTGGGGAAATTCCTTGGGATTAATCCGGAAGAAGGAAGGATAAACTCTTCTCTCTCCCTGAGAGAACTCAAAGCCATCACTGAACTGAAAAAAGTGAGAATCTTATTAAGACACAAAGTAAATTTTCATGGTGAATTAAGGGGTCCCCATTGTATGGCTTATTGCCCTGGGCAAGATTGCCTCACTTGGATTAACAAGTTTAAGATTCTTCCCGACTTAGAAAGAGTTAACACTTATGTATTTTGCCTGTTCATGATGTTTCAAAAACTGAGGGAACAAACTATAAACCCTGATACAGAGAATAAACTGCACTGGAATGGTGGCTACACTTTTATAAAAGTCAGGTTCACAAATTGGATTAGCTAATCAAAATATAAAATACAAAAGGAAAATAAAAATAATGGGAAAATAGGGGAAGGAAAGAAAGGGAAGGGAAGAGAGAATTTGAAAAGGGAGAAAAAGAAAGGAAAAATGTTTACCTCCGACTCTCTTTAGCATAGTAGAAAATAGCCACATTATAGCCTCAACTTTTTACTTGTACTAGTATATACATAAATATTTTTACTACTATATACCAGCCATTTCTACAGAGACAAATCTGTCCAATCAGCAAAACCAAAATCAAAGTTTAACTTTTTCCACCACAAGCAAAAAACCCAGAAGCAATTTCCAAATTTGAAAGATAATTAGAGATATTCTCCTCTTACAATAAAGCAATCAATTTAACCATCTCTTTTCTTTCTTGCTGTAATATATATTTCTGCTTACACATATTAATCTTTATAAAATATCATCTTTTACATTAACAAAATTCATTATGTTCTTTCAGATTTAACCTTAAAGGGGGAAAAACACTTTTTTTACATCTGTTTTAAAAATGTTTCTAAAATCAATAAGTTCTAGTACATCTTTTTAATAGTTCCTCTTAATATACATACTTCAAAATTGACTTTCAGTAATATTTTACAAGGTTTAAAAATTAGTCATATTATATATGATATATCATTTTCAAACCCTCTTTATAAGCACAAACAAAACACAAAACTACATTAAAGTTTTTCTTTATTTTATCTAGATTAGACCAGTAAAAATCCAACTAACTCCAATTAACTCATTAAATTTAAGTCACTCCCATCACATTACTCTCATAGAATAATTTTTTCTTGTTTATATTCATTTAAAACTCTAAATGTTTATTTGGAGAATATTTCTATAATCAATAAATTCTGAAACACATTTTTAACTTTCTTAATATAGACTTTCAAATACAGTTTCAATCATATTTTTAAAGTTTTAGAAATTACTTAAGCATTATATATAAAGGAAAAAAACACATTTTCAAACCCAATTTACATTAAAAGTTTCTTTCAAATTACATGTATTAGACTGATAAAAATCCATTCTAATTCCAATTAATTCACTGCTTTCATCTTATCATCACAGAATAAAATCTTTTCCTTTCTTTGGAATGTCAATCAAGTAATTATAAAGTTCTGTTTTTTTCTCAACTTTATTAATATGGATGAAGAAAAAATCCCAAATTGGCCTCTTAAAAATTGCAAGTTTTTGTTGAATTCTTTTTTCCATTGTGTTGGGAGGTTTATATTTATAATAAAGGTTAGTGTCAGGTTTATATTCCAAAATTGCAATTGACTTCCCTGTATTGTCAGCTATTTATGAAATTGACTTTGTAGTTTGATAACTTTCTACACATAATTGCATCTCTGAAGTAGGTTGAATAGTTTTTTTAAAAAAACATCCTTAGAACATAGTTGATCTATAACAGTGGTGGCTAACCTTTCGGGGCTCCAAAAATGCCAGCACCCAGAAGGCAATGCACGCGATTCCCCCCGCTGAGCTGAGAGGCACACTGATTTTCTGCCTTTTTGAGGGCTTTTTCAGCCTCCCAGAGGCTTGAGGGAAGCCTCTGCAGCCTTTGCAGGCTGAGAAATGGACCTGTTTCAGCACTTCCAGTATTTTCAGAAATACAGGAAGTGATGAATGGGCCTATTTTTTGGCCTCCAAAGGCTGCAGAGGCTTCCCTCAAGCCTCTGGGAGGCCGAAAAAGGCCCAAAAATCATCTGGGTGGTGTGTCCATGTGCAGTGAGGTAAATTTGCCTGTAGCTTGCATGCCCGCACAAATGGTTCTGCATGCCATTGGTTCGCCATCACGGATCTATAAAGTGGTAAGTTTTATTTAAGATTTTTTCAAACATATCTCTGCTAACTAGTTCAAGTCCATGCTCCATCTTCTTAGCTACCTCTTGTAGTCCAAAAGTGGATTTTTTTTGTAAGTCATTTAAGAATTGCTGACTAATCAGAATTGATAAAAATCAGAAAATTTTAGCCATTCACAGCAAAGCAGACCAAGGTACAAATTACTTTAAAATAATAAAATAAAATCCACAATTTTCTATCCTTACGTTTCTCTGTCAGTTAAAAAAAAATAAGATTCCCTGCTTCCTGATTTTAGCTTGCCTTCAACAAATTTCTTTCTTGTCATTCAACAATAAAGAAGTTCCCAGAATGGACCAACCATTTTCTGGATTTGTTTCCTTGTTTTTTGTGTGCTGGAAGAAACTTTTTAAAAATTATCTTTGACTTTTGTTGCAAGTCTTTGTTTAGTCTGAGCCTTTGCTTTCCTGACTTTGTCATTGCAGATTCTAGCTATCTTTCTTAGTTATATGTCCCTCTTTCCATTTTTTTATACTTGTCGTTTTTGTCTTTCAATTTGGCAAAGAGATGCATGCTAGTTTATTTTGGAATTGTTGTTTTTCTTTTTCAGTGGTATTATGCTGGACTGGGCTTTTATGATCATATTTTTCAGAGTTTCCCAAGCTTCTTGAGTTGTGGCATAGATCTTCAAAAAGAAGTAATAGACTATCACTGAAGAGAGCCTCTTTTAGCTTAAGAAAGTTAACAACCCCTAAAAGTGATTTAAAAAAAAAAGAAAGCCAATACATTCAAAAAAATGCAGCTTTTTCAACAACAAAATGACTGCAGGCTCCCCCAGCTGAACAACTCACCAGCTCAACCTGAAGCACAGATTCTAAACTACTTGCAGACTGTTGGGTTATCTGGGACTTTCCCTAACCCAGGAGAGTCATATAAACCAAAGGAAAGCCAGTTCATTTGGTTAGTAAGTTGGGTGTATCATCAGTTGGCCATCTTCACCGAAAGTTCCAGTTTTATGAAAGTCAGGAAGGAATTTCTCTTGTTAAATATAGTACTTCAGAATTATCTCATTATCAGTTTGGGGTTATATAAAAATGCATCTTGACTGATAAAATATAAAAATGGGTTTTGTTGTGTCCGCGAAATGATGCCAGGAGTCGGTGACTTCAAATCATGCTCTTTTATTAAAGTAGGAACTGAACTGGCTCTTTGCAAAAGGTTAGCGGCTTTTATTCTTTCAGCCGCGGCGGCCGCGGCCAATGGCACCGCTTTGAATCTCCCGCGATTCGAATGGACCAATCGCGGGAGATTCTTAGCGAGCCAATCGGCGCGGCTCGCCTGACCAATCAGAGTGCCCCGCGCTTTGGCCAATCAAAGCGCGGGGATCTCAGGAAGGCTAATTAGGGACAGAACAGGTTTTACTACAGAATAGATTCTCTAAGTCATATACTATACACAGGTCTCTGTGTGCTTCTGTTATTTGTCTACTATGTAAAATATCCAGTCAACCTTTCTAACCTGTGGGACCTTGAAGGTGCTGAAGATGGAGGCCATCTGCCTTGAGGATTTGGGGTTGAGACCTCCGATGAAGGAGAGCAGAGGGTCCTGCTTGTCACATTTGTAACCTGGAACCATTTGGCCTCGTGTGGAGAGCATGGAGAGGCTGAAAAACAAAATCCTTCTCTGAATCTGGCTGTTATCATTGATGATGAAGCCAAGGGTGATGTTGGGGAGAAGAACTAGATCCGTGTTCACCTCTCTTACTGCAAACATCAAGGCCAGGAACTGCTGGAAATTCTTCAATACAGGCCTAAAGTAAAAATAACATCGAGGAACATTAGTAAAAGGTAAAGATTTCCCTTGTCCTTTATCACTTTGGTTCTCTCTTGGAGTAGTTTCTTCAGGTAAGCAACTATTGATGAACACAAGGCAACAGAATATAGATTAACAGAGGTCCTAGTCTAACCCTCTGTTGAAGCAGGAGATCAGCGCCATTCTGGACAGACAGTTGTTCAATCTCTTCTTAAAAGCCTCCTGTTGTAAATGCCAAAAATAGAAACACTTGTACATAGTCATACTTTCATTTCCATTAATCTTATATAATATTAACTCATCTCATTGTCCATTTCACTCATCTTTAAAAAAGTTTGCATTTTATATTTGAACTCATTTATTCATTATCAATATCGTATCTTCCATACATAAGTTTTCAAATCTTTATCCCCTATTATTTCCATTTTCAGCTTACCACCTATTTTATTTTACATTACACATCATTGTTTCCTTAGATTTCTCTAAGCTGATATATAATAAACAATCTAAAAGAATAAAAATATAGAAAAAACCAATATACAGTATCTAGGATCCGCATGGTATTTTCCATTCCCCTGCTTTAATCATAATAGAATATTCTCAATGCACAATTCTAAATAATCAACTGTATATATAGTCAGCTGTATATATTCCCTCCAATGTCACTAAAATAACTTCTTAATATCTCTCATTTATCTTCACTTCTCTTATAATCTTTAATAATCATATCTTTTTTAAAAATTCATTTCCATTCCCTCCAGAAAAGGGGTGCAAAACAACACCTTTTATGTACAGTTCATATTCATTTATGTAATTACTCATTCCTAAAATATTTCCCTATAAGTTTTATATTGAAGACCAATATATGCTCCATGTGGTATCCCCCTTATAAAATCCCTAACCCTTATCTCTAAATTTTTTGGATATTGTTTATTTTAATTTTAGCCATCTTTCCCTTTTCCAAATTTCCCTGGTCTTTCTTCTTTCTTTCTAACATTTCACCCATCTTCTCCACCCCCCACTTTCCTGTTCTCTTTTTTGAAGTTTCTTCTTGTATAATTTTTTCTTCTTTTGTTTGATCCTGGGAGCATTTTCTTTTTTATTGGTTGAGTCTGTCATCAATATCATAGTTTTAATTCCTTTAGTGTCTTCTGGCAAAGTCTCTTGTTCTCCATGTCTGTCTGAGCCTCTTTCTTCTCCACCTCACAGGAATTTCTTTGTTCTGCAACCATCACCATTATTTTCTTTTCCCGGATTTCCAATAATTCCCTTTTTTCTTTGAACATTCCTTCCACCATTTTTTTCTCAAACTTAAAGTCTTTGCTTATTTCTTCCATTTTTATAATAAATTGTTAATATTCAAAGTCTTTTATTGCAATCCTTGCCAAAAGTCTCCTTTGATCTTTATTTCTTTTGTTAATCCTTCTGTCTCTTTGTCACAATCAACACCCAACAGTCCCGGGAAGTTGCATCTGTATATCCTCTTGGTAGTATTTCTCCCCCTTTCCACCATATTTCTGGGGTCCTTATTATTTTATTTGTCTTTCATTTCATAACAATTAGAAGTCCAGGAAATTTCCATATAATTTTGCAGGGAAAAAAAGTATATTTGACCATTAGATGGCGCTCTGTATCACTTTCCCTTTTTAAAGTTCTTTTCTTTTCTCTTTTAATTATATTAAACATTAATTTCCAACCATTTCCACAATTAATTTTCTTAGTATTAACCAATTCCAGGCAGGTCCAGCATTTAATCCAATGCCTAATTAGTGCCAGTTTATTATATTCAAAGTTCAGTCTCTGATTCCATTGTAATTTTTTATAAACCAGTTTTGTTTACCTTATATTTTCCTCTTTTTTTCCCCTGTTCGCCGCTGTGTTACTCTTATGCAAGGGCACTTTCTTTCTGCTTCTCGGTGTTATTAAGAAGAAATCAAGTTCTTTTATCTGGTTGCATGTGTCTCATCACTTCACCGCTCCAAAGCAAAACCTAAATCCTGGCAGCTTTCCACCTTCAAGGCAGCCTGATTTTCATTCAATTCAATTGTATAGAATGTGAAGGATGTGTGTTTGTGTTTTATTTTTATAGATATAATGTACACTGAAGATGGCATTTAATTTAGTTGTACAGGGTGCGTAATGACAATAAACTAAACTAATTTGCTTAATTAGTTGTCCACTAGAACTCCAAGACCCCATTCACAGTTACTACTGTTAGGGATACACACCCTAGCAGAACATGCAACGGCAGTCTAGCAGGCAGGCAAATGATTTGAGATAAACGTTGTTTTAGTTTACACTCAGTAAGACAGATACACTGTGCCAGTTAAATAGTTTTTTATTCCAGCAAGAGTTATAGCATAGTCAAAAACAGTCCATATGTTATACACTAGTTCAGTCCATCCAGGGATTAATCAGTTGCAAAGTCCAGTGTTGAAAATAGAGGTCAGTAAACGTACAAATAATCAGTCCAGCAATATATCTCTTTTGCAGTCAGAGATATGAAGAAAATCAAACCCCTTTTCTTCGTTTCAGCAACAGCAGGGAAAACACGCAGTTATCACCATCAATCTAACATTGTCAGCTATCCAGTAAAAGCCAGCTAACAGTGAGCTCTCTTGCTCCCTCTTATGGTGATTTTACAACCACACACAAAATACATGCTTTGCAGTTAAAGTGATACTTACACTTAAACTCACTAACATAGTTTATATATTATTTTTGCCTAAACTAAGTTAGGTAACCAATGTTGTCCCTAACAACTACTATTGAGCCAGGTACCACCAATTGTATATATGTGCATTTGCTTTTTCTTGCCTTACATTTCTCACCACCGAATTCCATTTTGTTATTCAGGGCCCAGGGTTCAAGTCTGTCAAGATTCTTCTTGATCTTAAGCTTATCTTTTAAAGTGTTGGCTATTTTCCCCTGCTTGGTGTCATCTGCAAATTTGATGATTTCCCCTTCTATGCCCTCATCTGAATCATGTCAATGGTGTGACCAGCAAACCCAAGAAAATTCTAGTGAAGTGAAGGATCAGGGGAGACATGATAACAGTCTTCTAATCTTTGAGGGGCTGCCACAGGGAGGAAGGGGTCAGGCTATTTTCCAAAGCCTCTGAAGGCCAGACAAAGAATAATGGATGGAAACTGACCAAGGAGCATTTAAACCTGGAAATAAGGAGAAACTTTCTGACAGTGAGAACAATCAACCAATGGAAAAGCTTGCCTTCAGAAGTTGTGGTAGCTCCATCACTGGAGACTTTCAAAAAGAGATTGGGCTTCCATTTGTCAGAAATGATGTAGGGTCACCTGCTTGGGTGGGGATGACCTAGAAGGTCTCTTCCAACTCTGTTAATCTGTAAACTGAATCTGTAAACACTCTCGGGAACTTTCTAATTCCAAAAGTAAAATTTATTGGAGACACCATTTCAGCACTGAAGAATTAAAACCAGCCCTGAGGTTTTCCTGTGCAAAGCTACATAGTTAAACATTACAGTCCCATAGTTAAACTTTAGAGACCCAGAATGCTGTCCAATTATGAAGAAGTCTTTTGTTTTGAGAACAGTTCACTTCATTGTCAGATGCTTGCAGAATTGACCTTGGTGGGTTCTTGGCTCACACAATCTTGGCTGGTCTGCATTCCTTCTCATCCTTCCCTTCCCCCCAATTCATTGGCAAGTTGAATATCAATACATGTGAAATGGTTCAGATTAAAGTACGAAAAGCACAAAGATTCTAATTACACAAGAATATTGCAAACGTCACAAGAACAAATGTATCTGACAAAGCAAACAATTAACTGGATGTTTCCCGCTGGGTGAAACTTACGTAACTCTATCAGAAAGCTGGAATGGGTCCCTCTCAAATTCTGGGGTATCAGAGTAGTGAACAATTCCCAGGGGTAAATTCCCACCAATAATTAAGTCACCAGGCTTATAATAGCCCCATTCATCCAGCATTTTCAAAGGGCTTCTGAAAGAAGATACGGTTGAAATCTTCTTAGCAGTAGTTGTAGGCAGGAGCCAGAAGACCAGCAGCAGAAGGAGAGACAGCCCAGTCATTCTTGTCACCTTTCTTCCTAGATCAGAATAACAAAGTAACAGAGTTGGAAGGGACCTTGGAGGTTCTCTAGTCCAACCTCCCTATACCATTTCAAACAATGTCCAATGTTTTCTTTGAAACCTGATAGAGCACCCACAACTCCCGAAGGCAAATTGTTTCACTGATTAATTGTTCTGATTTCTCCTGCTTTCTAGGTTGATTCTCTCCTTGACTACTTTCCATCCATTGCTTCTTGTTCTGTCCTAAGGTGCTTTGCAGAATAGCTTGACTCCTTCTTCTTTCTGGCAGATATTGGAAGACTGCTATTGGATCACTCCTTCTCCTTCTTTTGACTAAACTAGAGAAACCCAATTCCTGCAACTGTTTTTCAAATGTTTTAGCCTCTCATTAATAATCTTTGCTGCTTTTCTCTGCACTCTTTCCAGAGTCTCAACATCTTTTTTATATAATTGAGACCAAAACTGGTTGCAGTATTCCAGGTGTAATAAAAAAGATCAAGCTTTGTGCAGAAGCTAAATTGCAGGTAGCAACGGAAATTTCAGCAGAGCTTTAGCCCAATAGAGGCAGCCTGTGCCATATGGATGGTCCCAGGGCAAAGTTAAATCCACCATGCTTCCTCTTACCTACGTTTGTCCTACGACCGAAGAGGAAACTAAGTGCAAATGAGAGAAGTTGACATGTTCTGCCCCCATTTGGAGAACTCAGACATGTTTTAATAGCTTGGAAGTTTTTTTATCTAGAAATCCACAGGGGATGCATTGAGAATTACTGTTCTTCTGAAAATTGCAAGGAAAAGAAATTGTCCTATCCACTCAGTACTACATTTTGTTTGTGCACCAGAAAAGGGGAAAAAAAAACATGTTTGTGTCTGTTGTTGCTATTCCACAGAGCATATGGAGTTGAGAGACAAAGTGGAGTTGACTTTTTGACCTACATGAAATTGAGCAGCTGCACATAAGATGGACTTTGGCATGAACCATAGTTTGTTGAAATACTATAAGTGGTGAATGGGGTATGTTCAGGGGTGGGATTCAAATTTTTTAACAATTGGTTTTGTGTGCATGGCTTAGTGGTCATGATATTGGCTGGGCGTGTCCAACTCAATGTCACTCACAATGAGGCACGCATCTCCTCACCTGGCCTTTCATGACTATGGGGATGCTGCAACAGTTGTAAGTGGGAGAGTATCCAGTCTCTTTCTCTTACTGATCGCAGTGATTTATCAGAAAACTATGTAAGGGGTTGGGAGGAAGGGGTCCTTGTGGATATTATTCTGCTAGTCATTAGTGACTCTTGAGGGCCAGCACTCATCTCTGTTTCAAGGCCATTGAGCCAGCACTGTCCGAAGACACTTCCAAGGTCATGTGGCCTGCATGATGTCAGAGACTGCAGTTACCTTCCCACTGGTGGTACCTATTTATCTACTTACCTTTTCGTGCTTTAAAACTGAGAGGTGGGCAGGAGCTAGAGCAAGGAATGAGAACTCGCCCCGTGGCATGGTGCGGTGCGCGGGTCTTGAACCCAGGCTGCCGGTTCCCCAGATGAGAAACCCAGTGAACTGCTGAGCCACTGTGCTGACCCATGTAATGGTCTCCTCCATAGGAATAGTGGGAGACTGACCCCTCCGGTAAAGAGATGTGCTCTCATAGCTGCACATTTCAGAAAGGAGGGGAAAGGTATGCATGCATACATATTGATAAGGAATAACTTAATAGATCTGGGGGTATTTCCTGCCCTTCTCTTATCTACAGAGAAGAACAGTCTTTGAAAAAATGGCATCTTGAGAATCAGGGATTGTGTTCTGACCTTGGGTTCCCCAGAAAACTCTAAGCAGACACTTTGTTCTGGCAAAGCCCCTTTTATTAAAATGAAGGTGAATTTCTTGCATTCTCATTCAGCCAAAGGCCTGGCAAACAGTCTTTCCAGAGTGTCCTAAGGAGCACAGACCTTATCTAGCCTGGAGAACTGCCAAGTAACTATTTCCAAACACGGTGCTGACAAGGAAGAGCTCGGCAGAGAGTCTCTGAGATGCACAGACAGAGCTTCAGACAGCTGCAATTAATGAATTGTTTCTTGTAACTCCCCTCCCTTTTTGCTCCTCTTTTAATCCCTACAGGAGGGATTAAATAAAATTATCTGATTTTTAGGGGAGGACTAGCCGCCGAGAGTTGCCTCCAAGTGGGATGAGCGGTGCACAAGTTGAATAAATAAAACACTGCAACTTTTTTTTTTGAATTTTTTTTTATTGATTTTCTACAAACAAACAAGAGAAACAAAACATTAAAACATCAACTCTCTTATGTACATCCAGCGTGTTGGTTGGTTCATCAGTTTTGTGCATTCATTTTGTAGTCTCAATTACAATTATGTTACATAACAACTCATATTGTCGATCCAAACTTATATATCCTAATATCGCTATTAAAAAAACTTTTGACTATACTTTTAATGATTCATGCTTTATGAGATAACAATACTTTAAATAGTTTATTCTACAACAAATCATATAATCATACCAAATCTATCCTAAAAACACTTTATAAATATAATGTTAAATAACAAAGACAAAAGAAAAAATAAAGATATTCCTTGCTATCTAACATGCTAAATATTCTATTATTGTATTTTATCATCTAGCCATTGATAAAAAAGATCCCAAATTTCATAAAATTGTTTATCCTCTTGCTCTCTAATTTCAAATGTCAATCTACTCATCTCAGCACATTCCAATATTTTCTTAATAATTTCTTCCTGTGATGGTATTTTCTCATTCTTCCAGTTTTTAGCAAATACAATCCTAGCCGCTGTTAATACATTTACAATCAAATATTTCAAGTCTTTACTGTATGTATCTGGTAAAATTCCCAATAGAAAAAACTCCGGTTTCAAATCTATATGTTTCTTTATTATTTTTTCCAACCACATGCGAATTTTAGTCCAATATTTTCTAGCATCCTCACAAGTCCACCACATATGGTAATACGAGCCGGGTATCTGATGACATTTCCAGCATTTTTCAGATTTGTTCTTAAACATTCTTGCTATTCTTGTCGGGGGAAAGTGCCACCTGTAAAACATCTTATACAAGTTTTCTTTATATGCTGACATTGTCATTTTATAATTCTGAGACCACAATTTTTGCCATTTCTCTAGATCAATCCCATATCCAAAATTCTCCCCCCAAACAATCATAGTTTCTTTAACTTGTTCTTCCTCTAATTTCATTCCCAGTAAATAACCATATAATTTTTTAATCACCTTCTCATCAGTACCCATCAAGATCTTATCTAAATCAGTCTGCTTATCATAGAAATCCTCCGTTTTAGAATCTTCATCATACCTTGAATGTATTTGCGCATATGAAAACCAATTCATCTTTATACCTTGTTCCTCTAAGTTTTGAATCGATTTAAGTTCACCCTTTTCATCCAATAGTTCCCCATATCTAACTGTTTGTTCGTTCGTATAAATTATAGGATAGGAAAATGCTTCAATAGTCGATAACCAAACTGGAATTTTCAAATAACATTGTCCTTTTATCTTCTCCCAGTTTAACCACAAAGACTCCCGTATATAATGTCTTCTAAAATAACCCTGTGTTTATTCGAAACGAAGCTCCGTCTTCCCCAACACTGCAACTTTTTTTGTGTGTGGAAGTTTCTTTTAAAGAACTTTCCAAAAACTTGGGGGAGGTCGTGGAATGGAAGGTTGAAGTGGGCTGACCTTGCTGTTAATGTCTGAGCACGTTTGAGCAAGCCGCCTTGTGAAAGTCACCCCAGTTTATCAACCTGATATTCCTTGATTGCAAGGTCTTGGCAGAGCACATCTGGACACTTCTGCATCTGCTGAGCCATGTTTTTCCTCCAACAGACTAGATTAAAGTTAAGTATTGCTTGTTTATCTGGAGGCAGACCTGAGCTGTAAAATTAAAACTCGATTGTAAAGAAAATATATCTAATTTTGGGTAATAGTTTGTCCACATTTATGGGATATGTCTTGGGTATTAACTTTCATAGTTTCAACGCCAACTCCTGTGGGCCTCACCTCCACATATAAGAGGTCCTTAAAAGGAATGTGCTGAAAAATGCACGAAAGTGTCTCTTGTCCCTGGCACGTTTTAATTTTTCATTGTGCTTGTTTGAATTTTTCATTTTTTTTAGTGAATAAACATCAAAATGAACGAACAAATTCGGCTTTTTCAATCCAACACTTTTGTTAGCCAAGCCAACCAATCGGATCTTCTCACCGGCAATCGATCTAGCCTTGGGAATGCTTGATATGAACCAAGGTGGAAATCCTAAATAATGATCACACTTCTGATCGAGATGATTACGTCCAGTGAAATCAAGAGGGCCATAATTTCAAATGGTTTAATTTCTGGGTTTTTCATGAGGAGCCTGTTTGGAAAGCAATCTGGCAGCTTGCACCTGGAAAGGAAAGGAGCGGGAGACGTAAAGTGCCTCCGTCATGTCTTGGACTGGAGCTGGGCTGACCAGAGCCGAAAGGAGGTTGATGGAGAAGACCTCCATGGCCTGCAGATAAGTTGGGAAGAGGCAGAATGCAAAGAAAGCCATCATGTCCCTGGAACCAAAAATTTGGGTGAGTTTCAGGTGGAAAAGTAATGATGTAGGTGCGTGGAGAAGCTCCACCCCACCCCTCCTCACCTGGGAGCATTCAAGGAGATCATAAAGACCCTCATGCCTAGGTAGGTAATAGCTGGAGTGGGCTTCAAAATATTAGCAACGGGTTCTCTGCCTGGTTGCTGGGTGGGTGTGGCCATGGTGGGCATGGCTTAGCTAGCAGCCTGCACCATGACCGGGGGGGGGGGAGAGAATTTTTGCCCTCCCTGGGCTCCAAAGGCTTTCCTTGAGCCTGTGTGAGGTCCAAAATGGCCTCCCAGGGCTCTGGAGGCTCTTTGGAAGCAGGAAATGCCCATTTTCAGCCTTCCCAAACTTCCAGGAGGCCTGTTTTTCACTTGCCTGCATCCAAAAGTTGGCCACGCTGGGACTCCTGGGAGGGGAGAAGTGGGGTGGGCAGGTCCAGCCAGGAGTGGGATTTGGGGGTTCACTAAACTGCACAGAATCTTAGCTAGGGGCTTTCCCGAACCCCTGCAAACCCAGCAACCCACCCCTGGGTAATAGTGGGGAACCCTAACCCTTCATTGTCTCTTCTCAACTGCAAAGACCTCAATGGAACTGCATCCACATCAGGGGTGTCAAACTTGATTTCATTGAGGGTGTCAGGATTCCGGCAGTTACCCCCCCCCCAATTTAAATCATGAGTCTCAAGCCAAACTTCCAAAACTTCAAAAGGATTTATTGGGAGTTAACCTGTCGGGCACTGCCTGGGTGTAGCCGACTCTGAAACACATCATTCCCTGTCACCCTTGACCCTGGTTTTCCCCTCCACCCCCTGGGTGTATCATAATTCATATTCTCCAGTGTGACACATCCATAGCCCAGAGTTATCAATCAGGCTTGTTAGGGATAACATTGGTTACCTAACTTAGTTTGGGCAAAAATAATATATAAACTATGTTAGTGAGTTTAAGTGTAAGTATCATTTTAACTGCAAAACATGTATTTTGGGTGCGGTTGTAAAATCACCATAAGAGGGAGCAAGAGAGCTCACTGTTTGCTGGCTTTTACTGTAGTAACTAACAATGTTGGATTGATGGTGATAGCTTTGTATGTTTCCCTGCTGTTGCTGAGAGAAGAAAAGGGGTTTGCTTTTCTTCATATCTCTGACTGCAAAAGAGATATATTGCTGGACTGATTATTTGTAAGTTTACTGACCTCTATTTTCGACACTGGACTTTGCAACTGATTAATCCCTGGATGGACTGAACTAGTGTATGACCTATGGACAGTTTTGACTATGCTATAACTTTTGCTGGAATAAAAAAACTATTGAACTGGCACAGTGTATCTGTTTTACTGAGTGTAAACATTGTCTTTTTATCTTCTCCCAGTTTAACCACAAAGACTCCCGTATATAATGTCTTCTAAAATAACCCTGTGTTTTAGTTCCCTTATACCATAAAAAAGCATGCCAGCCCAACAGCAAATCATGACCTTCTAGTGTCAACAATCTAGTCTTTCTTAATGTTATCCATTCTTTTTTTTTTTTTTGAAAAAGATTTTATTAATTTTCTACAGACAAACAAAACAAACAAAACATAAAAACATCAACTCTCATGTGTACATCAAGTGTGTCAGTTGGTTCATCATTTTTGTGCATTCATTCTGTAGTCTCAATTACAATAATGTTACATAACAACTCATATCATCAATCCAAACTTATGTATCCTAATATCACCAAAAAAAAAATTATTTTTGACTATATTTTTAATCATTCATGCTTTATGAGCTAACAATACCTTAAACCAATTTACTCTATAACAAATCCTATCATCATATCATATCAATCCTTAAAAAACCTTTTATAAATATAATGTCAAATAACAAAATAATAACAAAACATTCTAACATTCTAAATATTCTATTGTCGTATTTTATCATCTAACCATTTATAAAAAAGATCCCAAATTTCACAAAATTGTTTATCCTCTTGCTCTCTAATTTCGAATGTCAATCTGCTCATCTCAGCACATTCCAATATTTTCTTAATAATTTCTTCCTGTAATGGTATTTTCTCATTTTTCCAATTTTTAGCAAACACAATCTTAGCCGCTGTTAATACATTTACAATCAGGTATTTCAAATCTTTGCTATATATATCAGGTAAAATTCCCAATAAAAAGATCTCCGGTTTCAAGTCTATATGTTTCTTTGTCATTTTTTCCAACCACATGTGAATTATAGTCCAATATTTTCTAGCATCCTCACAAGTCCACCACATATGGTAATACGAGCCGGGTATCTGATGACATTTCCAACATTTTTCAGATTTGTTCTTGAACATTCTTGCTATTCTTGTCGGAGGAAAGTGCCACCTGTAAAACATCTTATACAAGTTTTCTTTATATGCTGTTGACATTGTCATTTTATAATTTTGAGACCACAATTTCTGCCATTTCTCTAAATCAATCCCATATCCAAAGTTCTTCCCCCAAACAATCATAGTTTCTTTAACTTGTTCTTCCTCTAATTTAATTCCCAGTAAATAACCATATAGTTTTTTAATCACCTTCTCATCAGTACCCATCAAAATCTTATCTAAATCAGTCTGTTTATCATAAAATCCCTCCTTTTTGGAATCTTCATCATACCTTGAATGTATTTGTGCATATGAAAACCAATTCATCTTTATACCTTGTTCCTCTAAGTTTTGGATCGATTTAAGTTCACCCTTTTCATCTAAAAGTTCCCCATATCTAACTGTTTGTTCCTTCTTATAAATTATAGGATAGGAAAATGCTTCAATGGTCGATAACCAAACTGGAATTTTCAAATAACATTGTCTTTTTATCTTCTCCCAATTCAACCACAAAGACTCCCGTACATAATGTCTTCTAAAATAACCCTGTGTTTTAGTTCCCTTATACCATAAAAAAGCATGCCAGCCCAGTAGCAAGTCATGCCCTTCTAATGTCAACAACCTATGTTTCCTTAATGTTATCCATTCTTTCACCCACATCAAACTTGCAGCTTGATAATACAATTCCCAATTAGGCAGGCCAAAACCTCCTCTAATTCTAGCATCTTGCAGAAGCTTTAGCTTTATTCTCGCTTTTTTACCTTGCCATATAAACTTCAACATGATTTTATTTAAATCTTCAAAATAGTCTTTTCCAAGCCTAATTGGTATTGTTTGAAACAAAAATAGGATTCTGGGTAAAATATTCATCTTAATTGTTGAAATTCTCCCTATTAATGACAATAGCAAGTTTTCCCACTTCTTCAAGTCTGTAGCTATCTGTTGTTTAAGTTTAATATAATTATTCTCTTTTAATGTGCTACATCTTGCTGTCAAGTATATCCCCAGATACTTAACCTTATTCGTAACCTGGATTTTCAACAGATCTGCCAGTTCTTCTCTTTGTCTCAGTAGCATGTTCTTTGTCAAAATCTTTGTTTTATCTTTATTTATTTTCAAACCAGCCACCTCACCATATATCTCTATCTTTTCCAATAACTTTGGAGCTGTTTCTAGCAGATCTTACAAAATAAAAGCTAAATCATCAGCAAAAGCTTGTAGTTTGAATTCTTCCTTTTTAATTTTCATTCCTTTTATGCTTTTATCATCTCTAATATTTCTATTCAACATTTCCAAAGTCAATACAAATAGCAAAGGAGATAGGGGACATCCTTGTTTTGTGCCTTTTCTTATATTAATAAAGTCTGTAAGTTCTTCCTCCATCATTACCTTTGCTGTCTGTTTATTGTATATGGCTTCTATTGCTTGAATAAATTTTCTGGCAAAACCCATCTGTTCCAATAGTAATAACATAAATCTCCAGTTCACGTTATCAAATGCCTTTTGAGCATCTAGAAATATCAAAGCCATTTGCTTTTCAGGATGAGCCTCATAGTATTCCAAAGTATCCAAGATTACTCTCATATTGTCTCTAATTTGTCTCTTTGGCAGAAATCCATTTTGATCTGGGTGGATAAAATTAATTAAATTTTTTTAAGTCTTTCTGCTAAAATTGAAGCAAAGATTTTATAGTCTGCATTCAATAAAGAAATAGGTCTATAGTTCTTAATTTGCAGTGAATCAGCCTCTTCTTTTGGAATAATTGTAATAGAAGCCTCTGACCATGTTTTGGGTATCATCTTCTTTGACATAGCTTCATTCATAACTTCTAGCAATGGGATGCTCAATGATTCTTGAAATGTTTTATAGAATTCTGCCAGAAGCCCATCTGGACTTGGTGCTTTCCCATTATTTTGTTTCTTAAGTGCTTCATTTAATTCCATCATTGTTATATTGCTTTCTAGCATTTCTTCAGTCTCTTCAGCTATCTTCAGTAGGTTAGCATTCTGTAGATACTGTTTGACTTTTTCCTCATCAATATTCTCTTGTTTATAAAGTTGCCCAAACAAACTTGGCCTTGATCATCTATTAGCTTCAATATTTTTCTTGATTCTTTCTCCTTTCTCAATTTATATGCTAGCCATTTACCTGGTTTATTTGCATCTTCAAAATAATTCTGTTTAGCATTTCTAATTTTCTGTGCCAATTCTTCTTTCTCTATTAATTCCATTTTATGTTTAATTATATCCAGCTTCAATTTAATATCTTTTTTCTGTGGTATTTTCTGTAATTCTTTTTCAAGTCTTTTATACTCATCTTCCAAGGCCTTAGAAGCTTGCCTTTTCCTAATATTCTTTTTTCTTGTATAATCTATTATCAAACCTCTAGCATATGCCTTCATTGTATCCCAAACATTCTGCGTTGAAGTATCTTCTTTTTTATTTTCTCTAAAGAAAAAAGCCAATTTTTTCTCCATCCGTTGTGTAAAATCTTTTTCCTTTAAGATAGTATTGTTTAATGTCCATCTTGATCTTTTTTTTTGTCCCTTCCATTTAATTGTCATTGGGCTATGATCTGTCCAAGTCCTTGTTTCAATATTTGTTTCTTGAATATTAGATATTAATTCTGTTGAGATCCAAATCATATCCAATCTGGACCATGATAAATGTCTATTTGAATAGAAAGTATGTTGTTTAGCTTTAACATTTCTTTCTCTCCAAATGTCTTTAAAAGTTAATTCATCTGTCATTTAAAAAAAGGATTTAGGGAGAGCCTTTCTATTTTGCTTTGTTGTTGTTGCTATATAGTCCAGTTTATTGTCCACAATTCCATTAAAGTCTCCCTCATAATTATATTAACATAGTCCAGTCCAATCATTTTCATGTGTAATTTTTTTATAAAATTCTTCTTGTTTATCATTCGGAGCATAAATTGCAATCAAGAGTATTTATATATTATTGTCCATTATTTCCACCATTAATACTCTTCCGTCTTTATCCGTATAGACCAATTTTGCTGGGATAGCCTCTTTAATGTATAGAACCACTCCTCTTTTCTTACATTGAGTCAAAGAAGTAAATATTTTCCTTAATTTTGGCTGTACTAACAATTGTTCATGTTTTTTTAATATGTACTTCTTGTAGACAAATTATATCAAATTTTAATTTCTCTAATTTATGAAAGGTTTTCCTTCTTTTAACAGCTGAATTGAGTCCATTTATATTCATTGTAATCAGTTTTTTTTCTTCCACGATTATGCTTTATATTTAGGTCTAACAGCTCTCGTGGATCTCACTTCACGCTGTTCTTTACTATCCACCTGTCCACCTACTGCGCCTTCCTCTTTTTCAGTCTCCAGTTGTTCCTCTTGAAACTCAATTAGTGAGACCTCTTTCTCTGCCTCTTCTTCTCTCCTTCCAAAAAATTCGGCGTGGAAAAGTTCTGCTTTCTCAATTGAATCAATTCTATGTCTCTGTTCTTGCCACTTAAACATTAATCCTTCTGGAATCAGCCATCTATAATTCACTTCATTTTTCAATAGCATTTTGGTCAGAAATTGATATTCTCTTCTCATCTCTCTCACTCTTTTGGGTATTTGTTTTAAAACCACAATCTCTTTGCCTTTGTATTTCAATGTCTTCTCTCTTACAACTTGTAATATTTGTGTTTTAATGGATTTTTTGGTAAATCTAATATGGACTTCCCTTGGTAATTTATTTCTCATCGCATATCTTGTATAAACTCGATATACCTCATCTACTCCATCCATCATCTTTTCCTCTGTAATTTCCAAAGCATCCGCTAAAATTTCTATCATTATCGCAGCCAAGTTTTGTCCTTTTTCTTCTTCTATATTTTGAAATCTGAGATAGAATTCTGACCTCTCCATCTCCCACCTCAACATCCCACTTTTATCTTGTTCAACCACTGTTAATCTACTGTCAATATTTCCAATTTTCTCCTCTCTTTGTTTATCTTCTTCCTCAATTTTTTTGGAATCTCTCCTCATACTTCACCATCATTTGTTTAATATTTTCCACTTTTTCATCAGTCTTCTCTGTTCTTTGTTCAATAGTGTCTGTTTTTATCTTAAGATCTTGAATTCCTTGCATAATCATCTGTAAAGTCACTTTTTCTTGTTCATTATCTTGCTTCAACATTGTCTGAATTAAACATTGTCCTCCAGCTGGTGGGGAGGCAGAGGTAGAAGTAGAAACACCAGATGATATTGGTTTCCTGCTCATTTTAATGCTTCAAAAGCTTCAAATTCTTTTTAGCTTTTAATCCAACTGGTGGAATAGCCAATTATAATCCAAAAGGGAAAAATCCAATAGTAAAAAGCCCAATGCCAAAAAAGAAAAAGGAGAAAAAGAAGAGGAAAGATCTTCAGGTCCTTCTAGACCCTAATCCAATTACGGAGTAGTCCACCATAAAAAATGAAAAATAGAAAAAGGAAAAAGCCCAAAAATAATAATATTGATTAAGAAGAAAAAGAACAAAAAAAAAAGTAAAAGAAAAAAAGAAATTCCTTCAGGTTCTTCACACCTTAATCCAATTGGGAAGTCTCAATAATAAAAAAGAAAAAGCAGAATGGTCCAAAAACATGGATAGAAAAAGCAAAAGGATCCCAGTAAAAAGAAGGAGAAAAAAAAGAAAAATAAAGAAAAAGTTCTGAGGCTTTCCCTTTGAAATAAAAAGCAAAAATAAGAATATTACTAGAATTAAAATTTACAAAGAGGCTGGTGAGTAGGGGTATCACAGGTGAAAAAAAAAAAAGAAGAAAGCACACTGCACTTTATTTAGTTGTCCAAGGCTCTTTTTATGACTCTCTTCTCCACTAGCTTCAAAGCCAAGCCTCAAGTGTTGAAATATTGATAAGAGTCCAGGAAAACACCTGAAATAATACTTTGCTGTGCTCTCCCTCTATCTTATCAAATTGAAATGTCCTTGAGAAGGAGTCTTCTTACAGTTCTCTCCAATTCAAATAAAATGTTTTCAAGCCTCTAGTTGGCAGTGTTACAAAGTTTCTTAATACACTTCCCCCCCAGCCAGAAAAAAATAGTTTATAAAAAGAAAAAATAGCCAAAGGGAGCCTCTATCCTAAAAGAAAATTAAAAAATCAAAAGGAGCATAAAAATATATATCAGAGAAAATTCAGTCTGGTTAACTACAAAGTCACACTAAAGTCCCCCCCCAAAAAAAAACCTAGGAAAAAAAAAATCCAAGCCTCAATTTGACATCACTTTAAGAAACGCCACTCAAACAGTTTTGTCAAAAGAAAAAATCTCACAGGTTTCTTCTCACTGTCAGCCTCAAGATACCTTCCCCTTCTACCTTTCTGCTAAGATACCTTCCCCTTCCTGCCTATCTGCTATTATTTCATTATTTCTCTCGGCTGTCATGGCAACGGTGGGAGGGGGGATTTTATATGGGAAGAGAGCTGGAGGTGTTTGCATTCCTTGCTGGGCTAGCAAGGGGAGGGGGGATTCTTGTCTTTAACTTTCCGTTTCCTGGCTATCTTTTCCTCTTTTGCACAACTGCGAACTTTTATCAAAATATGTCAAGGTCATTTGACAAGACGTCTCATCACCATCTGAAGATGACCACATGAGCCGTTTCAAAAGTTTTAATTGGAAGAATCATTTGAACTTTGGGGGGTGGGGGCAAACCTATTTCTTTGTATATGCATTCTACCCGCCAATTTCTCAGTTTCGGAATTGCTTTGTAGCTACCACTTTATTTCCCAGTAAAAGGATAACTTTGCTTTACCCCATGGAGTCTGAGTATTTCTTTCTTGGGATCTAAAAGGAGCGCAGCCTGACACTCATATTCAGAGGGCCCTTTCAAATCTCAGTGAATTTACAAAAAAAAAAAGAAGTTTCTCACCCAGCCGACACACTTTCACTTCCAGCCACTTCCTTTCCAGAGCTGTCCCGACTTCAGCAGCCATGGAGGCTGCCTCTCTGCCGCCTGCAAAAGGACTTCTCCTGGATCAAACCAGGGATTTTGTGATATCCCTGGGATCCAGGGACTATGCCCTTCACAATCACCGTCTCTACAGGACGGTTTAGGTCCGTTGGGACTGACCAGGGGTGAAAATATCAGCTGCAATGTCATAGCCCCAAGATTGCAGCTGTATCGCCGAAACGAAGCTCCGTCTTCCCCAACACTGCAACTTTTTTTGTGTGTGGAAGTTTCTTTTAAAGAACTTTCCAAAAACTTGGGGGAGGTCGTGGAATGGAAGGTTGAAGTGGGCTGACCTTGCTGTTAATCTCTGAGCACGTTTGAGCAAGCCGCCTTGTGAAAGTCACCCCAGTTTATCAACCTGATATTCCTTGATTGCAAGGTCTTGGCAGAGCACACCTGGACACTTCTGCATCTGCTGAGCCATGTTTTTCCTCCAACAGACTAGATTAAAGTTAAGTATTGCTTGTTTATCTGGAGGCAGACCTGAGCTGTAAAATTAAAACTCGATTGTAAAGAAAATATATCTAATTTTGGGTAATAGTTTGTCCACATTTATGGGATATGTCTTGGGTATTAACTTCCATAGTTTCAACGCCAACTCCTGTGGGCCTCACCTCCACATATAAGAGGTCCTTAAAAGGAATGTGCTGAAAAATGCACGAAAGTGTCTCTTGTCCCTGGCACGTTTTAATTTTTCATTGTGCTTGTTTGAATTTTTCATTTTTTTCAGTGAATAAACATCAAAATGAACGAACAAATTCGGCTTTTTCAATCCAACACTTTTGTTAGCCAAGCCAACCAATCGGATCTTCTCACCGGCAATCGATCTAGCCTTGGGAATGCTTGATATGAACCAAGGTGGAAATCCTAAATAATGATCACACTTCTGATCGAGATGATTACGTCCAGTGAAATCAAGAGGGCCATAATTTCAAATGGTTTAATTTGTGGGTTTTTCATGAGGAGCCTGTTTGGAAAGCAATCTGGCAGCTTGCACCTGGAAAGGAAAGGAGCGGGAGACGTAAAGTGCCTCCGTCATGTCTTGGACTGGAGCTGGGCTGACCAGAGCCGAAAGGAGGTTGATGGAGAAGACCTCCATGGCCTGCAGATAAGTTGGGAAGAGGCAGAATGCAAAGAAAGCCATCATGTCCCTGGAACCAAAAATTTGGGTGAGTTTCAGGTGGAAAAGTAATGATGTAGGTGCGTGGAGAAGCTCCACCCCACCCCTCCTCACCTGGGAGCATTCACGGAGATCATAAAGACCCTCATGCCTAGGTAGGTAATAGCTGGAGTGGGCTTCAAAATATTAGCAACGGGTTCTCTGCCTGGTTGCTGGGTGGGTGTGGCCATGGTGGGCATGGCTTAGCTAGCAGCCTGCACCATGACCGGGGGGGGGGAGAGAATTTTTGCCCTCCCTGGGCTCCAAAGGCTTTCCTTGAGCCTGTGTGAGGTCCAAAATGGCCTCCCAGGGCTCTGGAGGCTCTTTGGAAGCAGGAAATGCCCATTTTCAGCCTTCCCAAACTTCCAGGAGGCCTGTTTTTCACTTGCCTGCATCCAAAAGTTGGCCACGCTGGGACTCCTGGGAGGGGAGAAGTGGGGTGGGCAGGTCCAGCCAGGAGTGGGATTTGGGGGTTCACTAAACTGCACAGAATCTTAGCTAGGGGCTTTCCCGAACCCCTGCAAACCCAGCAACCCACCCCTGGGTAATAGTGGGGAACCCTAACCCTTCATTGTCTCTTCTCAACTGCAAAGACCTCAATGGAACTGCATCCACATCAGGGGTGTCAAACTTGATTTCATTGAGGGTGTCAGGATTCCGGCAGTTACCCCCCCCCCAATTTAAATCATGAGTCTCAAGCCAAACTTCCAAAACTTCAAAAGGATTTATTGGGAGTTAACCTGTCGGGCACTGCCTGGGTGTAGCCGACTCTGAAACACATCATTCCCTGTCACCCTTGACCCTGGTTTTCCCCTCCACCCCCTGGGTGTATCATAATTCATATTCTCCAGTGTGACACATCCATAGCCCAGAGTTATCAATCAGGCTTGTTAGGGATAACATTGGTTACCTAACTTAGTTTGGGCAAAAATAATATATAAACTATGTTAGTGAGTTTAAGTGTAAGTATCATTTTAACTGCAAAACATGTATTTTGGGTGCGGTTGTAAAATCACCATAAGAGGGAGCAAGAGAGCTCACTGTTTGCTGGCTTTTACTGTAGTAACTAACAATGTTGGATTGATGGTGATAGCTTTGTATGTTTCCCTGCTGTTGCTGAGAGAAGAAAAGGGGTTTGCTTTTCTTCATATCTCTGACTGCAAAAGAGATATATTGCTGGACTGATTATTTGTAAGTTTACTGACCTCTATTTTCGACACTGGACTTTGCAACTGATTAATCCCTGGATGGACTGAACTAGTGTATGACCTATGGACAGTTTTGACTATGCTATAACTTTTGCTGGAATAAAAAAACTATTGAACTGGCACAGTGTATCTGTTTTACTGAGTGTAAACTACAACAACGTTTATCTCAAATCATTTGCCTGCCTGCTAGACTGCCATTGCACGTTCTGCTAGGGTGTGTATCCCAAACAAGGCTCTCCAGTTAGAATTTTGCGCGGCAGAAACTTCAGTTGCCTAGTTACTATCTTTGAATGCACTTTTGGTTTTGCAAGCTGCCGCACTGTTTCCCCCTCCCTTTCTGTTGGAACTCTAAAAAGACCAGAGAAATATTTTATGAGTGTGCTGCATCAGGGTTGTGTTTGATCTCGGGGTTAGGGTTGGGTGTGGCCAGGGTGGGCATGGCTAGCTCAACATTTCCCATGTTGGGTATGCCTTTGTGGGCTTCCAAGGTGTTTTGTGCTGTGATGGCTTCCTGCAACCATGTGCCAATGAAAACAGAGCTTGGCCCTTCTGAACTTCATTTTAGCTGGTAGAGGCAACGTAGCCCAGCCCTTCCCTGTTTCCAGGGAAGCCTCATGGGCCACATCTAAGCAGCCTGCAGACTGGATCTGGCCCCTGGGCCTTGAGTTTGACATCCCTGATTTATGGAGGGAGGTGTTGAGGTAATTCCGCATTAGGAGAATGAGCATACACAGGGAGACGTAGTGAGAGTAGTGAAGAATAACACACAACTAGCACACAGATACACTATAGCATAAGCTAGGTTTTTACTTCCAGTAAAACGGTTAAGCAAAGTTCAACAAACAGTCCAAGTCATTCACGGTTAAAGCAGTCAGTGTTCATTCCAGGGACAATCCAATAACAAAGTCCAGTAAATGGGGGATAAATGGAGAACTCATCCAATTTGCAGATGATACCAAGCTGGCAGGAATAGCCAACATTCCAGAAGATGAGCTTAAGATCCAGAAGGATTTTGACAGACTTGAAGATTGGATGCTATCTAACGAAATGAAATTCAAGGATGAAAAAAGTAAGGTTCTACATTGAGGCAAGAAAAACCAAATGCACAGGAACAGTATAGGTGGTACCTCGTTCAGTAGAAGTAACTATGAGAGGGATCTTAGAGTCCTAGTGGACAACCATTTAAATAGGAGCCAGCAGTGTGCAGCAGCTGAAAAAAAACCGGACACAGTTCTAGACTGCATAAACAGGAATAGAATCAAGATCACGTGAAGTGTTAATGACACTTTATAATGCCTTGGTAAGGCCACACTTGGAATACTGCTTTCAATTTTGGTTGCCACGTTGTAAAAAAGGATGCTGAGATTCTAGAAAGAGTGCAGAGAAGAGCAACCAAGAGGATTAGGGGACTGGTGGCTAAAACATATGAAGAACGGTTGCAGGGAATGGGTATGTCTAGTTTAATAAAAAGAAGGATTAAGGGAGACAGGAAAGCAGTCTTCCAATATCTCAGGGGCTGCCACAAAGAAGAGAGAGTCAAGCTCTTCTCCAAAGCACCTGCTGGCCAAACAAGAAGGAATGGGTGGAAACTCATCAAGGAGAGAAGCAACTTGTCACTAAGGAGAAATTTCCTGACACTTAGAACAATTAATCAATGGAACAACATGTCTCCAGAAGTTGTGAATGAAGTTTTAAAAAAGATATTGGATATCCATTTGTCTGAAATGATCCAGGGTTTCCTGACTAAGCAGGGGGTTGGGCTAGAAGACCTCTAAGGTCCCTTCCAACTCTGTTATTCTTGAAAAAATAGCATCTTTGAAGGATTAGAGAGAGACTTTCCTGCATTAGATCTAGAAAACTAGAACTACGCTGCCTTTGGTCCTATCTTAGTATAGTACATAAAATTATATGTTGCAATGTCCTACCTGTCAATGAATACTTCAGATTCAACCATAACAACACAAGAGCACACAATATATACAAACCCAAGGTTAGTTGCATGAAACTTGACTGCAGGAAATACGACTTCAGCAACAGAGTGGTCAATGTCTGGAATACTCTACCTGACTCTGTGGTTTCTTTCCCAAATCCCAAAAACATTAACCTTAGACTGTCCACTATTGACCTCACCTCTTTCCTAAGAGGTCTGTATGGGGTGTGCATAAGTGCATCAATGTGCTTACTGTCCCTGTCCTATTATTTCTTTTATTTTTCTTATTCGTATTCATTTCATGTATTCATAACTATGTTTATACTTATACCTATTATCTAATAATCATGTGACAAAATAAATAAATAAATAAATAAATCCAATTTGGGGGGAATTTCTGACTTCTTTTTTATTGGATGTGCTCATATCTTTGGTACTTTATTCAGAGATGTTTATTCAGAGCTATTTTCTTACCACTAGTTTGGCTGAAGAGTAGCATTCTTCACTACTGCTTTGCCTGAACCAGCCCAAACTGGTAGAATACCACCACTGCATAAAATACAGTGAAAATAAAAATTAAAAATAAGGGGGAGGGGTTGGAGAAAGTGCAGGATAGTCTTGCTGGTGCCTTTGTGCCAAACCACATGGTGCTTTGAAGGTTAAATCTGGACTTTCAATGGCATTCAGATTTTGTTCCTTTAATATAAGCAGATCTTGGTCATTTCTGAACATCCCATTGAAAGTTGGGAACTTGAGATGATGCCATGTCATCTGTTCTGGCAGTGAAGTAGTTTTTCCCATGCCTTCTGATGCTGGTTGCAAGTTGAAGGTGCACAGAAGTGAGGAGGAACAGCTGGGGCCTGTTCTAGATGTGCGTATGCACAGAGAAGGTAGGAGAGGTGAACAACGGAGGACAATGAGCTGGCTCAGGAACCCAAACAAACGTGGATGCTGACTGGCCCTTCCCTGGCTGAGGAATAAATAGGAGGAAAGGGGAGTGGTTGTAGCAGACAACTGTTTGCATTTCTACAAAGTTTACTCCTTGTGTGCTTTGTGCAACAAAGACTGCCTCGCCAGAACTCAGGTTTGTCCATTTCTCTGACATAATTTGCAGTCTTCCAGCTGGAAGCTCACAGCCTTGCTTTTATCAGGCTGATAAGGACTATCACTTCAGTTAACTCCTTGCAGGATTCTTGCCTGAATTTTCTGGTGTTGAATGCAGTTAATTCCCATGGTATAAATAAAGAGGGGGGGTTTTCTATGCAAGGAATCTGTTTTTTCCTTTTGAAAAGTCCAGGTCAGAATACCAGGTCAATCAGGTAGAGCTGGAAAAAGACAGTCCAGGACCACTCCTTCCCTCACCTCATTTTACAAAAGGAAACAAAAAGAATTTCCTTCTGAATGGGGAGTAAATCTTAATGCACATCATTTGCTCTCTATTCCATTAATAGAGAGTAGAACAATGTAGCTCATTTAAACTGCAGATGTGATGACCCAAAGAAGCGTGGCAGAAAGGTAACATGGTAGGAGTCCCTTTATTAGCTCCAACTTTGCCCCCAATGTCCAGGTTACCTTCTGGGCTGGAGAAAAACTCTCCCAGGAACAGCCTTTGACTGCAGAGAATTCAGTCCAAAGGAGGGTCAACACAAACTGTAACTATAAGTCCAGTTAAGGCAAAAGAAGGGAATTAGTCCATCAGGGCAGGACCAAAAATTCTAGATGTGAAGGCACGGCTATAACTCAACACATTTGGGAGGATGCCAGGAATGCAGATAACCAAAGTCAACAAAAGATAAACTCATGTTTGTTCCCAGAAGATGCACACTCAGCTTGCATCTCTTTTAAACTGTCATTCCCAGGTGTGGCTAATGAAGGGAATCAGGGCCCTTTCCTCCCCCATAAGCCATGCAACCCATGTTGGTCTCTTCTCCATTTCTCCCTGCCTGTCCTAGGATGAAGATGGGGTGGGCCTGGGTCATCCTCTGAACGTCCTCTAACCTTGTTCTACCTCTGACCTTGTTCTACCTCTTCCCTGCTCTGCCCAGCTGGACTTTGTCCTTCCCCAGTTTCCTCCACAGCCAATGGAGCCACACTCCCATTCCCTGTCAGCTGTTTGTCTTCCACCTTGGATTCAGACTCCGACAGAGGGGTTACAGAAGAATCAAAAAACCTTTAATAATGACTTGAATGATGAAAAAATTAGGAGGGGACTCAACAAAGCCTCAGGGATCAAAGTAACCAAACATGCTTAAAAACAACAATAGCAAAGCCAACCCAACATATTTTTAAAGGTGCTTTTGATTAAAATCATGGTAAACTGAAGTGCTGGAAACAACTAAACCCACCTTGCTTATGTCAATGCTTCTTTCCAAGTTGTTCATGGGACATCAGTGGGAAAAACTGCCATTAATGAAAAATAAAAATATGGGTGATTATTGCGGATTAATAGATGCTTTGTGATTAGTCACATCGCTTGATTTTCAATTATTTAATGAGCTAGCCTTATTTTCACTTAGAAATCGGAACAAATACAATACTGACCAGAAATCAAAATAAAAGTACCCAATCTAACCATAAATCAGAGGTTCTTGTGCCTCATTATATTCTCCCTACAATTCAGATGGGGTCTCAGTAAGATAATGTAACATTTGGGGAAAAAGACACAAGCCAAGAGACCAGCCCCAGAGGCCAAGATGGAGAAGATCTCCACGGCCACCATGGACTTCCCTTTGGTGCTCAGGTAGGTGGGGAGGAAGGCGATCCAAACACTGCAAAAGACCAGCATACTAAAAGTAATGAACTTGGCTTCATTGAAGCTATCTGGCAATTTCCTAGCCAAAAAGGCCATGATAAAACTCATGAGGGCCAGAAAACCCAGATAAGCCAGGACTGTGTAAAACATGGAAGTTGAGCCCTCATTACATTCCAAGATGGTCTCTCCTACCAAGGAGTAGAAGTCCATGTTGGGAAATGGAGGATCAGTTACCAACCAGGTGGCACAAAGAATTGCTTGGACTAGGGGACAGGCTGAGACAATGGAGTTGGTCAGTGGTTTTCCTAAGAGTTTTCTTGTCCTGTTCCCTGGCTTGCTGGCCATGAAGGCCAGAACCACCATGACTGTTTTTGCCAACACAGAGGAAACTGCAAGAGAAAAAAGAATGGCAAAGACAGTTTGTCGGAAGAGACAGGTGAGCTTCCCGGGTCGACCAATGAAGAGGAAGGAGCAGAGGAAGCAGAGCAGGAGGGAGAGCAGGAGGATGTAGGTGAGATCTCGGTTGTTGGCTTTGACGATTGGCGTATCATGGTGTTTAAGAAAAATTGTCAGAACTGCCAATGTGATCATGGACAGAGAAAATGTGAATGAAGCTAAAGCATATCCCAGGTGGTCTTGATAGGAGAGGAAGTGGATCTTCTTGGCAATGCAGTGGTCCTTCTCCTTGTTGGGATATTGGTCTTCTGGGCAGAGATTACAGGAAGCTGCATCTGAAATCAAGAATCACTTTTCATTTCAAGATTTGTCAAAAAAGACTAATCATAAATACTGAGAGTATTTGCACCAAGACAAATTCCTCATGTGTCCAACCACACTTAGCCAATAAAGAATTCTATTCTATTCTATTCTATTCTATTCTATTCTATTCTATTCTATTCTATTCTATTCTATTCTATTAAGGGCTAATCATCCTTTACTACTGATAATTCTAAGGATACATTAGTCAGAGGCAGGGATGCTTTCAGCTCTTTGGCAGAACTCCTCTGCTTTGTATTTTATATCTATTCATTCCGATTTGTTTTGCAGGGAATGGCTGGCAGCCATAGCTAGATCAGTTTCCTCTTTCTCCAACGGGTCTATCAATTTCCTGGGAGACTGATAGTGCTGACAGAAGAAGCACACCTGAAGTAATAAAAACTAAAACTTGAACCTCACATGCCTGTCCTTCATGAAAAGATTGGTAGCTGGATTTCCCAATGGGTTATTTGGAGAAGGAGTAGAAAGTCTAGTGGGAAAACCATGAATTGTGCCCTGAAACTATCTTGCATTAAATTTCAGAACAGCAGGAAATGAAGTCAAAGGGGGCAGAATAGTTTAGATCTATAAAAGATGAATATTTTAAAGAATCTATCAGAATGATAAGAAAATCGATATTGCTTGCTAGATCCTGGAAAGAATACCTTTAAAAGTGTGCTCTACCTGTCTGATTAGAAATGGTGCCTTCTCGACAAGGGGCACATTGGTAGCAGCAAACCTGCTGGCCCTCTGGAACTCTTCTCCTCTCTCCTGCCTGGCACCTCTTCATGCCACACCTGGCAAGGGGCACCTTCAAAAAGAGAAAAAAGAAATACTCCAGACCAGGGATGTCAAACTCAAGGCCAGTGATGTGGTTGATCCAGCGTGTGGGGCCATCCTGGTCTATCCAATGAGAGGATGTTGAGACTCCAGAAAGAGTGCAGAGAAGATCAACCAAGAGGATTAGGGGACTAGAGGCTAAAACAGATGAAGAACGGTTGCTGGAACTGGGTATGTCTAGTTTAATGAAAAGAAGGACTAGGGGTGACATAATAGTAATCTTCTGATATCTAAGGAGCTGCCATAAAAGAGGGGGTCAATCTATTCTCCAAAACACCTGAAGGCAGGACAAGAAGCAACAGGTGGAAACTCATCAAGGAGAGAAGCAACTTAGAACTAAGGAGAAATTTACTGACAGTGAGAACAATTAACCAGTGGAACAACATGCCCCCAGAAGTCTTGAATACTCCAACACTGGAAGTTTTTAAGAAGATGTTGGATAACCATTTGTCTGAAGTGGTGTAGGGCTTCCTGCCTAAGCAGGGGGTTGGACTAGAAGACCTCCAAGGTCCCTCCCAACTCTGTTATTCTATTCTGTTCTGTTCCTACTCTACATTCTCTTCTCTTCTCTTCTCTTCTCTTCTCTTCTCTTCTCTTCTCTTCTCTTCTCTTCTCTTCTCTTCTCTTCTCTTCTCCTCTCCTCTCCTCTCCTCTCCTCTCCTCTCCTCTCCTCTCCTCTCCTCTCCTCTCTTCTACTCTCCTCTCCTCTCCTCTCCTCTCCTCTCCTCTCCTCTACTGTACTCTAGGAGGAAAGATCAGCCTAGTCTACACAGTGTGAAGATCAGGGCAGCCTTGCTTCAGCCAAGTCTACCTGGTGCAAAGAGGAAAGATGAGGCCAGTGTAACTTTGGCGCGGTCTACCCAATGTGAAGAGGAAGCAGTTTGGGGACTGGTATCAAGCTGGCCACACCCACCCAGTTGACCACACCCACCCATCCAGTCAGCCATGCCCACCTGGCACCCCCAAGGTCAACCACAGCCCTGATGCAACTCTCAATGAAATTGAATGTGACATCCCTGCTGTAGACAGCTTGAGCGTTGAATATGCTTCACTCATTCATTTGTACATTTGTGTATCCGTCCAAATGTTTTGAAAGTATATGATAAATTAGCAGAGGTGGTATTCAGCCAGTTCTAACCAGTTCTGGAGAACCTTTGAGTAGTTGGGAGAACTGGCCAATGCCACCTCTGACTGGCCCCACCAACCCCATCTCTTCTCTGCCTCCCATTGAATCCCAGCTGATCGGCTGGGTCTTCTTTGGTTGCCCTGCACAGGAGAACAGAGCTGGAAAGCAGGTCAGGGGGGTGGAGAGGGAATGGGATTTTGCAGTAACCTTCCCCTGCCATGCCCACCAAGCCACACCCACAGAACTGGTAGTAAAATTTTTTGAATCCCACCACTGTCTCAAATAGGTGACATGGAAACATTTTTTTCCTTAAAATGGTTAGCAAAGTTTCGATTCGGTAGACCTGTTTTCCAGTTAGGGAAAATGTTTGTCACCCCCGGAAGAGAATCAAGTCTTTATCTGGATTTATTTGACCTTCCAGCTCACCTTTTTTGTCCAGACGATTGCATCAGAGTTGATGGTGAAATCCTGTCCTGCAGGAGCTCCAGGATCTGTTTGTCCAACTTTCACGGGGACAAAAGTTTCATTGGGGAGGAGAACCCAGTTGAGAAGATCGTAACGAGCAGATCCCAGTCCATCTTCTGAGAAGGAGACCTCCTCTCCAGCACTGTTGTTGAACCGGATGTTCCTCAAATAGGGAAGAAGCTGAAAGAAAGGAGACCTCCAGAAATGGTTTCCTTTATTTCTTTTATTTTTCTTATATGAATCCATGTATTCATAACTATGTTTTTACTTATACCTATTATCTTGTAAACAATTGATAAACCAACCAACCAACCAAACAAATAAATAAATTGAATGAATGAATAAAATAGGGGTAGTTGGCTAAAAGCCATAAATGAGACCCCATGGTTTCTATCATTATGTGATGGCCATTATCTTAGGAGATACACCACATCAGGGGTGAGATTCAATTTTTTTTTTACTACCAGTTCTGTGGGTGTGGCTTGGTGGGCATGGCTTGGTGGACATGGCAGGAGAAGGATATTGTAAAATCTCCATTCTCTCCCCACCCCACTAACCTGCTTTCCAGCTCTGTTTTCCTATGCAGGGCAACAAAAGAAGACCCAGTCGATCAGCTGGGACTCAAGAGGCAGAGAAGAGATGGGAATGGGGTCAGTCAAAAGTGCCTTTGAAAATAGCTTGACCCCCTCCTCCTCTCTTTGGCAGCCCCTCAAATATTGAAAGATTGCTATCATGTCATCCCTGGTCTTTCTCTTCCCTAGACTAACCAGGCCCAGTTCCTGTAACCGTTCATCGTATGTTTTAGCCTCCAGCCCCCTCATCATCCTGGTTACTCTTCTCTACACTTTTTCTAGAGTCGCAACATCTTTTTATAGTGTGGTGACCAAAACTGCATGCATTACTCTAGATGTGGTCTTACTAAGGCTTTATAGAATGTGATTAGTACCTCCCTTGATTTTGATTGTATCCCTCTGTTAATGCAACCTAGGATCGCATTGGCTTTTTTGGCTGCTGCTACACACTAAGTCAGTACTTCTCCCCCCCCCCCCAAAAAAAATACACATGAGAAAGTTCCCTCTAGAAAGATCTGTGGATGGTATTTTTTGTCTCAGAAATTACCTGCCAGGATCGTACATTTGAGATCTTCTTCCCATGCCTCAACATGACTGGTCCATGCAATGCATGTAATGCATGTGCCACAGCATAAATGGCATTGTAGATATTGTAACTTTCACCTATCATGCTCATGTCAAATTTTAAAGCTGAGAGATCTTCTAACTTCTCCTTTCCTGTACACAGTTCAAGCCTGCTTGAAGTTTTTTTGCTTGGTTTGTGGACATAGCAGCTAAACATCTTTCCCCACCATGGAGGGTGAAAAATGCCCTCTTGTGTGTTCAAGGAGTCCAAAGAGAGGAGGAAATTTCTGAATTCTGAGACATCCCTGGTGTGATCCCTGAAATGCAAAGCTCCATGGAAGATCTTTACACCAGTGGACCCATGATGAAATACCAACAGACTAGGTCTCCAGTGGGAAGTTGAGATCCATACTTTCCAAAATGACATGCCTTTGAATGTTGTTTGAACGTGCACAATGTACTGTATATTTTTAATACTTCTGGAGTCTCCAAACAGAATAATCACTTCACATATAGACAATTTTTTCCAAACATGATGGAATTTTGAGGTTGACATTTCAAGATAATAATAGTCCATGATTTCAGTGAAAGCCAGGCAGATCTCCTTCTCTTTTAGCATTGGCACCAGAGATGAGACGAAACGTTCTCCACTCTCACTTTCAGGGGCAATAAGCCCAACCCAGTTCCACTGGAAATGCAGGAGGAGCTGGACTAAACCCACATATTGGGGAAATTCCTTGGGATTTATCCGGAAGAAGGAAGGATAAACTCTTCTCTCTCCCTGAGAGAACTCAAAGCCATCACTGAACTGAAAAAAGTGAGAATCTTATTAAGACACAAAGTAAATTTTCATGGTGAATTAAGGGGTCCCCATTGTATGGCTTATTGCCCAGGGGCAAGATTGACTTTCTTGGATTAACAAGTTTAAGATTCTTCCCGACTTAGAAAGAGTTAACACTTATGTATTTTGCCTGTTCATGATGTTTCAGAAACTGAGGGAACAAACTATAAACCCTGATACAGAGAATAAACTGCACTGGAATGGTGGCTACTCTTTTATAGAAGTCAGGTTCACAAATTGGATTAGCTAATCAAAATATAAAATACAAAAGGAAAATAAAAATAATGGGAAAATAGGGGAAGGAAAGAAAGGGAAGGGAAGAGAGAATTTGAAAAGGGAGAAAAAGAAAGGAAAAATGTTTACCTCCGACTCTCTTTAGCATAGCAGAAAATAGCCACATTATAGCCTCAACTTTTTACTTGTACTAGTATATACATAAATATTTCTACTACTATATACCAGCCATTTCTACAGAGACAAATCTGTCCAATCAGCAAAACCAAAATCAAAGTTTAACTTTTTCCACCACAAGCAAAAAACCCAGAAGCAATTTCCAAATTTGAAAGATAATTAGAGATATTCTCCTCTTACAATAAAGCAATCAATTTAACCATCTCTTTTCTTTCTTGCTGTAATATATATTTCTGCTTACACATATTAATCTTTATAAAATATCATCTTTTACATTAACAAAATTCACTATGTTCTTTCAGATTTAACCTTAAAGGGGGAAAAACACTTCTTTTACATCTGTTTTAAAAATGTTTCTAAAATCAATAAGTTCTAGTACATCTTTTTAATAGTTCCTCTTAATATACATACTTCAAAATTGCCTTTCAGTAATATTTTACAAGGTTTAAAAATTAGTCATATTATATATGATATATCATTTTCAAACCCTCTTTATAAGCACAAACAAAACACAAAACTACATTAATGTTTTTCTTTCTTTTATCTAGATTAGACCAGTAAAAATCCAACTAATTCCAATTAACTCATTAAATTTAAGTCACTCCCATTACATTACTCTCATAGAGTAATTTTTTCTTGTTTATATTCATTTAAAACTCTAAATGTTTATTTGGAGAATATTTCTATAATCAATAAATTCTAAAACACATTTTTAACTTTCTTAATATAGACTTTCAAATACAGTTTCAATCATATTTTTAAAGTTTTAGAAATTACTTAAGCATTATATATAAAGGAAAAAAAACACATTTTCAAACCCAATTTACATTAAAAGTTTCTTTCAAATTACATGTATCAGACTGATAAAAATCCATTCTAATTCCAATTAATTCACTACTTTCATCTTATCATCACAGAATAAAATCTTTTCCTTTCTTTGGAATGTCAATCAAGTAATTATAAAGTTCTGTTTTTTTCTCAACTTTATTAATATGGATGAAGAAAAAATCCCAAATTTGGCCTCTTAAAAATTGCAAGTTTTTGTTGAATTCTTTTTTCCATTGTGTTGGGAGGTTTATATTTATAATAAAGGTTAGTGTCAGGTTTATATTCCAAAATTGCAATTGACTTCCCTGTATTGTCAGCTATTTATGAAATTGACTTTGTAGTTTGATAACTTTCTACACATAATTGCATCTCTGAAGTAGGTTGAATAGTTTTTTTAAAAAAACATCCTTAGAACATAGTTGATCTATAACAGTGGTGGCTAACCTTTCGGGGCTCCAAAAATGCCAGCACCCAGAAGGCAATGCACGCGATTCCCCCCGCTGAGCTGAGAGGCACACTGATTTTCGGCCTTTTTGAGGGCTTTTTCAGCCTCCCAGAGGCTTGAGGGAAGCCTCTGCAGCCTTTGCAGGCTGAGAAATGGACCTGTTTCAGCACTTCCAGTATTTTCGGAAATACAGGAAGTGATGAATGGGCCTATTTTTTGGCCTCCAAAGCCTGCAGAGGCTTCCCTCAAGCCTCTGGGAGGCCGAAAAAGGCCCAAAAATCATCTGGGTGGTGTGTCCATGTGCAGTGAGGTAAATTTGCCTGTAGCTTGCATGCCCGCACAAATGGTTCTGCATGCCATTGGTTCGCCATCACGGATCTATAAAGTGGTAAGTTTTATTTAAGATTTTTTCAAACATATCTCTGCTAACTAGTTCAAGTCCATGCTCCATCTTCTTAGCTACCTCTTGTAGTCCAAAAGTGGATTTTTTTTGTAAGTCATTTAAGAATTGCTGACTAATCAGAATTGATAAAAATCAGAAAATTTTAGCCATTCACAGCAAAGCAGACCAAGGTACAAATTACTTTAAAATAATAAAATAAAATCCACAATTTTCTATCCTTACGTTTCTCTGTCAGTTAAAAAAAAATAAGATTCCCTGCTTCCTGATTTTAGCTTGCCTTCAACAAATTTCTTTCTTGTCATTCAACAATAAAGAAGTTCCCAGAATGGACCAACCATTTTCTGGATTTGTTTCCTTGTTTTTTGTGTGCTGGAAGAAACTTTTTAAAAATTATCTTTGACTTTTGTTTCAAGTCTTTGTTTAGTCTGAGCCTTTGCTTTCCTGACTTTGTCATTGCAGATTATAGCTATCTTTCTTAGTTATATGTCCCTCTTTCCATTTTTTTATACTTGTCGTTTTTGTCTTTCAATTTGGCAAAGAGATGCATGCTAGTTTATTTTGGAATTGTTGTTTTTCTTTTTCAGTGGTATTATGCTGGACTGGGCTTTTATGATCCTATTTTTCAGAGTTTCCCAAGCTTCTTGAGTTGTGGCATAGATCTTCAAAAAGAAGTAATAGACTATCACTGAAGAGAGCCTCTTTTAGCTTAAGAAAGTTAACAACCCCTAAAAGTGATTTTAAAAAAAAAGAAAGCCAATACATTCAAGAAAATGCAGCTTTTTCAACAACAAAATGACTGCAGGCTGCCCCAGCTGAACAACTCACCAGCTCAACCTGAAGCACAGATTCTAAACTACTTGCAGACTGTTGGGTTATCTGGGACTTTCCCTAACCCAGGAGAGTCATATAAACCAAAGGAAAGCCAGTTCATTTGGTTAGTAAGTTGGGTGTATCATCAGTTGGCCATCTTCACCGAAAGTTCCACTTTTATGAAAGTCAGGAAGGAATTTCTCTTGTTAAATATAGTACTTCAGAATTATCTCATTATCAGTTTGGGGTTATATAAAAATGCATCTTGACTGATAAAATATAAAAATGGGTTTTGTTGTGTCCGCGAAATGATGCCAGGAGTCGGTGACTTCAAATCATGCTCTTTTATTAAAGTAGGAACTGAACTGGCTCTTTGCAAAAGGTTCGCGGCTTTTATTCTTTCAGCCGCGGCGGCCGCGGCCAATGGCACCGCTTTGAATCTTCCGCGATTCGAATGGACCAATCGCGGGAGAGTCTTAGCGAGCCAATCGGCGCGGCTCGCCTGACCAATCAGAGTGCCCCGCGCTTTGGCCAATCAAAGCGCGGGGATCTCAAGAAGGCTAATTAGGGACAGAACAGGTTTTACTACAGAATAGATTCTCTAAGTCATATACTATACACAGGTCTCTGTGTGCTTCTGTTATTTGTCTACTATGTAAAATATCCAGTCAACCTTTCTAACCTGTGGGACCTTGAAGGTGCTGAAGATGGAGGCCATCTGCCTTGAGGATTTGGGGTTGAGACCTCCGATGAAGGAGAGCAGAGGGTCCTGCTTGTCACATTTGTAACCTGGAACCATTTGGCCTCGTGTGGAGAGCATGGAGAGGCTGAAAAACAAAATCCTTCTCTGAATCTGGCTGTTATCATTGATGATGAAGCCAAGGGTGATGTTGGGGAGAAGAACTAGATCCGTGTTCACCTCTCTTACTGCAAACATCAAGGCCAGGAACTGCTGGAAATTCTTCAATACAGGCCTAAAGTAAAAATAACATCGAGGAACATTAGTAAAAGGTAAAGATTTCCCTTGTCCTTTATCACTTTGGTTCTCTCTTGGAGTAGTTTCTTCAGGTAAGCAACTATTGATGAACACAAGGCAACAGAATATAGATCAACAGAGGTCCTAGTCTAACCCTCTGTTGAAGCAGGAGATCAGCGCCATTCTGGACAGACAGTTGTTCAATCTCTTCTTAAAAGCCTCCTGTTGTAAATGCCAAAAATAGAAACACTTGTACATAGTCATACTTTCATTTCCATTAATCTTATATAATATTAACTCATCTCATTGTCCATTTCACTCATCTTTAAAAAAGTTTGCATTTTATATTTGAACTCATTTATTCATTATCAATATCGTTTCTTCCATAAATAAGTTTTCAAATCTTTATCCCCTATTATTTCCATTTTCAGCTTACCACCTATTTTATTTTACATTACACATCATTGTTTCCTTAGTTTTCTCTAAGCTGATATATAATAAACAATCTAAAAGAATAAAAATATAGAAAAAACCAATATACAGTATCTAGGATCCGCATGGTATTTTCCATTCCCCTGCTTTAATCATAATAGAATATTCTCAATGCACAATTCTAAATAATCAACTGTATATATAGTCAGCTGTATATATTCCCTCCAATGTCACTAAAATAACTTCTTAATATCTCTCATTTATCTTCACTTTTCTTATAATCTTTAATAATCATATCTTTTTTAAAAATTCATTTCCATTCCCTCCAGAAAAGGGGTGCATAACAACACCTTTTATGTACAGTTCATATTCATTTATGTAATTACTCATTCCTAAAATATTTCCCTATAAGTTTTATATTGAAGACCAATATATGCTCCATGTGGTATCCCCCTTATAAAATCCCTAACCCTTATCTCTAAATTTTTTGGATATTGTTTATTTTAATTTTAGCCATCTTTCCCTTTTCCAAATTTCCCTGGTCTTTCTTCTTTCTTTCTAACATTTCACCCATCTTCTCCACCCCCCACTTTCCTGTTCTCTTTTTTGAAGTTTCTTCTTGTATAATTTTTTCTTCTTTTGTTTGATCCTGGGAGCATTTTCTTTTTTATTGGTTGAGTCTGTCATCAATATCATAGTTTTAATTCCTTTAGTGTCTTCTGGCAAAGTCTCTTGTTCTCCATGTCTGTCTGAGCCTCTTTCTTCTCCACCTCACTGGAATTTCTTTGTTCTGCAACCATCACCATTATTTTCTTTTCCCGGATTTCCAATAATTCCCTTTTTTCTTTGAACATTCCTTCCACCATTTTTTTCTCCAACTTAAAGTCTTTGCTTATTTCTTCCATTTTTATAATAAATTGTTAATATTCAAAGTCTTTTATTGCAATCCTTGCCAAAAGTCTCCTTTGATCTACATTTCTTTTGTTAATCCTTCTGTCTCTTTGTCACAATCAACACCCAACAGTCCCGGGAAGTTGCATCTGTATATCCTCTTGGTAGTATTTCTCCCCCTTTCCACCAAATTTCTGGGGTCCTTATTATTTTATTTGTCTTTCATTTCATAACAATTAGAAGTCCAGGAAATTTCCATATAATTTTGCAGGGAAAAAAAGTATATTTGACCATTAGATGGCGCTCTGTATCACTTTCCCCTTTTTAAAGTTCTTTTCTTTTCTCTTTTAATGATATTAAACATTAATTTCCAACCATTTCCACAATTAATTTTCTTAGTATTAACCAATTCCAGGCAGGTCCAGCATTTAATCCAATGCCTAATTAGTGCCAGTTTATTATATTCAAAGTTCAGTCTCTGATTCCATTGTAATTTTTTATAAACCAGTTTTGTTTACCTTATATTTTCCTCTTTTTTTTCCCTGTTCGCCGCTGTGTTACTCTTATGCAAGGGCACTTTCTTTCTGCTTCTCGGTGTTATTAAGAAGAAATCAAGTTCTTTTATCTGGTTGCATGTGTCTCATCACTTCACCGCTCCAAAGCAAAACCTAAATCCTGGCAGCTTTCCACCTTCAAGGCAGCCTGATTTTCATTCAATTCAATTGTATAGAATGTGAAGGATGTGTGTTTGTGTTTTATTTTTATAGATATAATGTACACTGAAGATGGCATTTAATTTAGTTGTACAGGGTGCGTAATGACAATAAACTAAACTAAATTGCTTAATTAGTTGTCCACTAGAACTCCAAGACCCCATTCACAGTTACTACTGTTAGAGATACACACCCTTGCAGAACATGCAACGGCAGTCTAGCAGGCAGGCAAATGATTTGAGATAAACGTTGTTTTAGTTTACACTCAGTAAGATAGATACACTGTGCAGTTAAATAGTTTTTTATTCCAGCAAGAGTTATAGCATAGTCAAAAACATTCCATATGTTATACACTAGTTCAGTCCATCCAGGGATTAATCAGTTGCAAAATCCAGTGTTGAAAATAGAGGTCAGTAAACTTACAAATAATCAGTCCAGCAATATATCTCTTTTGCAGTCAGAGATATGAAGAAAATCAAACCCCTTTTCTTTGTTTCAGCAACAGCAGGGAAAACACTCAGTTATCACCATCAATCTAACATTGTCAGCTATCCAGTAAAAGCCAGCTAACAGTGAGCTCTCTTGCTCCCTCTTATGGTGATTTTACAACCGCACCCAAAATACATGTTTTGCAGTTAAAGTGATACTTACACTTAAACTCACTAACATAGTTTATATATTATTTTTGCCCAAACTAAGTTAGGTAACCAATGTTGTCCCTAACAACTACTATTGAGCCAGGTACCACCAATTGTATACATGTGCATTTGCTTTGTCTTGCCTTACATTTCTCACCACCGAATTCCATTTTGTTATTCAGGGCCCAGGGTTCAAGTCTGTCAAGATTCTTCTTGATCTTAAGCTTATCTTTTAAAGTGTTGGCTATTTTCCCCTGCTTGGTGTCATCTGCAAATTTGATGATTTCCCCTTCTATGCCCTCATCTGAATCATGTCAATGGTGTGACCAGCAAACCCAAGAAAATTCTAGTGAAGTGAAGGATCAGGGGAGACATGATAACAGTCTTCCAATCTTTGAGAGGCTGCCACAGGGAGGAAGGGGTCAGGCTATTTTCCAAAGCCCCTGAAGGCCAGACAAAGAATAATGGATGGAAACTGACCAAGGAGCAATTAAACCTGGAAATAAGGAGAAACTTTCTGACAGTGAGAACAATCAACCAATGGAAAAGCTTGCCTTCAGAAGTTGTGGTAGCTCCATCACTGGAGACTTTCAAAAAGAGATTGGGCTTCCATTTGTCAGAAATGATGTAGGGTCTCCTGCTTGGGTGGGGATGACCTAGAAGGTCTCTTCCAACTCTGTTAATCTGTAACCTGAATCTGTAAACACTCTCGGGAACTTTCTAATTCCAAAAGTAAAATTTATTGGAGACACCATTTCAGCACTGAAGGATTAAAACCAGCCCTGAGGTTTTCCTGTGCAAAGCTACATAGTTAAACATTACAGTCCCATAGTTAAACTTTAGAGACCCAGAATGCTGTCCAATTATGAAGAAGTCTTTTGTTTTGAGAACAGTTCACTTCATTGTCAGATGCTTGCAGAATTGACCTTGATGGGTTCTTGGCTCACACAATCTTGGCTGGTCTGCATTCCTTCTCATCCTTCCCTTCCCCCCAATTCATTGGCAAGTTGAATAGCGATACATGTGAAATGGTTCAGATTAAAGTACAAAAAGCACAAAGATTCTAGTTACACAAGAATATTGCAAACATCACAAGAAAAAATGTATCTGACAAAGCAAACAATTAACTGGATGTTTCCCACTGGGTGAAACTTACGTAGCTGAATCAGAAAGCTGGAATGGGTCCCTCTCAAATTTTGGGGTATCAGAGTAGTGAACAATTCCCAGGAGTAAATTCCCACCAATAATCAAGTCACCAGGCCTATAATAGCCCCATTTATCCAGCATTTTCAAAGGG
The DNA here is from genome assembly GCA_033807585.1 of Hydrophis major. Taxonomy (NCBI): domain Eukaryota; kingdom Metazoa; phylum Chordata; class Lepidosauria; order Squamata; family Elapidae; genus Hydrophis; species Hydrophis major. The sequence goes on from CM066328.1 coordinate 3,271,492, forward strand.
CTTCTGAAAGAAGATACAGTTGAAATCTTCTTAGCAGTAGTTGTAGGCAGGAGCCAGAAGACCAGCAGCAGAAGGAGAGACAGCCCAGTCATATTTGTCACCTTCCTTCCTAGATCAGAATAACAAAGTAACAGAGTTGGAAGGGACCTTGGAGGTTCTCTAGTCCAACCTCCCTATACCATTTCAAATAATGTCCAATGTTTTCTTTGAAACCTGATAGAGCACCCACAACTCCCGAAGGCAAATTGTTTCACTGATTAATTGTTCTGATTTCTCCTGCTTTCTAGGTTGATTCTCTCCTTGACTACTTTCCATCCATTGCTTCTTGTTCTGCCCTAAGGTGCTTTGCAGAATAGCTTGACTCCTTCTTCTTTCTGGCAGATATTGGAAGACTGCTATTGGATCACTCCTTCTCCTTCTTTTGACTAAACTAGAGAAACCCAATTCCTGCAACTGTTTTTCAAATGTTTTAGCCTCTCATTAATAATCTTTGCTGCTTTTCTCTGCACTCTTTCCAGAGTCTCAACATCTTTTTTATATAATTGAGACCAAAACTGGTTGCAGTATTCCAGGTGTAATAAAAAAGATCAAGCTTTGTGCAGAAGCTAAATTGCAGGTAGCAACGGAAATTTCAGCAGAGCTTTAGCCCAATAGAGGCAGCCTGTGCCATATGGATGGTCCCAGGGCAAAGTTAAATCCACCATGCTTCCTCTTACCTACGTTTGTCCTACGACCGAAGAGGAAACTAAGTGCAAATGAGAGAAGTTGACATGTTCTGCCCCCATTTGGAGAACTCAGATATGTTTTAATAGCTTGGAAGTTTTTTTATCTAGAAATCCACAGGGGATGCATTGAGAATTACTGTTCTTCTGAAAATTGCAAGGAGAAGAAATTATCCTATCCACTCAGTACTACATTTTGTTTGTGCACCAGAAAAGGGAAAAAAAAAACATGTTTGTGTCTGTTGTTGCTATTCCACAGAGCATATGGAGTTGAGAGACAAAGTGGAGTTGACTTTTTGACCTACATGAAATTGAGCAGCTGCACACAAGATGGACTTTGGCATGAACCATAGTTTGTTGAAATACTATAAGTGGTGAATGGGGTATGTTCAGGGGTGGGATTCAAAATTTTTAACAATTGGTTTTGTGTGCATGGCTTAGTGGTCATGATATTGGCTGGGCGTGTCCAACTCAATGGCACTCACAACAAGGCACGCATCTCCTCGCCTGGTCTTTCATGACTATGGGGATGCTGCAACAGTTGTAAGTGTGAGAGTATCCAGTCTCTTTCTCTTACTGATCGCAGTGATTTATCAGAAAACTATGTAAGGGGTTGGGAGGAAGGGGTCCTTGTGGATATTATTCTGCTAGTCATTAGTGACTCTTGAGGGCCAGCACTCATCTCTGTTTCAAGGCCATTGAGCCAGCACTGTCCGAAGACACTTCCAAGGTCATGTGACCTGCATGATGTCAGAGACTGCAGTTACCTTCCCACTGGTGGTACCTATTTATCTACTTACCTTTTCGTGCTTTAAAACTGAGAGGTGGGCAGGAGCTAGAGCAAGGAATGAGAACTCGCCCCGTGGCATGGTGCGGTGCGCGGGTCTTGAACCCAGGCTGCCGGTTCCCCAGATGAGAAACCCAGTGAACTGCTGAGCCACTGTGCTGACCCATGTAATGGTCTCCTCCATCGGAATAGTGGGAGACTGACCCCTCCGGTAAAGAGATGTGCTCTCATAGCTGCACATTTCAGAAAGGAGGGGAAAGGTACGCATGCATACATATTGATAAGGAATAACTTAATAGATCTGGGGGTATTTCCTGCCCTTCTCTTATCTACAGAGAAGAACAGTCTTTGAAAAAATGGCATCTTGAGAATCAGGGATTGTGTTCTGACCTTGGGTTCCCCAGAAAACTCTAAGCAGACACTTTGTTCTGGCAAAGCCCCTTTTATTAAAATGAAGGTGAATTTCTTGCATTCTCATTCAGCCAAAGGCCTGGCAAACAGTCTTTCCAGAGTGTCCTAAGGAGCACAGACCTTATCTAGCCTGGAGAGCTGCCAAGTAACTATTTCCAAACACGGTGCTGACAAGGAAGAGCTCGGCAGAGAGTCTCTGAGATGCACAGACAGAGCTTCAGACAGCTGCAATTAATGAATTGTTTCTTGTAACTCCCCTCCCTTTTTGCTCCTCTTTTAATCCCTACAGGAGGGATTAAATAAAATTCTCTGATTTTTAGGGGAGGACTAGCCGCCGAGAGTTGCCTCCAAGTGGGATGAGCGGTGCACAAGTTGAATAAATAAAACACTGCGACTTTTTTTTTTGAATTTTTTTTTTATTGATTTTCTACAAACAAACAAGAGAAACAAAACATTAAAACATCAACTCTCTTATGTACATCCAGCGTGTTGGTTGGTTCATCAGTTTTGTGCATTCATTTTGTAGTCTCAATTACAATTATGTTACATAACAATTCATATTGTCGATCCAAACTTATATATCCTAATATCGCTATTAAAAAAACTTTTGACTATACTTTTAATGATTCATGCTTTATGAGATAACAATACTTTAAATAGTTTATTCTACAACAAATCATATAATCATACCAAATCTATCCTAAAAACACTTTATAAATATAATGTTAAATAACAAAGACAAAAGAAAAAATAAAGATATTCCTTGCTATCTAACATTCTAAATATTCTATTATTGTATTTTATCATCTAGCCATTGATAAAAAAGATCCCAAATTTCATAAAATTGTTTATCCTCTTGCTCTCTAATTTCAAATGTCAATCTACTCATCTCAGCACATTCCAATATTTTCTTAATAATTTCTTCCTGTGATGGTATTTTCTCATTCTTTCAGTTTTTAGCAAATACAATCCTAGCCGCTGTTAATCCATTTACAATCAAATATTTCAAGTCTTTACTGTATGTATCTGGTAAAATTCCCAATAGAAAAAACTCCGGTTTCAAATCTATATGTTTCTTTATCATTTTTTCCAACCACATGCGAATTTTAGTCCAATATTTTCTAGCATCCTCACAAGTCCACCACATATGGTAATACGAGCCGGGTATCTGATGACATTTCCAGCATTTTTCAGATTTGTTCTTAAACATTCTTGCTATTCTTGTCGGGGGAAAGTGCCACCTGTAAAACATCTTATACAAGTTTTCTTTATATGCTGACATTGTCATTTTATAATTCTGAGACTACAATTTTTGCCATTTCTCTAGATCAATCCCATATCCAAAATTCTTCCCCCAAACAATCATAGTTTCTTTAACTTGTTCTTCCTCTAATTTCATTCCCAGTAAATAACCATATAATTTTTTAATCACCTTCTCATCAGTACCCATCAAGATCTTATCTAAATTAGTCTGCTTATCATAGAATCCCTCCGTTTTAGAATCATCATCATACCTTGAATGTATTTGTGCATATGAAAACCAATTCATCTTTATACCTTGTTCCTCTAAGTTTTGAATCGATTTAAGTTCACCCTTTTCATCCAATAGTTCCCCATATCTAACTGTTTGTTCGTTCGTATAAATTATAGGATAGGAAAATACTTCAATAGTCGATAACCAAACTGGAATTTTCAAATAACATTGTCTTTTTATCTTCTCCCAGTTTAACCACAAAGACTCCCGTATATAATGTCTTCTAAAATAACCCTGTGTTTTAGTTCCCTTATACCATAAAAAAGCATGCCAGCCCAACAGCAAATCATGACCTTCTAGTGTCAACAATCTAGTCTTTCTTAATGTTATCCATTCTTTGACCCACATCAAACTTGCAGCTTGATAATACAATTCCCAATTAGGCAGGCCAAAACCTCCTCTAATTCTAGTGTCTTGCAAAAGCTTTAGCTTTATTCTCGCTTTTTTACCTTGCCATATAAACTTCAACAGATTATTTAAATCTTCAAAATAGTCTTTTCCAAGCCTAATTGGTATTGTTTGAAACAAAAATAGGATTCTGGGTAAAATATTCATCTTAATTGTTGAAATTCTCCCTATTAATGACAATTGCAAGTTTTCCCATTTCTTCAAGTCTGTAGCTATCTGTTGTTTAAGTTTAATATAATTATTCTCTTTTAATGTGCTACATCTTGCTGTCAAGTATATCCCCAGATACTTAACCTTATTCGTAACCTGGATTTTCAACAGATCTGCCAGTTCTTCTCTTTGTCTCAGTAGCATGTTCTTTGTCAAAATCTTTGTTTTATCTTTATTTATTTTCAAACCAGCCACCTCACCATATATCTCTATCTTTTCCAATAACTTTGGAGCTGTTTCTAATGGATCTTCCAAAATAAAAGCTAAGTCATCAGCAAAAGCTTGTAGTTTGAATTCTTCCTTTTTAATTTTCATTCCTTTTATGCTTTTATCATCTCTAATATTTCTATTCAACACTTCCAAAGTCAATACAAATAGCAAAGGAGATAGGGGACATCCTTGTTTTGTGCCTTTTCTTATATTAATAAAGTCTGTAAGTTCTTCCTCCATCATTACCTTTGCTGTCTGTTTATTGTATATGGCTTCTATTGCTTGAATAAATTTTCTGGCAAAACCCATCTGTTCCAATAGTAATAACATAAATCTCCAGTTCACGTTATCAAATGCCTTTTGAGCATCTAGAAATATCAAAGCCATTTGCTTTTCAGGATGAGCCTCATAGTATTCCAAAGTATCCAAGATTACTCTCATATTGTCTCTAATTTGTCTCTTTGGCAGAAATCCATTTTGATCTGGGTGGATAAAATTATTTAAATTTTTTTAAGTCTTTCTGCTAAAATTGAAGCAAAGTTTTTATAGTCTGCATTCAATAAAGAAATAGGTCTATAGTTCTTAATTTGCAGTGAATCAGCCTCTTCTTTTGGAATAATTGTAATAGAAGCCTCTGACCATGTTTTGGGTATCATCTTCTTTGACATAGCTTCATTCATAACTTCTAGCAATGGGATGCTCAATGATTCTTGAAATGTTTTATAGAATTCTGCCAGAAGCCCATCTGGACTTGGTGCTTTCCCATTATTTTGTTTCTTAAGTGCTTCATTTAATTCCATCATTGTTATATTGCTTTCTAGCATTTCTTCAGTCTCTTCAGGTATCTTCAGTAGGTTAGAATTCTGTAGATACTGTTTGACTTTTTCCTCATCAATATTCTCTTGTTTATAAAGTTGCCCAAACAAACTTGGCCTTGATCATCTATTAGCTTCAATATTTTTCTTGATTCTTTCTCCTTTCTCAATTTATATGCTAGCCATTTACCTGGTTTATTTGCATCTTCAAAATAATTCTGTTTAGCATTTCTAATTTTCTGTGCCAATTCTTCTTTCTCTATTAATTCCATTTTATGTTTAATTATATCCAGCTTCAATTTAATATCTTTTTTCTGTGGTATTTTCTGTAATTCTTTTTCAAGTCTTTTATACTCATCTTCCAAGACCTTAGAAGCTTGCCTTTTCCTAATATTCTTTTTTCTTGTATAATCTATTATCAAACCTCTAGCATATGCCTTCATTGTATCCCAAACATTCTGCGTTGAAGTATCTTCTTTTTTATTTTCTCTAAAGAAAAAAGCCAATTCTTTCTCCATCCGTTGTGTAAAATCTTTTTCCTTTAAGATAGTATTGTTTAATGTCCATCTTGATCTTTTTTTTTGTCCCTTCCATTTAATTGTCATTGAGCTATGATCTGTCCAAGTCCTTGTTTCAATATTTATTTCTTGAATATTAGATATTAATTCTGTTGAGATCCAAATCATATCCAATCTGGACCATGATAAATGTCTATTTGAATAGAAAGTATGTTGATTAGTTTTAACATTTCTTTCTCTCCAAATGTCTTTAAAAGTTAATTCATCTGTCATTTTAAAAAAGGATTTAGGGAGAGCCTTTCTATTTTGCTTTGTTGTTGTTGCTATATAGTCCAGTTTATTGTCCACAATTCCATTAAAGTCTCCCATCATAATTATATTAACATAGTCCAGTCCAATTATTTTCATGTGTAATTTTTTTATAAAATTCTTCTTGTTTATCATTCGGAGCATAAATTGCAATCAAGAGTATTTATATATTATTGTCCATTATTTCTACCATTAATACTCTTCCATCTTCATCCGTGTAAATCAATTTTGCTGGGATAGCCTCTTTAATGTATAAAACCACTCCTCTTTTCTTACATTGAGTCAAAGAAGTAAATATTTTCCCCAATTTTGGCTGTAATAACAATTGTTCATGTTGCTTTTTAATGTGAACTTCTTGTAAACAAATTATATCAAATTTTAATTTCTCTAATTTATGAAAGGTTTTCCTTCTTTTAACAGCTGAATTGAGTCCATTTATATTCATTGTAATCAGTTTTTTTGCTTCCATGATTATGCTTTATATTTAGATCTAACAGCTCTCGTGGATCTCACTTCACGCTGTTCTTTACTATCCACCTGTCCACCTACTGCGCCTTCCTCTTTTTCAGTCTCCAGTTGTTCCTCTTGAAACTCAATTAGTGAGACCTCTTTCTCTGCCTCTTCTTCTCTCCTTCCAAAAAATTCTGCGTGGAAAAGTTCTGCTTTCTCAATTGAATCAATTCTATGTCTCTGTTCTTGCCACTTAAACATTAATCCTTCTGGAATCAGCCATCTATAATTCACTTCATTTTTCAATAGCATTTTGGTCAGAAATTGATACTCTCTTCTCATCTCTCTCACTCTTCTGGGTATTTGTTTTAAAACCACAATCTCTTTGCCTTTGTATTTCAATGTCTTCTCTCTTACAACTTGTAATATTTGTGTTTTAATGGATTTTTTGGTAAATCTAATATGGACTCCCCTTGGTAATTTATTTCTCATCGCATACCTTGTATAAACTCGATATACCTCATCTACTCCATCCATCATCTTTTCCTCTGTAATTTCCAAAGCATCCGCTAAAATTTCTATCATTATCGCAGCCAAGTTTTGTCCTTTTTCTTCTTCTATATTTTGAAATCTGAGATAGAATTCTGACCTCTCCATCTCCCACCTCAACATCCCACTTTTATCTTGTTCAACCACTGTTAATCTACTGTCAATATTTCCAATTTTCTCCTCCCTTTGTTTATCTTCTTCCTCATTTTTTTTGGAATCTCTCCTCATACTTCACCATCATTTGTTTGATATTTTCCACTTTTTCATCAGTCTTCTCTGTTCTTTGTTCAATAGTGTCTGTTTTTATCTTAAGATCTTGAATTCCTTGCATAATCATCTGTAAAGTCACTTTTTCTTGTTCATTATCTTGCTTCAACATTGTCTGAATTAAACATTGTCCTCCAGCTGGTGGGGAGGCAGAGGTAGAAGTAGAAACACCAGATGATATTGGTTTCCTGCTCATTTTAATGCTTCAAAAGCTTCAAATTCTTTTTAGCTTTTAATCCAACTGGTAGAATAGCCAATTATAATCCAAAAGGGAAAAATCCAATAGTAAAAAGCCCAATGCCAAAAAAGAAAAAGGAGAAAAGGAAGAGGAAAGATCTTCAGGTTCTTCTAGACCCTAATCCAATTACGGAGTAGTCCACCATAAAAAATGAAAAATAGAAAAAAGAAAAAGCCCAAAAATAATAATATTGATTAAGAAGAAAAAGAAAAAGAAAAGAAAAGAAAAAAAAAAAAAAAAAGAAATTCCTTCAGGTTCTTTACACCTTAATCCAATTGGGAAGTCTCAATAATAAAAAAGAAAAAGCAGAATGGTCCAAAAACATGGATAGAAAAAGCAAAAGGATCCCAGTAAAAAGAAGGAGAAAAAAAAGAAAAATAAAGAAAAAGTTCTGAGGCTTTCCCTTTGAAATAAAAAGCAAAAATAAGAATATTACTAGAATTAAAATTTACAAAGAGGCTGGTGAGTAGGGGTATCACAGGTGAATAAAAAAGAAGAAGAAAGTACACTGCACTTTATTTAGTTGTCCAAGGCTCTTTTTATGACTCTCTTCTCCACTAGCTTCAAAGCTAAGCCTCAAGTGTTGAAATATTGATAAGAGTCCAGGAAAATACCTGAAATAATACTTTGCTGTGCTCTCCCTCTATCTTATCAAATTGAAATGTCCTTGAGAAGGAGTCTTCTTACAGTTCTCTCCAATTCAAATAAAATGTTTTCAAGCCTCTAGTTGGCAGTGTTACAAAGTTTCTTAATACACTTCCCCCCCAGCCAGAAAAAAATAGTTTATAAAAAGAAAAAATAGCCAAAGGGAGCCTCTATCCTAAAAGAAAATTAAAAAATCAAAAGGAGCATAAAAATATATATCAGAGAAAATTCAGTCTGGTTAACTACAAAGTCACACTAAAGTCCCCCCCAAAAAAAACCTAGGAAAAAGAAAAAAAAATCCAAGCCTCAATTTGACATCACTTTAAAAAACGCCACTCATACAGTTTTGTCAAAAGAAAAAATCTCACAGGTTTCTTCTCACATTCAGAGGGCCCTTTCAAATCTCAGTGAATTTACAAAAAAAAAAAAAAAAAGAAGTTTCTCACCCAGCCGACACACTTTCACTTCCAGCCACTTCCTTTCCAGAGCTGTCCCGACTTCAGCAGCCATGGAGGCTGCCTCTCTGCCGCCAGCAAAAGGACTTCTCCCGGATCAAACCAGGGATTTTGTGATATCCCTGGGATCCAGGGACTATGCCCTTCACAATCACCGTCTCTACAGGATGGTTTAGGTCCGTTGGGACTGACCAGGGGTGAAAATATCAGCTGCAATGTCATAGCCCCGAGATTGCAACTGTATCGCCAAAACGAAGCTCCGTCTTCCCCAACACTGCAACTTTTTTTGTGTGTGGAAGTTTCTTTTAAAGAACTTTCCAAAAACTTGGGGGAGGTCGTGGAATGGAAGGTTGAAGTGTGCTGACCTTGCTGTTAATCTCTGAGCACGTTTGAGCAAGCTGCCTTGTGAAACAGTCACCCCAGCTTCTCAACCTGATGTTCCTTGATTGCAAAGTCTTGGCAGAGCACACCTGGACACTTCTGCATCTGCTGAGCCATGTTTTTCCTCCAACAGACTAGATTAAAGTTAAGTATTGCTTGCTTAACTGGAGGCAGACCTGAGCTGTAAAATTAAAACTCGATTGTGAAGAAAATATATCTAATTTTGGGTAATAGTTTGTCCACATTTATGGGATATGTCTCGGGTATTAACTTCCATAGTTTCAACGCCAACTCCTGTGGGTCTCACCCCCACAAGAGGTCCTTAAAAGGAATGTGCTTAAAAGTGCGCGAAAGTGTCTCTTGTCTCTGGCACGTTTTAATTTTTCATTGTGCTTGTTTGAATTTTTCATTTTTTTCAGTGAATAAACATCAAAATGAAAGAACAAATTCGGCTTTTTCAATCCAACACTTTTGTTAGCCAAGCCAACCAATCGGATCTTCTCACCGGCAATCGATCTAGCCTTGGGAATGCTTGATATGAACCAAGGTGGAAATCCTAAATAATGATCACACTTCTGATCGAGATGATTACGTCCAGTGAAATCAAGAGGGCCATAATTTCAAATGGTTTAATTTGTGGGTTTTTCATGAGGAGCCTGTTTGGAAAGCAATCTTGCAGCTTGCACCTGGAAAGGAAAGGAGCGGGAGACGTAAAGTGTCTCCGTCGTGTCTTGGACCAGAGCTGGGCTGACCGGAGCCGAAAGGAGGTTGATGGAGAAGACCTCCATGTCTTGCAGATAAGTTGGGAAGAGGCAGAATGCAAAGAAAGCCATCATGTCCCTGGAACCAAAAATGTGGGTGAGTTTCAGGTGGAAAAGTAATGATGTAGGTGCGTGGAGCAGCTCCACCCCACCCCTCCTCACCTGGGAGCATTCAAGGAGATCATAAAGATCCTCATGCCTAGGAGGTAATAGCTGGAGTGGGCTTCAAAATATTAGCAACGGGTTCTCTGCCTGGTTGCTGGGTGGGTGTGGCCATGGTGGGCATGGCTTAGCTAGCAGCCTGCACCATGATGGGGGGGGGGGAATAATTTTTGCCTTCCCTGGGCTCCAAAGGCTTTCCTTGAGCCTGTGTGAGGTCCAAAATGGCCTCCCAGTGCTCTGGAGGCTCTTTGGAAGCAGGAAATGCCCATTTTCAGCCTTCCCAAACTTCCAGGAGGCCTGTTTTTCACTTGCCTGCATCCAAAAGTGGGCCACGTTGGGACTCCTGGGAGGGGAGAAGTGGGGTGGGCAGGTCCAGCCAGGAGTGGGATTTGGGGGTTCACCAAACTGCACAGAATCTTAGCTAGGCGCTTTGCCGAACCCCTGCAAACCCAGCAACCCACCCCTGGGAAATAGTGGGAAACCCTAACCCTTCGTTGTCTCTTCTCAACTGCAAAGACCTCAATGGAACTGCATCCACATCAGGGGGGTCAAACTTGATTTCATTGAGGGTGTCAGGATTCTGGCACTTACCCCCCCCCCCCAAATTTAAATCATGAGTCTCAAGCCAAACTTCCAAAACTTCAAAAGGATTTATTGGGAGTTAACATGTCCAGCACTGCCTGAGTGTAGCCAACTCTGGAACACATCATTCCCTTTCACCTTTGACCCTGGTTTTCCCTCAAACCCCTGGTTGTATCCTATTTCATATTCTCCAATGGGACACATCCATAGCCCAGAGTCATCAATCAGGCTCTCCAGTTAGAATTTTGCATGGCAGAAACTTCAGTTGCCTAGTTACTATCTTTGAAAACATTTATGGAATGCACTTTTGGTTTTGCAAGCTGCCACATTGTTTCCCCCTCCCTTTCTGTTGGAACTCTGAAAAGACCAGAGAAATATTTTAGGAGTGTGCTGCATCAGGGTTGTGTTTGATCTCGGGATTAGGGTTGGGTGCGCCCAGGGTGGGCATGGCTAGCTTGACATTACCCAAGTTGGGGGTGCCTTTGTGGGCTTCCCAGCTGTTTTCAGCTGCGATGGCTTCCTGCAACCATGTGTCAGTGAAAACAGAGCTTGGCCCTTCTGAGCTTCATTTTAGCTGGTAGAGGCAATGTGGGCCAGCCCTTCACTGTTTCCAGGACGGCCTCATGGGCCACATCTAAGCAGCCTGCAGATTGGATCTGGTCCCTGGGCCTTAAGTTTGACACCCCTGATCTGCGGAGGGAGGTGTTGAGGTAATTCCCCATTAGGAGAATGAGCATACAGAGGGAGACGTAGTGAGAGTAGTGAAGAATAACACACAACTAGCACACAGATACACTATAATAAAATGTAGGTTTTTACTTCCAGTAAAACGGTTAAGCAAAGTTCAACAAATAGTCCAAGTCATTCACAGTTAAAGCAGTCAGTGTTCATTCCAGGGATAATCCAATAACAAAGTCCAGTAAATGGGGGATAAATGGAGAACTCATCCAATTTGCAGACAATACCAAGCTGGCAGGAATAGCCAACATTCCAGAAGATGAGCTTAAGATCCAGAAGGATCTTGACAAACTTGAAGATTGGATGCTATCTAACAAAATGAAATTCAAGGATGAAAAAAGTAAGGTTCTACATTGAGGCAAGAAAAACCAAACGCACAGGTACAGTATAGGTGGTACCTTGCTCAGTAGTAGTAACTATGAGAGGGATCTCAGAGTCCTAGTAGACAACCATTTAAATAGGAGCCAGCAGTGTGCAGCAGCTGCAAACAACCCAACACAGTTCTAGACTGCATAAACAGGAATAGAATCAAGATCACGTGAAGTGTTAATGACACTTTATAATGCCTTGGTAAGACCACACTTGGAATACTGCTTTCAGTTTTGGTCACCATGATGTAAAAAAGGATGCTGAGATTCTAGAAAGAGTGCAGAGAAGAGCAACCAAGAGGATTAGGGGACTGGAGGCTAAAACATACGAAGAACGGTTGCAGGAACTAGGTATATCTAGTTTAATGAAAAGAAGGATTAAGGGAGACAGGAAAGCAGTCTTCCAATATCTCAGGGGCTGCCACAAAGAGGAGAGAGTCAAGCTCTTCTCCAAAGCGCCTGATGGCCAAACAAGAAGGAATGGGTGGAAACTCATCAAGGACAGAAGCAACTTGTCACTAAGGAGAAATTTCCTGACACTTAGAACAATTAATCCGTGGAACAACATGTCTCCAGAAGTTGTGAATGAAGTTTTAAAAAAGATATTGGATATCCATTTGTCTGAAATGATCCAGGGTTTCCTGACTAAGCAGGGGGTTGGGCTAGAAGACCTCTAAGGTCCCTTCCAACTCTGTTATTCTTGAAAAAATAGCATCTTTGTAGGATTAGAGAGAGAGACTTTCCTGCATTAGATCTAGAAAACCTAGAACTATGCTGCCTTCGGTCCAATCTCAGTATAGTACATAAAATTATATGTTGCAATGTTCTACCTGTCAATGAATACTTCAGCTTCAACCATAACAACACAAGAGCACGAAATATATACAAACTCAAGGTTAATTGCACGAAACTTGACTGCAGGAAATACGACTTCAGCAACAGAGTGGTCAATGTCTGGAATACTTTACCTGACTCTGTGGTTTCTTCCCCAAACCCCAAAAATTTTAACCTTAGACTGTCTACTATTGACCCCATCTCTTTCCTAAGAGGTCTGTACGGAGTGTGCATAAGTGCACCAATGTGCTTACCATCCCTGTCCTATTGTTTCTTTTATTTTTCTTATTCGTATCCATTTCATGTATTCATAACTATGTTTATACTTATACCTATTATCTAATAATCACATGACAAAATAAAATAAATAAATAAATAAATCCAATTTGGGGGATATTTCTGACTTCTTTTTTATTGGATGTGCTCATATCTTTGGTACTTTATTCAGAGATGTTTATTCAGAGCTATTTTCTTACCACTAGTTCGGCTGAAGAGTAGCATTCTTCACTACTGGTTTGCCTGAACCAGCACAAACCGGTAGAATACCACCACTGCATAAAATACAGTGGAAAGAAAAATTAAAAATAGGGGGGAGGGGTTGGAGAAAGTGCAGGATAGTCTTGCTGGTGCCTTTGTGCCAAACCACGTGGGGCTTTGAAGGTTAAATCTGGACTTTCAATGGCATTCAGATTTTGTTCCTTTAATATAAGCAGATCTTGGTCATTTCTGAACATCCCATTAAAAGTTGGGAACTTGAGATGATGTCATGTCATCTGTTCTGGCAGCGAAGTAGTTTTTTCCAAACCTTCTGTTGCAAGTTGAAGGTGGGACAGAAGTGAGGGAGAGTAAGAGTTTAACGGGCGCCCTCAGACAGGCACCAGGTGTGGTGTCCCATCAGCTGCCAGCAGAGCTGGTGGTAGACTTGGATGAGGAGGAGGTAGGAGAAGAACCTGGGCCACTTTTGGAGCCTGGGAAAAGCTCTGATGGATGCTCAGTGTCGGACACAGAGATAGAGCCCTACATTTCCCAGCCTGAGAGGCAGTTTCCTTTGGAGTCCAAGATGGGTGAGGAGGAGGAGGAACAGCTGGTGCTGTATGCACAGAGAAGGTAGGAGAGGTGAACAACAGAGGACAATGAGCTGGCTCAGGAACCAAAACAAAAGTGGATGCTGACTGGCCCTTCCCTGGTTGAGGAATAAATAGGAGGAAAGGGGAGTGGTTGGAGCAGACAACTGTTTGCATTTCTACAAAGTTTACTCCTTGTGTGCTTTGTGCAACAAAGATTGCCTTGCCAGAACTCAGGTTTGTCCATTTCTCTGACATAATTTGCAGTCTTCCAGCTGGAAGCTGACAGCCTTGCTTTTATCAAGCTGATAAGGACTGTCACTTCAGTTAACTCCTTGCAGGATTCTTGCCTGGATTTTCTGGTGGTGAATGCAGTTAATTCCCATGGTATAAATAAAGAGGGGGGTTTCCTATGCAAGGAATCTGTTTCTTCCTTCTGCAAAGTCCAGGTCAGAATACCAGGTCAATCAGGTAGAGCTGGAAAAAGACAGTCCAGGACCACTCCTTCCCTCACCTCATTTTACAAAAGGAAACAAAAAGAAATTCCTTCTGAATGGGGAGTAAATCTTAACGCACATCATTTACTCTCTACTCCATTAATCGAGAGTAAAACAATGTAGCTCATTTAAACTGCAGATGTGATGACCCAAAGAAGCACGGCAGAAAGGTAACATGGTCAGATAATCAGTAGGAGTCCCTTTATTAGCTCCAAGTCTGCTTTCAATGTTCAGGTTACCTTCTGGGCTGGAGAAAAACTCTCCCAGGAACAGCCTTTGACTGCAGAGAATTCAGTCCAAAAGAGGGTCAACACAAACTGTAACTATAAGTCCAATTAAGGCAAAAGAAGGGAATTAGTCCATCAGGGCAGGACCAAAAATTCCAGATGTGGAGGCATGGCAATAACATGGTTGGGAGGATGCCAGGAATGCAGACAACCAAAGTCAACACAAGATAAACTCATGTTTGTTCCCAGAAGACACCACACTCAGCTTGCATCTCTTTTAAACTGTCATTCCCAGGTGTGGCTAATGAAGGGAATCGGGGCCCTTTCCTCCCCTGTAAGCCATGAAACCCATGTTGCTCTCTTCTCCATTTCTCCCTGCGTGCCCTAGGATGAAGATGGGGTGGGTCTGGGTCATCCTCTGAATTTCCTCTCACCTTGTTCTACCTCTTTCCTGCTCTGCCCACCTGGACTTTGTCCTTCCCCAGTTTCCTCCACAGCCAATGGAGCCACACTCCCACTCCCTGTCAGCTGTTTGTCTTCCACCTTGGATTCAGACTCCGACAGAGGGATTACAGAAGAATCAAAAAAACTTTAAAAATGACTTGAATGATGAAAAAATTAGGAGGGGACTCAACAAAGCCTCAGGGATCAAAGTAACCAAACATGCTTAAAAACAACAATAGCAAAGCCAACCCAACATATTTTTAAAGGTGCTTTTGATTAAAATCATGGTAAACTGAAGTGCTGGAAACAACTAAACCCACCTTGCTTATGACAATGCTTCTTTCCAAGTTGTTCATGGGACATCAGTGGGAAAAACTGCCATTAATGAAAAATAAAAATATGGGTGATTATTGCGGATTAATAAATGCTTTGTGATTAGTCACATCGCTTGATTTTCAATTATTTAATGAGCTAGCCTTATTTTCACTTAGAAATTGGAACAAATACAATACTGACCAGAAATCAAAATAAAAGTACCCAATCTAACCATAAATCAGAGGTTCTTGTGCCTCATTATATTCTCCCTACAATTCAGATGGGGTCTCAGTAAGATAATGTAACACTTGGGGAAAAAGATACAAGCCAAGAGACCAGTCCCAGAGGCCAAGATGGAGAAGATCTCCACGGCCACCATGGACTTCCCTTTGGTGCTCAGGTAGGTGGGGAGGAAGGTGATCCAAACACTGCAAAAGACCAGCATACTAAAAGTAATGAACTTGGCTTCATTGAAGCTATCTGGCAATTTCCTAGCCAAAAAGGCCATGATAAAACTCATGAGGGCCAGAAAACCCAGATAAGCCAGGACTGTGTAAAACATGGAAGTTGAGCCTTCATTACATTCCAAGATGGCCTCTCCTACCAAGGAGTAGAAGTCCATGTTGGGAAATGGAGGATCAGTTACCAACCAGGTGGCACAAAGAATTGCTTGGACTAGGGGACAGGCTGAGACAATGGAGTTGGTCAGTGGTTTTCCTAAGAGTTTTCTTGTCCTGTTCCCTGGCTTGGTGGCCATGAAGGCCAGAACCACCATGACTGTTTTTGCCAACACAGAGGAAACTGCAAGAGAGAAAAGAATGGCAAAGACAGTTTGTCGGAAGAGACAGGTGAGTTTCCCGGGTCGACCAATGAAGAGGAAGGAGCAGAGGAAGCAGAGCAGGAGGGAGAGCAGGAGGATGTAGGTGAGATCTCGGTTGTTGGCTTTGACGATTGGCGTATCATGGTGTTTAAGAAAAATTGTCAGAACTGCCAACGTGATCATGGACAGAGAAAATGTGAATGAAGCTAAAGCATATCCCAGGTGGTCTTGATAGGAGAGGAGGTGGATCTTCTTGGCAATGCAATGGTCCTTCTCCTTGTTGGGATATTGGTCTTCTGGGCAGGGATTACAGGAAGCTGCATCTGAAATCAAGAATCACTTTTCATTTCATGATTTGTCAAAAAAGACTAATCATAAATACTGAGAGTATTTGCACCAAGACAAATTCCTCGTGTGTCCAACCACACTTCACCAATAAAGAATTCTATTCTATTCTATTCTATTCTATTCTATTCTATTCTATTCTATTCTATTCTATTCTATTCTATTCTATTCTAAGGGCTAATCATCCTTTACTACTGATAATTCTAAGGATACATTAGTCAGAGGCAGGGATGCTTTCAGCTCTTTGGCAGAACTCCTCTGCTTTGTATTTTATATCTATTCATTCAGATTTGTTTTGCATGGAAAGGCTGGCAGCCATAGCTAGATCAGTTTCCTCTTTCTCCAACGGGTCTATCAATTTCCTGGGAGACTGATAGTGCTGACAGAAGAAGCACACCTGAAGTAATAAAAACTAAAATTTGAACCTCACATGCCTGTCCTTCATGAAAAGATTGGTAGCTGGATTTCCCAATGGGTTATTTGGAGAAGGAGTAGAAAGTCTAGTGGGGAAACCATGAATTGTGCCCTGAAACTATCTTGCATTAAATTTCAGAACAGCAGGAAATGAAGTCAAAGGGGGCAGAATAGTTTAGATCTATAAAAGATGAATATTTTAAAGAATCTATCAGAATGATAAGAAAATCGATATGGCTTGCTTGATCCTGGAAAGAATACCCTTAAAAGTGTGCTCTACCTGTCTGATTAGAAATGGTGCCTTCTCGACAAGGGGCACATTGGTAGCAGCAAACCTGCTGGCCCTCTGGAACTCTTCTCCTCTCTCCTGCCTGGCACCTCTTCATGCCACACCTGGCAAGGGGCACCTTCTAAAAAAGAAAAGAGAAATACTCCAGACCAGGGATTTCAAACTCAAGGCCAGTGATGTGGTTGGATCCAGCCTGTGGGGCCATCCTGGTCTATCCAATGAGAGGATGTTGAGACTCCAGAAAGAGTGCAGAGAAGATCAACCAAGAGGATTAGGGGACTAGAGGCTAAAACAGATGAAGAACGGTTGCTGGAACTGGGTATGTCTAGTTTAATGAAAAGAAGGACTAGGGGTGACATAATAGTAATCTTCTGATATCTAAGGAGCTGCCATAAAAGAGGGGGTCAATCTATTCTCCAAAACACCTGAAGGCAGGACAAGAAGCAACAGGTGGAAACTCATCAAGGAGAGAAGCAACTTAGAACTAAGGAGAAATTTACTGACAGTGAGAACAATTAACCAGTGGAACAACATGCCCCCAGAAGTCTTGAATACTCCAACACTGGAAGTTTTTAAGAAGATGTTGGATACCATTTGTCTGAAGTGGTGTAGGGCTTCCTGCCTAAGCAGGGGGTTGGACTAGAAGACCTCCAAGGTCCCTCCCAACTCTGTTATTCTATTCTGTTCTGTTCCTACTCTACATTCTCTTCTCTTCTCTTCTCTTCTCTTCTCTTCTCTTCTCTTCTCTTCTCTTCTCTTCTCTTCTCCTCTCCTCTCCTCTCCTCTCCTCTCCTCTCCTCTCCTCTCCGAGGAATGATCGGCCTGGTCTACACAGTGTGAAGATCAGGCCAGTCTTGCTTCAGCGCAGTCTACCTGGTGCAAAGGGGAAAGATAAGGCCAGTGTAACTTTAGCCTGGTCTACCCAATGTGAAGAGGAAACATGCCAGCAGTTTGGGGAGTGGTATCAAGCTGGCCACACCCACCCAGTTGACCACATCCACCCACCCAGTCAGCCATGCCCACCTGGTACCCCCAAGGTCAACCACCACCTTGATGCAGCTCTCAAGGAAATTGAGTTTGACATCCCTGCTGTAGACAGCTCGAGCATTGAATATAGTTCACTCATTCATTTGTACATTTGTGTATCCATCCAAATGTTTTGAAGGAATATGATGAATTAGCAGAGGTGGTATTCAGCTGGTTCTAACCAGTTCTGGAGAACCTTTAGTGGAAATTTTGAGTAGTTGGGAGAACCAGCCAATGCTAGCTCTGACTGGCCCTGCCAATCCCATCTCTTCTCTGCCTCCCATCTAGTCCCAGCTGATTGGCTGGGTCTTCTTTGGTTGCCCTGCACAGGAGAACAGAGCTGGAAAACAGGTCAGGGGGGTGGAGAGGGAGTGGGATCTTGCATTAACCTTCCCTTGCCATGCCCACCAAGCCACACCCACAGAACTGGTAGTAAAAAATTTTTAATCCCACCACTGGGTTTATTTGACCTTCCAGCTCACCTTTTTTGTCCAGACGATTGCATCAGAGTTGATGGTGAAATCCTGTCCTGTGGGGGCTCCAGGATCTGTTTGTCCAACTTTCACAGGGACAAAGGATCGATTATGGAGGAGAACCCAGTTGAGAAGATCGTAACGAGCAGATCCCAGTCCATCTTCTGAGAAGGAGACCTCCTCTCCAGCACTGTTGTTGAACTGGATGTTCCTCAAATAGGGAAGAAGCTGAAAGAAAGGAGGCCTCCAGAAATGGTTTCTTTTATTTCTTTTATTTTTCTTATATGAATCCATGTATTCATAACTATGTTTTTACTTCTACCTATTATCTTGTAAGCAATTGATAAACCAATCAACCAACCAAACAAACGAATGAATGAATGAATGAAATAGGGGTAGTTGGCTAAAAGCCACAAATGAGACCCCATGGTTTCTATCATTATGTGATGGGCATTATCTTAGGAGATACACCACATCAGGGGTGAGATTCAAATATTTTTACTACCAGTTCTGTGGGTATGGCTTGGTGGGTGTGGCTTGGTGGACATGGCAGGAGAAGGATATTGTAAAATCTCCATTCTCTCCCCAGCTCCTAACCTGCTTTCCAGCTCTGTTTTCCTGTGCAGGGCAACAAAAGAAGACTCAGCCGATCAGCTGGGACTCAAGAGACAGAGAATAGGTGGGGATGGGGCCAGTCAGAGGCAGCATTCTGAACTACTCAAAATTTCCACGACCAATTCTCCAAGCTACTCAAAACTTTCTGCTACTGGTTCTCCAGAACTGGTCAGAACCTGCTGCTGTACCACATTGGAAGAAAGATGTTGAGACTCTAGAAAAAGTACAAGGAAGAGCAACCAGGATGATTAGGGGACTGGAAATGGAAACATATGAAGAACGGTTGCAGGAACTGGGCATGGCTAGTCTAGTGAAGAGAAGGACCAGGGGAGAGACAGGAGAGCAGCCTTCCAATATTTGAGGGGCTGCCACAGAGAGGAGGAAGGGGTCAAGCTATTCTTCGAGGCCCCTGAAGGCCAGACAAGGAATAATGGATGGAAACTGATCCAGGAGAGATTCAACCTGGAAATAAGGAGAAACTTTCTGACAATGAGAACAATCAAGCAATGGAATAGCTTGCCCTTTATATCCTGATTGGACAATGTGATTTATTGTTTTGGAAAAATGAGAACCTTCCATCTGTTTGGGCCAAGATGTGTAATTAGAATAAAATAATTCTTTGAGGAATTAGAATTCCTCTGAGTTAATTTTATGATGATTGCATTAATTGGAACTTGACACTAACAGTTAACAGATAATCAGAGTTGGAAGGGAACTTGTAGGTCATCTAGTCCAACCCTGTGCCCAAGCGGGAGACCCTACACCATTTTTGACAGGTGGGAGTCTGGTCTCTTCTTGAAAGTCTCAAGTGATGACGTTCCCACAGCTTCCAAAGGCAACTTCTGTTCCATGGGTGGATTGTTCTCGAGGCTGAATCTCTCCTTGGTCAGTTTCCATCCATTATTCCTTGTCTGGCCTTCAAGTGCCTTGGAAAATAGCTTGATCCCCTCCTCCTCTCTGTGGCAGCCCCTCAAATATTGAAAGATTGCTATCATGTCATCCCTGGTCCTTCTCTTCCCTAGACTAACCAGGCTCAATTCCTGCAACCGTTCGTCGTATGTTTTAGCCTCCAGCCCCCTCATCATCCTGGTTGCTCTTCTGTGCACTTTTTCTAGAGTCTCAACATCTTTTTATAGTGTGGTGACCAAAACTGGATGCATTACTCTAGGCGTGGTCTTACTAAGGCTTTATAGAGTGTGATTAGTACCTCCCTTGATCTTGATTGTATCCCTCTGTTAATGCAACTTAGGATCGCATTGGCTTTTTTGGCTGCTGCTGCACACTAAGTCAGTACTTCCCCCCGCCCACCAAAAAATACACATGAGAAAGTTCCCTCTAGAAAGATCTATGGATGGTACCTTTTGTCTCAGAAATTACCTGCCAGGATCGTACATTTGAGATCTTCCCATGCCACAACATGACTGGCCAATGCAATGCATGTAATGCATGTGCCACAGCATAAATGGCATTGTAGATATTGTAACTTTCACCTATCATGCTCATGTCAAATTTTAAAGCTGAGAGATCCTCTAACTTCTCCTTTCCTGTACATAGTTCAAGCCTGCTTGGAGGTTTTTTGCCTGGTTTGTGGACATAGCAGCTAAACATCTTTCCCCACCATGGAGGGTGAAAGATGCCCCCTTGTGTGTTCAAAGAGTCCAAAGAGAGGAGGAAATTTCTGAATTCTGAGACATCCCTGGTGTGGTCCCTGAAATGCAAAGCTCCATGGAAGATCTTTACACCAGCGGATGCATGATGAAATGCCATCAGACTAGGTTTCCAGTGGGAAGTTGAGATCCAAACTTTCCAAAATGACATGCCTTTGAATGGTGCTGCAATATGCACAATGAACTGTATATTTTTAATACTTCTGGAGTCTCCAAACAGAATAATCACTTCACATATAGACAATTTTTTCCAAACATGACGGAATTTTGAGGTTGACATTTCAATATAATAATAGTCCATGATTTCAGTGAAAGCCAGGCAGATCTCCTTCTCTTTTAGCATTGGCACCAGAGATGAGACGAAACGTTCTCCACTCTCACTTTCAGGGGCAATAAGCCCAACCCAGTTCCACTGGAAATGCAGGAGGAGCTGGACTAAGCCCACATATTGGGGAAATTCCTTGGGATTAATCCGGAAGAAGGAAGGATAAACTTTTCTCTCTCCCTGAGAGAACTCAAAGCCATCACTGAACTGAAAAAAGTGAGAATCTTATTAAGACACAAAGTAAATTTTCATGGTGAATTAAGGGGTCCCCATTGTATGGCTTATTGCCCTGGGCAAGATTGCCTCACTTGGATTAACAAGTTTAAGATTCTTCCCGACTTAGAAAGAGTTAACACTTATGTATTTTGCCTGTTCATGATGTTTCAGAAACTGAGGGAACAAACTATAAACCCTGATACAGAGAATAAACTGCACTGGAATGGTGGCTACACTTTTATAAAAGTCAGGTTCACAAATTGGATTAGCTAATCAAAATATAAAATACAAAAGGAAAATAAAAATAATGGGAAAATAGGGGAAGGAAAGAAAGGGAAGGGAAGAGAGAATTTGAAAAGGGAGAAAAAGAAAGGAAAAATGTTTACCTCCGACTCTCTTTAGCATAGTAGAAAATAGCCACATTATAGCCTCAACTTTTTACTTGTACTAGTATATACATAAATATTTTTACTACTATATACCAGCCATTTCTACAGAGAAAAATCTGTCCAATCAGCAAAACCAAAATCAAAGTTTAACTTTTTCCACCACAAGCAAAAAACCCAGAAGCAATTTCCAAATTTGAAAGATAATTAGAGATATTCTCCTCTTACAATAAAGCAATCAATTTAACCATCTCTTTTCTTTCTTGCTGTAATATATATTTCTGCTTACACATATTAATCTTTATAAAATATCATCTTTTACATTAACAAAATTCACTATGTTCTTTCAGATTTAACCTTAAAAGGGGAAAAACACTTTTTTTACATCTGTTTTAAAAATGTTTCTAAAATCAATAAGTTCTAGTACATCTTTTTAATAGTTCCTCTTAATATACATACTTCAAAATTGCCTTTCAGTAATATTTTACAAGGTTTAAAAATTAGTCATATTATATATGATATATCATTTTCAAACCCTCTTTATAAGCACAAACAAAACACAAAACTACATTAATGTTTTTCTTTCTTTTATCTAGATTAGACCAGTAAAAATCCAACTAACTCCAATTAACTCATTAAATTTAAGTCACTCCCATCACATTACTCTCATAGAGTAATTTTTTCTTGTTTATATTCATTTAAAACTCTAAATGTTTATTTGGAGAATATTTCTATAATCAATAAATTCTAAAACACATTTTTAACTTTCTTAATATAGACTTTCAAATACAGTTTCAATCATATTTTTAAAGTTTTAGAAATTACTTAAGCATTATATATAAAGGAAAAAAACACATTTTCAAACCCAATTTACATTAAAAGTTTCTTTCAAATTACATGTATCAGACTGATAAAAATCCATTCTAATTCCAATTAATTCACTGCTTTCATCTTATCATCACAGAATAAAATCTTTTCCTTTCTTTGGAAT
Organism: Hydrophis major; assembly: GCA_033807585.1. Classification (NCBI taxonomy): domain Eukaryota; kingdom Metazoa; phylum Chordata; class Lepidosauria; order Squamata; family Elapidae; genus Hydrophis; species Hydrophis major. Next base: position 3,293,960 of record CM066328.1, read on the forward strand.
GTCAATCAAGTAATTATAAAGTTCTGTTTTTTTCTCAACTTTATTAATATGGATGAAGAAAAAATCCCAAATTTGGCCTCTTAAAAATTGCAAGTTTTTGTTGAATTCTTTTTTCCATTGTGTTGGGAGGTTTATATTTATAATAAAGGTTAGTGTCAGGTTTATATTCCAAAATTGCAATTGACTTCCCTGTATTGTCAGCTATTTATGAAATTGACTTTGTAGTTTGATAACTTTCTACACATAATTGCATCTCTGAAGTAGGTTGAATAGTTTTTTTAAAAAAACATCCTTAGAACATAGTTGATCTATAACAGTGGTGGCTAACCTTTCGGGGCTCCAAAAATGCCAGCACCCAGAAGGCAATGCACGCGATTCCCCCCGCTGAGCTGAGAGGCACACTGATTTTCGGCCTTTTTGAGGGCTTTTTCAGCCTCCCAGAGGCTTGAGGGAAGCCTCTGCAGCCTTTGCAGGCTGAGAAATGGACCTGTTTCAGCACTTCCAGTATTTTCGGAAATACAGGAAGTGATGAATGGGCCTATTTTTTGGCCTCCAAAGCCTGCAGAGGCTTCCCTCAAGCCTCTGGGAGGCCGAAAAAGGCCCCAAAATCATCTGGGTGATGTGTCCATGTGCAGTGAGGTAAATTTGCCTGTAGCTTGCATGCCCGCACAAATGGTTCTGCATGCCATTGGTTCGCCATCACGGATCTATAAAGTGGTAAGTTTTATTTAAGATTTTTTCAAACATATCTCTGCTAACTAGTTCAAGTCCATGCTCCATCTTCTTAGCTACCTCTTGTAGTCCAAAAGTGGATTTTTTTTGTAAGTCATTTAAGAATTGCTGACTAATCAGAATTGATAAAAATCAGAAAATTTTAGCCATTCACAGCAAAGCAGACCAAGGTACAAATTACTTTAAAATAATAAAATAAAATCCACAATTTTCTATCCTTACGTTTCTCTGTCAGTTAAAAAAAAATAAGATTCCCTGCTTCCTGATTTTAGCTTGCCTTCAACAAATTTCTTTCTTGTCATTCAACAATAAAGAAGTTCCCAGAATGGACCAACCATTTTCTGGATTTGTTTCCTTGTTTTTTGTGTGCTGGAAGAAACTTTTTAAAAATTATCTTTGACTTTTGTTTCAAGTCTTTGTTTAGTCTGAGCCTTTGCTTTCCTGACTTTGTCATTGCAGATTATAGCTATCTTTCTTAGTTATATGTCCCTCTTTCCATTTTTTTATACTTGTCGTTTTTGTCTTTCAATTTGGCAAAGAGATGCATGCTAGTTTATTTTGGAATTGTTGTTTTTCTTTTTCAGTGGTATTATGCTGGACTGGGCTTTTATGATCCTATTTTTCAGAGTTTCCCAAGCTTCTTGAGTTGTGGCATAGATCTTCAAAAAGAAGTAATAGACTATCACTGAAGAGAGCCTCTTTTAGCTTAAGAAAGTTAACAACCCCTAAAAGTGATTTTAAAAAAAAAGAAAGCCAATACATTCAAAAAAATGCAGCTTTTTCAACAACAAAATGACTGCAGGCTCCCCCAGCTGAACAACTCACCAGCTCAACCTGAAGCACAGATTCTAAACTACTTGCAGACTGTTGGGTTATCTGGGACTTTCCCTAACCCAGGAGAGTCATATAAACCAAAGGAAAGCCAGTTCATTTGGTTAGTAAGTTGGGTGTATCATCAGTTGGCCATCTTCACCGAAAGTTCCACTTTTATGAAAGTCAGGAAGGAATTTCTCTTGTTAAATATAGTACTTCAGAATTATCTCATTATCAGTTTGGGGTTATATAAAAATGCATCTTGACTGATAAAATATAAAAATGGGTTTTGTTGTGTCCGCGAAATGATGCCAGGAGTCGGTGACTTCAAATCATGCTCTTTTATTAAAGTAGGAACTGAACTGGCTCTTTGCAAAAGGTTCGCGGCTTTTATTCTTTCAGCCACGGCGGCCGCGGCCAATGGCACCGCTTTGAATCTCCCATGATTCGAATGGACCAATCACGGGAGAGTCTTAGCGAGCCAATCGGCGCGGCTCGCCTGACCAATCAGAGTGCCCCGCGCTTTGGCCAATCAAAGCGCGGGGATCTCAAGAAGGCTAATTAGGGACAGAACAGGTTTTACTACAGAATAGATTCTCTAAGTCATATACTATACACAGGTCTCTGTGTGCTTCTGTTATTTGTCTACTATGTAAAATATCCAGTCAACCTTTCTAACCTGTGGGACCTTGAAGGTGCTGAAGATGGAGGCCATCTGCCTTGAGGATTTGGGGTTGAGACCTCCGATGAAGGAGAGCAGAGGGTCCTGCTTGTCACATTTGTAACCTGGAACCATTTGGCCTCGTGTGGAGAGCATGGAGAGGCTGAAAAACAAAATCCTTCTCTGAATCTGGCTGTTATCATTGATGATGAAGCCAAGGGTGATGTTGGGGAGAAGAACTAGATCCGTGTTCACCTCTCTTACTGCAAACATCAAGGCCAGGAACTGCTGGAAATTCTTCAATACAGGCCTAAAGTAAAAATAACATCGAGGAACATTAGTAAAAGGTAAAGATTTCCCTTGTCCTTTATCACTTTGGTTCTCTCTTGGAGTAGTTTCTTCAGGTAAGCAACTATTGATGAACACAAGGCAACAGAATATAGATCAACAGAGGTCCTAGTCTAACCCTCTGTTGAAGCAGGAGATCAGCGCCATTCTGGACAGACAGTTGTTCAATCTCTTCTTAAAAGCCTCCTGTTGTAAATGCCAAAAATAGAAACACTTGTACATAGTCATACTTTCATTTCCATTAATCTTATATAATATTAACTCATCTCATTGTCCATTTCACTCATCTTTAAAAAAGTTTGCATTTTATATTTGAACTCATTTATTCATTATCAATATCGTTTCTTCCATAAATAAGTTTTCGAATCTTTATCCCCTATTATTTCCATTTTCAGCTTACCACCTATTTTATTTTACATTACACATCATTGTTTCCTTAGTTTTCTCTAAGCTGATATATAATAAACAATCTAAAAGAATAAAAATATAGAAAAAACCAATATACAGTATCTAGGATCCGCATGGTATTTTCCATTCCCCTGCTTTAATCATAATAGAATATTCTCAATGCACAATTCTAAATAATCAACTGTATATATAGTCAGCTGTATATATTCCCTCCAATGTCACTAAAATAACTTCTTAATATCTCTCATTTATCTTCACTTTTCTTATAATCTTTAATAATCATATCTTTTTTAAAAATTCATTTCCATTCCCTCCAGAAAAGGGGTGCATAACAACACCTTTTATGTACAGTTCATATTCATTTATGTAATTACTCATTCCTAAAATATTTCCCTATAAGTTTTATATTGAAGACCAATATATGCTCCATGTGGTATCCCCCTTATAAAATCCCTAACCCTTATCTCTAAATTTTTTGGATATTGTTTATTTTAATTTTAGCCATCTTTCCCTTTTCCAAATTTCCCTGGTCTTTCTTCTTTCTTTCTAACATTTCACCCATCTTCTCCACCCCCCACTTCCCTGTTCTCTTTTTTGAAGTTTCTTCTTGTATAATTTTTTCTTCTTTTGTTTGATCCTGGGAGCATTTTCTTTTTTATTGGTTGAGTCTGTCATCAATATCATAGTTTTAATTCCTTTAGTGTCTTCTGGCAAAGTCTCTTGTTCTCCATGTCTGTCTGAGCCTCTTTCTTCTCCACCTCACTGGAATTTCTTTGTTCTGCAACCATCACCATTATTTTCTTTTCCCGGATTTCCAATAATTCCCTTTTTTCTTTGAACATTCCTTCCACCACTTTTTTCTCCAACTTAAAGTCTTTGCTTATTTCTTCCATTTTTATAATAAATTGTTAATATTCAAAGTCTTTTATTGCAATCCTTGCCAAAAGTCTCCTTTGATCTACATTTCTTTTGTTAATCCTTCTGTCTCTTTGTCACAATCAACACCCAACAGTCCCGGGAAGTTGCATCTGTATATCCTCTTGGTAGTATTTCTCCCCCTTTCCACCAAATTTCTGGGGTCCTTATTATTTTATTTGTCTTTCATTTCATAACAATTAGAAGTCCAGGAAATTTCCATATAATTTTGCAGGGAAAAAAAGTATATTTGACCATTAGATGGCGCTCTGTATCACTTTCCCCTTTTTAAAGTTCTTTTCTTTTCTCTTTTAATGATATTAAACATTAATTTCCAACCATTTCCACAATTAATTTTCTTAGTATTAACCAATTCCAGGCAGGTCCAGCATTTAATCCAATGCCTAATTAGTGCCAGTTTATTATATTCAAAGTTCAGTCTCTGATTCCATTGTAATTTTTTATAAACCAGTTTTGTTTACCTTATATTTTCCTCTTTTTTTTCCCTGTTCGCCGCTGTGTTACTCTTATGCAAGGGCACTTTCTTTCTGCTTCTCGGTTTTATTAAGAAGAAATCAAGTTCTTTTATCTGGTTGCATGTGTCTCATCACTTCACCGCTCCAAAGCAAAACCTAAATCCTGGCAGCTTTCCACCTTCAAGGCAGCCTGATTTTCATTCAATTCAATTGTATAGAATGTGAAGGATGTGTGTTTGTGTTTTATTTTTATAGATATAATGTACACTGAAGATGGCATTTAATTTAGTTGTACAGGGTGCGTAATGACAATAAACTAAACTAAATTGCTTAATTAGTTGTCCACTAGAACTCCAAGACCCCATTCACAGTTACTACTGTTAGAGATACACACCCTTGCAGAACATGCAACGGCAGTCTAGCAGGCAGGCAAATGATTTGAGATAAACGTTGTTTTAGTTTATACTCAGTAAGACAGATACATTGTGCAGTTAAATAGTTTTTTATTCCAGCAAGAGTTATAGCATAGTCAAAAACAGTCCATATGTTATACACTAGTTCAGTCCATCCAGGGATTAATCAGTTGCAAAATCCAGTGTTGAAAATAGAGGTCAGTAAACTTACAAATAATCAGTCCAGCAATATATCTCTTTTGCAGTCAGAGATATGAAGAAAATCAAACCCCTTTTCTTTGTTTCAGCAACAGCAGGGAAAACAAACAGTTATCACCATCAATCTAACATTGTCAGCTATCCAGTAAAAGCCAGCTAACAGTGAGCTCTCTTGCTCCCTCTTATGGTGATTTTACAACCGCATCCAAAATACATGTTTTGCAGTTAAAGTGATACTTACACTTAAAGTCACTAACATAGTTTATATATTATTTTTGCCCAAACTAAGTTAGGTAACCAATGTTGTCCCTAACAACTACTATTGAGCCAGGTACCACCAATTGTATACATGTGCATTTGCTTTGTCTTGCCTTACATTTCTCACCACCGAATTCCATTTTGTTATTCAGGGCCCAGGGTTCAAGTCTGTCAAGATTCTTCTTGATCTTAAGCTTATCTTTTAAAGTGTTGGCTATTTTCCCCTGCTTGGTGTCATCTGCAAATTTGATGATTTCCCCTTCTATGCCCTCATCTGAATCATGTCAATGGTGTGACCAGCAAACCCAAGAAAATTCTAGTGAAGTGAAGGATCAGGGGAGACATGATAACAGTCTTCCAATCTTTGAGGGGCTGCCACAGGGAGGAAGGGGTCAGGCTATTTTCCAAAGCCCCTGAAGGCCAGACAAAGAATAATGGATGGAAACTGACCAAGGAGCAATTAAACCTGGAAATAAGGAGAAACTTTCTGACAGTGAGAACAATCAACCAATGGAAAAGCTTGCCTTCAGAAGTTGTGGTAGCTCCATCACTGGAGACTTTCAAAAAGAGATTGGGCTTCCATTTGTCAGAAATGATGTAGGGTCTCCTGCTTGGGTGGGGATGACCTAGAAGGTCTCTTCCAACTCTGTTAATCTGTAACCTGAATCTGTAAACACTCTCGGGAACTTTCTAATTCCAAAAGTAAAATTTATTGGAGACACCATTTCAGCACTGAAGAATTAAAACCAGCCCTGAGGTTTTCCTGTGCAAAGCTACATAGTTAAACATTACAGTCCCATAGTTAAACTTTAGAGACCCAGAATGCTGTCCAATTATGAAGAAGTCTTTTGTTTTGAGAACAGTTCACTTCATTGTCAGACGCTTGCAGAATTGACCTTGATGGGTTCTTGGCTCACACAATCTTGGCTGGTCTGCATTCCTTCTCATCCTTCCCTTCCCCCCAATTCATTGGCAAGTTGAATAGCGATACATGTGAAATGGTTCAGATTAAAGTACGAAAAGCACAAAGATTCTAGTTACACAAGAATATTGCAAACATCACAAGAAAAAATGTATCTGACAAAGCAAACAATTAACTGGATGTTTCCCGCTGGATGAAACTTACGCAGCTGAATCAGAAAGCTGGAATGGGTCCCTCTCAAATTCTGGGGTATTGGAGAAATGAACAATTCCCAGGGGTAAATTCCCACCAATAATTAAGTCACCAGGCTTATAATAGCCCCATTCATCCAGCATTTTCAAAGGGCTTCTGAAAGAAGATACGGTTGAAATCTTCTTAGCAGTAGTTGTAGGCAGGAGCCAGAAGACCAGCAGCAGAAGGAGAGACAGCCCAGTCATTCTTGTCACCTTTCTTCCTAGATCAGAATAACAAAGTAACAGAGTTGGAAGGGACCTTGGAGGTTCTCTAGTCCAACCTCCCTATACCATTTCAAATAATGTCCAATGTTTTCTTTGAAACCTGATAGAGCACCCACAACTCCCGAAGGCAAATTGTTTCACTGATTAATTGTTCTGATTTCTCCTGCTTTCTAGGTTGATTCTCTCCTTGACTACTTTCCATCCATTGCTTCTTGTTCTGTCCTAAGGTGCTTTGCAGAATAGCTTGACTCCTTCTTCTTTCTGGCAGATATTGGAAGACTGCTATTGGATCACTCCTTCTCCTTCTTTTGACTAAACTAGAGAAACCCAATTCCTGCAACTGTTTTTCAAATGTTTTAGCCTCTCATTAATAATCTTTGCTGCTTTTCTCTGCACTCTTTCCAGAGTCTCAACATCTTTTTTATATAATTGAGACCAAAACTGGTTGCAGTATTCCAGGTGTAATAAAAAAGATCAAGCTTTGTGCAGAAGCTAAATTGCAGGTAGCAACGGAAATTTCAGCAGAGCTTTAGCCCAATAGAGGCAGCCTGTGCCATATGGATGGTCCCAGGGCAAAGTTAAATCCACCATGCTTCCTCTTACCTACGTTTGTCCTACGACCGAAGAGGAAACTAAGTGCAAATGAGAGAAGTTGACATGTTCTGCCCCCATTTGGAGAACTCAGACATGTTTTAATAGCTTGGAAGTTTTTTTATCTAGAAATCCACAGGGGATGCATTGAGAATTACTGTTCTTCTGAAAATTGCAAGGAAAAGAAATTGTCCTATCCACTCAGTACTACATTTTGTTTGTGCACCAGAAAAGGGAAAAAAAAAACATGTTTGTGTCTGTTGTTGCTATTCCACAGAGCATATGGAGTTGAGAGACAAAGTGGAGTTGACTTTTTGACCTACATGAAATTGAGCAGCTGCACACAAGATGGACTTTGGCATGAACCATAGTTTGTTGAAATACTATAAATGGTGAATGGGGTATGTTCAGGGGTGGGATTCAAATTTTTTAACAATTGGTTTTGTGTGCATGGCTTAGTGGTCATGATATTGGCTGGGCGTGTCCAACTCAATGTCACTCACAACGAGGCACGCATCTCCTCGCCTGGTCTTTCATGACTATGGGGATGCTGCAACAGTTGTAAGTGGGAGAGTATCTAGTCTCTTTCTCTTACTGATCGCAGTGATTTATCAGAAAACTATGTAAGGGGTTGGGAGGAAGGGGTCCTTGTGGATATTATTCTGCTAGTCATTAGTGACTCTTGAGGGCCAGCACTCATCTCTGTTTCAAGGCCATTGAGCCAGCACTGTCCGAAGACACTTCCAAGGTCATGTGGCCTGCATGATGTCAGAGACTGCAGTTACCTTCCCACTGGTGGTACCTATTTATCTACTTACCTTTTCGTGCTTTAAAACTGAGAGGTGGGCAGGAGCTAGAGCAAGGAATGAGAACTCGCCCCGTGGCATGGTGCGGTGCGCGGGTCTTGAACCCAGGCTGCCGGTTCCCCAGATGAGAAACCCAGTGAACTGCTGAGCCACTGTGCTGACCCATGTAATGGTCTCCTCCATCGGAATAATGGGAGTCTGACCCCTCCGCTAAAGAGATGTGCTCTCATAGCTGCACATTTCAGAAAGGAGGGGAAAGGTACTCATGCATACATATTGATAAGGAATAACTTAATAGATCTGGGGGTATTTCCTGCCCTTCTCTTACCTACAGAGAAGAACAGTCTTTGAAAAAATGGCATCTTGAGAATCAGGGATTGTGTTCTGACCTTGGGTTCCCCAGAAAACTCTAAGCAGACACTTTGTTCTGGCAAAGCCCCTTTTATTAAAATGAAGGTGAATTTCTTGCATTCTCATTCAGCCAAAGGCCTGGCAAACAGTCTTTCCAGAGTGTCCTTAGGAGCACAGAACTTATCTAGCCTGGAGAGCTGCCAAGTAACTATTTCCAAACATGGTGCTGACAAGGAAGAGCTCGGCAGAGAGTCTCTGAGATGCACAGACAGAGCTTCAGACAGCTGCAATTAATGAATTGTTTCTTGTAACTCCCCTTCCTTTTTGCTCCTCTTTTAATCCCTACAGGAGGGATTAAATAAAATTCTCTGATTTTTAGGGGAGGACTAGCCGCCGAGAGTTGCCTCCAAGTGGGATGAGTGGTGCACAAGTTGAATAAATAAAACACTGCGACTTTTTCTTTTGAATTTTTTTTATTGATTTTCTACAAACAAACAAGAGAAACAAAACATTAAAACATCAACTCTCTTATGTACATCCAGCGTGTTGGTTGGTTCATCAGTTTTGTGCATTCATTTTGTAGTCTCAATTACAATTATGTTACATAACAATTCATATTGTCGATCCAAACTTATATATCCTAATATCGCTATTAAAAAAACTTTTGACTATACTTTTAATGATTCATGCTTTATGAGATAACAATACTTAATAGTTTATTCTACAACAAATCATATAATCATACCAAATCTATCCTAAAAACACTTTATAAATATAATGTCAAACAACAAAGACAAAAGAAAAAATAAAGATATTCCTTGCTATCTAACATTCTAAATATTCTATTATCGTATTTTATCATCTAGCCATTGATAAAAAAGATCCCAAATTTCATAAAATTGTTTATCCTCTTGCTCTCTAATTTCAAATGTCAATCTACTCATCTCAGCACATTCCAATATTTTCTTAATAATTTCTTCCTGTGATGGTATTTTCTCATTCTTCCAGTTTTTAGCAAATACAATCCTAGCCGCTGTTAATCCATTTACAATCAAATATTTCAAGTCTTTACTGTATGTATCTGGTAAAATTCCCAATAGAAAAAACTCCGGTTTCAAATCTATGTTTCTTTATCATTTTTTCCAACCACATGCGAATTTTAGTCCAATATTTTCTAGCATCCTCACAAGTCCACCACATATGGTAATACGAGCCGGGTATCTGATGACATTTCCAGCATTTTTCAGATTTGTTCTTAAACATTCTTGCTATTTTTGTCGGGGGAAAGTGCCACCTGTAAAACATCTTATACAAGTTTTCTTTATATGCTGTTGACATTGTCATTTTATAATTCTGAGACCACAATTTTTGCCATTTCTCTAGATCAATCCCATATCCAAAATTCTTCCCCCAAACAATCATAGTTTCTTTAACTTGTTCTTCCTCTAATTTCATTCCCAGTAAATAACCAGATAATTTTTTAATCACCTTCTCATTAGTACCCATCAAGATCTTATCTAAATCAGTCTGCTTATCATAGAATCCCTCCGTTTTAGAATCTTCATCATACCTTGAATGAATTTGTGCATATGAAAACCAATTCATCTTTATACCTTGTTCCTCTAAGTTTTGAATCGATTTAAGTTCACCCTTTTCATCCAATAGTTCCCCATATCTAACTGTTTGTTCGTTCGTATAAATTATAGGATAGGAAAATGCTTCAATAGTCGATAACCAAACTGGAATTTTCAAATAACATTGTCTTTTTATCTTCTCCCAGTTTAACCACAAAGACTCCCGTATATAATGTCTTCTAAAATAACCCTGTGTTTTAGTTCCCTTATACCATAAAAAAGCATGCCAGCCCAACAGCAAATCATGACCTTCTAGTGTCAACAATCTAGTCTTTCTTAATGTTATCCATTCTTTGACCCACATCAAACTTGCAGCTTGATAATACAATTCCCAATTAGGCAGGCCAAAACTTCCTCTAATTCTAGTGTCTTGCAAAAGCTTTAGCTTTATTCTCGCTTTTTTACCTTGCCATATAAATTTCAACATGATTTTATTTAAATCTTCAAAATAGTCTTTTCCAAGCCTAATTGGTATTGTTTGAAACAAAAATAGGATTCTGGGTAAAATATTCATCTTAATTGTTGAAATTCTCCCTATTAATGACAATAGCAAGTTTTCCCACTTCTTCAAGTCTGTAGCTATCTGTTGTTTAAGTTTAATATAATTATTCTCTTTTAATGTGCTACATCTTGCTGTCAAGTATATCCCCAGATACTTAACCTTATTCGTAACCTGGATTTTCAACAGATCTGCCAGTTCTTCTCTTTGTCTCAGTAGCATGTTCTTTGTCAAAATCTTTGTTTTATCTTTATTTATTTTCAAACCAGCCACCTCACCATATATCTCTATCTTTTCCAATAACTTTGGAACTGTTTCTAATGGATCTTCCAAAATAAAAGCTAAGTCATCAGCAAAAGCTTGTAGTTTGAATTCTTCCTTTTTAATTTTCATTCCTTTTATGCTTTTATCATCTCTAATATTTCTATTCAACACTTCCAAAGTCAATACAAATAGCAAAGGAGATAGGGGACATCCTTGTTTTGTGCCTTTTCTTATATTAATAAAGTCTGTAAGTTCTTCCTCCATCATTACCTTTGCTGTCTGTTTATTGTATATGGCTTCTATTGCTTGAATAAATTTTCTGGCAAAACCCATCTGTTCCAATAGTAATAACATAAATCTCCAGTTCACGTTATCAAATGCCTTTTGAGCATCTAGAAATATCAAAGCCATTTGCTTTTCAGGATGAGCCTCATAGTATTCCAAAGTATCCAAGATTACTCTCATATTGTCTCTAATTTGTCTCTTTGGCAGAAATCCATTTTGATCTGGGTGGATAAAATTAATTAAATTTTTTTAAGTCTTTCTGCTAAAATTGAAGCAAAGTTTTTATAGTCTGCATTCAATAAAGAAATAGGTCTATAGTTCTTAATTTGCAGTGAATCAGCCTCTTCTTTTGGAATAATTGTAATAGAAGCCTCTGACCATGTTTTGGGTATCATCTTCTTTGACATAGCTTCATTCATAACTTCTAGCAATGGGATGCTCAATGATTCTTGAAATGTTTTATAGAATTCTGCCAGAAGCCCATCTGGACTTGGTGCTTTCCCATTATTTTGTTTCTTAAGTGCTTCATTTAATTCCATCATTGTTATATTGCTTTCTAGCATTTCTTCAGTCTCTTCAGGTATCTTCAGTAGGTTAGAATTCTGTAGATACTGTTTGACTTTTTCCTCATCAATATTCTCTTGTTTATAAAGTTGCCCAAACAAACTTGGCCTTGATCATCTATTAGCTTCAATATTTTTCTTGATTCTTTCTCCTTTCTCAATTTATATGCTAGCCATTTACCTGGTTTATTTGCATCTTCAAAATAATTCTGTTTAGCATTTCTAATTTTCTGTGCCAATTCTTCTTTCTCTATTAATTCCATTTTATGTTTAATTATATCCAGCTTCAATTTAATATATTTTTTCTGTGGTATTTTCTGTAATTCTTTTTCAAGTCTTTTATACTCATCTTCCAAGGCCTTAGAAGCTTGCCTTTTCCTAATATTCTTTTTTCTTGTATAATCTATTATCAAACCTCTAGCATATGCCTTCATTGTATCCCAAACATTCTGCGTTGAAGTATCTTCTTTTTTATTTTCTCTAAAGAAAAAAGCCAATTCTTTCTCCATCCGTTGTGTAAAATCTTTTTCCTTTAAGATAGTATTGTTTAATGTCCATCTTGATCTTTTTTTTTGTCCCTTCCATTTAATTGTCATTGGGCTATGATCTGTCCAAGTCCTTGTTTCAATATTTGTTTCTTGAATATTAGATATTAATTCTGTTGAGATCCAAATCATATCCAATTTGGACCATGATAAATGTCTATTTGAATAGAAAGTATGTTGTTTAGCTTTAACATTTCTTTCTCTCCAAATGTCTTTAAAAGTTAATTCATCTGTCATTTAAAAAAAGGATTTAGGGAGAGCCTTTCTATTTTGCTTTGTTGTTGTTGCTATATAGTCCAGTTTATTGTCCACAATTCCATTAAAGTCTCCCATCATAATTATATTAACATAGTCCAGTCCAATCATTTTCATGTGTAATTTTTTTATAAAATTCTTCTTGTTTATCATTCGGAGCATAAATTGCAATCAAGAGTATTTATATATTATTGTCCATTATTTCCACCATTAATACTCTTCCGTCTTTATCCGTATAGACCAATTTTGCTGGGATAGCCTCTTTAATGTATAGAACCACTCCTCTTTTCTTACATTGAGTCAAAGAAGTAAATATTTTCCTTAATTTTGGCTGTACTAACAATTGTTCATGTTTTTTTTAATATGTACTTCTTGTAGACAAATTATATCAAATTTTAATTTCTCTAATTTATGAAAGGTTTTCCTTCTTTTAACAGCTGAATTGAATCCATTTATATTCATTGTAATCAGTTTTTTTTCTTCCATGATTATGCTTTATATTTAGGTCTAACAGCTCTCGTGGATCTCACTTCACGCTGTTCTTTACTATCCACCTGTCCACCTACTGCGCCTTCCTCTTTTTCAGTCTCCAGTTGTTCCTCTTGAAACTCAATTAGTGAGACCTCTTTCTCTGCCTCTTCTTCTCTCCTTCCAAAAAATTCTGCGTGGAAAAGTTCTGCTTTCTCAATTGAATCAATTCAATGTTTTTGTTCTTGCCACTTAAACATTAATCCTTCTGGAATCAGCCATCTATAATTCACTTCATTTTTCAATAGCATTTTGGTCAGAAATTGATATTCTCTTCTCATCTCTCTCACTCTTCTGGGTATTTGTTTTAAAACCACAATCTCTTTGCCTTTGTATTTCAATGTCTTCTCTCTTACAACTTGTAATATTTGTGTTTTAATGGATTTTTTGGTAAATCTAATATGGACTTCCCTTGGTAATTTATTTCTCATCGCATATCTTGTATAAACTCGATATACCTCATCTACTCCATCCATCATCTTTTCCTCTGTAATTTCCAAAGTATCCGCCAAAATTTCTATCATTATCGCAGCCAAGTTTTGTCCTTTTTCTTCTTCTATATTTTGAAATCTGAGATAGAATTCTGACCTCTCCATCTCCCACCTCAACATCCCACTTTTATCGGGAGAAGGTGGAGCTTCGTTCCGGCGATACAGCTGCGATCTCGGGGCTCTGAGATCGTAGCCGATATTTTCGCCCCTGGTCGGTCCTAACGGACCTAAACCGTCCCGTAGAGACGGTGATCATGAAGGGCACTGTTCCAGGATCCCAGAGATATCGCAAAATCTCTGGTTAGATCCGGAAGAAGCCCTTTTGCTGGCGGCGGAGAGGCAGCCTCCATGGCTGCTGAAGTCGGGACAGCTCCGGAAAGAAAGTGATTGGAGTGAAGTGTGTCGGCTGGGTGAGAAAAACTCTTTAGTGTTGTAAATTCGCTGAGGTTGGAAAGTTCATTCTGAAGAGAGAAGGAAGCTGTGAGATTTTTTTTTGATTGAAATTGTTTGAGCGGCGTTTTTTAAAGTGATGTCAAATTGAGGCTTGGGGTGTTTTTTTTTTCTTTTCTCTATATTTTTCGGGAAAGATTTTATTGTGACTTTGTAGGTAACCGGATTGAATTTTCTTTTATATATATTTTTAGGCTCCCTTTGATTTTTTAATTTTCTTTAGGATAGAGGCTTCCTTTGGCTATATTTTCTTTTTTTTTCTGTATATATTATTCCTTTTTTCCGGTTGGGGGGGAGAAAGAGCATTAAGAAACTTTGTAACACTGCCAACTAGAGCCTTGAAAGTATTTTATTTGAACTGGAGAGAATTGCAAAAAGACCTCTTCTCAAGGACATTTTAACGTGATAAGATAGAGGGAGAGCACAGCAAAATATTATTGCAGGTGCTTTCCTGGACTGTTATCAATAATACTGGAAGCTGTTCTGAAGCTGCTTTGAAGCTGCTGGAGAAGAGAGTCATAACAAGAGCCTTGGATAAATAAACAAAGTGCAGTGTGCTTTCTTATATATACCCCATTCGCTAGCCTTTTTCTAAATTTCAATTCTATTTTATTTTAAAGGGAAAGCCTCAGAGTTTTTTTTTTCTTTTTTCTTTTTTCTTCTTTATTTTTCTTTTCTTTTTTATTGGGACTTTTTTGCTTTTCCTATTTATGTTTTTGGACCACTTTGTTATTGTTTTTTTTTTTGGATTATTGAGATTTTTTAATTGGATTAAGGTGTGAAGAATCTGAAGGAACTTTTTGTCTTTTCTCTTTTTGCTTTTTGTTTTTTCTTTTCTTTGCTCTCAATCAATATTATTATTTTTGGATTTGTTTGTTTTTGCCTTTTTATTTTTTCCTTTTTTATGGTGGACTATCTCGTAATTGGATTAGGGTTTAGAAGAACCTGAAGATCTTTCTTCTTCCTTTTTTCCTGTTTCTTTTTTGGTTTTGTGTCTTTTACTATTGGAGTTTTCCATTTTGGATTATAATTGGCTGCTCTAGCAGTTGGATTAAAAGTTAAGAAGAATTTGAAGCTTTGGAAGCATTGAAATGAGCAGGAAACCAATACCATCTGGCATTTCTGCTTCTACCTCTGCTTCCCCACCAGCTGGAGGACAACGTTTAATTCAGACAATGTTAAAGCAAGATAAAGAACAAGAAAAAGTAACTTTACAGATGATTATGCAAGGAATACAAGATCTCAAGATAAAATCAGACACTATTGAACAAAGGATAGAGAACATTGAACAAAGAACGGAGAAGACTGATGAAAAAGTGGAAAATATTAAACAAATGATGGTCAAGTATGAGGAGAGATTCCAAAAAATCGAGGAAGAAGGAAAACAAAGAGAGAAGAAGATTGGAAATATTGACAGTAGACTAACAGCGGTTGAACAAGAAAAAGGTGGGATGTTGAGGTGGGAGATGGAAAGGTCAGAATTTTACCTTAGATTTCAAAATATAGAAGAGGAAAAAGGAGAAAATTTGGCAGCGGTAATGATAGAAATTTTGGCAGATGCTTTGGAAATTACAGAGGAAAAGATGATGGATGGAATAGATGAGATATATCGAGTTTATACAAGATATGCGATGAGAAATAAATTACCCAAGGAAGTCCATATTAGATTTACCAAAAAATCCATTAAAACGCAAATATTACAAGTAGTAAGAGAGAAAATACTAAAATACAAAGGTAAAGAGGTTGTGGTGTTAAAACAAATACCCAGAAGAGTGAGAGAGATGAGAAGAGAATATCGATTCCTGACCAAAATACTATTGGAAAACGAAGTGAATTATAGATGGCTGATTCCAGAAGGACTAATGTTTAGGTGGCAAGAGCAGAGATATAGAATTGATTCAATTGAGAAAGCAGAACTTTTTCATGCAGAATTTTTTGTAGGAAGAAGAGAGGAAGCAGAGAAAGAGTTTTCATTAATTGAGTTTCAAGATGAACAACTGGAGACTGAAAAAGAGAAAGGAGCAGCAGGGGGACAGATGGATAGCAAAGAACAGCGTGAAGTGAGATCCACGAGAGCTGTTAGACCTAAATATAAAGCATAATCATGGAAGAAAAAAAACTGATTACAATGAATATAAATGGGCTTAATTCAGCTGTTAAAAGAAGGAAAACTTTTCATAAATTAGAGAAATTAAAATTTGATATAATTTGTTTACAAGAAGTTCACATTAAAAAACAACATGAACAATTGTTATTACAGCCAAAATTAAGGAAAATATTTACTTCTTTGACTCAATGTAAGAAAAGATGGAAGAGTATTAATGGTAGAAATAATGGACAATAATATAAAAATACTCTTGATTGCAATTTATGCTCCGAATGATAAACAAGAAGAGTTTTATAAAAAGCTACACATGAAAATAATTGGACTGGACTATGTTAATATAATTATGATGGGAGATTTTAATGGAATTGTGGACAATAAATTGGACTATATAGCAACAACAACAAAACAAAATAGAAAGGCTCTCCCAAGGTCTTTTTTTAAAATGACAGATGAATTAACTTTAAAAGATATTTGGAGAGAAAGAAATGTTAAAGCTAAACAATATACTTTTTATTCAAATAGACATTTATCATGGTCCAGATTAGATATGGTTTGGATCTCAACAGAATTAATATCCAATATTAAAGAAACAAATATTGAAACAAGTACTTGGGCAGATCATAGCCCAATGACAATTAAATGGAAAGGACAAAAAAGAAGATCGAGATGGACATTAAATAATACCATTTTAAAGGAGAAAGATTTTATACAATGGATGGAGAAGGAATTGGCTTTTTTCTTCAGAGAAAATAAAAAAGAAGATACTTCAACGCAGAATGTGTGGGATACAATGAAGGCATACGCTAGAGGTTTGATAATAGATTATACAAGGAAAAAGAATATTAGGAAAAGGCAAGCTTCTAAGGCCTTGGAAGATGAGTATAAAATTCTTGAAAAAGAATTACAGAAAATGCCACAGAAAAAGGATATTAAATTGAAGCTGGATGTAATCAAACATAAAATGGAATTAATAGAGAAAGAAGAACTGGCACAGAAAATTAGAAACTCTAAACAGAATTATTTTGAAGATGCAAATAAACCAGGTAGATGGCTAGCATATAAATTGAGAAAAGAGAAGGAATCAAGAAAAATATTGAAGTTAATAGACGAACAAGGCCAAGTTTGTTATGGGAATAAGGAGAAAAAAGAAATTATTCGAGATTTTTATGGACAACTATATAAACAAGAGAATATTGATGAAGAAAAAGTCAAACAGTATTTACAGGAAGCTAATATACCAAAGGTACCTAAAGAGACTGAAGAAATGCTAGAAAGCAATATAACAATGATGGAACTAATGAAGCATTTAAGAGACAAAATAATGGGAAAGCACCGGGTCCAGATGGGCTTCCAGCAGAATTCTATAAAACATTTCAAGAATCATTGAGCATTCCATTGTTAGAAGTTATGAATGAAGTTATGTTAAAAAAGATAATACCTAAAACATGGTCAGAGGCTTATATTACACTTATACCGAAGGAAGAGACTGACCCATTGCAAATTAAGAATTATAGACCTATTTCTTTATTGAATGCAGACTATAAAATTTTTGCTTCAATCTTAGCAGAAAGACTTAAAAAATATTTAAATAATTTTATTCACCCAGATCAAAATGGATTTCTGCCAAAGAGACAAATTAGAGACAATATGAGAGTAATCTTGGATACTTTGGAATACTATGAGGCTCATCCTGAAAAGCAAATGGCTTTGATATTCCTAGATGCTCAAAAAGCATTTGACAACGTGAACTGGAGATTCATGTTATTATTATTGGAGCAGATGGGTTTTGCTAAAAAATTTATTCAAGCAATAGAAGCCATATATAATAAACAGACAGCAAGGGTAATGATGGAGGGGGAACTTACAGATTTTATTAATATAAGGAAAGGCACAAGACAAGGATGCGCCCTATCTCCTTTGCTATTTGTGTTGACCTTGGAAGTGTTGAATAGAAATATTAGGGATGATAAAAGCATAAAAGGAATGAAAATTAAGAAGGAAGAATTTAAGCTACAAGCTTTTGCTGATGATTTAGCTTTTATTTTGGAAGATCCGCTAGAAACAGCTCCAAAGTTACTGGAAAGGATAGAGGCATATGGAGAGGTGGCTGGTTTGAAAATAAATAAAGACAAAACAAAGATTTTGACAAAGAATATGCTATTGAGACAGAGAGAAGAACTGGCAAACCTTTTGAAAATTCAAGTTACAAATAAGGTTAAGTATCTGGGGATATATTTGACAGCAAGATGTAGCACATTAAAAGAGAATAATTATATTAAACTTAAACAACAGATAGCTACAGATTTGAAGAAGTGGGAAAACTTGCAATTGTCATTAATAGGGAGAATTTCAACATTCAAGATGAATATTTTACCTAGAATTTTATTTTTGTTTCAAACAATACCAATTAGGCTTGGAAAAGACTATTTTGAAGATTTAAATAAAATTATGTTGAAGTTTATATGGCAAGGTAAAAAAGCGAGAATAAAGTTAAAGCTTCTGCAATATGCTAGAATTAGAGGAGGTTTTGGCCTGCCTAATTGGGAATTGTATTATCAAGCTGCAAGTTTGATGTGGGTTAAAGAATGGATAACATTAAGGAAACATAGGTTGTTGACATTAGAAGGGCATGACTTGCTGCTGGGCTGGCATGCTTTTTTATGGTATAAGGGAACTAAAACACAGGGTTATTTTAGAAGACATTATGTACCGGAGTCTTTGTGGTTAAATTGGGAGAAGATAAAAAGACAATGTTATTTGAAAATTCCAGTTTGGTTATCGACCATTGAAGCATTTTCCTATCCTATAATTTATAAGAAGGAACAAACAGTTAGATATGGGGAACTTTTAGATGAAAAGGGTGAACTTAAATCGATCCAAAACTTAGAGGAACAAGGTATAAGGATGAATTGGTTTTCATATGCACAAATACATTCAAGGTATGATGAAGATTCCAAAACGGAGGGATTTTATGATAAACAGACTGATTTAGATAAGATTTTGATGGGTACTGATGAAAAGGTGATTAAAAAACTATATGGTTATTTACTGGGAATGAAATTAGAGGAAGAACAAGTTAAAGAATCTATGATTGTTTGGGGGAAGAATTTTGGATATGGGATTGATTTAGAGAAATGGCAGAAATTGTGGTCTCAAAATTATAAAATGACAATGTCAACAGCATATAAAGAAAATTTGTATAAGATGTTTTACAGGTGGCACTTTCCTCTGACAAGAATAGCAAAAATGTTCAAGAACAAATCTGAAAAATGCTGGAAATGTCATCAGATACCCGGCTCGTATTACCATATGTGGTGGACTTGTGAGGATGCTAGAAAATATTGGACTATAATTCGCATGTGGTTGGAAAAAATGACAAAGAAACATATAGACTTGAACCCGGAGATCTTCTTATTGGGAATTTTACCTGATATATATAGTAAAGATTTGAAATACCTGATTGTAAATGTATTAACAGCGGCTAGGATTGTATTTGCTAAAAATTGGAAGAATGAGAAAATACCATTACAGGAAGAAATTATTAAGAAAATATTGGAATGTGCTGAGATGAGCAGATTGACATTTGAAATTAGAGAACAAGAGGATAAACAATTTTATGAAATTTGGGATCTTTTTTATCAATGGCTAGATGATAAAATACGACAATAGAATATTTAGAATGTTAGAATGTTTTGCTATTATTTTGTTATTTGACATTATATTTACAAAGGGTTTTTTAAGGATTGATATGATATGATGATAGGATTTGTTATAGAGTAAATTGGTTTAAAGTATTGTTAGCTCATAAAGCATGAATGATTAAAAATATAGTCAAAAATAATTTTTTTTTAGTGATATTAGGATACATAAGTTTGGATTGACGATATGAGTTGTTATGTAACATAATTGTAATTGAGACTACAGAATGAATGCACAAAAATGATGAACCAACTGACACACTTGATGTACATATGAGAGTTGATGTTTTTATGTTTTGTTTGTCTTGTTTGTCTGTAGAAAATTAATAAAATCTTTTTCAAAAAAAAAAACACATCCCACTTTTATCTTGTTCAACCACTGTTAATCTACTGTCAATATTTCCAATTTTCTCCTCTCTTTGTTTATCTTCTTCCTCAATTTTTTTGGAATCTCTCCTCATACTTCACCATCATTTGTTTAATATTTTCCACTTTTTCATCAGTCTTCTCTGTTCTTTGTTCAATAGTGTCTGTTTTTATCTTAAGATCTTGAATTCCTTGCATAATCATCTGTAAAGTCACTTTTTCTTGTTCATTATCTTGCTTCAACATTGTCTGAATTAAACATTGTCCTCCAGCTGGTGGGGAGGCAGAGGTAGAAGTAGAAACACCAGATGATATTGGTTTCCTGCTCATTTTAATGCTTCAAAAGCTTCAAATTCTTTTTAGCTTTTAATCCAACTGGTAGAATAGCCAATTATAATCCAAAAGGGAAAAATCCAATAGTAAAAAGCCCAATGCCAAAAAAGAAAAAGGAGAAAAAGAAGAGGAAAGATCTTCAGGTTCTTCTAGACCCTAATCCAATTACGGAGTAGTCCACCATAAAAAATGAAAAATAGAAAAAGGAAAAAGCCCAAAAATAATAATATTGATTAAGAAGAAAAAGAACAAAAAAAAAAAAAGAAAAGAAAAGAAAAAAAAAGAAATTCCTTCAGGTTCTTCACACCTTAATCCAATTGGGAAGTCTCAATAATAAAAAAAGAAAAAGCAGAATGGTCCAAAAACATGGATAGAAAAAGCAAAAGGATCCCAGTAAAAAGAAGGAGAAAAAAAAGAAAAATAAAGAAAAAGTTCTGAGGCTTTCCCTTTGAAATAAAAAGCAAAAATAAGAATATTACTAGAATTAAAATTTACAAAGAGGCTGGTGAGTAGGGGTATCACAGGTGAAAAAAAAAAAAGAAGAAAGCACACTGCACTTTATTTAGTTGTCCAAGGCTCTTTTTATGACTCTCTTCTCCACTAGCTTCAAAGCCAAGCCTCAAGTGTTGAAATATTGATAAGAGTCCAGGAAAACACCTGTAATAATACTTTGCTGTGCTCTCCCTCTATCTTATCAAATTGAAATGTCCTTGAGAAGGAGTCTTCTTACAGTTCTCTCCAATTCAAATAAAATGTTTTCAAGCCTCTAGTTGGCATTGTTACAAAGTTTCTTAATACACTTCCCCCCCAGCCAGAAAAAAATAGTTTATAAAAAGAAAAAATAGCCAAAGGGAGCCTCTATCCTAAAAGAAAATTAAAAAAATCAAAAGGAGCATAAAAATATATATCAGAGAAAATTCAGTCTGGTTAACTACAAAGTCACACTAAAGTCCCCCCCCCAAAAAAAAACCTAGGAAAAAAAAAAAATCCAAGCCTCAATTTGACATCACTTTAAGAAACGCCACTCATACAGTTTTGTCAAAAGAAAAAATCTCACAGGTTTCTTCTCACATTCAGAGGGCCCTTTCAAATCTCAGTGAATTTACAAAAAAAAAAAAAAGAAGAAGTTTCTCACTCAGCCGACACACTTTCACTTCCAGCCACTTCCTTTCCAGAGCTGTCCCGACTTCAGCAGCCATGGAGGCTGCCTCTCTGCTGCCAGCAAAAGGACTTCTCCCGGATCAAACCAGGGATTTTGTGATATCCCTGGGATCCAGGGACTATGCCCTTCACAATCACCGTCTCTACAGGACGGTTTAGGTCCGTTGGGACTGACCAGGGGTGAAAATATCAGCTGCAATGTCATAGCCCCGAGATTGCAGCTGTATCGCCGAAACGAAGCTCCGTCTTCCCCAACACTGCAACTTTTTTTGTGTGTGGAAGTTTCTTTTAAAGAACTTTCCAAAAACTTGGGGGAGGTCGTGGAATGGAAGGTTGAAGTGGGCTGACCTTGCTGTTAATCTCTGAGCACGTTTGAGCAAGCTGCCTTGTGAAACAGTCACCCCAGTTTATCAACCTGATATTCCTTGATTGCAAGGTCTTGGCAGAGCACACCTGGACACTTCTGCATCTGCTGAGCCATGTTTTTCCTCCAACAGACCAGATTAAAGTTAAGTATTGCTTGCTTAACTGGAGGCAGACCTGAGCTGTAAAATTAAAACTCGATTGTGAAGAAAATATATCTAATTTTGGGTAATAGTTTGTCCACATTTATGGGATATGTCTTGGGTATTAACTTCCATAGATTCAACGCCAACTCCTGTGGGCCTCACCTCCACATATAAGAGGTCCTTAAAAGGAATGTGCTTAAAAATTCACGAAAGTGTCTCTTGTCCCTGGCACGTTTTAATTTTTCATTGTGCTTGTTTGAATTTTTCATTTTTTTCAGTGAATAAACATCAAAATGAACGAACAAATTCGGCTTTTTCAATCCAACACTTTTGTTAGCCAAGCCAACCAATCGGATCTTCTCACCGGCAATTGATCTAGCCTTGGGAATGCTTGATATGAACCAAGGTGGAAATCCTAAATAATGATCACACTTCTGATCGAGATGATTACATCCAGTGAAATCAAGAGGGCCATAATTTCAAATGGTTTAATTTGTGGGTTTTTCATGAGGAGCCTGTTTGGAAAGCAATCTTGCAGCTTGCACCTGGAAAGGAAAGGAGCGGGAGACGTAAAGTGTTTCCGTCATGTCTTGGACCGGAGCTGGGCTGACCGGAGCCGAAAGGAGGTTGATGGAGAAGACCTCCATGGCCTGCAGATAAGTTGGGAAGAGGCAGAATGCAAAGAAAGCCATCATGTCCCTGGAACCAAAAATGTGGGTGAGTTTCAGGTGGAAAAGTAATGATGTAGGTGCGTGGAGCAGCTCCACCCCACCCCTCCTCACCTGGGAGCATTCAAGGAGATCATAAAGACCCTCATGCCTAGGTAGGTAATAGCTGGAGTGGGCTTCAAAATATTAGCAACGGGTTCTCTGCCTGGTTGCTGGGTGGGTGTGGCCATGGTGGGCATGGCTTAGCTAACAGCCTGCACCATGACTGGGGGCGGGGGGGGGAGAGAATTTTTGCCCTCCCTGGGCTCCAAAGGCTTTCCTGGAGCCTGTGTGAGGTCCAAAATGGCCTCCCAGGGCTCTGGAGGCTCTTTGGAAGCAGGAAATGCCCATTTTCAGCCTTCCCAAACTTCCAGGAGGCCTGTTTTCCACTTGCCTGCATCCAAAAGTTGGCCACGTTGGGACTCCTGGGAGGGGAGAAGTGGGGTGGGCAGGTCCAGCCAGGAGTGGGATTTGGGGGTTCACCAAACTGCACAGAATCTTACCTAGGGGCTTTGCCGAACCCCTGCAAACCCAGCAACCCACCCCTGGGTAATAGTGGGGAACCCTAACCCTTCGTTGTCTCTTCTCAACTGCAAAGACCTCAATGGAACTGCATCCACATCAGGGGTGTCAAACTTGATTTCATTGAGGGTGTCAGGATTCTGGCACTTACCCCCCCCCCAAATTTAAATCATGAGTCTCAAGCCAAAATTCCAAAACTTCAAAAGGATTTATTGGGAGTTAACATGTCCAGCACTGCCTGGGTGTAGCCAACTCTGGAACACATCGTTCCCTGTCACCTTTGACCCTGGTTTTCCCTCCACCCCCTGGGTGTATCCTATTTCATATTCTCCAATGGGACACATCCATAGCCCAGAGTCATCAATCAGGCTCTCCAGTTAGAATTTTGCATGGCAGAAACTTCAGTTGCCTAGTTACTATCTTTGAAAACATTTATGGAATGCACTTTTGGTATTGCAAGCTGCCACATTGTTTCCCCCTCTCTTTCTGTTGGAACTCTGAAAAGACCAGAGAAATATTTTAGGAGTGTGCTGCATCAGGGTTGTGTTTGATCTTGGGGTTAGGGTTGGGTGCGGCCAGGGTGGGCATGGCTAGCTTGACATTACCCAAGTTGGGGGTGCCTTTGTGGGCTTCCCAGCTGTTTTCAGCTGCGATGGCTTCCTGCAACCATGTGTCAGTGAAAACAGAGCTTGGCCCTTCTGAGCTTCATTTTAGCTGGTAGAGGCAATGTGGGCCAGTCCTTCACTGTTTCCAGGATGGCCTCATGGGCCACATCTAAGCAGCCTGCAGATTGGATCTGGTCCCTGGGCCTTAAGTTTGACACCCCTGATCTGCGGAGGGAGGTGTTGAGGTAACTCCCCATTAGGAGAATGAGCATACAGAGGGAGACGTAGTGAGAGTAGTGAAGAATAACACACAACTAGCACACAGATACACTATAATAAAATGTAGGTTTTTACTTCCAGTAAAACGGTTAAGCAAAGTTCAACAAATAGTCCAAGTCATTCACAGTTAAAGCAGTCAGTGTTCATTCCAGGGATAATCCAATAACAAAGTCCAGTAAATGGGGGATAAATGGAGAACTCATCCAATTTGCAGACGATACCAAGCTGGCAGGAATAGCCAACATTCCAGAAGATGAGCTTAAGATCCAGAAGGATCTTGACAAACTTGAAGATTGGATGCTATCTAACGAAATGAAATTCAAGGATGAAAAAAGTAAGGTTCTACATTGAGGCAAGAAAAACCAAACGCACAGGTACAGTATAGGTGGTACCTCGCTCAGTAGTAGTAACTATGAGAGGGATCTCAGAGTCCTAGTGGACAACCATTTAAATAGGAGCCAGCAGTGTGCAGCAGCTGCAAACAACCCAACACAGTTCTAGACTGCATAAACAGGAATAGAATCAAGATCACGTGAAGTGTTAATGACACTTTATAATGCCTTGGTAAGACCACACTTGGAATACTGCTTTCAGTTTTGGTCGCCACGATGTAAAAAAGGATGCTGAGACTCTAGAAAGAGTGCAGAGAAGAGCAACCAAGAGGATTAGGGGACTGGAGGCTAAAACATATGAAGAACGGTTGCAGGGAATGGGTATGTCTAGTTTAATGAAAAGAAGGATTAAGGGAGACAGGAAAGCAGTCTTCCAATATCTCAGGGGCTGCCACAAAGAAGAGAGAGTCAAGCTCCTCTCCAAAGCGCCTGATGGCCAAACAAGAAGGAATGGGTGGAAACTCATCAAGGAGAGAAGCAACTTGTCACTAAGGAGAAATTTCCTGACACTTAGAACAATTAATCAGTGGAACAACATGTCTCCAGAAGTTGTGAATGAAGTTTTAAAAAAGATATTGGATATCCATTTGTCTGAAATGATCCAGGGTTTCCAGACTAAGCAGGGGGTTGGGCTAGAAGACCTCTAAAGTCCCTTCCAACTCTGTTATTCTTGAAAAAATAGCATCTTTGTAGGATTAGAGAGAGAGACTTTCCTGCATTAGATCTAGAAAACCTAGAACTATGCTGCCTTCGGTCCAATCTCAGTATAGTACATAAAATTATATGTTGCAATGTTCTACCTGTCAATGAATTCTTCAGCTTCAACCACAACAATACAAGAGCACACAATAGATACAAACTCAAGGTTAATTGCACGAAACTTGACTGCAGGAAATACGACTTCAGCAACAGAGTGGTCAATGTCTGGAATACTTTACCTGACTGTGTGATTTCTTTCCCAAACCCCAAAAACTTTAACCTTAGACTGTCTACTATTGACCTCATCTCTTTCCTAAGAGGTCTGTACGGGGTTTGCATAAGTGCACCAATGTGCTTACCATCCCTGTCCTATTGTTTCTTTTATTTTTCTTATTTGTATCCATTTCATGTATTCATAACTATGTTTATACTTATACCTATTATCTAATAATCACATGACAAAATAAAATAAATAAATAAATAAATCCAATTTGGGGGGAATTTCTGACTTCTTTTTTATTGGATGTGCTCATATCTTTGGTACTTTATTCAGAGATGTTTATTCAGAGCTATTTTCTTACCACTAGTTCGGCTGAAGAGCAGCATTCTTCACTACTGGTTTGCCTGAACCAGCCCAAACCAGTAGAATACCACCACTGCATAAA
This sequence comes from Hydrophis major, assembly GCA_033807585.1. Classification (NCBI taxonomy): domain Eukaryota; kingdom Metazoa; phylum Chordata; class Lepidosauria; order Squamata; family Elapidae; genus Hydrophis; species Hydrophis major. The sequence goes on from CM066328.1 coordinate 3,319,867, forward strand.
ATACAGTGGAAAGAAAAATTAAAAATAGGGGGGAGGGGTTGGAGAAAGTGCAGGATAGTCTTGCTGGTGCCTTTGTGCCAAACCACGTGGGGCTTTGAAGGTTAAATCTGGATTTTCAATGGCATTCAGATTTTGTTCCTTTAATATAGTTCTTGGTCATTTCTGAACATCCCATTAAAAGTTGGGAACTTGAGATGATGTCATGTCATCTGTTCTGGCAGCGAAATAGTTTTTCCCAAACCTTCTGTTGCAAGTTGAAGGTGGGACAGAAGTGAGGGAGGGTAAGGAGTTTAACGGGCGCCCTTAGACAGGCACCAGGTGTGGTGTCCCATCAGCTGCCAGCAGAGCTGGTGGTAGACTTGGATGATGAGGAGGTAGGAGAAGAACCTGGGCCACTTCTGGAGCCTGGGAAAAGCTCTGATGGATGCTCAGTGTCGGACACAGAGATAGAGCCCTACATTTCCCAGCCTGAGAGACAGTTTCCTTTGGAGTCCAAGATGGGTGAGGAGGAGAAGGAACAGCTGGTGCCTGTTCTAGATGCACGTATGCACAGAGAAGGTAGGAGAGGTGAACAACGGAGGACAATGAGCTGGCTCAGGAACCAAAACAAAAGTGGATGCTGACTGCCCCTTCCCTGGTTGAGGAATAAATAGGAGGAAAGGGGAGTGGTTGGAGCAGACAACTGTTTGCATTTCTACAAAGTTTACTCCTTGTGTGCTTTGTGCAACAAAGACTGACTTGCCAGAACTCAGGTTTGTCCATTTCTCTGACATAATTTGCAGTCTTCCAGCTGGAAGCTCACAGCCTTGCTTTTATCAAGCTGATAAGGACTGTCACTTCAGTTAACTCCTTGCAGGATTCTTGCCTGGATTTTCTGATGGTGAATGCAGTTAATTCCCATGGTATAAATAAAGAGGGGGGTTTCCTATGCAAGGAATCTGTTTCTTCCTTCTGCAAAGTCCAGGTCAGAATACCAGGTCAATCAGGTAGAGCTGGAAAAAGACAGTCCAGGACCACTCCTTCCCTCACCTCATTTTACAAAAGGAAACAAAAAGAAATTCCTTCTGAATGGGGAGTAAATCTTAATGCACATCATTTACTCTCTATTCCATTAATAGAGAGTAAAACAATGTAGCTCATTTTAACTGCAGATGTGATGACCCAAAGAAGCACGGCAGAAAGGTAACATGGTCAGATAATCAGTAGGAGTCCCTTTATTAGCTCCAAGTTTGCTTCCAATGTTCAGGTTACCTTCTGGGCTGGAGAAAAACTCTCCCAGGAACAGCCTTTGACTGCAGAGAATTCAGTCCAAAAGAGGGTCAACACAAACTGTAACTATAAGTCCAATTAAGGCAAAAGAAGGGAATTAGTCCATCAGGGCAGGACCAAAAATTCCAGATGTGGAGGCATGGCAATAACATGGTTGGGAGGATGCCAGGAATGCAGACAACCAAAGTCAACACAAGATAAACTCATGTTTGTTCCCAGAAGACACCACACTCATCTTGCATCTCTTTTAAACTGTCATTCCCAGGTGTGGCTAATGAAGGGAATCGGGGCCCTTTCCTCCCCCATAAGCCATGAAACCCATGTTGCTCTCTTCTCCATTTCTCCCTGCGTGCCCTAGGATGAAGATGGGGTGGGTCTGGGTCATCCTCTGAATTTCCTCTCACCTTGTTCTACCTCTTTCCTGCTCTGCCCACCTGGACTTTGTCCTTCCCCAGTTTCCTCCACAGCCAATGGAGCCACACTCCCACTCCCTGTCAGCTGTTTGTCTTCCACCTTGGATCAGACTCCGACAGAGGGATTACAGAAGAATCAAAAAAACTTTAATAATGACTTGAATGATGAAAAAATTAGGAGGGGACTCAACAAAGCCTCAGGGATCAAAGTAACCAAACATGCTTAAAAACAACAATAGCAAAGCCAACCCAACATATTTTTAAAGGTGCTTTTGATTAAAATCATGGTAAACTGAAGTGCTGGAAACAACTAAACCCACCTTGCTTATGACAATGCTTCTTTCCAAGTTGTTCATGGGACATCAGTGGGAAAAACTGCCATTAATGAAAAATAAAAATATGGGTGATTATTGCGGATTAATAAATGCTTTGTGATTAGTCACATCGCTTGATTTTCAATTATTTAATGAGCTAGCCTTATTTTCACTTAGAAATTGGAACAAATACAATACTGACCAGAAATCAAAATAAAAGTACCCAATCTAACCATAAATCAGAGGTTCTTGTGCCTCATTATATTCTCCCTACAATTCAGATGGGGTCTCAGTAAGATAATGTAACACTTGGGGAAAAAGATACAAGCCAAGAGATCAGTCCCAGAGGCCAAGATGGAGAAGATCTCCACGGCCACCATGGACTTCCCTTTGGTGCTCAGGTAGGTGGGGAGGAAGGCGATCCAAACACTGCAAAAGACCAGCATACTAAAAGTAATGAACTTGGCTTCATTGAAGCTATCTGGCAATTTCCTAGCCAAAAAGGCCATGATAAAACTCATGAGGGCCAGAAAACCCAGATAAGCCAGGACTGTGTAAAACATGGAAGTTGAGCCTTCATTACATTCCAAGATGGTCTCTCCTACCAAGGAGTAGAAGTCCATGTTGGGAAATGGAGGATCAGTTACCAACCAGGTGGCACAAAGAATTGCTTGGACTAGGGGACAGGCTGAGACAATGGAGTTGGTCAGTGGTTTTCCTAAGAGTTTTCTTGTCCTGTTCCCTGGCTTGCTGGCCGTGAAGGCCAGAACCACCATGACTGTTTTTGCCAACACAGAGGAAACTGCAAGAGAAAAAAGAATGGCAAAGACAGTTTGTCGGAAGAGACAGGTGAGCTTCCCGGGTCGACCAATGAAGAGGAAGGAGCAGAGGAAGCAGAGCAGGAGGGAGAGCAGGGGGATGTAGGTGAGATCTCAGTTGTTGGCTTTGACGATTGGCGTATCATGGTGTTTAAGAAAAATTGTCAGAACTGCCAACGTGATCATGGACAGAGAAAATGTGAATGAAGCTAAAGCATATCCCAGGTGGTCTTGATAGGAGAGGAAGTGGATCTTCTTGGCAATGCAGTGGTCCTTCTCCTTGTTGGGATATTGGTCTTCTGGGCAGGGATTACAGGAAGCTGCATCTGAAATCAAGAATCACTTTTCATTTCATGATTTGTCAAAAAAGACTAATCATAAATACTGAGAGTATTTGCACCAAGACAAATTCCTCGTGTGTCCAACCACACTTAGCCAATAAAGAATTCTATTCTATTCTATTCTATTCTATTCTATTCTATTCTATTCTATTCTATTCTATTCTATTCTATTCTATTCTATTCTATTCTATTCTAAGGGCTAATCATCCTTTACTACTGATAATTCTAAGGATACATTAGTCAGAGGCAGGGATGCTTTCAGCTCTTTGGCAGAACTCCTCTGCTTTGCATTTTATATCTATTCATTCAGATTTGTTTTGCAGGGAAAGGCTGGCAGCCATAGCTAGATCAGTTTCCTCTTTCTCCAATGGGTCTATCAATTTCCTGGGAGACTGATAGTGCTGACAGAAGAAGCACACCTGAAGTAATAAAAACTAAAACGTGAACCTCACATGCCTGTCCTTCATGAAAAGATTGGTAGCTGGATTTCCCAATGGGTTATTTGGAGAAGGAGTAGAAAGTCTAGTGGGGAAACCATGAATTGTGCCCTAAAACTATCTTGCATTAAATTTCAGAACAGCAGGAAATGAAGTCAAAGGGGGCAGAATAGTTTAGATCTATAAAAGATGAATATTTTAAAGAATCTATCAGAATGATAAGAAAATCGATATGGCTTGCTTGATCCTGGAAAGAATACCCTTAAAAGTGTGCTCTACCTGTCTGATTAGAAATGGTGCCTTCTCGACAAGGGGCACATTGGTAGCAGCAAACCTGCTGGCCCTCTGGAACTCTTCTCCTCTCTCCTGCCTGGCACCTCTTCATGCCACACCTGGCAAGGGGCACCTTCTAAAAGAGAAAAGAGAAATATTCCAGACCAGGGATGTCAAACTCAAGGCCAGTGATGTGGTTGGATCCAGCCTGTGGGGCCATCCTGGTCTATCCAATGAGAGGATGTTGAGACTCCAGAAAGAGTGCAGAGAAGATCAACCAAGAGGATTAGGGGACTAGAGGCTAAAACAGATGAAGAACGGTTGCTGGAACTGGGTATGTCTAGTTTAATGAAAAGAAGGACTAGCGGTGACATAATAGTAATCTTCTGATATCTAAGGAGCTGCCATAAAAGAGGGGGTCAATCTATTCTCCAAAACACCTGAAGGCAGGACAAGAAGCAACAGGTGGAAACTCATCAAGGAGAGAAGCAACTTAGAACTAAGGAGAAATTAACTGACAGTGAGAACAATTAACTAGTGGAACAACATGCCCCCAGAAGTCTTGAATACTCCAACACTGGAAGTTTTTAAGAAGATGTTGGATAACCATTTGTCTGAAGTGGTGTAGGGCTTCCTGCCTAAGCAGGGGGTTGGACTAGAAGACCTCCAAGGTCCCTCCCAACTCTGTTATTCTATTATGTTCTGTTCCTACTCTACATTCTCTTCTCTTCTCTTCTCTTCTCTTCTCTTCTCTTCTCTTCTCTTCTCTTCTCTTCTCTTCTCTTCTCTTCTCTTCTCCTCTCCTCTCCTCTCCTCTCCTCTCCTCTCCTCTCCTCTCCTCTCCTCTCCTCTCCTCTACTCTACTCTACTCTACTCTAGGAGGAAAGATCAGCCCGGTCTACCCAGTGTGAAGATCAGGGCAGCCTTGCTTCAGCCATGTCTACCTGGTGCAAAGAGGAAAGATAAGGCCAGTGTAACTTTGGCGCGGTCTACCCAATGTGAAGAGGAAGCATGCCAGCAGTTTGGGGAGTGGTATCAAGCTGGCCACACCCACCCAGTTGACCACACCCACCCATCCAGTCAGCCATGCCCACCTGGCACCCCCAAGGTCAACCACAGCCCTGATGCAACTCTCAATGAAATTGAATGTGACATCCCTGCTGTAGGCAGCTTGAGCATTGAATATGCTTCACTCATTCATTTGTACATTTGTGTATCCATCCAAATGTTTTGAAAGTATATGATAAATTAGCAGAGGTGGTATTCAGTCAGTTCTAACCAGTTCTGGATAACCTTTGAGTAGTTGGGAGAACCGGCTAATGCCACCTCTGACTGGCTTCACCAACCCCATCTCTTCTCTGCCTCCCATTGAATCCCAGCTGATCGGCTGGGTCTTCTTTGGTTGCCCTGCACAGGAGAACAGAGCTGGAAAGCAGGTCAGGGGGTTGGAGAGGGAATGGGATTTTGCAGTAACCTTCTTCTGCCATGCCCACCAAGCCACACCCACAGAACTGGTAGTAAAAAATTTTGAATCCCACCACTGTCTCAAATAGGTGACATGGAAACATTTTTTTCCTTAAAATGGTTTGCAAAGTTTCGATTCGGTAGACCTGTTTTCCAGTTAGGGAAAATGTTTGTCACCCCTGGAAGGGAATCAAGCCACACTCACAGAACTGGTAGTAAAAAATTTTGAATCCCACCACTGGATTTATTTGACCTTCCAGCTCACCTTTTTTGCCCAGACGATTGCATCAGAGTTGATGGTGAAATCCTGTCCTGCAGGAGCTCCAGGATCTGTTTGTCCAACTTTCACGGGGACAAAAGATTCATTGGGGAGGAGAACCCAGTTGAGAAGATCGTAACGAGCAGATCCCAGTCCATCTTCTGAGAAGGAGACCTCCTCTCCAGCACTCTTGTTGAACCGGATGTTCCTCAAATAGGGAAGAAGCTGAAAGAAAGGAGACCTCCAGAAATGGTTTCTTTTATTTCTTTTATTTTTCTTATATGAATCCATGTATTCATAACTATGTTTTTACTTATACCTATTATCTTGTAAGCTATTGATAAACCAACCAACCAACCAAACAAATAAATAAATTGAATGAATGAATGAAATAGGGGTAGTTGGCTAAAAGCCACAAATGAGACCCCATGGTTTCTATCATTATGTGATGGCCATTATCTTAGAAGATACACCACACCAGGGGTGAGATTCAATTTTTTTTTACTACCAGTTCTGTGGGTGTGGCTTGGTGGGCATGGCTTGGTGGACATGGCAGGAGAAGGATATTGTAAAATCTCCATTCTCTCCCCACCCCACTAACCTGCTTTCCAGCTCTGTTTTCCTATGCAGGGCAACAAAAGAAGACCCAGTCGATCAGCTGGGACTCAAGAGGCAGAGAACAGATGGGAATGGGGTCAGTCAAAAGTGCCTTTGAAAATAGCTTGACCCCCTCCTCCTCTCTTTGGCAGCCCCTCAAATATTGAAAGATTGCTATCATGTCATCCCTAGTCTTTCTCTTCCCTAGACTAACCAGGCCCAGTTCCTGTAACCGTTCATCGTATGTTTTAGCCTCCAGCCCCCTCATCATCCTGGTTGCTCTTCTCTGCACTTTTTCTAGAGTCTCAACATCTTTTTATAGTGTGGTGACCAAAACTGCATGCATTACTCTAGGTGTGGTCTTACTAAGGCTTTCTAGAATGTGATTAGTACCTCCCTTGATTTTGATTGTATCCCTCTGTTAATGCAACCTAGGATCGCATTGGCTTTTTTGGCTGCTGCTACACACTAAGTCAGTACTTCTCTCTCCCCCCCCCCCCAAAAAAAAATACACATGAGAAAGTTCCCTCTAGAAAGATCTGTGGATGGTATTTTTTGTCTCAGAAATTACCTGCCAGGATCATACATTTGAGATCTTCTTCCCATGCCTCAACATGACTGGTCCATGCAATGCATGTAATGCATGTGCCACAGCATAAATGGCATTGTAGATATTGTAACTTTCACCTATCATGCTCATGTCAAATTTTAAAGCTGAGAGATCCTCTAAATTCTCCTTTCCTGTACACAGTTCAAGCCTGCTTGAAGTTTTTTTGCTTGGTTTGTGGACATAGCAGCTAAACATCTTTCCCCACCATGGAGGGTGAAAAATGCCCTCTTGTGTGTTCAAGGAGTCCAAAGAGAGGAGGAAATTTCTGAATTCTGAGACATCCCTGGTGTGATCCCTGAAATGCAAAGCTCCATGGAAGATCTTTACACCAGTGGACACATGATGAAATACCATCAGACTAGGTTTCCAGTGGGAAGTTGAGATCCAAACTTTCCAAAATGACATGCTTTTGAATGTTGTTTGAACGTGCACAATGTACTGTATGTTTTCAATACTTCTGGAATCTCCAAACAGAATAAACACTTCACACATAGACAATTTTTTCCAAACATGACGAAATTTTGAGTTTGACATTTCAATATAATAATAGTCCATGATTTCAGTGAAAGCCAGGCAGATCTCCTTCTCTTTTAGCATTGGCACCAGAGATGAGACGAAACGTTCTCCACTCTCACTTTCAGGGGCAATAAGCCCAACCCAGTTCCACTGGAAATGTAGGAGGAGCTGGACTAAGCCCACATATTGGGGAAATTCCTTGGGATTTATCCGGAAGAAGGAAGGATAAACTCTTCTCTCTCCCTGAGAGAACTCAAAGCCATCACTGAACTGAAAAAAGTGAGAATCTTATTAAGACACAAAGTAAATTTTCATGGTGAATTAAGGGGTCCCCATTGTATGGCTTATTGCCCTGGGCAAGATTGACTTTCTTGGATTAACAAGTTTAAGATTCTTCCTGACTTAGAAAGAGTTAACACTTATGTATTTTGCCTGTTCATGATGTTTCAGAAACTGAGGGAACAAACTATAAACCCTGATACAGAGAATAAACTGCACTGGAATGGTGGCCACACTTTTATAAAAGTCAGGTTCACAAATTGGATTAGCTAATCAAAATATAAAATACAAAAGTAAAATAAAAATAATAGGGGAAGGAAAGAAAGGGAAGGGAAGAGAGAATTTGAAAAGGGAGAAAAAGAAAGGAAAAATGTTTACCTCCGACTCTCTTTAGCATAGTAGAAAATAGCCACATTATAGCCTCAACTTTTTACTTTTACTAGTATATACATAAATATTTTTACTACTATATACCAGCCATTTCTACAGAGACAAATCTGTCCAATCAGCAAAACCAAAATCAAAGTTTAACTTTTTCCACCACAAGCAAAAAACCCAGAAGCAATTTCTAAATTTGAAAGATAATTAGAGATATTCTTCTCTTAGAATAAAGCAATCAATTTAACCGTCTATGCTTTTTCTTTCTTGCTGTGGAAGTAATATACATTTCTGCTTACACTTATTAATCTTTAGAAACTATCATCATTTATATTAACAAAATTCACTATATTCTTTCAGATTCTTTAACCTTAAATGGGGAAAAACGCTTTTTTTTACATCTGTTTTAAAAATGTTTCTAAAATCAGTAAGTTCTAGTACATCTTTTTAAAAGTTCCATTTAATATACATACTTCAAAATTGACTTTCAGTAATATTTTACAAGCTTTAAAAATTACTCCGATTATATATGAGATATCATTTTCAAATCCTTTTATAAACACAAACAAAACACAAAACTATATTAATGTTTTTCTTTCTTTTATCTAGATTAGACCAATAAAAATCCAACTAATTCCAATTAACTCATTAAATTTAAGTCACTCTCATCACATTATTCTCATAGAGTATTTTTTTTCTTTTTTACATTCATTTAAAACTCTAAACGTTTATTTAGAAAATATTTCTAAAATCAATAAATTCTAATACACATTTTTAACTTTCTTAATATAGATACTTTCAAATCCAGTTTCAATTATATTTTAAAAGTTTTAGAAATTACTTAAGCATTATATATAAAGAAAAAGAACACATTTGCAAACCCAATTTACATTAAAAGTTTCGTTCAAATTACATATATCAGACTGATAAAAATCCATTCTAATTCCAATTAATTCACTGCTTTCATCTTATCATCACAGAATAAAATCTTTTCCTTTCTTTGGAATGTCAATCAAGTAATTATAAAGTTCTGCTTTTTCTCAAGGATTTCTCAACTTTATTAATATGGATGAAGAAAAAATCCTAAGTTTGGCCTCTTAAAAATTGCAGGTTTTTGTTGAACTTGTTTTTCCATTGTGTTGGCAGGTTTATATTTAAACCATCATAATAAAGGTTAATGTCAGGTTAATATTGCAAAATTGCAACTGACTTCCCTGCATTGTCAGCTATTTATGAAATTGACTTTGTAGTTTGATAACTTTCTACACATAATTGCATCTCTAAAGTAGTTTGAGTAGTTTTTTTTTTTTTAAAAAACACACCCTTAGAACATAGTTGATCTATAACAGTGGTGGCTAACCTTTTGGGGCTCCTATGCCAAAAATGCCAGCACCCAGAAAGCAATGCATGCGATTTCCCCCCCTTACCTGCACTGTGCCTCTTTGCTGATTTTTGGCCTGTTTGTGGGCTTTTTTGGCCTCCCAGAGGCTTAAAGGAAGCCTCTGCAGCCTTTGCAGGCTGAAAAATGGACCTGTTTCGGCGCCTCCAGTATTTCCAGAAATACAGGAAGTGATGAAATGGGCCTATTTTTTGGCCTCCAAAGGCTTCAGAGCCTTCCCTCAAGCCTTTGGGAGGCCGAAAAAAAGCCCAAAAATCAGCTGGGAGGTATGTGCATGCACAGTGAGGTAAGTTTTCCTGAGGCTTGCATGCCCACACAAATGGCTCTGCATGCCATTGGTTCGCCATCACGGATCTATAAAGTGGTAAGTTTTATTTAAGATTTTTTCAAACATATCTCTGCTAACTAGTTCAAGTCCATGCTCCATCTTCTTAGCTACCTCTTGTAGTCCAAAAGTGGATTTTTTTTGAAAGTCATTTAAGAATTGCTGACTAATCAGAATTGATAAAAATCAGAAAATTTTAGCCATTCACAGCAAAGCAGACCAAGGTACAAATTACTTTAAAATAATAAAATAAAATCCACAATTTTCTATCCTTACGTTTCTCTGTCAGTTAAAAAATAATAATATTCCCTGCTTCCTTACTTTAACTTGCCTTCAACAAATTTCTTTCTTGTCATTTAACAATAAAGACATTTCCAGAATGGATCAACCATTTTTTTTGATTTTTTTTCCTTGTTATTTGTGTGCTGGAAGAAACTTTTTAAAAATTATCTTTGACTTTTGTTTCAAGTCTTTGTTTAGTCTGAGCCTTTGCTTTCCTGACTTTGTCATTGCAGATTCTAGCTATCTTTCTTAGTTATATGTCCCTCTTTCCATTTTTTTTATACTTGTCATTTTTGTCTTTCAATTTGGCAAAGAGATGCATGCTAGTTTATTTTGGAATTGTTGTTTTTCTTTTTCAGTGGTATTATGCTGGACTGGGCTTTTATGATCATATTTTTCAGAGTTTCCCAAGCTTCTTGCGTTGTGGCATAGATCTTCAAAAAGAAGTAATAGACTATCACTGAAGAGAGCCTCTTTTAGCTTAAGAAAGTTAACAACCCCTAAAAGTGATTTAAAAAAAAAGAAAGCCAATACATTCAAAAAAATGCAGCTTTTTCAACAACAAAATGACTGCAGGCTCCCCCAGCTGAACAACTCACCAGCTCAACCTGAAGCACAGATTCTAAGCTACTTGCAGACTGTTGTTGGGTTATCTGGGACTTTCCCTAACCCAGGAGAGTTATATAAACCAAAGGAAAGCCAGTTCATTTGGTTAGTAAGTTGGGTGTATCATCAGTTGGCCATCTTCACCGAAAGTTCCACTTTTATGAAAGTCAGGAAGGAATTTCTCTTGTTAAATATAGTACTTCAGAATTATCTCATTATCACTTTGGGGTTATATAAAAATGCATCTTGACTGATAAAATATAAAAATGGGTTTTACTACAGAATAGATTCTCTAAGTCATATACTATACACAGATCTCTGTGTGCTTCTGTTATTTGTCTACTATGTAAAATATCCAGTCAACCTTTCTAACCTGTGGGACCTTGAAGGTGCTGAAGATGGAGGCCATCTGCCTTGAGGATTTGGGGTTGAGACCTCCAATGAAGGAGAGCAGAGGGTCCTGCTTGTCACATTTGTAACCTGGAACCATTTGGCCTCGTGTGGAGAGCATGGAGAGGCTGAAAAACAAAATCCTTCTCTGAATCTGGCTGTTATCATTGATGATGAAACCAAGGGTGATGTTGGGGAGAAGAACTAGATCCGTGTTCACCTCTCTTACTGCAAACATCAAGGCCAGGAACTGCTGGAAATTCTTCAATATGGGCCTAAAGTAACAATAACATCGAGGAATGTAAGTAAAAGGTAAAGATTTCCCTTGTCCTTTATCACTTTGGTTCTCTCTTGGAGTAGTTTCTTCAGGTAAGCAACCATTGATGAACACAAGGCAACAGAATATAGATTAACAGAGGTCCTAGTTGAAGCAGGAGATCAGTGCCATTCTGGACAGACAGTTGTTCAATCTCTTCTTAAAAACCTCCTGTTGTAAATGCCAAAAATAGAAACACTTGTACATATACTTTCATTTCCATTAATCTTATATAATATTAACTCATCTCATTGTCCATTTCACTCATCTTTAAAAAAGTTTGCATTTTATATTTGAACTCATTAATTCATTATCAACATCGTTTCATCCATACATAAGTTTTCAAATCTTTATCCCCTATTATTTCCATTTTCAGCTTACCACCTATTTTATTTTACATTACACGTCATTGTTTCCTTAGTTTTCTCTAAGCTGATATATAATAAACAATCTAAAAGAATAAAAATATAGAAAAAACCAATATACAGTATTTAGGATCCGCATGGTATTTTCCATTCCCCTGCTTTAATCATAATAGAATATTCTCAATGCACAATTCTAAATAATCAACTGTATATATAGTCAGCTGTATATATTCCCTCCAATGTCACTAAAATAACTTCTTAATATCTCTCATTTATCTTCACTTTACTTATAATCGTTAATAATCATCTTTTTTAAAAATCCATTTCCATTCCCTCCAGAAAAGGGGTGCATAACAACAATATTTCCCTATAAGTTTTATATTGAAGACCAATATATGCTCCATGTGGTATCCCTCTTATAAAATCCCTAACCCTTATCTCTAAATTTTTTGGATATTGTTTATTTTAATTTTAGCCATCTTTCCCTTTTCCAAATTTCCCTGGTCTTTCTTCTTTCTTTCTAACATTTCACCCATCTTCTCCACCCCCCACTTTCCTGTTCTCTTTTTTGAAGTTTCTTCTTGTATAATTTTTTCTTCTTTTGTTTGATCCTGGGAGCATTTTCTTTTTTATTGATTGAGTCTGTCATCAATATCATAGTTTTAATTCCTTTAGTGTCTTCTGGCAAAGTCTCTTGTTCTCCATGTCTGTCTGAGCCTCTTTCTTCTCCACCTCACAGGAATTTCTTTGTTCTGCAACCATCACCATTATTTTCTTTTCCCGGATTTCCAATAATTCCCTTCTTTCTTTGAACATTCCTTCCACCATTTTTTTCTCCAACTTAAAGTCTTTGCTTATTTCTTCCATTTTTATAATAAATTGTTAATATTCAAAGTCTTTTATTGCAATCCTTGCCAAAAGTCTCCTTTGATCTTCATTTCTTTTGTTAATCCTTCTGTCTCTTTGTCACAATCAACACCCAACAGTCCCGGGAAGTTGCATCTGTATATCCTCTTGGTGGTATTTCTCCCCCTTTCCACCAAATTTCTGGGGTCCTTATTATTTTATTTGTCTTTCATTTCATAACAATTAGAAGTCCAGGAAATTTCCATATAATTTTGCAGGGAAAAAAAGTATATTTGACCATTAGATGGCGCTCTGTATCACTTTCCCCTTTTTAAAGTTCTTTTCTTTTCTCTTTTAATGATATTAAACATTAATTTCCAACCATTTCCACAATTAATTTTCTTAGTATTAACCAATTCCAGGAAGGTCCAGCATTTAATCCAATGCCTAATTAGTGCCAGTTTATTATATTCAAAGTTCAGTCTCTGATTCCATTGTAATTTTTTATAAACCAGTTTTGTTTACCTTATATTTTCCTCTTTTTTTCCCCCTGTTCGCCGCTGTGTTACTCTTATGCAAGGGCACTTTCTTTCTGCTTCTCGGTGTTATTAAGAAGAAATCAAGTTCTTTTATCTGGTTGCACGTGTCTCATCACTTCACCGCTCCAAAGCAAAACCTAAATCCTGGCAGCTTTCCACCTTCAAGGCAGCCTGATTTTCATTCAATTCAATTGTATAGAATGTGAAGGATGTGTGTTTGTGTTTTATTTTTATAGATATAATGTACACTGAAGATGGCATTTAATTTAGTTGTACAGGGTGCGTAATGACAATAAACTAAACTAAATTGCTTAATTGTCCACCAGAACTCCAAGACCCCATTCACAGTTACTACTGTTAGGGATACACACCCTTGCAGAACATGCAGTGGCAGTCTAGCAGGCAGGCAAATGATTTGAGATAAACGTTGTTTTAGTTTACACTCAGTAAGACAGATACACTGTGCAGTTAAATAGTTTTTTATTCCAGCAAGAGTTATAGCATAGTCAAAAACAGTCCATATGTTATACACTAGTTCAGTCCATCCAGGGATTAATCAGTTGCAAAATCCAGTGTTGAAAATAGAGGTCAGTAAACTTACAAATAATCAGTCCAGCAATATATCTCTTTTGCAGTCAGAGATATGAAGAAAATCAAACCCCTTTTCTTTGTTTCAGCAACAGCAGGGAAAACACACAGTTATCACCATCAATCTAACATTGTCAGCTGTCCAGTAAAAGCCAGCTAACAGTGAGCTCTCTTGCTCCCTCTTATGGTGATTTTACAACCGCACCCAAAATACATGTTTTGCAGTTAAAGTGATACTTACACTTAAACTCACTAACATAGTTTATATATTATTTTTGCCCAAACTAAGTTAGGTAACCAATGTTGTCCCTAACAACTACTATTGAGCCAGGTACCACCAATTGTATACATGTGCATTTGTTTTTTTCTTGCCTTACATTTCTCACCACCGAATTCCATTTTGTTATTCAGGGCCCAGGGTTCAAGTCTGTCAAGATTCTTCTTGATCTTAAGCTTATCTTTTAAAGTGTTGGCTATTTTCCCCTGCTTGGTGTCATCTGCAAATTTGATGATTTCCCCTTCTATGCCCTCATCTGAATCATGTCAATGGTGTGACCAGCAAACCCAAGAAAATTCTAGTGAAGTGAAGGATCAGGGGAGACATGATAACAGTCTTCCAATCTTTGAGGGGCTGCCACAGGGAGGAAGGGGTCAGGCTATTTTCCAAAGCCCCTGAAGGCCAGACAAAGAATAATGGATGGAAACTGACCAAGGAGCAATTAAACCTGGAAATAAGGAGAAACTTTCTGACAGTGAGAACAATCAACCAATGGAAAAGCTTGCCTTCAGAAGTTGTGGTAGCTCCATCACTGGAGACTTTCAAAAAGAGATTGGGCTTCCATTTGTCAGAAATGATGTAGGGTCTCCTGCTTGGGTGGGGATGACCTAGAAGGTCTCTTCCAACTCTGTTAATCTGTAACCTGAATCTGTAAACACTCTCGGGAACTTTCTAATTCCAAAAGTAAAATTTATTGGAGACACCATTTCAGCACTGAAGAATTAAAACCAGCCCTGAGGTTTTCCTGTGCAAAACTACATAGTTAAACATTACAGTCCCATAGTTAAATTTTAGAGACCCAGAATGCTGTCCAATTATGAAGAAGTCTTTTGTTTTGAGAACAGTTCACTTCATTGTCAGATGCTTGCAGAATTGACCTTGATGGGTTCTTGGCTCACACAATCTTGGCTGGTCTGCATTCCTTCTCATCCTTCCCTTCCCCCCAATTCATTGGCAAGTTGAATAGCGATACTTGTGAAATGGTTCAGATTAAAGTAAGAAAAGCACAAAGATTCTAGTTACACAAGAATATTGCAAACATCACAAGCAAAAATGTATCTGACAAAGCAAACAATTAACTGGATGTTTCCCACTGGGTGAAACTTACGTAGCTGAATCAGAAAGCTGGAATGGGTCCCTCTCAAATTCTGGGGTATCAGAGTAGTGAACAATTCCCAGGGGTAAATTCCCACCAATAATCAAGTCACCAGGCCTATAATAGCCCCATTCATCCAGCATTTTCAAAGGGCTTCTAAAAGAAGATACATTTGAAATCTTCTTAGCAATAGAGTTAGGCAGAAGCCAGAAGAGCAGCAACAGCCCAGTCATTCTTGTCACCTTCCTTCCTAGATCAGAAAAACAAAGTAACAGAGTTGGAAGGGACCTTGGAGGTTCTCTAGTCCAACCTCCCTATACCATTTCAAATAATGTCCAATGTTTTCTTTGAAACCTGATAGAGCACCCACAACTCCCGAAGGCAAATTGTTTCACTGATTAATTGTTCTGATTTCTCCTGCTTTCTAGGTTGATTCTCTCCTTGACTACTTTCCATCCATTGCTTCTTGTTCTGCCCTAAGGTGCTTTGCAGAATAGCTTGACTCCTTCTTCTTTCTGGCAGATATTGGAAGACTGCTATTGGATCACTCCTTCTCCTTCTTTTGACTAAACTAGAGAAACCCAATTCCTGCAACTGTTTTTCAAATGTTTTAGCCTCTCATTAATAATCTTTGCTGCTTTTCTCTGCACTCTTTCCAGAGTCTCAACATCTTTTTTATATAATTGAGACCAAAACTGGTTGCAGTATTCCAGGTGTAATAAAAAAGATCAAGCTTTGTGCAGAAGCTAAATTGCAGGTAGCAACGGAAATTTCAGCAGAGCTTTAGCCCAATAGAGGCAGCCTGTGCCATATGGATGGTCCCAGGGCAAAGTTAAATCCACCATGCTTCCTCTTACCTACCTTTGTCCTACGACCGAAGAGGAAACTAAGTGCAAATGAGAGAAGTTGACATGTTCTGCCCCCATTTGGAGAACTCAGACATGTTTTAATAGCTTGGAAGTTTTTTTATCTAGAAATCCACAGGGGATGCATTGAGAATTACTGTTCTTCTGAAAATTGCAAGGAAAAGAAATTGTCCTATCCACTCAGTACTACATTTTGTTTGTGCACCAGAAAAGGGAAAAAAAAAAACATGTTTGTGTCTGTTGTTGCTATTCCACAGAGCATATGGAGTTGAGAGACAAAGTGGAGTTGACTTTTTGACCTACATGAAATTGAGCAGCTGCACACAAGATGGACTTTGGCATGAACCATAGTTTGTTGAAATACTATAAGTGGTGAATGGGGTATGTTCAGGGGTGGGATTCAAATTTTTTAACAATTGGTTTTGTGTGCATGGCTTAGTGGTCATGATATTGGCTGGGCGTGTCCAACTCAATGTCACTCACAATGAGGCACGCATCTCCTCGCCTGGTCTTTCATGACTATGGGGATGCTGCAACAGTTGTAAGTGGGAGAGTATCCAGTCTCTTTCTCTTACTGATCGCAGTGATTTATCAGAAAACTATGTAAGGGGTTGGGAGGAAGGGGTCCTTGTGGATATTATTCTGCTAGTCATTAGTGACTCTTGAGGGCCAGCACTCATCTCTGTTTCAAGGCCATTGAGCCAGCACTGTCCGAAGACACTTCCAAGGTCATGTGGCCTGCATGATGTCAGAGACTGCAGTTACCTTCCCACTGGTGGTACCTATTTATCTACTTACCTTTTCGTGCTTTAAAACTGAGAGGTGGGCAGGAGCTAGAGCAAGGAATGAGAACTCGCCCCGTGGCATGGTGCGGTGCGCGGGTCTTGAACCCAGGCTGCCAGTTTCCCAGATGAGAAACCCAGTGAACTGCTGAGCCACTGTGCTGACCCATGTAATGGTCTCCTCCATAGGAATAGTGGGAGACTGACCCCTCCGGTAAAGAGATGTGCTCTCATAGCTGCACATTTCAGAAAGGAGGGGAAAGGTACGCATGCATACATATTGATAAGGAATAACTTAATAGATCTGGGGGTATTTCCTGCCCTTCTTTTATCTACAGAGAAGAACAGTCTTTGAAAAAATGGCATCTTGAGAATCAGGGATTGTGTTCTGACCTTGGGTTCCCCAGAAAACTCTAAGCAGACACTTTGTTCTGGCAAAGCCCCTTTTATTAAAATGAAGGTGAATTTCTTGCATTCTCATTCAGCCAAAGGCCTGGCAAACAGTCTTTCCAGAGTGTCCTAAGGAGCACAGACCTTATCTAGCCTGGAGAGCTGCCAAGTAACTATTTCCAAACACGGTGCTGACAAGGAAGAGCTCGGCAGAGAGTCTCTGAGATGCACAGACAGAGCTTCAGACAGCTGCAATTAATGAATTGTTTCTTGTAACTCCCCTCCCTTTTTGCTCCTCTTTTAATCCCTACAGGAGGGATTAAATAAAATTCTCTGATTTTTAGGGGAGGACTAGCCGCCGAGAGTTGCCTCCAAGTGGGATGAGTGGTGCACAAGTTGAATAAATAAAACACTGCGACTTTTTTTTTTGAATTTTTTTTATTGATTTTCTACAAACAAACAAGAGAAACAAAACATTAAAACATCAACTCTCTTATGTACATCCAGCGTGTTGGTTGGTTCATCAGTTTTGTGCATTCATTTTGTAGTCTCAATTACAATTATGTTACATAACAACTCATATTGTCGATCCAAACTTATATATCCTAATATCGCTATTAAAAAAACTTTTGACTATACTTTTAATGATTCATGCTTTATGAGATAACAATACTTTAAATAGTTTATTCTACAACAAATCATATAATCATACCAAATCTATCCTAAAAACACTTTATAAATATAATGTTAAATAACAAAGACAAAAGAAAAAATAAAGATATTCCTTGCTATCTAACATGCTAAATATTCTATTATTGTATTTTATCATCTAGCCATTGATAAAAAAGATCCCAAATTTCATAAAATTGTTTATCCTCTTGCTCTCTAATTTCAAATGTCAATCTACTCATCTCAGCACATTCCAATATTTTCTTAATAATTTCTTCCTGTGATGGTATTTTCTCATTCTTCCAGTTTTTAGCAAATACAATCCTAGCCGCTGTTAATCCATTTACAATCAAATATTTCAAGTCTTTACTGTATGTATCTGGTAAAATTCCCAATAGAAAAAACTCCGGTTTCAAATCTATATGTTTCTTTATCATTTTTTCCAACCACATGCGAATTTTAGTCCAATATTTTCTAGCATCCTCACAAGTCCACCACATATGGTAATACGAGCCGGGTATCTGATGACATTTCCAGCATTTTTCAGATTTGTTCTTAAACATTCTTGCTATTCTTGTCGGGGGAAAGTGCCACCTGTAAAACATCTTATACAAGTTTTCTTTATATGCTGACATTGTCATTTTATAATTCTGAGACCACAATTTTTGCCATTTCTCTAGATCAATCCCATATCCAAAATTCTTCCCCCAAACAATCATAGTTTCTTTAACTTGTTCTTCCTCTAATTTCATTCCCAGTAAATAACCATATAATTTTTTAATCACCTTCTCATCAGTACCCATCAAGATCTTATCTAAATCAGTCTGCTTATCATAGAATCCCTCCGTTTTAGAATCTTCATCATACCTTGAATGTATTTGCGCATATGAAAACCAATTCATCTTTATACCTTGTTCCTCTAAGTTTTGAATCGATTTAAGTTCACCCTTTTCATCCAATAGTTCCCCATATCTAACTGTTTGTTCGTTCGTATAAATTATAGGATAGGAAAATGCTTCAATAGTCGATAACCAAACTGGAATTTTCAAATAACATTGTCTTTTTAGCTTCTCCCAGTTTAACCACAAAGACTCCCGTATATAATGTCTTCTAAAATAACCCTGTGTTTTAGTTCCCTTATATCATAAAAAAGCATGCCAGCCCAACAGCAAATCATGACCTTCTAGTGTCAACAATCTAGTCTTTCTTAATGTTATCCATTCTTTTTTCTTTTTTTAAAAAGGTTTTATTAATTTTCTACAGACAAACAAAACAAACAAAACATAAAAACATCAACTCTCATATGTACATCAAGTGTGTCAGTTGGTTCATCATTTTTGTGCATTCATTCTGTAGTCTCAATTACAATAATGTTACATAACAACTCATATCATCAATCCAAACTTATGTATCCTAATATCACCAAAAAAATTTTATTTTTGACTATATTTTTAATCATTCATGCTTTATGAGCTAACAATACCTTAAACCAATTTACTCTATAACAAATCCTATCATCATATCATATCAATCCTTAAAAAACCTTTTATAAATATAATGTCAAATAACAAAATAATAACAAAACATTCTAACATTCTAAATATTCTATTGTCGTATTTTATCATCTAACCATTTATAAAAAAGATCCCAAATTTCATAAAATTGTTTATCCTCTTGCTCTCTAATTTCGAATGTCAATCTGCTCATCTCAGCACATTCCAATATTTTCTTAATAATTTCTTCCTGTGATGGTATTTTCTCATTCTTCCAGTTTTTAGCAAATACAATCCTAGCCGCTGTTAATACATTTACAATCAAATATTTCAAGTCTTTACTGTATGTATCTGGTAAAATTCCCAATAAAAAGATCTCCGGTTTCAAGTCTATATGTTTCTTTGTCATTTTTTCCAACCACATGTGAATTATAGTCCAATATTTTCTAGCATCCTCACAAGTCCACCACATATGGTAATACGAGCCGGGTATCTGATGACATTTCCAACATTTTTCAGATTTGTTCTTGAACATTCTTGCTATTCTTGTCGGAGGAAAGTGCCACCTGTAAAACATCTTATACAAGTTTTCTTTATATGCTGTTGACATTGTCATTTTATAATTTTGAGACCACAATTTCTGCCATTTCTCTAAATCAATCCCATATCCAAAGTTCTTCCCCCAAACAATCATAGTTTCTTTAACTTGTTCTTCCTCTAATTTAATTCCCAGTAAATAACCATATAGTTTTTTAATCACCTTCTCATCAGTACCCATCAAAATCTTATCTAAATCAGTCTGTTTATCATAAAATCCCTCCTTTTTGGAATCTTCATCATACCTTGAATGTATTTGTGCATATGAAAACCAATTCATCTTTATACCTTGTTCCTCTAAGTTTTGGATCGATTTAAGTTCACCCTTTTCATCTAAAAGTTCCCCATATCTAACTGTTTGTTCCTTCTTATAAATTATAGGATAGGAAAATGCTTCAATGGTCGATAACCAAACTGGAATTTTCAAATAACATTGTCTTTTTATCTTCTCCCAATTCAACCACAAAGACTCCCGTACATAATGTCTTCTAAAATAACCCTGTGTTTTAGTTCCCTTATACCATAAAAAAGCATGCCAGCCCAGCAGCAAGTCATGCCCTTCTAATGTCAACAACCTATGTTTCCTTAATGTTATCCATTCTTTCACCCACATCAAACTTGCAGCTTGATAATACAATTCCCAATTAGGCAGGCCAAAACCTCCTCTAATTCTAGCATCTTGCAGAAGCTTTAGCTTTATTCTCGCTTTTTTACCTTGCCATATAAACTTCAACATGATTTTATTTAAATCTTCAAAATAGTCTTTTCCAAGCCTAATTGGTATTGTTTGAAACAAAAATAGGATTCTGGGTAAAATATTCATCTTAATTGTTGAAATTCTCCCTATTAATGACAATAGCAAGTTTTCCCACTTCTTCAAGTCTGTAGCTATCTGTTGTTTAAGTTTAATATAATTATTCTCTTTTAATGTGCTACATCTTGCTGTCAAGTATATCCCCAGATACTTAACCTTATTTGTAACCTGGATTTTCAACAGATCTGCCAGTTCTTCTCTTTGTCTCAGTAGCATGTTCTTTGTCAAAATCTTTGTTTTATCTTTATTTATTTTCAAACCAGCCACCTCACCATATATCTCTATCTTTTCCAATAACTTTGGAGCTGTTTCTAATGGATCTTCCAAAATAAAAGCTAAATCATCAGCAAAAGCTTGTAGTTTGAATTCTTCCTTTTTAATTTTCATTCCTTTTATGCTTTTATCATCTCTAATATTTCTATTCAACACTCCCAAAGTCAATACAAATAGCAAAGGAGATAGGGGACATCCTTGTTTTGTGCCTTTTCTTATATTAATAAAGTCTGTAAGTTCTTCCTCCATCATTACCTTTGCTGTCTGTTTATTGTATATGGCTTCTATTGCTTGAATAAATTTTCTGGCAAAGCCCATCTGTTCCAATAGTAATAACATAAATCTCCAGTTCACGTTATCAAATGCCTTTTGAGCATCTAGAAATATCAAAGCCATTTGCTTTTCAGGATGAGCCTCATAGTATTCCAAAGTATCCAAGATTACTCTCATATTGTCTCTAATTTGTCTCTTTGGCAGAAATCCATTTTGATCTGGGTGGATAAAATTAATTAAATTTTTTTAAGTCTTTCTGCTAAAATTGAAGCAAAGATTTTATAGTCTGCATTCAATAAAGAAATAGGTCTATAGTTCTTAATTTGCAGTGAATCAGCCTCTTCTTTTGGAATAATTGTAATAGAAGCCTCTGACCATGTTTTGGGTATCATCTTCTTTGACATAGCTTCATTCATAACTTCTAGCAATGGGATGCTCAATGATTCTTGAAATGTTTTATAGAATTCTGCCAGAAGCCCATCTGGACTTGGTGCTTTCCCATTATTTTGTTTCTTAAGTGCTTCATTTAATTCCATCATTGTTATATTGCTTTCTAGCATTTCTTCAGTCTCTTCAGCTATCTTCAGTAGGTTAGCATTCTGTAGATACTGTTTGACTTTTTCCTCATCAATATTCTCTTGTTTATAAAGTTGCCCAAACAAACTTGGCCTTGATCATCTATTAGCTTCAATATTTTTCTTGATTCTTTCTCCTTTCTCAATTTATATGCTAGCCATTTACCTGGTTTATTTGCATCTTCAAAATAATTCTGTTTAGCATTTCTAATTTTCTGTGCCAATTCTTCTTTCTCTATTAATTCCATTTTATGTTTAATTATATCCAGCTTCAATTTAATATCTTTTTTCTGTGGTATTTTCTGTAATTCTTTTTCAAGTCTTTTATACTCATCTTCCAAGGCCTTAGAAGCTTGCCTTTTCCTAATATTCTTTTTTCTTGTATAATCTATTATCAAACCTCTAGCATATGCCTTCATTGTATCCCAAACATTCTGCGTTGAAGTATCTTCTTTTTTATTTTCTCTAAAGAAAAAAGCCAATTCTTTCTCCATCCATTGTGTAAAATCTTTTTCCTTTAAGATAGTATTGTTTAATGTCCATCTTGATCTTTTTTTTTGTCCCTTCCATTTAATTGTCATTGGGCTATGATCTGTCCAAGTCCTTGTTTCAATATTTGTTTCTTGAATATTAGATATTAATTCTGTTGAGATCCAAATCATATCCAATCTGGACCATGATAAATGTCTATTTGAATAGAAAGTATGTTGTTTAGCTTTAACATTTCTTTCTCTCCAAATGTCTTTAAAAGTTAATTCATCTGTCATTTAAAAAAAGGATTTAGGGAGAGCCTTTCTATTTTGCTTTGTTGTTGTTGCTATATAGTCCAGTTTATTGTCCACAATTCCATTAAAGTCTCCCTCATAATTATATTAACATAGTCCAGTCCAATTATTTTCATGTGTAATTTTTTTATAAAATTCTTCTTGTTTATCATTCGGAGCATAAATTGCAATCAAGAGTATTTATATATTATTGTCCATTATTTCCACCATTAATACTCTTCCGTCTTTATCCGTATAGACCAATTTTGCTGGGATAGCCTCTTTAATGTATAGAACCACTCCTCTTTTCTTTCATTGAGTCAAAGAAGTAAATATTTTCCTTAATTTTGGCTGTACTAACAATTGTTCATGTTTTTTTTAATATGTACTTCTTGTAGACAAATTATATCAAATTTTAATTTCTCTAATTTATGAAAGGTTTTCCTTCTTTTAACAGCTGAATTGAGTCCATTTATATTCATTGTAATCAGTTTTTTTGCTTCCATGATTATGCTTTATATTTAGGTCTAACAGCTCTCGTGGATCTCACTTCACGTTGTTCTTTACTATCCACCTCTCCATCTCCCACCTCAACATCCCACTTTTATCTTGTTCAACCACTGTTAATCTACTGTCAATATTTCCAATTTTCTCCTCTCTTTGTTTATCTTCTTCCTCAAATTTTTTGGAATCTCTCCTCATACTTCACCATCATTTGTTTAATATTTTCCACTTTTTCATCAGTCTTCTCTGTTCTTTGTTCAATAGTGTCTGTTTTTATCTTAAGATCTTGAATTCCTTGCATAATCATCTGTAAAGTCACTTTTTCTTGTTCATTATCTTGCTTCAACATTGTCTGAATTAAACATTGTCCTCCAGCTGGTGGGGAGGCAGAGGTAGAAGTAGAAACACCAGATGATATTGGTTTCCTGCTCATTTTAATGCTTCAAAAGCTTCAAATTCTTTTTAGCTTTTAATCCAACTGGTAGAATAGCCAATTATAATCCAAAAGGGAAAAATCCAATAGTAAAAAGCCCAATGCCAAAAAAGAAAAAGGAGAAAAAGAAGAGGAAAGATCTTCAGGTTCTTCTAGACCCTAATCCAATTACGGAGTAGTCCACCATAAAAAATGAAAAATAGAAAAAGGAAAAAGCCCAAAAATAATAATATTGATTAAGAAGAAAAAGAACAAAAAAAAAAAGTAAAAGAAAAAAAGAAATTCCTTCAGGTTCTTCACACCTTAATCCAATTGGGAAGTCTCAATAATAAAAAAGAAAAAGCAGAATGGTCCAAAAACATGGATAGAAAAAGCAAAAGGGTCCCAGTAAAAAGAAGGAGAAAAAAAAGAAAAATAAAGAAAAAGTTCTGAGGCTTTCCCTTTGAAATAAAAAGCAAAAATAAGAATATTACTAGAATTAAAATTTACAAAGAGGCTGGTGAGTAGGGGTATCACAGGTGAAAAAAAAAAAAGAAGAAAGCACACTGCACTTTATTTAGTTGTCCAAGGCTCTTTTTATGACTCTCTTCTCCACTAGCTTCAAAGCCAAGCCTCAAGTGTTGAAATATTGATAAGAGTCCAGGAAAACACCTGAAATAATACTTTGCTGTGCTCTCCCTCTATCTTATCAAATTGAAATGTCCTTGAGAAGGAGTCTTCTTACAGTTCTCTCCAATTCAAATAAAATGTTTTCAAGCCTCTAGTTGGCAGTGTTACAAAGTTTCTTAATACACTTCCCCCCCAGCCAGAAAAAAATAGTTTATAAAAAGAAAAAATAGCCAAAGGGAGCCTCTATCCTAAAAGAAAATTAAAAAATCAAAAGGAGCATAAAAATATATATCAGAGAAAATTCAGTCTGGTTAACTACAAAGTCACACTAAAGTCCCCCCCCAAAAAAAAACCTAGGAAAAAAAAAAATCCAAGCCTCAATTTGACATCACTTTAAGAAACGCCACTCATACAGTTTTGTCAAAAGAAAAAATCTCACAGGTTTCTTCTCACTGTCAGCCTCAAGATACCTTCCCCTTCTACCTTTCTGCTAAGATACCTTCCCCTTCCTGCCTATCTGCTATTATTTCATTATTTCTCTCGGCTGTCATGGCAATGGTGGGAGGGGGGATTTTATATGGGAAGAGAGCTGGAGGTGTTTGCATTCCTTGCTGGGCTAGCAAGGGGAGGGGGGATTCTTGTCTTTAACTTTCCGTTTCCTGGCTATCTTTTCCTCTTTTGCACAACTGCGAACTTTTATCAAAATATGTCAAGGTCATTTGACAAGACGTCTCATCACCATCTGAAGATGACCACATGAGCCGTTTCAAAAGTTTTAATTGGAAGAATCATTTGAACTTTGGGGGGTGGGGGCAAACCTATTTCTTTGTATATGCATTCTACCCGCCAATTTCTCAGTTTCGGAATTGCTTTGTAGCTACCACTTTATTTCCCAGTAAAAGGATAACTTTGCTTTACCCCATGGAGTCTGAGTATTTCTTTCTTGGGATCTAAAAGGAGCGCAGCCTGACACTCACATTCAGAGGGCCCTTTCAAATCTCAGTGAATTTACAAAAAAAAAAAGAAGTTTCTCACCCAGCCGACACACTTTCACTTCCAGCCACTTCCTTTCCAGAGCTGTCCCGACTTCAGCAGCCATGGAGGCTGCCTCTCTGCCGCCAGCAAAAGGACTTCTCCTGGATCAAACCAGGGATTTTGTGATATCCCTGGGATCCAGGGACTATGCCCTTCACAATCACCGTCTCTACAGGACGGTTTAGGTCCGTTGGGACTGACCAGGGGTGAAAATATCAGCTGCAATGTCATAGCCCCAAGATTGCAGCTGTATCGCCGAAACGAAGCTCCGTCTTCCCCAACACTGCAACTTTTTTTGTGTGTGGAAGTTTCTTTTAAAGATCTTTCCAAAAATTTGGGGGAGGTCGTGGAATGGAAGGTTGAAGTGGGCTGACCTTGCTGTTAATCTCTGAGCACGTTTGAGCAAGCCGCCTTGTGAAAGTCACCCCAGTTTATCAACCTGATATTCCTTGATTGCAAGGTCTTGGCAGAGCACACCTGGACACTTCTGCATCTGCTGAGCCATGTTTTTCCTCCAACAGACTAGATTAAAGTTAAGTATTGCTTGTTTATCTGGAGGCAGACCTGAGCTGTAAAATTAAAACTCGATTGTAAAGAAAATATATCTAATTTTGGGTAATAGTTTGTCCACATTTATGGGATATGTCTTGGGTATTAACTTCCATAGTTTCAACGCCAACTCCTGTGGGCCTCACCTCCACATATAAGAGGTCCTTAAAAGGAATGTGCTTAAAAATGCACGAAAGTGTCTCTTGTCCCTGGCACGTTTTAATTTTTCATTGTGCTTGTTTGAATTTTTCATTTTTTTCAGTGAATAAACATCAAAATGAACGAACAAATTCGGCTTTTTCAATCCAACACTTTTGTTAGCCAAGCCAACCAATCGGATCTTCTCACCGGCAATCGATCTAGCCTTGGTAATGCTTGATATGAACCAAGGTGGAAATCCTAAATAATGATCACACTTCTGATCGAGATGATTACGTCCAGTGAAATCAAGAGGGCCATAATTTCAAATGGTTTAATTTGTGGGTTTTTCATGAGGAGCCTGTTTGGAAAGCAATCTTGCAGCTTGCACCTGGAAAGGAAAGGAGCGGGAGACGTAAAGTGCCTCCGTCATGTCTTGGACTGGAGCTGGGCTGACCAGAGCCGAAAGGAGGTTGATGGAGAAGACCTCCATGGCCTGCAGATAAGTTGGGAAGAGGCAGAATGCAAAGAAAGCCATCATGTCCCTGGAACCAAAAATTTGGGTGAGTTTCAGGTGGAAAAGTAATGATGTAGGTGCGTGGAGCAGCTCCACCCCACCCCTCCTCACCTGGGAGCATTCAAGGAGATCATAAAGACCCTCATGCCTAGGTAGGTAATAGCTGGAGTGGGCTTCAAAATATTAGCAACGGGTTCTCTGCCTGGTTGCTGGGTGGGTGTGGCCATGGTGGGCATGGCTTAGCTAGCAGCCTGCACCATGACCGGGGGGGGGGGGGGAGAGAATTTTTGCCCTCCCTGGGCTCCAAAGGCTTTCCTTGAGCCTGTGTGAGGTCCAAAATGGCCTCCCAGGGCTCTGGAGGCTCTTTGGAAGCAGGAAATGCCCATTTTCAGCCTTCCCAAACTTCCAGGAGGCCTGTTTTTCACTTGCCTGCATCCAAAAGTTGGCCACATTGGGACTCCTGGGAGGGGAGAAGTGGGGTGGGCAGGTCCAGCCAGGAGTGGGATTTGGGGGTTCACTAAACTGCACAGAATCTTAGCTAGGGGCTTTCCCGAACCCCTGCAAACCCAGCAACCCACCCCTGGGTAATAGTGGGGAACCCTAACCCTTCATTGTCTCTTCTCAACTGCAAAGACCTCAATGGAACTGCATCCACATCAGGGGTGTCAAACTTGATTTCATTGAGGGTGTCAGGATTCCGGCAGTTACCCCCCCCCCAATTTAAATCATGAGTCTCAAGCCAAACTTCCAAAACTTCAAAAGGATTTATTGGGAGTTAACCTGTCGGGCACTGCCTGGGTGTAGCCGACTCTGAAACACATCATTCCCTGTCACCCTTGACCCTGGTTTTCCCCTCCATCCCCTGGGTGTATCATAATTCATATTCTCCAGTGTGACACATCCATAGCCCAGAGTTATCAATCAGGCTTGTTAGGGATAACATTGGTTACCTAACTTAGTTTGGGCAAAAATAATATATAAACTATGTTAGTGAGTTTAAGTGTAAGTATCATTTTAACTGCAAAACATGTATTATGGGTGCGGTTGTAAAATCACCATAAGAGGGAGCAAGAGAGCTCACTGTTTGCTGGCTTTTACTGTAGTAACTAACAATGTTGGATTGATGGTGATAGCTTTGTATGTTTCCCTGCTGTTGCTGAGAGAAGAAAAGGGGTTTGCTTTTCTTCATATCTCTGACTGCAAAAGAGATATATTGCTGGACTGATTATTTGTAAGTTTACTGACCTCTATTTTCGACACTGGACTTTGCAACTGATTAATCCCTGGATGGACTGAACTAGTGTATGACCTATGGACAGTTTTGACTATGCTATAACTTTTGCTGGAATAAAAAAACTATTGAACTGGCACAGTGTATCTGTTTTACTGAGTGTAAACTACAACAACGTTTATCTCAAATCATTTGCCTGCCTTCTAGACTGCCGTTGCACGTTCTGCTAGGGTGTGTATCCCAAACAAGGCTCTCCAGTTAGAATTTTGCGCGGCAGAAACTTCAGTTGCCTAGTTACTATCTTTGAATGCACTTTTGGTTTTGCAAGCTGCCGCACTGTTTCCCCCTCCCTTTCTGTTGGAACTCTAAAAAGACCAGAGAAATATTTTATGAATGTGCTGCATCAGGGTTGTGTTTGATCTCGGGGTTAGGGTTGGGTGTGGCCAGGGTGGGCATGGCTAGCTCGACATTACCCATGTTGGGTATGCCTTTGTGGGCTTCCAAGGTGTTTTGTGCTGTGATGGCTTCCTGCAACCATGTGCCAATGAAAACAGAGCTTGGCCCTTCTGAACTTCATTTTAGCTGGTAGAGGCAACGTAGCCCAGCCCTTCCCTGTTTCCAGGGAAGCCTCATGGGCCACATCTAAGCAGCCTGCAGACTGGATCTGGCCCCTGGGCCTTGAGTTTGACATCCCAGATTTATGGAGGGAGGTGTTGAGGTAATTCCGCATTAGGAGAATGAGCATACACAGGGAGACGTAGTGAGAGTAGTGAAGAATAACACACAACTAGCACACAGATACACTATAGTATAAGGTAGGTTTTTACTTCCAGTAAAACGGTTAAGCAAAGTTCAACAAACAGTCCAAGTCATTCACGGTTAAAGCAGTCAGTGTTCATTCCAGGGATAATCCAATAACAAAGTCCAGTAAATGGGGGATAAATGGAGAACTCATCCAATTTACAGACGATACCAAGCTGGCAGGAATAGCCAACATTCCAGAAGATGAGCTTAAGATCCAGAAGGATTTTGACAGACTTGAAGATTGGATGCTATCTAACGAAATGAAATTCAAGGATGAAAAAAGTAAGGTTCTACATTGAGGCAAGAAAAACCAAATGCACAGGTACAGTATAGGTGGTACCTCGCTCAGTAGAAGTAACTATGAGAGGGATCTTAGAGTCCTAGTGGACAACCATTTAAATAGGAGCCAGCAGTGTGCAGCAGCTGAAAAAAAACCGGACACAGTTCTAGACTGCATAAACAGGAATAGAATCAAGATCACGTGAAGTGTTAATGACACTTTATAATGCCTTGGTAAGGCCACACTTGGAATACTGCTTTCAATTTTGGTTGCCACGTTGTAAAAAAGGATGCTGAGATTCTAGAAAGAGTGCAGAGAAGAGCAACCAAGAGGATTAGGGGACTGGAGGCTAAAACATATGAAGAACGGTTGCAGGGAATGGGTATGTCTAGTTTAATAAAAAGAAGGATTAAGGGAGACAGGAAAGCAGTCTTCCAATATCTCAGGGGCTGCCACAAAGAAGAGAGAGTCAAGCTCTTCTCCAAAGCACCTGCTGGCCAAACAAGAAGGAATGGGTGGAAACTCATCAAGGAGAGAAGCAACTTGTCACTAAGGAGAAATTTCCTGACACTTAGAACAATTAATCAATGGAACAACATGTCTCCAGAAGTTGTGAATGAAGTTTTAAAAAAGATATTGGATATCCATTTGTCTGAAATGATCCAGGGTTTCCTGACTAAGCAGGGGGTTGGGCTAGAAGACCTCTAAGGTCCCTTCCAACTCTGTTATTCTTGAAAAAATAGCATCTTTGAAGGATTAGAGAGAGACTTTCCTGCATTAGATCTAGAAAACCTAGAACTACGCTGCCTTTGGTCCTATCTTAGTATAGTACATAAAATTATATGTTGCAATGTCCTACCTGTCAATGAATACTTCAGATTCAACCATAACAACACAAGAGCACACAATATATACAAACCCAAGGTTAGTTGCATGAAACTTGACTGCAGGAAATACGACTTCAGCAACAGAGTGGTCAATGTCTGGAATACTCTACCTGACTCTGTGGTTTCTTTCCCAAATCCCAAAAACATTAACCTTAGACTGTCCACTATTGACCTCACCTCTTTCCTAAGAGGTCTGTACGGGGTGTGCATAAGTGGATCAATGTGCTTACTGTCCCTGTCCTATTATTTCTTTTATTTTTCTTATTCGTATTCATTTCATGTATTCATAACTATGTTTATACTTATACCTATTATCTAATAATCATGTGACAAAATAAATAAATAAATAAATAAATCCAATTTGGGGGGAATTTCTGACTTCTTTTTTATTGGATGTGCTCATATCTTTGGTACTTTATTTAGAGATGTTTATTCAGAGCTATTTTCTTACCACTAGTTTGGCTGAAGAGTAGCATTCTTCACTACTGCTTTGCCTGAACCAGCCCAAACTGGTAGAATACCACCACTGCATAAAATACAGTGAAAATAAAAATTAAAAATAAGGGGGAGGGGTTGGAGAAAGTGCAGGATAGTCTTGCTGGTGCCTTTGTGCCAAACCACATGGTGCTTTGAAGGTTAAATCTGGACTTTCAATGGCATTCAGATTTTGTTCCTTTAATATAAGCAGATCTTGGTCATTTCTGAACATCCCATTGAAAGTTGGGAACTTGAGATGATGCCATGTCATCTGTTCTGGCAGTGAAGTAGTTTTTCCCATGCCTTCTGATGCTGGTTGCAAGTTGAAGGTGCACAGAAGTGAGGAGGAACAGCTGGGGCCTGTTCTAGATGTGCGTATGCACAGAGAAGGTAGGAGAGGTGAACAACGGAGGACAATGAGCTGGCTCAGGAACCCAAACAAACGTGGATGCTGACTGGCCCTTCCCTGGCTGAGGAATAAATAGGAGGAAAGGGGAGTGGTTGGAGCAGACAACTGTTTGCATTTCTACAAAGTTTACTCCTTGTGTGCTTTGTGCAACAAAGACTGCCTTGCCAGAACTCAGGTTTGTCCATTTCTCTGACATAATTTGCAGTCTTCCAGCTGGAAGCTCACAGCCTTGCTTTTATCAGGCTGATAAGGACTATCACTTCAGTTAACTCCTTGCAGGATTCTTGCCTGAATTTTCTGGTGTTGAATGCAGTTAATTCCCATGGTATAAATAAAGAGGGGGGGGTTTCATATGCAAGGAATCTGTTTTTTCCTTTTGAAAAGTCCAGGTCAGAATACCAGGTCAATCAGGTAGAGCTGGAAAAAGACAGTCCAGGACCACTCCTTCCCTCACCTCATTTTACAAAAGGAAACAAAAAGAATTTCCTTCTGAATGGGGAGTAAATCTTAATGCACATCATTTGCTCTCTATTCCACTAATAGAGAGTAGAACAGTGTAGCTCATTTAAACTGCAGATGTGATGACCCAAAGAAGCGTGGCAGAAAGGTAACATGGTAGGAGTCCCTTTATTAGCTCCAACTTTGCCCCCAATGTCCAGGTTACCTTCTGGGCTGGAGAAAAACTCTCCCAGGAACAGCCTTTGACTGCAGAGAATGCAGTCCAAAGGAGGGTCAACACAAACTGTAACTATAAGTCCAGTTAAGGCAAAAGAAGGGAATTAGTCCATCAGGGCAGGACCAAAAATTCCAGATGTGGAGGCATGGCAATAACATGGTTGGGAGGATGCCAGGAATGCAGACAACCAAAGTCAACACAAGATAAACTCATGTTTGTTCCCAGAAGACACCACACTCATCTTGCATCTCTTTTAAACTGTCATTCCCAGGTGTGGCTAATGAAGGGAATCGGGGCCCTTTCCTCCCCCATAAGCCATGAAACCCATGTTGCTCTCTTCTCCATTTCTCCCTGCGTGCCCTAGGATGAAGATGGGGTGGGTCTGGGTCATCCTCTGAATTTCCTCTCACCTTGTTCTACCTCTTTCCTGCTCTGCCCACCTGGACTTTGTCCTTCCCCAGTTTCCTCCACAGCCAATGGAGCCACACTCCCACTCCCTGTCAGCTGTTTGTCTTCCACCTTGGATCAGACTCCGACAGAGGGATTACAGAAGAATCAAAAAAACTTTAATAATGACTTGAATGATGAAAAAATTAGGAGGGGACTCAACAAAGCCTCAGGGATCAAAGTAACCAAACATGCTTAAAAACAACAATAGCAAAGCCAACCCAACATATTTTTAAAGGTGCTTTTGATTAAAATCATGGTAAACTGAAGTGCTGGAAACAACTAAACCCACCTTGCTTATGACAATGCTTCTTTCCAAGTTGTTCATGGGACATCAGTGGGAAAAACTGCCATTAATGAAAAATAAAAATATGGGTGATTATTGCGGATTAATAAATGCTTTGTGATTAGTCACATCGCTTGATTTTCAATTATTTAATGAGCTAGCCTTATTTTCACTTAGAAATCGGAACAAATACAATACTGACCAGAAATCAAAATAAAAGTACCCAATCTAACCATAAATCAGAGGTTCTTGTGCCTCATTATATTCTCCCTACAATTCAGATGGGGTCTCAGTAAGATAATGTAACACTTGGGGAAAAAGATACAAGCCAAGAGATCAGTCCCAGAGGCCAAGATGGAGAAGATCTCCACGGCCACCATGGACTTCCCTTTGGTGCTCAGGTAGGTGGGGAGGAAGGCAATCCAAACACTGCAAAAGACCAGCATACTAAAAGTAATGAACTTGGCTTCATTGAAGCTATCTGGCAATTTCCTAGCCAAAAAGGCCATGATAAAACTCATGAGGGCCAGAAAACCCAGATAAGCCAGGACTGTGTAAAACATGGAAGTTGAGCCTTCATTACATTCCAAGATGGTCTCTCCTACCAAGGAGTAGAAGTCCATGTTGGGAAATGGAGGATCAGTTACCAACCAGGTGGCACAAAGAATTGCTTGGACTAGGGGACAGGCTGAGACAATGGAGTTGGTCAGTGGTTTTCCTAAGAGTTTTCTTGTCCTGTTCCCTGGCTTGCTGGCCATGAAGGCCAGAACCACCATGACTGTTTTTGCCAACACAGAGGAAACTGCAAGAGAAAAAAGAATGGCAAAGACAGTTTGTCGGAAGAGACAGGTGAGCTTCCCGGGTCGACCAATGAAGAGGAAGGAGCAGAGGAAGCAGAGCAGGAGGGAGAGCAGGGGGATGTAGGTGAGATCTCAGTTGTTGGCTTTGACGATTGGCGTATCATGGTGTTTAAGAAAAATTGTCAGAACTGCCAACGTGATCATGGACAGAGAAAATGTGAATGAAGCTAAAGCATATCCCAGGTGGTCTTGATAGGAGAGGAAGTGGATCTTCTTGGCAATGCAGTGGTCCTTCTCCTTGTTGGGATATTGGTCTTCTGGGCAGGGATTACAGGAAGCTGCATCTGAAATCAAGAATCACTTTTCATTTCATGATTTGTCAAAAAAGACTAATCATAAATACTGAGAGTATTTGCACCAAGACAAATTCCTCGTGTGTCCAACCACACTTAGCCAATAAAGAATTCTATTCTATTCTATTCTATTCTATTCTATTCTATTCTATTCTATTCTATTCTATTCTATTCTATTCTATTCTATTCTAAGGGCTAATCATCCTTTACTACTGATAATTCTAAGGATACATTAGTCAGAGGCAGGGATGCTTTCAGCTCTTTGGCAGAACTCCTCTGCTTTGCATTTTATATCTATTCATTCAGATTTGTTTTGCAGGGAAAGGCTGGCAGCCATAGCTAGATCAGTTTCCTCTTTCTCCAATGGGTCTATCAATTTCCTGGGAGACTGATAGTGCTGACAGAAGAAGCACACCTGAAGTAATAAAAACTAAAACGTGAACCTCACATGCCTGTCCTTCATGAAAAGATTGGTAGCTGGATTTCCCAATGGGTTATTTGGAGAAGGAGTAGAAAGTCTAGTGGGGAAACCATGAATTGTGCCCTAAAACTATCTTGCATTAAATTTCAGAACAGCAGGAAATGAAGTCAAAGGGGGCAGAATAGTTTAGATCTATAAAAGATGAATATTTTAAAGAATCTATCAGAATGATAAGAAAATCGATATGGCTTGTTTGATCCTGGAAAGAATACCCTTAAAAGTGTGCTCTACCTGTCTGATTAGAAATGGTGCCTTCTCAACAAGGGGCACATTGGTAGCAGCAAACCTGCTGGCCCTCTGGAACTCTTCTCCTCTCTCCTGCCTGGCACCTCTTCATGCCACACCTGGCAAGGGGCACCTTCTAAAAGAGAAAAGAGAAATATTCCAGACCAGGGATGTCAAACTCAAGGCCAGTGATGTGGTTGGATCCAGCCTGTGGGGCCATCCTGGTCTATCCAATGAGAGGATGTTGAGACTCCAGAAAGAGTGCAGAGAAGATCAACCAAGAGGATTAGGGGACTAGAGGCTAAAACAGATGAAGAACGGTTGCTGGAACTGGGTATGTCTAGTTTAATGAAAAGAAGGACTAGGGGTGACATAATAGTAATCTTCTGATATCTAAGGAGCTGCCATAAAAGAGGGGGTCAATCTATTCTCCAAAACACCTGAAGGCAGGACAAGAAGCAACAGGTGGAAACTCATCAAGGAGAGAAGCAACTTAGAACTAAGGAGAAATTAACTGACAGTGAGAACAATTAACCAGTGGAACAACATGCCCCCAGAAGTCTTGAATACTCCAACACTGGAAGTTTTTAAGAAGATGTTGGATAACCATTTGTCTGAAGTGGTGTAGGGCTTCCTGCCTAAGCAGGGGGTTGGACTAGAAGACCTCCAAGGTCCCTCCCAACTCTGTTATTCTATTATGTTCTGTTCCTACTCTACATTCTCTTCTCTTCTCGTCTCTTCTCTTCTCTTCTCTTCTCTTCTCTTCTCTTCTCTTCTCTTCTCTTCTCTTCTCTTCTCTTCTCTTCTCCTCTCCTCTCCTCTCCTCTCCTCTCCTCTCCTCTCCTCTCCTCTCTTCTACTCTCCTCTCCTCTCCTCTCCTCTCCTCTCCTCTCCTCTCCTCTACTCTACTCTACTCTACTCTAGGAGGAAAGATCAGCCCGGTCTACCCAGTGTGAAGATCAGGGCAGCCTTGCTTCAGCCATGTCTACCTGGTGCAAAGAGGAAAGATAAGGCCAGTGTAACTTTGGCGCGGTCTACCCAATGTGAAGAGGAAGCATGCCAGCAGTTTGGGGAGTGGTATCAAGCTGGCCACACCCACCCAGTTGACCACACCCACCCATCCAGTCAGCCATGCCCACCTGGCACCCCCAAGTTCAACCACAGCCCTGATGCAACTCTCAATGAAATTGAATGTGACATCCCTGCTGTAGACAGCTTGAGCGTTGAATATGCTTCACTCATTCATTTGTACATTTGTGTATCCATCCAAATGTTTTGAAAGTATATGATAAATTAGCAGAGGTGGTATTCAGTCAGTTCTAACCAGTTCTGGATAACCTTTGAGTAGTTGGGAGAACCGGCCAATGCCACCTCTGACTGGCTTCACCAACCCCATCTCTTCTCTGCCTCCCATTGAATCCCAGCTGATCGGCTGGGTCTTCTTTGGTTGCCCTGCACAGGAGAACAGAGCTGGAAAGCAGGTCAGGGGGTTGGAGAGGGAATGGGATTTTGCAGTAACCTTCTTCTGCCATGCCCACCAAGCCACACCCACAGAACTGGTAGTAAAAAATTTTGAATCCCACCACTGTCTCAAATAGGTGACATGGAAACATTTTTTTCCTTAAAATGGTTTGCAAAGTTTCGATTCGGTAGACCTGTTTTCCAGTTAGGGAAAATGTTTGTCACCCCTGGAAGGGAATCAAGCCACACTCACAGAACTGGTAGTAAAAAATTTTGAATCCCACCACTGGATTTATTTGACCTTCCAGCTCACCTTTTTTGCCCAGACGATTGCATCAGAGTTGATGGTGAAATCCTGTCCTGCAGGAGCTCCAGGATCTGTTTGTCCAACTTTCACGGGGACAAAAGATTCATTGGGGAGGAGAACCCAGTTGAGAAGATCGTAACGAGCAGATCCCAGTCCATCTTCTGAGAAGGAGACCTCCTCTCCAGCACTCTTGTTGAACCGGATGTTCCTCAAATAGGGAAGAAGCTGAAAGAAAGGAGACCTCCAGAAATGGTTTCTTTTATTTCTTTTATTTTTCTTATATGAATCCATGTATTCATAACTATGTTTTTACTTATACCTATTATCTTGTAAGCTATTGATAAACCAACCAACCAACCAAACAAATAAATAAATTGAATGAATGAATGAAATAGGGGTAGTTGGCTAAAAGCCACAAATGAGACCCCATGGTTTCTATCATTATGTGATGGCCATTATCTTAGAAGATACACCACACCAGGGGTGAGATTCAATTTTTTTTTACTACCAGTTCTGTGGGTGTGGCTTGGTGGGCATGGCTTGGTGGACATGGCAGGAGAAGGATATTGTAAAATCTCCATTCTCTCCCCACCCCACTAACCTGCTTTCCAGCTCTGTTTTCCTATGCAGGGCAACAAAAGAAGACCCAGTCGATCAGCTGGGACTCAAGAGGCAGAGAACAGATGGGAATGGGGTCAGTCAAAAGTGCCTTTGAAAATAGCTTGACCCCCTCCTCCTCTCTTTGGCAGCCCCTCAAATATTGAAAGATTGCTATCATGTCATCCCTAGTCTTTCTCTTCCCTAGACTAACCAGGCCCAGTTCCTGTAACCGTTCATCGTATGTTTTAGCCTCCAGCCCCCTCATCATCCTGGTTGCTCTTCTCTGCACTTTTTCTAGAGTCTCAACATCTTTTTATAGTGTGGTGACCAAAACTGCATGCATTACTCTAGGTGTGGTCTTACTAAGGCTTTCTAGAATGTGATTAGTACCTCCCTTGATTTTGATTGTATCCCTCTGTTAATGCAACCTAGGATCGCATTGGCTTTTTTGGCTGCTGCTACACACTAAGTCAGTACTTCTCTCTCCCCCCCCCCAAAAAAAAAATACACATGAGAAAGTTCCCTCTAGAAAGATCTGTGGATGGTATTTTTTGTCTCAGAAATTACCTGCCAGGATCGTACATTTGAGATCTTCTTCCCATGCCTCAACATGACTGGTCCATGCAATGCATGTAATGCATGTGCCACAGCATAAATGGCATTGTAGATATTGTAACTTTCACCTATCATGCTCATGTCAAATTTTAAAGCTGAGAGATCCTCTAAATTCTCCTTTCCTGTACACAGTTCAAGCCTGCTTGAAGTTTTTTTGCTTGGTTTGTGGACATAGCAGCTAAACATCTTTCCCCACCATGGAGGGTGAAAAATGCCCTCTTGTGTGTTCAAGGAGTCCAAAGAGAGGAGGAAATTTCTGAATTCTGAGACATCCCTGGTGTGATCCCTGAAATGCAAAGCTCCATGGAAGATCTTTACACCAGTGGACACATGATGAAATACCATCAGACTAGGTTTCCAGTGGGAAGTTGAGATCCAAACTTTCCAAAATGACATGCCTTTGAATGTTGTTTGAACGTGCACAATGTACTGTATGTTTTCAATACTTCTGGAATCTCCAAACAGAATAAACACTTCACACATAGACAATTTTTTCCAAACATGACGAAATTTTGAGTTTGACATTTCAATATAATAATAGTCCATGATTTCAGTGAAAGCCAGGCAGATCTCCTTCTCTTTTAGCATTGGCACCAGAGATGAGACGAAACGTTCTCCACTCCCACTTTCAGGGGCAATAAGCCCAACCCAGTTCCACTGGAAATGTAGGAGGAGCTGGACTAAGCCCACATATTGGGGAAATTCCTTGGGATTTATCCGGAAGAAGGAAGGATAAACTCTTCTCTCTCCCTGAGAGAACTCAAAGCCATCACTGAACTGAAAAAAGTGAGAATCTTATTAAGACACAAAGTAAATTTTCATGGTGAATTAAGGGGTCCCCATTGTATGGCTTATTGCCCTGGGCAAGATTGACTTTCTTGGATTAACAAGTTTAAGATTCTTCCTGACTTAGAAAGAGTTAACACTTATGTATTTTGCCTGTTCATGATGTTTCAGAAACTGAGGGAACAAACTATAAACCCTGATACAGAGAATAAACTGCACTGGAATGGTGGCCACACTTTTATAAAAGTCAGGTTCACAAATTGGATTAGCTAATCAAAATATAAAATACAAAAGTAAAATAAAAATAATAGGGGAAGGAAAGAAAGGGAAGGGAAGAGAGAATTTGAAAAGGGAGAAAAAGAAAGGAAAAATGTTTACCTCCGACTCTCTTTAGCATAGTAGAAAATAGCCACATTATAGCCTCAACTTTTTACTTTTACTAGTATATACATAAATATTTTTACTACTATATACCAGCCATTTCTACAGAGACAAATCTGTCCAATCAGCAAAACCAAAATCAAAGTTTAACTTTTTCCACCACAAGCAAAAAACCCAGAAGCAATTTCTAAATTTGAAAGATAATTAGAGATATTCTTCTCTTAGAATAAAGCAATCAATTTAACCGTCTATGCTTTTTCTTTCTTGCTGTGGAAGTAATATACATTTCTGCTTACACTTATTAATCTTTAGAAACTATCATCATTTATATTAACAAAATTCACTATATTCTTTCAGATTCTTTAACCTTAAATGGGGAAAAACGCTTTTTTTTACATCTGTTTTAAAAATGTTTCTAAAATCAGTAAGTTCTAGTACATCTTTTTAAAAGTTCCATTTAATATACATACTTCAAAATTGACTTTCAGTAATATTTTACAAGCTTTAAAAATTACTCCGATTATATATGAGATATCATTTTCAAATCCTTTTATAAACACAAACAAAACACAAAACTATATTAATGTTTTTCTTTCTTTTATCTAGATTAGACCAATAAAAATCCAACTAATTCCAATTAACTCATTAAATTTAAGTCACTCTCATCACATTATTCTCATAGAGTATTTTTTTTCTTTTTTACATTCATTTAAAACTCTAAACGTTTATTTAGAAAATATTTCTAAAATCAATAAATTCTAATACACATTTTTAACTTTCTTAATATAGATACTTTCAAATCCAGTTTCAATTATATTTTAAAAGTTTTAGAAATTACTTAAGCATTATATATAAAGAAAAAGAACACATTTGCAAACCCAATTTACATTAAAAGTTTCGTTCAAATTACATATATCAGACTGATAAAAATCCATTCTAATTCCAATTAATTCACTGCTTTCATCTTATCATCACAGAATAAAATCTTTTCCTTTCTTTGGAATGTCAATCAAGTAATTATAAAGTTCTGCTTTTTCTCAAGGATTTCTCAACTTTATTAATATGGATGAAGAAAAAATCCTAAGTTTGGCCTCTTAAAAATTGCAGGTTTTTGTTGAACTTGTTTTTCCATTGTGTTGGCAGGTTTATATTTAAACCATCATAATAAAGGTTAATGTCAGGTTAATATTGCAAAATTGCAACTGACTTCCCTGCATTGTCAGCTATTTATGAAATTGACTTTGTAGTTTGATAACTTTCTACACATAATTGCATCTCTAAAGTAGTTTGAGTAGTTTTTTTTTTTTTAAAAAACACACCCTTAGAACATAGTTGATCTATAACAGTGGTGGCTAACCTTTTGGGGCTCCTATGCCAAAAATGCCAGCACCCAGAAAGCAATGCATGCGATTTCCCCCCCTTACCTGCACTGTGCCTCTTTGCTGATTTTTGGCCTGTTTGTGGGCTTTTTTGGCCTCCCAGAGGCTTAAAGGAAGCCTCTGCAGCCTTTGCAGGCTGAAAAATGGACCTGTTTCGGCGCCTCCAGTATTTCCAGAAATACAGGAAGTGATGAAATGGGCCTATTTTTTGGCCTCCAAAGGCTTCAGAGCCTTCCCTCAAGCCTTTGGGAGGCCGAAAAAAAGCCCCAAAATCAGCTGGGAGGTATGTGCATGCACAGTGAGGTAAGTTTTCCTGAGGCTTGCATGCCCACACAAATGGCTCTGCATGCCATTGGTTCGCCATCACGGATCTATAAAGTGGTAAGTTTTATTTAAGATTTTTTCAAACATATCTCTGCTAACTAGTTCAAGTCCATGCTCCATCTTCTTAGCTACCTCTTGTAGTCCAAAAGTGGATTTTTTTTGAAAGTCATTTAAGAATTGCTGACTAATCAGAATTGATAAAAATCAGAAAATTTTAGCCATTCACAGCAAAGCAGACCAAGGTACAAATTACTTTAAAATAATAAAATAAAATCCACAATTTTCTATCCTTACGTTTCTCTGTCAGTTAAAAAAAAATAAGATTCCCTGCTTCCTTACTTTAACTTGCCTTCAACAAATTTCTTTCTTGTCATTTAACAATAAAGACATTTCCAGAATGGATCAACCATTTTTTTTTATTTTTTTTCCTTGTTATTTGTGTGCTGGAAGAAACTTTTTAAAAATTATCTTTGACTTTTGTTTCAAGTCTTTGTTTAGTCTGAGCCTTTGCTTTCCTGACTTTGTCATTGCAGATTCTAGCTATCTTTCTTAGTTATATGTCCCTCTTTCCATTTTTTTTATACTTGTCATTTTTGTCTTTCAATTTGGCAAAGAGATGCATGCTAGTTTATTTTGGAATTGTTGTTTTTCTTTTTCAGTGGTATTATGCTGGACTGGGCTTTTATGATCATATTTTTCAGAGTTTCCCAAGCTTCTTGCGTTGTGGCATAGATCTTCAAAAAGAAGTAATAGACTATCACTGAAGAGAGCCTCTTTTAGCTTAAGAAAGTTAACAACCCCTAAAAGTGATTTAAAAAAAAAGAAAGCCAATACATTCAAAAAAATGCAGCTTTTTCAACAACAAAATGACTGCAGGCTCCCCCAGCTGAACAACTCACCAGCTCAACCTGAAGCACAGATTCTAAGCTACTTGCAGACTGTTGTTGGGTTATCTGGGACTTTCCCTAACCCAGGAGAGTTATATAAACCAAAGGAAAGCCAGTTCATTTGGTTAGTAAGTTGGGTGTATCATCAGTTGGCCATCTTCACCGAAAGTTCCACTTTTATGAAAGTCAGGAAGGAATTTCTCTTGTTAAATATAGTACTTCAGAATTATCTCATTATCAGTTTGGGGTTATATAAAAATGCATCTTGACTGATAAAATATAAAGATGGGTTTTGTTGTGTCCGCGAAATGATGCCAGGAGTCGGTGACTTCAAATCATGCTCTTTTATTAAAGTAGGAACTGAACTGGCTCTTTGCAAAAGGTTAGCGGCTTTTATTCTTTCAGCCGCGGCGGCCGCGGCCAATGGCACCGCTTTGAATCTCCCGCGATTCGAATGGACCAATCGCGGGAGATTCTTAGCGAGCCAATCGGCGCGGCTCGCCTGACCAATCAGAGTGCCCCGCGCTTTGGCCAATCAAAGCGCGGGGATCTCAGGAAGGCTAATTAGGGACAGAACAGGTTTTACTACAGAATAGATTCTCTAAGTCATATACTATACACAGGTCTCTGTGTGCTTCTGTTATTTGTCTACTATGTAAAATATCCAGTCAACCTTTCTAACCTGTGGGACCTTGAAGGTGCTGAAGATGGAGGCCATCTGCCTTGAGGATTTGGGGTTGAGACCTCCGATGAAGGAGAGCAGAGGGTCCTGCTTGTCACATTTGTAACCTGGAACCATTTGGCCTCGTGTGGAGAGCATGGAGAGGCTGAAAAACAAAATCCTTCTCTGAATCTGGCTGTTATCATTGATGATGAAGCCAAGGGTGATGTTGGGGAGAAGAACTAGATCCGTGTTCACCTCTTTTACTGCAAACATCAAGGCCAGGAACTGCTGGAAATTCTTCAATACAGGCCTAAAGTAAAAATAACATCGAGGAACATTAGTAAAAGGTAAAGATTTCCCTTGTCCTTTATCACTTTGGTTCTCTCTTGGAGTAGTTTCTTCAGGTAAGCAACTATTGATGAACACAAGGCAACAGAATATAGATTAACAGAGGTCCTAGTCTAACCCTCTGTTGAAGCAGGAGATCAGCGCCATTCTGGACAGACAGTTGTTCAATCTCTTCTTAAAAGCCTCCTGTTGTAAATGCCAAAAATAGAAACACTTGTACATAGTCATACTTTCATTTCCATTAATCTTATATAATATTAACTCATCTCATTGTCCATTTCACTCATCTTTAAAAAAGTTTGCATTTTATATTTGAACTCATTTATTCATTATCAATATCGTATCTTCCATACATAAGTTTTCAAATCTTTATCCCCTATTATTTCCATTTTCAGCTTACCACCTATTTTATTTTACATTACACGTCATTGTTTCCTTAGTTTTCTCTAAGCTGATATATAATAAACAATCTAAAAGAATAAAAATATAGAAAAAACCAATATACAGTATCTAGGATCCGCATGGTATTTTCCATTCCCCTGCTTTAATCATAATAGAATATTCTCAATGCACAATTCTAAATAATCAACTGTATATATAGTCAGCTGTATATATTCCCTCCAATGTCACTAAAATAACTTCTTAATATCTCTCATTTATCTTCACTTTACTTATAATCGTTAATAATCATCTTTTTTAAAAATCCATTTCCATTCCCTCCAGAAAAGGGGTGCATAACAACACCTTTTATGTACAGTTCATATTCATTTATGTAATTACTCATTCCTAAAATATTTCCCTATAAGTTTTATATTGAAGACCAATATATGCTCCATGTGGTATCCCCCTTATAAAATTCCTAACCCTTATCTCTAAATTTTTTGGATATTGTTTATTTTAATTTTAGCCATCTTTCCCTTTTCCAAATTTCCCTGGTCTTTCTTCTTTCTTTCTAACATTTCACCCATCTTCTCCACCCCCCACTTTCCTGTTCTCTTTTTTGAAGTTTCTTCTTGTATAATTTTTTCTTCTTTTGTTTGATCCTGGGAGCATTTTCTTTTTTATTGATTGAGTCTGTCATCAATATCATAGTTTTAATTCCTTTAGTGTCTTCTGGCAAAGTCTCTTGTTCTCCATGTCTGTCTGAGCCTCTTTCTTCTCCACCTCACTGGAATTTCTTTGTTCTGCAACCATCACCATTATTTTCTTTTCCCGGATTTCCAATAATTCCCTTTTTTCTTTGAACATTCCTTCCACCATTTTTTTCTCCAACTTAAAGTCTTTGCTTATTTCTTCCATTTTTATAATAAATTGTTAATATTCAAAGTCTTTTATTGCAATCCTTGCCAAAAGTCTCCTTTGATCTTCATTTCTTTTGTTAATCCTTCTGTCTCTTTGTCACAATCAACACCCAACAGTCCCGGGAAGTTGCATCTGTATATCCTCTTGGTGGTATTTCTCCCCCTTTCCACCAAATTTCTGGGGTCCTTATTATTTTATTTGTCTTTCATTTCATAACAATTAGAAGTCCAGGAAATTTCCATATAATTTTGCAGGGAAAAAAAGTATATTTGACCATTAGATGGCGCTCTGTATCACTTTCCCCTTTTTAAAGTTCTTTTCTTTTCTCTTTTAATGATATTAAACATTAATTTCCAACCATTTCCACAATTAATTTTCTTAGTATTAACCAATTCCAGGCAGGTCCAGCATTTAATCCAATGCCTAATTAGTGCCAGTTTATTATATTCAAAGTTCAGTCTCTGATTCCATTGTAATTTTTTATAAACCAGTTTTGTTTACCTTATATTTTCCTCTTTTTTTCCCCCTGTTCGCCGCTGTGTTACTCTTATGCAAGGGCACTTTCTTTCTGCTTCTCGGTGTTATTAAGAAGAAATCAAGTTCTTTTATCTGGTTGCACGTGTCTCATCACTTCACCGCTCCAAAGCAAAACCTAAATCCTGGCAGCTTTCCACCTTCAAGGCAGCCTGATTTTCATTCAATTCAATTGTATAGAATGTGAAGGATGTGTGTTTGTGTTTTATTTTTATAGATATAATGTACACTGAAGATGGCATTTAATTTAGTTGTACAGGGTGCGTAATGACAATAAACTAAACTAAATTGCTTAATTAGTTGTCCACTAGAACTCCAAGACCCCATTCACAGTTACTACTGTTAGAGATACACACCCTTGCAGAACATGCAATGGCAGTCTAGCAGGCAGGCAAATGATTTGAGATAAACGTTGTTTTAGTTTACACTCAGTAAGACAGATACACTGTGCAGTTAAATAGTTTTTTATTCCAGCAAGAGTTATAGCATAGTCAAAAACAGTCCATATGTTATACACTAGTTCAGTCCATCCAGGGATTAATCAGTTGCAAAATCCAGTGTTGAAAATAGAGGTCAGTAAACTTACAAATAATCAGTCCAGCAATATATCTCTTTTGCAGTCAGAGATATGAGGAAAATCAAACCCCTTTTCTTTGTTTCAGCAACAGCAGGGAAAACACACAGTTATCACCATCAATCTAACATTGTCAGCTATCCAGTAAAAGCCAGCTAACAGTGAGCTCTCTTGCTCCCTCTTATGGTGATTTTACAACCGCACCCAAAATACATGCTTTGCAGTTAAAGTGATACTTACACTTAAACTCACTAACATAGTTTATATATTATTTTTGCCCAAACTAAGTTAGGTAACCAATGTTGTCCCTAACAACTACTATTGAGCCAGGTACCACCAATTGTATACATGTGCATTTGCTTTGTCTTGCCTTACATTTCTCACCACCGAATTCCATTTTGTTATTCAGGGCCCAAGTCTGTCAAGATTCTTCTTGATCTTAAGCTTATCTTTTAAAGTGTTGGCTATTTTCCCCTGCTTGGTGTCATCTGCAAATTTGATGATTTCCCCTTCTATGCCCTCATCTGAATCATGTCAATGGTGTGACCAGCAAACCCAAGAAAATTCTAGTGAAGTGAAGGATCAGGGGAGACATGATAACAGTCTTCTAATCTTTGAGGGGCTGCCACAGGGAGGAAGGGGTCAGGCTATTTTCCAAAGCCCCTGAAGGCCAGACAAAGAATAATGGATGGAAAC
Source organism: Hydrophis major (assembly GCA_033807585.1). Taxonomy (NCBI): domain Eukaryota; kingdom Metazoa; phylum Chordata; class Lepidosauria; order Squamata; family Elapidae; genus Hydrophis; species Hydrophis major. Next base: position 3,364,359 of record CM066328.1, read on the forward strand.
TGACCAAGGAGCAATTAAACCTGGAAATAAGGAGAAACTTTCTGACAGTGAGAACAATCAACCAATGGAAAAGCTTGCCTTCAGAAGTTGTGGTAGCTCCATCACTGGAGACTTTCAAAAAGAGATTGGGCTTCCATTTGTCAGAAATGATGTAGGGTCTCCTGCTTGGGTGGGGATGACCTAGAAGGTCTCTTCCAACTCTGTTAATCTGTAACCTGAATCTGTAAACACTCTCGGGAACTTTCTAATTCCAAAAGTAAAATTTATTGGAGACACCATTTCAGCACTGAAGAATTAAAACCAGCCCTGAGGTTTTCCTGTGCAAAGCTACATAGTTAAACATTACAGTCCCATAGTTAAATTTTAGAGACCCAGAATGCTGTCCAATTATGAAGAAGTCTTTTGTTTTGAGAACAGTTCACTTCATTGTCAGATGCTTGCAGAATTGACCTTGATGGGTTCTTGGCTCACACAATCTTGGCTGGTCTGCATTCCTTCTCATCCTTCCCTTCCCCCCAATTCATTGGCAAGTTGAATAGCGATACTTGTGAAATGGTTCAGATTAAAGTAAGAAAAGCACAAAGATTCTAGTTACACAAGAATATTGCAAACATCACAAGCAAAAATGTATCTGACAAAGCAAACAATTAACTGGATGTTTCCCACTGGGTGAAACTTACGTAGCTGAATCAGAAAGCTGGAATGGGTCCCTCTCAAATTCTGGGGTATCAGAGTAGTGAACAATTCCCAGGGGTAAATTCCCACCAATAATCAAGTCACCAGGCCTATAATAGCCCCATTCATCCAGCATTTTCAAAGGGCTTCTGAAAGAAGATACAGTTGAAATCTTCTTAGCAATAGAGTTAGGCAGAAGCCAGAAGAGCAGCAACAGCCCAGTCATTCTTGTCACCTTCCTTCCTAGATCAGAAAAACAAAGTAACAGAGTTGGAAGGGACCTTGGAGGTTCTCTAGTCCAACCTCCCTATACCATTTCAAATAATGTCCAATGTTTTCTTTGAAACCTGATAGAGCACCCACAACTCCCGAAGGCAAATTGTTTCACTGATTAATTGTTCTGATTTCTCCTGCTTTCTAGGTTGATTCTCTCCTTGACTACTTTCCATCCATTGCTTCTTGTTCTGCCCTAAGGTGCTTTGCAGAATAGCTTGACTCCTTCTTCTTTCTGGCAGATATTGGAAGACTGCTATTGGATCACTCCTTCTCCTTCTTTTGACTAAACTAGAGAAACCCAATTCCTGCAACTGTTTTTCAAATGTTTTAGCCTCTCATTAATAATCTTTGCTGCTTTTCTCTGCACTCTTTCCAGAGTCTCAACATCTTTTTTATATAATTGAGACCAAAACTGGTTGCAGTATTCCAGGTGTAATAAAAAAGATCAAGCTTTGTGCAGAAGCTAAATTGCAGGTAGCAACGGAAATTTCAGCAGAGCTTTAGCCCAATAGAGGCAGCCTGTGCCATATGGATGGTCCCAGGGCAAAGTTAAATCCACCATGCTTCCTCTTACCTACCTTTGTCCTACGACCGAAGAGGAAACTAAGTGCAAATGAGAGAAGTTGACATGTTCTGCCCCCATTTGGAGAACTCAGACATGTTTTAATAGCTTGGAAGTTTTTTTATCTAGAAATCCACAGGGGATGCATTGAGAATTACTGTTCTTCTGAAAATTGCAAGGAAAAGAAATTGTCCTATCCACTCAGTACTACATTTTGTTTGTGCACCAGAAAAGGGAAAAAAAAAAACATGTTTGTGTCTGTTGTTGCTATTCCACAGAGCATATGGAGTTGAGAGACAAAGTGGAGTTGACTTTTTGACCTACATGAAATTGAGCAGCTGCACACAAGATGGACTTTGGCATGAACCATAGTTTGTTGAAATACTATAAGTGGTGAATGGGGTATGTTCAGGGGTGGGATTCAAATTTTTTAACAATTGGTTTTGTGTGCATGGCTTAGTGGTCATGATATTGGCTGGGCGTGTCCAACTCAATGTCACTCACAATGAGGCACGCATCTCCTCGCCTGGTCTTTCATGACTATGGGGATGCTGCAACAGTTGTAAGTGGGAGAGTATCCAGTCTCTTTCTCTTACTGATCGCAGTGATTTATCAGAAAACTATGTAAGGGGTTGGGAGGAAGGGGTCCTTGTGGATATTATTCTGCTAGTCATTAGTGACTCTTGAGGGCCAGCACTCATCTCTGTTTCAAGGCCATTGAGCCAGCACTGTCCGAAGACACTTCCAAGGTCATGTGGCCTGCATGATGTCAGAGACTGCAGTTACCTTCCCACTGGTGGTACCTATTTATCTACTTACCTTTTCGTGCTTTAAAACTGAGAGGTGGGCAGGAGCTAGAGCAAGGAATGAGAACTCGCCCCGTGGCATGGTGCGGTGCGCGGGTCTTGAACCCAGGCTGCCGGTTTCCCAGATGAGAAACCCAGTGAACTGCTGAGCCACTGTGCTGACCCATGTAATGGTCTCCTCCATAGGAATAGTGGGAGACTGACCCCTCCGGTAAAAAGATGTGCTCTCATAGCTGCACATTTCAGAAAGGAGGGGAAAGGTACGCATGCATACATATTGATAAGGAATAACTTAATAGATCTGGGGGTATTTCCTGCCCTTCTCTTATCTACAGAGAAGAACAGTCTTTGAAAAAATGGCATCTTGAGAATCAGGGATTGTGTTCTGACCTTGGGTTCCCCAGAAAACTCTAAGCAGACACTTTGTTCTGGCAAAGCCCCTTTTATTAAAATGAAGGTGAATTTCTTGCATTCTCATTCAGCCAAAGGCCTGGCAAACAGTCTTTCCAGAGTGTCCTAAGGAGCACAGACCTTATCTAGCCTGGAGAGCTGCCAAGTAACTATTTCCAAACACGGTGCTGACAAGGAAGAGCTCGGCAGAGAGTCTCTGAGATGCACAGACAGAGCTTCAGACAGCTGCAATTAATGAATTGTTTCTTGTAACTCCCCTCCCTTTTTGCTCCTCTTTTAATCCCTACAGGAGGGATTAAATAAAATTCTCTGATTTTTAGGGGAGGACTAGCCGCCGAGAGTTGCCTCCAAGTGGGATGAGTGGTGCACAAGTTGAATAAATAAAACACTGCGACTTTTTTTTTTGAATTTTTTTTATTGATTTTCTACAAACAAACAAGAGAAACAAAACATTAAAACATCAACTCTCTTATGTACATCCAGCGTGTTGGTTGGTTCATCAGTTTTGTGCATTCATTTTGTAGTCTCAATTACAATTATGTTACATAACAACTCATATTGTCGATCCAAACTTATATATCCTAATATCGCTATTAAAAAAACTTTTGACTATACTTTTAATGATTCATGCTTTATGAGATAACAATACTTTAAATAGTTTATTCTACAACAAATCATATAATCATACCAAATCTATCCTAAAAACACTTTATAAATATAATGTTAAATAACAAAGACAAAAGAAAAAATAAAGATATTCCTTGCTATCTAACATGCTAAATATTCTATTATTGTATTTTATCATCTAGCCATTGATAAAAAAGATCCCAAATTTCATAAAATTGTTTATCCTCTTGCTCTCTAATTTCAAATGTCAATCTACTCATCTCAGCACATTCCAATATTTTCTTAATAATTTCTTCCTGTGATGGTATTTTCTCATTCTTCCAGTTTTTAGCAAATACAATCCTAGCCGCTGTTAATCCATTTACAATCAAATATTTCAAGTCTTTACTGTATGTATCTGGTAAAATTCCCAATAGAAAAAACTCCGGTTTCAAATCTATATGTTTCTTTATCATTTTTTCCAACCACATGCGAATTTTAGTCCAATATTTTCTAGCATCCTCACAAGTCCACCACATATGGTAATACGAGCCGGGTATCTGATGACATTTCCAGCATTTTTCAGATTTGTTCTTAAACATTCTTGCTATTCTTGTCGGGGGAAAGTGCCACCTGTAAAACATCTTATACAAGTTTTCTTTATATGCTGACATTGTCATTTTATAATTCTGAGACCACAATTTTTGCCATTTCTCTAGATCAATCCCATATCCAAAATTCTTCCCCCAAACAATCATAGTTTCTTTAACTTGTTCTTCCTCTAATTTCATTCCCAGTAAATAACCATATAATTTTTTAATCACCTTCTCATCAGTACCCATCAAGATCTTATCTAAATCAGTCTGCTTATCATAGAATCCCTCCGTTTTAGAATCTTCATCATACCTTGAATGTATTTGCGCATATGAAAACCAATTCATCTTTATACCTTGTTCCTCTAAGTTTTGAATCGATTTAAGTTCACCCTTTTCATCCAATAGTTCCCCATATCTAACTGTTTGTTCGTTCGTATAAATTATAGGATAGGAAAATGCTTCAATAGTCGATAACCAAACTGGAATTTTCAAATAACATTGTCTTTTTAGCTTCTCCCAGTTTAACCACAAAGACTCCCGTATATAATGTCTTCTAAAATAACCCTGTGTTTTAGTTCCCTTATATCATAAAAAAGCATGCCAGCCCAACAGCAAATCATGACCTTCTAGTGTCAACAATCTAGTCTTTCTTAATGTTATCCATTCTTTTTTCTTTTTTTAAAAAGGTTTTATTAATTTTCTACAGACAAACAAAACAAACAAAACATAAAAACATCAACTCTCATATGTACATCAAGTGTGTCAGTTGGTTCATCATTTTTGTGCATTCATTCTGTAGTCTCAATTACAATAATGTTACATAACAACTCATATCATCAATCCAAACTTATGTATCCTAATATCACCAAAAAAATTTTATTTTTGACTATATTTTTAATCATTCATGCTTTATGAGCTAACAATACCTTAAACCAATTTACTCTATAACAAATCCTATCATCATATCATATCAATCCTTAAAAAACCTTTTATAAATATAATGTCAAATAACAAAATAATAACAAAACATTCTAACATTCTAAATATTCTATTGTCGTATTTTATCATCTAACCATTTATAAAAAAGATCCCAAATTTCATAAAATTGTTTATCCTCTTGCTCTCTAATTTCGAATGTCAATCTGCTCATCTCAGCACATTCCAATATTTTCTTAATAATTTCTTCCTGTGATGGTATTTTCTCATTCTTCCAGTTTTTAGCAAATACAATCCTAGCCGCTGTTAATACATTTACAATCAAATATTTCAAGTCTTTACTGTATGTATCTGGTAAAATTCCCAATAAAAAGATCTCCGGTTTCAAGTCTATATGTTTCTTTGTCATTTTTTCCAACCACATGTGAATTATAGTCCAATATTTTCTAGCATCCTCACAAGTCCACCACATATGGTAATACGAGCCGGGTATCTGATGACATTTCCAACATTTTTCAGATTTGTTCTTGAACATTCTTGCTATTCTTGTCGGAGGAAAGTGCCACCTGTAAAACATCTTATACAAGTTTTCTTTATATGCTGTTGACATTGTCATTTTATAATTTTGAGACCACAATTTCTGCCATTTCTCTAAATCAATCCCATATCCAAAGTTCTTCCCCCAAACAATCATAGTTTCTTTAACTTGTTCTTCCTCTAATTTAATTCCCAGTAAATAACCATATAGTTTTTTAATCACCTTCTCATCAGTACCCATCAAAATCTTATCTAAATCAGTCTGTTTATCATAAAATCCCTCCTTTTTGGAATCTTCATCATACCTTGAATGTATTTGTGCATATGAAAACCAATTCATCTTTATACCTTGTTCCTCTAAGTTTTGGATCGATTTAAGTTCACCCTTTTCATCTAAAAGTTCCCCATATCTAACTGTTTGTTCCTTCTTATAAATTATAGGATAGGAAAATGCTTCAATGGTCGATAACCAAACTGGAATTTTCAAATAACATTGTCTTTTTATCTTCTCCCAATTCAACCACAAAGACTCCCGTACATAATGTCTTCTAAAATAACCCTGTGTTTTAGTTCCCTTATACCATAAAAAAGCATGCCAGCCCAGCAGCAAGTCATGCCCTTCTAATGTCAACAACCTATGTTTCCTTAATGTTATCCATTCTTTCACCCACATCAAACTTGCAGCTTGATAATACAATTCCCAATTAGGCAGGCCAAAACCTCCTCTAATTCTAGCATCTTGCAGAAGCTTTAGCTTTATTCTCGCTTTTTTACCTTGCCATATAAACTTCAACATGATTTTATTTAAATCTTCAAAATAGTCTTTTCCAAGCCTAATTGGTATTGTTTGAAACAAAAATAGGATTCTGGGTAAAATATTCATCTTAATTGTTGAAATTCTCCCTATTAATGACAATAGCAAGTTTTCCCACTTCTTCAAGTCTGTAGCTATCTGTTGTTTAAGTTTAATATAATTATTCTCTTTTAATGTGCTACATCTTGCTGTCAAGTATATCCCCAGATACTTAACCTTATTTGTAACCTGGATTTTCAACAGATCTGCCAGTTCTTCTCTTTGTCTCAGTAGCATGTTCTTTGTCAAAATCTTTGTTTTATCTTTATTTATTTTCAAACCAGCCACCTCACCATATATCTCTATCTTTTCCAATAACTTTGGAGCTGTTTCTAATGGATCTTCCAAAATAAAAGCTAAATCATCAGCAAAAGCTTGTAGTTTGAATTCTTCCTTTTTAATTTTCATTCCTTTTATGCTTTTATCATCTCTAATATTTCTATTCAACACTCCCAAAGTCAATACAAATAGCAAAGGAGATAGGGGACATCCTTGTTTTGTGCCTTTTCTTATATTAATAAAGTCTGTAAGTTCTTCCTCCATCATTACCTTTGCTGTCTGTTTATTGTATATGGCTTCTATTGCTTGAATAAATTTTCTGGCAAAGCCCATCTGTTCCAATAGTAATAACATAAATCTCCAGTTCACGTTATCAAATGCCTTTTGAGCATCTAGAAATATCAAAGCCATTTGCTTTTCAGGATGAGCCTCATAGTATTCCAAAGTATCCAAGATTACTCTCATATTGTCTCTAATTTGTCTCTTTGGCAGAAATCCATTTTGATCTGGGTGGATAAAATTAATTAAATTTTTTTAAGTCTTTCTGCTAAAATTGAAGCAAAGATTTTATAGTCTGCATTCAATAAAGAAATAGGTCTATAGTTCTTAATTTGCAGTGAATCAGCCTCTTCTTTTGGAATAATTGTAATAGAAGCCTCTGACCATGTTTTGGGTATCATCTTCTTTGACATAGCTTCATTCATAACTTCTAGCAATGGGATGCTCAATGATTCTTGAAATGTTTTATAGAATTCTGCCAGAAGCCCATCTGGACTTGGTGCTTTCCCATTATTTTGTTTCTTAAGTGCTTCATTTAATTCCATCATTGTTATATTGCTTTCTAGCATTTCTTCAGTCTCTTCAGCTATCTTCAGTAGGTTAGCATTCTGTAGATACTGTTTGACTTTTTCCTCATCAATATTCTCTTGTTTATAAAGTTGCCCAAACAAACTTGGCCTTGATCATCTATTAGCTTCAATATTTTTCTTGATTCTTTCTCCTTTCTCAATTTATATGCTAGCCATTTACCTGGTTTATTTGCATCTTCAAAATAATTCTGTTTAGCATTTCTAATTTTCTGTGCCAATTCTTCTTTCTCTATTAATTCCATTTTATGTTTAATTATATCCAGCTTCAATTTAATATCTTTTTTCTGTGGTATTTTCTGTAATTCTTTTTCAAGTCTTTTATACTCATCTTCCAAGGCCTTAGAAGCTTGCCTTTTCCTAATATTCTTTTTTCTTGTATAATCTATTATCAAACCTCTAGCATATGCCTTCATTGTATCCCAAACATTCTGCGTTGAAGTATCTTCTTTTTTATTTTCTCTAAAGAAAAAAGCCAATTCTTTCTCCATCCATTGTGTAAAATCTTTTTCCTTTAAGATAGTATTGTTTAATGTCCATCTTGATCTTTTTTTTTGTCCCTTCCATTTAATTGTCATTGGGCTATGATCTGTCCAAGTCCTTGTTTCAATATTTGTTTCTTGAATATTAGATATTAATTCTGTTGAGATCCAAATCATATCCAATCTGGACCATGATAAATGTCTATTTGAATAGAAAGTATGTTGTTTAGCTTTAACATTTCTTTCTCTCCAAATGTCTTTAAAAGTTAATTCATCTGTCATTTAAAAAAAGGATTTAGGGAGAGCCTTTCTATTTTGCTTTGTTGTTGTTGCTATATAGTCCAGTTTATTGTCCACAATTCCATTAAAGTCTCCCTCATAATTATATTAACATAGTCCAGTCCAATTATTTTCATGTGTAATTTTTTTATAAAATTCTTCTTGTTTATCATTCGGAGCATAAATTGCAATCAAGAGTATTTATATATTATTGTCCATTATTTCCACCATTAATACTCTTCCGTCTTTATCCGTATAGACCAATTTTGCTGGGATAGCCTCTTTAATGTATAGAACCACTCCTCTTTTCTTTCATTGAGTCAAAGAAGTAAATATTTTCCTTAATTTTGGCTGTACTAACAATTGTTCATGTTTTTTTTAATATGTACTTCTTGTAGACAAATTATATCAAATTTTAATTTCTCTAATTTATGAAAGGTTTTCCTTCTTTTAACAGCTGAATTGAGTCCATTTATATTCATTGTAATCAGTTTTTTTGCTTCCATGATTATGCTTTATATTTAGGTCTAACAGCTCTCGTGGATCTCACTTCACGTTGTTCTTTACTATCCACCTCTCCATCTCCCACCTCAACATCCCACTTTTATCTTGTTCAACCACTGTTAATCTACTGTCAATATTTCCAATTTTCTCCTCTCTTTGTTTATCTTCTTCCTCAAATTTTTTGGAATCTCTCCTCATACTTCACCATCATTTGTTTAATATTTTCCACTTTTTCATCAGTCTTCTCTGTTCTTTGTTCAATAGTGTCTGTTTTTATCTTAAGATCTTGAATTCCTTGCATAATCATCTGTAAAGTCACTTTTTCTTGTTCATTATCTTGCTTCAACATTGTCTGAATTAAACATTGTCCTCCAGCTGGTGGGGAGGCAGAGGTAGAAGTAGAAACACCAGATGATATTGGTTTCCTGCTCATTTTAATGCTTCAAAAGCTTCAAATTCTTTTTAGCTTTTAATCCAACTGGTAGAATAGCCAATTATAATCCAAAAGGGAAAAATCCAATAGTAAAAAGCCCAATGCCAAAAAAGAAAAAGGAGAAAAAGAAGAGGAAAGATCTTCAGGTTCTTCTAGACCCTAATCCAATTACGGAGTAGTCCACCATAAAAAATGAAAAATAGAAAAAGGAAAAAGCCCAAAAATAATAATATTGATTAAGAAGAAAAAGAACAAAAAAAAAAAGTAAAAGAAAAAAAGAAATTCCTTCAGGTTCTTCACACCTTAATCCAATTGGGAAGTCTCAATAATAAAAAAGAAAAAGCAGAATGGTCCAAAAACATGGATAGAAAAAGCAAAAGGGTCCCAGTAAAAAGAAGGAGAAAAAAAAGAAAAATAAAGAAAAAGTTCTGAGGCTTTCCCTTTGAAATAAAAAGCAAAAATAAGAATATTACTAGAATTAAAATTTACAAAGAGGCTGGTGAGTAGGGGTATCACAGGTGAAAAAAAAAAAAGAAGAAAGCACACTGCACTTTATTTAGTTGTCCAAGGCTCTTTTTATGACTCTCTTCTCCACTAGCTTCAAAGCCAAGCCTCAAGTGTTGAAATATTGATAAGAGTCCAGGAAAACACCTGAAATAATACTTTGCTGTGCTCTCCCTCTATCTTATCAAATTGAAATGTCCTTGAGAAGGAGTCTTCTTACAGTTCTCTCCAATTCAAATAAAATGTTTTCAAGCCTCTAGTTGGCAGTGTTACAAAGTTTCTTAATACACTTCCCCCCCAGCCAGAAAAAAATAGTTTATAAAAAGAAAAAATAGCCAAAGGGAGCCTCTATCCTAAAAGAAAATTAAAAAATCAAAAGGAGCATAAAAATATATATCAGAGAAAATTCAGTCTGGTTAACTACAAAGTCACACTAAAGTCCCCCCCCAAAAAAAAACCTAGGAAAAAAAAAAATCCAAGCCTCAATTTGACATCACTTTAAGAAACGCCACTCATACAGTTTTGTCAAAAGAAAAAATCTCACAGGTTTCTTCTCACTGTCAGCCTCAAGATACCTTCCCCTTCTACCTTTCTGCTAAGATACCTTCCCCTTCCTGCCTATCTGCTATTATTTCATTATTTCTCTCGGCTGTCATGGCAATGGTGGGAGGGGGGATTTTATATGGGAAGAGAGCTGGAGGTGTTTGCATTCCTTGCTGGGCTAGCAAGGGGAGGGGGGATTCTTGTCTTTAACTTTCCGTTTCCTGGCTATCTTTTCCTCTTTTGCACAACTGCGAACTTTTATCAAAATATGTCAAGGTCATTTGACAAGACGTCTCATCACCATCTGAAGATGACCACATGAGCCGTTTCAAAAGTTTTAATTGGAAGAATCATTTGAACTTTGGGGGGTGGGGGCAAACCTATTTCTTTGTATATGCATTCTACCCGCCAATTTCTCAGTTTCGGAATTGCTTTGTAGCTACCACTTTATTTCCCAGTAAAAGGATAACTTTGCTTTACCCCATGGAGTCTGAGTATTTCTTTCTTGGGATCTAAAAGGAGCGCAGCCTGACACTCACATTCAGAGGGCCCTTTCAAATCTCAGTGAATTTACAAAAAAAAAAAGAAGTTTCTCACCCAGCCGACACACTTTCACTTCCAGCCACTTCCTTTCCAGAGCTGTCCCGACTTCAGCAGCCATGGAGGCTGCCTCTCTGCCGCCAGCAAAAGGACTTCTCCTGGATCAAACCAGGGATTTTGTGATATCCCTGGGATCCAGGGACTATGCCCTTCACAATCACCGTCTCTACAGGACGGTTTAGGTCCGTTGGGACTGACCAGGGGTGAAAATATCAGCTGCAATGTCATAGCCCCAAGATTGCAGCTGTATCGCCGAAACGAAGCTCCGTCTTCCCCAACACTGCAACTTTTTTTGTGTGTGGAAGTTTCTTTTAAAGATCTTTCCAAAAATTTGGGGGAGGTCGTGGAATGGAAGGTTGAAGTGGGCTGACCTTGCTGTTAATCTCTGAGCACGTTTGAGCAAGCCGCCTTGTGAAAGTCACCCCAGTTTATCAACCTGATATTCCTTGATTGCAAGGTCTTGGCAGAGCACACCTGGACACTTCTGCATCTGCTGAGCCATGTTTTTCCTCCAACAGACTAGATTAAAGTTAAGTATTGCTTGTTTATCTGGAGGCAGACCTGAGCTGTAAAATTAAAACTCGATTGTAAAGAAAATATATCTAATTTTGGGTAATAGTTTGTCCACATTTATGGGATATGTCTTGGGTATTAACTTCCATAGTTTCAACGCCAACTCCTGTGGGCCTCACCTCCACATATAAGAGGTCCTTAAAAGGAATGTGCTTAAAAATGCACGAAAGTGTCTCTTGTCCCTGGCACGTTTTAATTTTTCATTGTGCTTGTTTGAATTTTTCATTTTTTTCAGTGAATAAACATCAAAATGAACGAACAAATTCGGCTTTTTCAATCCAACACTTTTGTTAGCCAAGCCAACCAATCGGATCTTCTCACCGGCAATCGATCTAGCCTTGGTAATGCTTGATATGAACCAAGGTGGAAATCCTAAATAATGATCACACTTCTGATCGAGATGATTACGTCCAGTGAAATCAAGAGGGCCATAATTTCAAATGGTTTAATTTGTGGGTTTTTCATGAGGAGCCTGTTTGGAAAGCAATCTTGCAGCTTGCACCTGGAAAGGAAAGGAGCGGGAGACGTAAAGTGCCTCCGTCATGTCTTGGACTGGAGCTGGGCTGACCAGAGCCGAAAGGAGGTTGATGGAGAAGACCTCCATGGCCTGCAGATAAGTTGGGAAGAGGCAGAATGCAAAGAAAGCCATCATGTCCCTGGAACCAAAAATTTGGGTGAGTTTCAGGTGGAAAAGTAATGATGTAGGTGCGTGGAGCAGCTCCACCCCACCCCTCCTCACCTGGGAGCATTCAAGGAGATCATAAAGACCCTCATGCCTAGGTAGGTAATAGCTGGAGTGGGCTTCAAAATATTAGCAACGGGTTCTCTGCCTGGTTGCTGGGTGGGTGTGGCCATGGTGGGCATGGCTTAGCTAGCAGCCTGCACCATGACCGGGGGGGGGGGGGGAGAGAATTTTTGCCCTCCCTGGGCTCCAAAGGCTTTCCTTGAGCCTGTGTGAGGTCCAAAATGGCCTCCCAGGGCTCTGGAGGCTCTTTGGAAGCAGGAAATGCCCATTTTCAGCCTTCCCAAACTTCCAGGAGGCCTGTTTTTCACTTGCCTGCATCCAAAAGTTGGCCACATTGGGACTCCTGGGAGGGGAGAAGTGGGGTGGGCAGGTCCAGCCAGGAGTGGGATTTGGGGGTTCACTAAACTGCACAGAATCTTAGCTAGGGGCTTTCCCGAACCCCTGCAAACCCAGCAACCCACCCCTGGGTAATAGTGGGGAACCCTAACCCTTCATTGTCTCTTCTCAACTGCAAAGACCTCAATGGAACTGCATCCACATCAGGGGTGTCAAACTTGATTTCATTGAGGGTGTCAGGATTCCGGCAGTTACCCCCCCCCCAATTTAAATCATGAGTCTCAAGCCAAACTTCCAAAACTTCAAAAGGATTTATTGGGAGTTAACCTGTCGGGCACTGCCTGGGTGTAGCCGACTCTGAAACACATCATTCCCTGTCACCCTTGACCCTGGTTTTCCCCTCCATCCCCTGGGTGTATCATAATTCATATTCTCCAGTGTGACACATCCATAGCCCAGAGTTATCAATCAGGCTTGTTAGGGATAACATTGGTTACCTAACTTAGTTTGGGCAAAAATAATATATAAACTATGTTAGTGAGTTTAAGTGTAAGTATCATTTTAACTGCAAAACATGTATTATGGGTGCGGTTGTAAAATCACCATAAGAGGGAGCAAGAGAGCTCACTGTTTGCTGGCTTTTACTGTAGTAACTAACAATGTTGGATTGATGGTGATAGCTTTGTATGTTTCCCTGCTGTTGCTGAGAGAAGAAAAGGGGTTTGCTTTTCTTCATATCTCTGACTGCAAAAGAGATATATTGCTGGACTGATTATTTGTAAGTTTACTGACCTCTATTTTCGACACTGGACTTTGCAACTGATTAATCCCTGGATGGACTGAACTAGTGTATGACCTATGGACAGTTTTGACTATGCTATAACTTTTGCTGGAATAAAAAAACTATTGAACTGGCACAGTGTATCTGTTTTACTGAGTGTAAACTACAACAACGTTTATCTCAAATCATTTGCCTGCCTTCTAGACTGCCGTTGCACGTTCTGCTAGGGTGTGTATCCCAAACAAGGCTCTCCAGTTAGAATTTTGCGCGGCAGAAACTTCAGTTGCCTAGTTACTATCTTTGAATGCACTTTTGGTTTTGCAAGCTGCCGCACTGTTTCCCCCTCCCTTTCTGTTGGAACTCTAAAAAGACCAGAGAAATATTTTATGAATGTGCTGCATCAGGGTTGTGTTTGATCTCGGGGTTAGGGTTGGGTGTGGCCAGGGTGGGCATGGCTAGCTCGACATTACCCATGTTGGGTATGCCTTTGTGGGCTTCCAAGGTGTTTTGTGCTGTGATGGCTTCCTGCAACCATGTGCCAATGAAAACAGAGCTTGGCCCTTCTGAACTTCATTTTAGCTGGTAGAGGCAACGTAGCCCAGCCCTTCCCTGTTTCCAGGGAAGCCTCATGGGCCACATCTAAGCAGCCTGCAGACTGGATCTGGCCCCTGGGCCTTGAGTTTGACATCCCAGATTTATGGAGGGAGGTGTTGAGGTAATTCCGCATTAGGAGAATGAGCATACACAGGGAGACGTAGTGAGAGTAGTGAAGAATAACACACAACTAGCACACAGATACACTATAGTATAAGGTAGGTTTTTACTTCCAGTAAAACGGTTAAGCAAAGTTCAACAAACAGTCCAAGTCATTCACGGTTAAAGCAGTCAGTGTTCATTCCAGGGATAATCCAATAACAAAGTCCAGTAAATGGGGGATAAATGGAGAACTCATCCAATTTACAGACGATACCAAGCTGGCAGGAATAGCCAACATTCCAGAAGATGAGCTTAAGATCCAGAAGGATTTTGACAGACTTGAAGATTGGATGCTATCTAACGAAATGAAATTCAAGGATGAAAAAAGTAAGGTTCTACATTGAGGCAAGAAAAACCAAATGCACAGGTACAGTATAGGTGGTACCTCGCTCAGTAGAAGTAACTATGAGAGGGATCTTAGAGTCCTAGTGGACAACCATTTAAATAGGAGCCAGCAGTGTGCAGCAGCTGAAAAAAAACCGGACACAGTTCTAGACTGCATAAACAGGAATAGAATCAAGATCACGTGAAGTGTTAATGACACTTTATAATGCCTTGGTAAGGCCACACTTGGAATACTGCTTTCAATTTTGGTTGCCACGTTGTAAAAAAGGATGCTGAGATTCTAGAAAGAGTGCAGAGAAGAGCAACCAAGAGGATTAGGGGACTGGAGGCTAAAACATATGAAGAACGGTTGCAGGGAATGGGTATGTCTAGTTTAATAAAAAGAAGGATTAAGGGAGACAGGAAAGCAGTCTTCCAATATCTCAGGGGCTGCCACAAAGAAGAGAGAGTCAAGCTCTTCTCCAAAGCACCTGCTGGCCAAACAAGAAGGAATGGGTGGAAACTCATCAAGGAGAGAAGCAACTTGTCACTAAGGAGAAATTTCCTGACACTTAGAACAATTAATCAATGGAACAACATGTCTCCAGAAGTTGTGAATGAAGTTTTAAAAAAGATATTGGATATCCATTTGTCTGAAATGATCCAGGGTTTCCTGACTAAGCAGGGGGTTGGGCTAGAAGACCTCTAAGGTCCCTTCCAACTCTGTTATTCTTGAAAAAATAGCATCTTTGAAGGATTAGAGAGAGACTTTCCTGCATTAGATCTAGAAAACCTAGAACTACGCTGCCTTTGGTCCTATCTTAGTATAGTACATAAAATTATATGTTGCAATGTCCTACCTGTCAATGAATACTTCAGATTCAACCATAACAACACAAGAGCACACAATATATACAAACCCAAGGTTAGTTGCATGAAACTTGACTGCAGGAAATACGACTTCAGCAACAGAGTGGTCAATGTCTGGAATACTCTACCTGACTCTGTGGTTTCTTTCCCAAATCCCAAAAACATTAACCTTAGACTGTCCACTATTGACCTCACCTCTTTCCTAAGAGGTCTGTACGGGGTGTGCATAAGTGGATCAATGTGCTTACTGTCCCTGTCCTATTATTTCTTTTATTTTTCTTATTCGTATTCATTTCATGTATTCATAACTATGTTTATACTTATACCTATTATCTAATAATCATGTGACAAAATAAATAAATAAATAAATAAATCCAATTTGGGGGGAATTTCTGACTTCTTTTTTATTGGATGTGCTCATATCTTTGGTACTTTATTTAGAGATGTTTATTCAGAGCTATTTTCTTACCACTAGTTTGGCTGAAGAGTAGCATTCTTCACTACTGCTTTGCCTGAACCAGCCCAAACTGGTAGAATACCACCACTGCATAAAATACAGTGAAAATAAAAATTAAAAATAAGGGGGAGGGGTTGGAGAAAGTGCAGGATAGTCTTGCTGGTGCCTTTGTGCCAAACCACATGGTGCTTTGAAGGTTAAATCTGGACTTTCAATGGCATTCAGATTTTGTTCCTTTAATATAAGCAGATCTTGGTCATTTCTGAACATCCCATTGAAAGTTGGGAACTTGAGATGATGCCATGTCATCTGTTCTGGCAGTGAAGTAGTTTTTCCCATGCCTTCTGATGCTGGTTGCAAGTTGAAGGTGCACAGAAGTGAGGAGGAACAGCTGGGGCCTGTTCTAGATGTGCGTATGCACAGAGAAGGTAGGAGAGGTGAACAACGGAGGACAATGAGCTGGCTCAGGAACCCAAACAAACGTGGATGCTGACTGGCCCTTCCCTGGCTGAGGAATAAATAGGAGGAAAGGGGAGTGGTTGGAGCAGACAACTGTTTGCATTTCTACAAAGTTTACTCCTTGTGTGCTTTGTGCAACAAAGACTGCCTTGCCAGAACTCAGGTTTGTCCATTTCTCTGACATAATTTGCAGTCTTCCAGCTGGAAGCTCACAGCCTTGCTTTTATCAGGCTGATAAGGACTATCACTTCAGTTAACTCCTTGCAGGATTCTTGCCTGAATTTTCTGGTGTTGAATGCAGTTAATTCCCATGGTATAAATAAAGAGGGGGGGGTTTCATATGCAAGGAATCTGTTTTTTCCTTTTGAAAAGTCCAGGTCAGAATACCAGGTCAATCAGGTAGAGCTGGAAAAAGACAGTCCAGGACCACTCCTTCCCTCACCTCATTTTACAAAAGGAAACAAAAAGAATTTCCTTCTGAATGGGGAGTAAATCTTAATGCACATCATTTGCTCTCTATTCCACTAATAGAGAGTAGAACAGTGTAGCTCATTTAAACTGCAGATGTGATGACCCAAAGAAGCGTGGCAGAAAGGTAACATGGTAGGAGTCCCTTTATTAGCTCCAACTTTGCCCCCAATGTCCAGGTTACCTTCTGGGCTGGAGAAAAACTCTCCCAGGAACAGCCTTTGACTGCAGAGAATGCAGTCCAAAGGAGGGTCAACACAAACTGTAACTATAAGTCCAGTTAAGGCAAAAGAAGGGAATTAGTCCATCAGGGCAGGACCAAAAATTCCAGATGTGGAGGCATGGCAATAACATGGTTGGGAGGATGCCAGGAATGCAGACAACCAAAGTCAACACAAGATAAACTCATGTTTGTTCCCAGAAGACACCACACTCATCTTGCATCTCTTTTAAACTGTCATTCCCAGGTGTGGCTAATGAAGGGAATCGGGGCCCTTTCCTCCCCCATAAGCCATGAAACCCATGTTGCTCTCTTCTCCATTTCTCCCTGCGTGCCCTAGGATGAAGATGGGGTGGGTCTGGGTCATCCTCTGAATTTCCTCTCACCTTGTTCTACCTCTTTCCTGCTCTGCCCACCTGGACTTTGTCCTTCCCCAGTTTCCTCCACAGCCAATGGAGCCACACTCCCACTCCCTGTCAGCTGTTTGTCTTCCACCTTGGATCAGACTCCGACAGAGGGATTACAGAAGAATCAAAAAAACTTTAATAATGACTTGAATGATGAAAAAATTAGGAGGGGACTCAACAAAGCCTCAGGGATCAAAGTAACCAAACATGCTTAAAAACAACAATAGCAAAGCCAACCCAACATATTTTTAAAGGTGCTTTTGATTAAAATCATGGTAAACTGAAGTGCTGGAAACAACTAAACCCACCTTGCTTATGACAATGCTTCTTTCCAAGTTGTTCATGGGACATCAGTGGGAAAAACTGCCATTAATGAAAAATAAAAATATGGGTGATTATTGCGGATTAATAAATGCTTTGTGATTAGTCACATCGCTTGATTTTCAATTATTTAATGAGCTAGCCTTATTTTCACTTAGAAATCGGAACAAATACAATACTGACCAGAAATCAAAATAAAAGTACCCAATCTAACCATAAATCAGAGGTTCTTGTGCCTCATTATATTCTCCCTACAATTCAGATGGGGTCTCAGTAAGATAATGTAACACTTGGGGAAAAAGATACAAGCCAAGAGATCAGTCCCAGAGGCCAAGATGGAGAAGATCTCCACGGCCACCATGGACTTCCCTTTGGTGCTCAGGTAGGTGGGGAGGAAGGCAATCCAAACACTGCAAAAGACCAGCATACTAAAAGTAATGAACTTGGCTTCATTGAAGCTATCTGGCAATTTCCTAGCCAAAAAGGCCATGATAAAACTCATGAGGGCCAGAAAACCCAGATAAGCCAGGACTGTGTAAAACATGGAAGTTGAGCCTTCATTACATTCCAAGATGGTCTCTCCTACCAAGGAGTAGAAGTCCATGTTGGGAAATGGAGGATCAGTTACCAACCAGGTGGCACAAAGAATTGCTTGGACTAGGGGACAGGCTGAGACAATGGAGTTGGTCAGTGGTTTTCCTAAGAGTTTTCTTGTCCTGTTCCCTGGCTTGCTGGCCATGAAGGCCAGAACCACCATGACTGTTTTTGCCAACACAGAGGAAACTGCAAGAGAAAAAAGAATGGCAAAGACAGTTTGTCGGAAGAGACAGGTGAGCTTCCCGGGTCGACCAATGAAGAGGAAGGAGCAGAGGAAGCAGAGCAGGAGGGAGAGCAGGGGGATGTAGGTGAGATCTCAGTTGTTGGCTTTGACGATTGGCGTATCATGGTGTTTAAGAAAAATTGTCAGAACTGCCAACGTGATCATGGACAGAGAAAATGTGAATGAAGCTAAAGCATATCCCAGGTGGTCTTGATAGGAGAGGAAGTGGATCTTCTTGGCAATGCAGTGGTCCTTCTCCTTGTTGGGATATTGGTCTTCTGGGCAGGGATTACAGGAAGCTGCATCTGAAATCAAGAATCACTTTTCATTTCATGATTTGTCAAAAAAGACTAATCATAAATACTGAGAGTATTTGCACCAAGACAAATTCCTCGTGTGTCCAACCACACTTAGCCAATAAAGAATTCTATTCTATTCTATTCTATTCTATTCTATTCTATTCTATTCTATTCTATTCTATTCTATTCTATTCTATTCTATTCTAAGGGCTAATCATCCTTTACTACTGATAATTCTAAGGATACATTAGTCAGAGGCAGGGATGCTTTCAGCTCTTTGGCAGAACTCCTCTGCTTTGCATTTTATATCTATTCATTCAGATTTGTTTTGCAGGGAAAGGCTGGCAGCCATAGCTAGATCAGTTTCCTCTTTCTCCAATGGGTCTATCAATTTCCTGGGAGACTGATAGTGCTGACAGAAGAAGCACACCTGAAGTAATAAAAACTAAAACGTGAACCTCACATGCCTGTCCTTCATGAAAAGATTGGTAGCTGGATTTCCCAATGGGTTATTTGGAGAAGGAGTAGAAAGTCTAGTGGGGAAACCATGAATTGTGCCCTAAAACTATCTTGCATTAAATTTCAGAACAGCAGGAAATGAAGTCAAAGGGGGCAGAATAGTTTAGATCTATAAAAGATGAATATTTTAAAGAATCTATCAGAATGATAAGAAAATCGATATGGCTTGTTTGATCCTGGAAAGAATACCCTTAAAAGTGTGCTCTACCTGTCTGATTAGAAATGGTGCCTTCTCAACAAGGGGCACATTGGTAGCAGCAAACCTGCTGGCCCTCTGGAACTCTTCTCCTCTCTCCTGCCTGGCACCTCTTCATGCCACACCTGGCAAGGGGCACCTTCTAAAAGAGAAAAGAGAAATATTCCAGACCAGGGATGTCAAACTCAAGGCCAGTGATGTGGTTGGATCCAGCCTGTGGGGCCATCCTGGTCTATCCAATGAGAGGATGTTGAGACTCCAGAAAGAGTGCAGAGAAGATCAACCAAGAGGATTAGGGGACTAGAGGCTAAAACAGATGAAGAACGGTTGCTGGAACTGGGTATGTCTAGTTTAATGAAAAGAAGGACTAGGGGTGACATAATAGTAATCTTCTGATATCTAAGGAGCTGCCATAAAAGAGGGGGTCAATCTATTCTCCAAAACACCTGAAGGCAGGACAAGAAGCAACAGGTGGAAACTCATCAAGGAGAGAAGCAACTTAGAACTAAGGAGAAATTAACTGACAGTGAGAACAATTAACCAGTGGAACAACATGCCCCCAGAAGTCTTGAATACTCCAACACTGGAAGTTTTTAAGAAGATGTTGGATAACCATTTGTCTGAAGTGGTGTAGGGCTTCCTGCCTAAGCAGGGGGTTGGACTAGAAGACCTCCAAGGTCCCTCCCAACTCTGTTATTCTATTATGTTCTGTTCCTACTCTACATTCTCTTCTCTTCTCGTCTCTTCTCTTCTCTTCTCTTCTCTTCTCTTCTCTTCTCTTCTCTTCTCTTCTCTTCTCTTCTCTTCTCCTCTCCTCTCCTCTCCTCTCCTCTCCTCTCCTCTCCTCTCCTCTCTTCTACTCTCCTCTCCTCTCCTCTCCTCTCCTCTCCTCTCCTCTCCTCTCCTCTACTCTACTCTACTCTACTCTAGGAGGAAAGATCAGCCCGGTCTACCCAGTGTGAAGATCAGGGCAGCCTTGCTTCAGCCATGTCTACCTGGTGCAAAGAGGAAAGATAAGGCCAGTGTAACTTTGGCGCGGTCTACCCAATGTGAAGAGGAAGCATGCCAGCAGTTTGGGGAGTGGTATCAAGCTGGCCACACCCACCCAGTTGACCACACCCACCCATCCAGTCAGCCATGCCCACCTGGCACCCCCAAGTTCAACCACAGCCCTGATGCAACTCTCAATGAAATTGAATGTGACATCCCTGCTGTAGACAGCTTGAGCGTTGAATATGCTTCACTCATTCATTTGTACATTTGTGTATCCATCCAAATGTTTTGAAAGTATATGATAAATTAGCAGAGGTGGTATTCAGTCAGTTCTAACCAGTTCTGGATAACCTTTGAGTAGTTGGGAGAACCGGCCAATGCCACCTCTGACTGGCTTCACCAACCCCATCTCTTCTCTGCCTCCCATTGAATCCCAGCTGATCGGCTGGGTCTTCTTTGGTTGCCCTGCACAGGAGAACAGAGCTGGAAAGCAGGTCAGGGGGTTGGAGAGGGAATGGGATTTTGCAGTAACCTTCTTCTGCCATGCCCACCAAGCCACACCCACAGAACTGGTAGTAAAAAATTTTGAATCCCACCACTGTCTCAAATAGGTGACATGGAAACATTTTTTTCCTTAAAATGGTTTGCAAAGTTTCGATTCGGTAGACCTGTTTTCCAGTTAGGGAAAATGTTTGTCACCCCTGGAAGGGAATCAAGCCACACTCACAGAACTGGTAGTAAAAAATTTTGAATCCCACCACTGGATTTATTTGACCTTCCAGCTCACCTTTTTTGCCCAGACGATTGCATCAGAGTTGATGGTGAAATCCTGTCCTGCAGGAGCTCCAGGATCTGTTTGTCCAACTTTCACGGGGACAAAAGATTCATTGGGGAGGAGAACCCAGTTGAGAAGATCGTAACGAGCAGATCCCAGTCCATCTTCTGAGAAGGAGACCTCCTCTCCAGCACTCTTGTTGAACCGGATGTTCCTCAAATAGGGAAGAAGCTGAAAGAAAGGAGACCTCCAGAAATGGTTTCTTTTATTTCTTTTATTTTTCTTATATGAATCCATGTATTCATAACTATGTTTTTACTTATACCTATTATCTTGTAAGCTATTGATAAACCAACCAACCAACCAAACAAATAAATAAATTGAATGAATGAATGAAATAGGGGTAGTTGGCTAAAAGCCACAAATGAGACCCCATGGTTTCTATCATTATGTGATGGCCATTATCTTAGAAGATACACCACACCAGGGGTGAGATTCAATTTTTTTTTACTACCAGTTCTGTGGGTGTGGCTTGGTGGGCATGGCTTGGTGGACATGGCAGGAGAAGGATATTGTAAAATCTCCATTCTCTCCCCACCCCACTAACCTGCTTTCCAGCTCTGTTTTCCTATGCAGGGCAACAAAAGAAGACCCAGTCGATCAGCTGGGACTCAAGAGGCAGAGAACAGATGGGAATGGGGTCAGTCAAAAGTGCCTTTGAAAATAGCTTGACCCCCTCCTCCTCTCTTTGGCAGCCCCTCAAATATTGAAAGATTGCTATCATGTCATCCCTAGTCTTTCTCTTCCCTAGACTAACCAGGCCCAGTTCCTGTAACCGTTCATCGTATGTTTTAGCCTCCAGCCCCCTCATCATCCTGGTTGCTCTTCTCTGCACTTTTTCTAGAGTCTCAACATCTTTTTATAGTGTGGTGACCAAAACTGCATGCATTACTCTAGGTGTGGTCTTACTAAGGCTTTCTAGAATGTGATTAGTACCTCCCTTGATTTTGATTGTATCCCTCTGTTAATGCAACCTAGGATCGCATTGGCTTTTTTGGCTGCTGCTACACACTAAGTCAGTACTTCTCTCTCCCCCCCCCCAAAAAAAAAATACACATGAGAAAGTTCCCTCTAGAAAGATCTGTGGATGGTATTTTTTGTCTCAGAAATTACCTGCCAGGATCGTACATTTGAGATCTTCTTCCCATGCCTCAACATGACTGGTCCATGCAATGCATGTAATGCATGTGCCACAGCATAAATGGCATTGTAGATATTGTAACTTTCACCTATCATGCTCATGTCAAATTTTAAAGCTGAGAGATCCTCTAAATTCTCCTTTCCTGTACACAGTTCAAGCCTGCTTGAAGTTTTTTTGCTTGGTTTGTGGACATAGCAGCTAAACATCTTTCCCCACCATGGAGGGTGAAAAATGCCCTCTTGTGTGTTCAAGGAGTCCAAAGAGAGGAGGAAATTTCTGAATTCTGAGACATCCCTGGTGTGATCCCTGAAATGCAAAGCTCCATGGAAGATCTTTACACCAGTGGACACATGATGAAATACCATCAGACTAGGTTTCCAGTGGGAAGTTGAGATCCAAACTTTCCAAAATGACATGCCTTTGAATGTTGTTTGAACGTGCACAATGTACTGTATGTTTTCAATACTTCTGGAATCTCCAAACAGAATAAACACTTCACACATAGACAATTTTTTCCAAACATGACGAAATTTTGAGTTTGACATTTCAATATAATAATAGTCCATGATTTCAGTGAAAGCCAGGCAGATCTCCTTCTCTTTTAGCATTGGCACCAGAGATGAGACGAAACGTTCTCCACTCCCACTTTCAGGGGCAATAAGCCCAACCCAGTTCCACTGGAAATGTAGGAGGAGCTGGACTAAGCCCACATATTGGGGAAATTCCTTGGGATTTATCCGGAAGAAGGAAGGATAAACTCTTCTCTCTCCCTGAGAGAACTCAAAGCCATCACTGAACTGAAAAAAGTGAGAATCTTATTAAGACACAAAGTAAATTTTCATGGTGAATTAAGGGGTCCCCATTGTATGGCTTATTGCCCTGGGCAAGATTGACTTTCTTGGATTAACAAGTTTAAGATTCTTCCTGACTTAGAAAGAGTTAACACTTATGTATTTTGCCTGTTCATGATGTTTCAGAAACTGAGGGAACAAACTATAAACCCTGATACAGAGAATAAACTGCACTGGAATGGTGGCCACACTTTTATAAAAGTCAGGTTCACAAATTGGATTAGCTAATCAAAATATAAAATACAAAAGTAAAATAAAAATAATAGGGGAAGGAAAGAAAGGGAAGGGAAGAGAGAATTTGAAAAGGGAGAAAAAGAAAGGAAAAATGTTTACCTCCGACTCTCTTTAGCATAGTAGAAAATAGCCACATTATAGCCTCAACTTTTTACTTTTACTAGTATATACATAAATATTTTTACTACTATATACCAGCCATTTCTACAGAGACAAATCTGTCCAATCAGCAAAACCAAAATCAAAGTTTAACTTTTTCCACCACAAGCAAAAAACCCAGAAGCAATTTCTAAATTTGAAAGATAATTAGAGATATTCTTCTCTTAGAATAAAGCAATCAATTTAACCGTCTATGCTTTTTCTTTCTTGCTGTGGAAGTAATATACATTTCTGCTTACACTTATTAATCTTTAGAAACTATCATCATTTATATTAACAAAATTCACTATATTCTTTCAGATTCTTTAACCTTAAATGGGGAAAAACGCTTTTTTTTACATCTGTTTTAAAAATGTTTCTAAAATCAGTAAGTTCTAGTACATCTTTTTAAAAGTTCCATTTAATATACATACTTCAAAATTGACTTTCAGTAATATTTTACAAGCTTTAAAAATTACTCCGATTATATATGAGATATCATTTTCAAATCCTTTTATAAACACAAACAAAACACAAAACTATATTAATGTTTTTCTTTCTTTTATCTAGATTAGACCAATAAAAATCCAACTAATTCCAATTAACTCATTAAATTTAAGTCACTCTCATCACATTATTCTCATAGAGTATTTTTTTTCTTTTTTACATTCATTTAAAACTCTAAACGTTTATTTAGAAAATATTTCTAAAATCAATAAATTCTAATACACATTTTTAACTTTCTTAATATAGATACTTTCAAATCCAGTTTCAATTATATTTTAAAAGTTTTAGAAATTACTTAAGCATTATATATAAAGAAAAAGAACACATTTGCAAACCCAATTTACATTAAAAGTTTCGTTCAAATTACATATATCAGACTGATAAAAATCCATTCTAATTCCAATTAATTCACTGCTTTCATCTTATCATCACAGAATAAAATCTTTTCCTTTCTTTGGAATGTCAATCAAGTAATTATAAAGTTCTGCTTTTTCTCAAGGATTTCTCAACTTTATTAATATGGATGAAGAAAAAATCCTAAGTTTGGCCTCTTAAAAATTGCAGGTTTTTGTTGAACTTGTTTTTCCATTGTGTTGGCAGGTTTATATTTAAACCATCATAATAAAGGTTAATGTCAGGTTAATATTGCAAAATTGCAACTGACTTCCCTGCATTGTCAGCTATTTATGAAATTGACTTTGTAGTTTGATAACTTTCTACACATAATTGCATCTCTAAAGTAGTTTGAGTAGTTTTTTTTTTTTTAAAAAACACACCCTTAGAACATAGTTGATCTATAACAGTGGTGGCTAACCTTTTGGGGCTCCTATGCCAAAAATGCCAGCACCCAGAAAGCAATGCATGCGATTTCCCCCCCTTACCTGCACTGTGCCTCTTTGCTGATTTTTGGCCTGTTTGTGGGCTTTTTTGGCCTCCCAGAGGCTTAAAGGAAGCCTCTGCAGCCTTTGCAGGCTGAAAAATGGACCTGTTTCGGCGCCTCCAGTATTTCCAGAAATACAGGAAGTGATGAAATGGGCCTATTTTTTGGCCTCCAAAGGCTTCAGAGCCTTCCCTCAAGCCTTTGGGAGGCCGAAAAAAAGCCCCAAAATCAGCTGGGAGGTATGTGCATGCACAGTGAGGTAAGTTTTCCTGAGGCTTGCATGCCCACACAAATGGCTCTGCATGCCATTGGTTCGCCATCACGGATCTATAAAGTGGTAAGTTTTATTTAAGATTTTTTCAAACATATCTCTGCTAACTAGTTCAAGTCCATGCTCCATCTTCTTAGCTACCTCTTGTAGTCCAAAAGTGGATTTTTTTTGAAAGTCATTTAAGAATTGCTGACTAATCAGAATTGATAAAAATCAGAAAATTTTAGCCATTCACAGCAAAGCAGACCAAGGTACAAATTACTTTAAAATAATAAAATAAAATCCACAATTTTCTATCCTTACGTTTCTCTGTCAGTTAAAAAAAAATAAGATTCCCTGCTTCCTTACTTTAACTTGCCTTCAACAAATTTCTTTCTTGTCATTTAACAATAAAGACATTTCCAGAATGGATCAACCATTTTTTTTTATTTTTTTTCCTTGTTATTTGTGTGCTGGAAGAAACTTTTTAAAAATTATCTTTGACTTTTGTTTCAAGTCTTTGTTTAGTCTGAGCCTTTGCTTTCCTGACTTTGTCATTGCAGATTCTAGCTATCTTTCTTAGTTATATGTCCCTCTTTCCATTTTTTTTATACTTGTCATTTTTGTCTTTCAATTTGGCAAAGAGATGCATGCTAGTTTATTTTGGAATTGTTGTTTTTCTTTTTCAGTGGTATTATGCTGGACTGGGCTTTTATGATCATATTTTTCAGAGTTTCCCAAGCTTCTTGCGTTGTGGCATAGATCTTCAAAAAGAAGTAATAGACTATCACTGAAGAGAGCCTCTTTTAGCTTAAGAAAGTTAACAACCCCTAAAAGTGATTTAAAAAAAAAGAAAGCCAATACATTCAAAAAAATGCAGCTTTTTCAACAACAAAATGACTGCAGGCTCCCCCAGCTGAACAACTCACCAGCTCAACCTGAAGCACAGATTCTAAGCTACTTGCAGACTGTTGTTGGGTTATCTGGGACTTTCCCTAACCCAGGAGAGTTATATAAACCAAAGGAAAGCCAGTTCATTTGGTTAGTAAGTTGGGTGTATCATCAGTTGGCCATCTTCACCGAAAGTTCCACTTTTATGAAAGTCAGGAAGGAATTTCTCTTGTTAAATATAGTACTTCAGAATTATCTCATTATCAGTTTGGGGTTATATAAAAATGCATCTTGACTGATAAAATATAAAGATGGGTTTTGTTGTGTCCGCGAAATGATGCCAGGAGTCGGTGACTTCAAATCATGCTCTTTTATTAAAGTAGGAACTGAACTGGCTCTTTGCAAAAGGTTAGCGGCTTTTATTCTTTCAGCCGCGGCGGCCGCGGCCAATGGCACCGCTTTGAATCTCCCGCGATTCGAATGGACCAATCGCGGGAGATTCTTAGCGAGCCAATCGGCGCGGCTCGCCTGACCAATCAGAGTGCCCCGCGCTTTGGCCAATCAAAGCGCGGGGATCTCAGGAAGGCTAATTAGGGACAGAACAGGTTTTACTACAGAATAGATTCTCTAAGTCATATACTATACACAGGTCTCTGTGTGCTTCTGTTATTTGTCTACTATGTAAAATATCCAGTCAACCTTTCTAACCTGTGGGACCTTGAAGGTGCTGAAGATGGAGGCCATCTGCCTTGAGGATTTGGGGTTGAGACCTCCGATGAAGGAGAGCAGAGGGTCCTGCTTGTCACATTTGTAACCTGGAACCATTTGGCCTCGTGTGGAGAGCATGGAGAGGCTGAAAAACAAAATCCTTCTCTGAATCTGGCTGTTATCATTGATGATGAAGCCAAGGGTGATGTTGGGGAGAAGAACTAGATCCGTGTTCACCTCTTTTACTGCAAACATCAAGGCCAGGAACTGCTGGAAATTCTTCAATACAGGCCTAAAGTAAAAATAACATCGAGGAACATTAGTAAAAGGTAAAGATTTCCCTTGTCCTTTATCACTTTGGTTCTCTCTTGGAGTAGTTTCTTCAGGTAAGCAACTATTGATGAACACAAGGCAACAGAATATAGATTAACAGAGGTCCTAGTCTAACCCTCTGTTGAAGCAGGAGATCAGCGCCATTCTGGACAGACAGTTGTTCAATCTCTTCTTAAAAGCCTCCTGTTGTAAATGCCAAAAATAGAAACACTTGTACATAGTCATACTTTCATTTCCATTAATCTTATATAATATTAACTCATCTCATTGTCCATTTCACTCATCTTTAAAAAAGTTTGCATTTTATATTTGAACTCATTTATTCATTATCAATATCGTATCTTCCATACATAAGTTTTCAAATCTTTATCCCCTATTATTTCCATTTTCAGCTTACCACCTATTTTATTTTACATTACACGTCATTGTTTCCTTAGTTTTCTCTAAGCTGATATATAATAAACAATCTAAAAGAATAAAAATATAGAAAAAACCAATATACAGTATCTAGGATCCGCATGGTATTTTCCATTCCCCTGCTTTAATCATAATAGAATATTCTCAATGCACAATTCTAAATAATCAACTGTATATATAGTCAGCTGTATATATTCCCTCCAATGTCACTAAAATAACTTCTTAATATCTCTCATTTATCTTCACTTTACTTATAATCGTTAATAATCATCTTTTTTAAAAATCCATTTCCATTCCCTCCAGAAAAGGGGTGCATAACAACACCTTTTATGTACAGTTCATATTCATTTATGTAATTACTCATTCCTAAAATATTTCCCTATAAGTTTTATATTGAAGACCAATATATGCTCCATGTGGTATCCCCCTTATAAAATTCCTAACCCTTATCTCTAAATTTTTTGGATATTGTTTATTTTAATTTTAGCCATCTTTCCCTTTTCCAAATTTCCCTGGTCTTTCTTCTTTCTTTCTAACATTTCACCCATCTTCTCCACCCCCCACTTTCCTGTTCTCTTTTTTGAAGTTTCTTCTTGTATAATTTTTTCTTCTTTTGTTTGATCCTGGGAGCATTTTCTTTTTTATTGATTGAGTCTGTCATCAATATCATAGTTTTAATTCCTTTAGTGTCTTCTGGCAAAGTCTCTTGTTCTCCATGTCTGTCTGAGCCTCTTTCTTCTCCACCTCACTGGAATTTCTTTGTTCTGCAACCATCACCATTATTTTCTTTTCCCGGATTTCCAATAATTCCCTTTTTTCTTTGAACATTCCTTCCACCATTTTTTTCTCCAACTTAAAGTCTTTGCTTATTTCTTCCATTTTTATAATAAATTGTTAATATTCAAAGTCTTTTATTGCAATCCTTGCCAAAAGTCTCCTTTGATCTTCATTTCTTTTGTTAATCCTTCTGTCTCTTTGTCACAATCAACACCCAACAGTCCCGGGAAGTTGCATCTGTATATCCTCTTGGTGGTATTTCTCCCCCTTTCCACCAAATTTCTGGGGTCCTTATTATTTTATTTGTCTTTCATTTCATAACAATTAGAAGTCCAGGAAATTTCCATATAATTTTGCAGGGAAAAAAAGTATATTTGACCATTAGATGGCGCTCTGTATCACTTTCCCCTTTTTAAAGTTCTTTTCTTTTCTCTTTTAATGATATTAAACATTAATTTCCAACCATTTCCACAATTAATTTTCTTAGTATTAACCAATTCCAGGCAGGTCCAGCATTTAATCCAATGCCTAATTAGTGCCAGTTTATTATATTCAAAGTTCAGTCTCTGATTCCATTGTAATTTTTTATAAACCAGTTTTGTTTACCTTATATTTTCCTCTTTTTTTCCCCCTGTTCGCCGCTGTGTTACTCTTATGCAAGGGCACTTTCTTTCTGCTTCTCGGTGTTATTAAGAAGAAATCAAGTTCTTTTATCTGGTTGCACGTGTCTCATCACTTCACCGCTCCAAAGCAAAACCTAAATCCTGGCAGCTTTCCACCTTCAAGGCAGCCTGATTTTCATTCAATTCAATTGTATAGAATGTGAAGGATGTGTGTTTGTGTTTTATTTTTATAGATATAATGTACACTGAAGATGGCATTTAATTTAGTTGTACAGGGTGCGTAATGACAATAAACTAAACTAAATTGCTTAATTAGTTGTCCACTAGAACTCCAAGACCCCATTCACAGTTACTACTGTTAGAGATACACACCCTTGCAGAACATGCAATGGCAGTCTAGCAGGCAGGCAAATGATTTGAGATAAACGTTGTTTTAGTTTACACTCAGTAAGACAGATACACTGTGCAGTTAAATAGTTTTTTATTCCAGCAAGAGTTATAGCATAGTCAAAAACAGTCCATATGTTATACACTAGTTCAGTCCATCCAGGGATTAATCAGTTGCAAAATCCAGTGTTGAAAATAGAGGTCAGTAAACTTACAAATAATCAGTCCAGCAATATATCTCTTTTGCAGTCAGAGATATGAGGAAAATCAAACCCCTTTTCTTTGTTTCAGCAACAGCAGGGAAAACACACAGTTATCACCATCAATCTAACATTGTCAGCTATCCAGTAAAAGCCAGCTAACAGTGAGCTCTCTTGCTCCCTCTTATGGTGATTTTACAACCGCACCCAAAATACATGCTTTGCAGTTAAAGTGATACTTACACTTAAACTCACTAACATAGTTTATATATTATTTTTGCCCAAACTAAGTTAGGTAACCAATGTTGTCCCTAACAACTACTATTGAGCCAGGTACCACCAATTGTATACATGTGCATTTGCTTTGTCTTGCCTTACATTTCTCACCACCGAATTCCATTTTGTTATTCAGGGCCCAAGTCTGTCAAGATTCTTCTTGATCTTAAGCTTATCTTTTAAAGTGTTGGCTATTTTCCCCTGCTTGGTGTCATCTGCAAATTTGATGATTTCCCCTTCTATGCCCTCATCTGAATCATGTCAATGGTGTGACCAGCAAACCCAAGAAAATTCTAGTGAAGTGAAGGATCAGGGGAGACATGATAACAGTCTTCTAATCTTTGAGGGGCTGCCACAGGGAGGAAGGGGTCAGGCTATTTTCCAAAGCCCCTGAAGGCCAGACAAAGAATAATGGATGGAAACTGACCAAGGAGCAATTAAACCTGGAAATAAGGAGAAACTTTCTGACAGTGAGAACAATCAACCAATGGAAAAGCTTGCCTTCAGAAGTTGTGGTAGCTCCATCACTGGAGACTTTCAAAAAGAGATTGGGCTTCCATTTGTCAGAAATGATGTAGGGTCTCCTGCTTGGGTGGGGATGACCTAGAAGGTCTCTTCCAACTCTGTTAATCTGTAACCTGAATCTGTAAACACTCTCGGGAACTTTCTAATTCCAAAAGTAAAATTTATTGGAGACACCATTTCAGCACTGAAGAATTAAAACCAGCCCTGAGGTTTTCCTGTGCAAAGCTACATAGTTAAACATTACAGTCCCATAGTTAAATTTTAGAGACCCAGAATGCTGTCCAATTATGAAGAAGTCTTTTGTTTTGAGAACAGTTCACTTCATTGTCAGATGCTTGCAGAATTGACCTTGATGGGTTCTTGGCTCACACAATCTTGGCTGGTCTGCATTCCTTCTCATCCTTCCCTTCCCCCCAATTCATTGGCAAGTTGAATAGCGATACTTGTGAAATGGTTCAGATTAAAGTAAGAAAAGCACAAAGATTCTAGTTACACAAGAATATTGCAAACATCACAAGCAAAAATGTATCTGACAAAGCAAACAATTAACTGGATGTTTCCCACTGGGTGAAACTTACGTAGCTGAATCAGAAAGCTGGAATGGGTCCCTCTCAAATTCTGGGGTATCAGAGTAGTGAACAATTCCCAGGGGTAAATTCCCACCAATAATCAAGTCACCAGGCCTATAATAGCCCCATTCATCCAGCATTTTCAAAGGGCTTCTGAAAGAAGATACAGTTGAAATCTTCTTAGCAATAGAGTTAGGCAGAAGCCAGAAGAGCAGCAACAGCCCAGTCATTCTTGTCACCTTCCTTCCTAGATCAGAAAAACAAAGTAACAGAGTTGGAAGGGACCTTGGAGGTTCTCTAGTCCAACCTCCCTATACCATTTCAAATAATGTCCAATGTTTTCTTTGAAACCTGATAGAGCACCCACAACTCCCGAAGGCAAATTGTTTCACTGATTAATTGTTCTGATTTCTCCTGCTTTCTAGGTTGATTCTCTCCTTGACTACTTTCCATCCATTGCTTCTTGTTCTGCCCTAAGGTGCTTTGCAGAATAGCTTGACTCCTTCTTCTTTCTGGCAGATATTGGAAGACTGCTATTGGATCACTCCTTCTCCTTCTTTTGACTAAACTAGAGAAACCCAATTCCTGCAACTGTTTTTCAAATGTTTTAGCCTCTCATTAATAATCTTTGCTGCTTTTCTCTGCACTCTTTCCAGAGTCTCAACATCTTTTTTATATAATTGAGACCAAAACTGGTTGCAGTATTCCAGGTGTAATAAAAAAGATCAAGCTTTGTGCAGAAGCTAAATTGCAGGTAGCAACGGAAATTTCAGCAGAGCTTTAGCCCAATAGAGGCAGCCTGTGCCATATGGATGGTCCCAGGGCAAAGTTAAATCCACCATGCTTCCTCTTACCTACCTTTGTCCTACGACCGAAGAGGAAACTAAGTGCAAATGAGAGAAGTTGACATGTTCTGCCCCCATTTGGAGAACTCAGACATGTTTTAATAGCTTGGAAGTTTTTTTATCTAGAAATCCACAGGGGATGCATTGAGAATTACTGTTCTTCTGAAAATTGCAAGGAAAAGAAATTGTCCTATCCACTCAGTACTACATTTTGTTTGTGCACCAGAAAAGGGAAAAAAAAAAACATGTTTGTGTCTGTTGTTGCTATTCCACAGAGCATATGGAGTTGAGAGACAAAGTGGAGTTGACTTTTTGACCTACATGAAATTGAGCAGCTGCACACAAGATGGACTTTGGCATGAACCATAGTTTGTTGAAATACTATAAGTGGTGAATGGGGTATGTTCAGGGGTGGGATTCAAATTTTTTAACAATTGGTTTTGTGTGCATGGCTTAGTGGTCATGATATTGGCTGGGCGTGTCCAACTCAATGTCACTCACAATGAGGCACGCATCTCCTCGCCTGGTCTTTCATGACTATGGGGATGCTGCAACAGTTGTAAGTGGGAGAGTATCCAGTCTCTTTCTCTTACTGATCGCAGTGATTTATCAGAAAACTATGTAAGGGGTTGGGAGGAAGGGGTCCTTGTGGATATTATTCTGCTAGTCATTAGTGACTCTTGAGGGCCAGCACTCATCTCTGTTTCAAGGCCATTGAGCCAGCACTGTCCGAAGACACTTCCAAGGTCATGTGGCCTGCATGATGTCAGAGACTGCAGTTACCTTCCCACTGGTGGTACCTATTTATCTACTTACCTTTTCGTGCTTTAAAACTGAGAGGTGGGCAGGAGCTAGAGCAAGGAATGAGAACTCGCCCCGTGGCATGGTGCGGTGCGCGGGTCTTGAACCCAGGCTGCCGGTTTCCCAGATGAGAAACCCAGTGAACTGCTGAGCCACTGTGCTGACCCATGTAATGGTCTCCTCCATAGGAATAGTGGGAGACTGACCCCTCCGGTAAAAAGATGTGCTCTCATAGCTGCACATTTCAGAAAGGAGGGGAAAGGTACGCATGCATACATATTGATAAGGAATAACTTAATAGATCTGGGGGTATTTCCTGCCCTTCTCTTATCTACAGAGAAGAACAGTCTTTGAAAAAATGGCATCTTGAGAATCAGGGATTGTGTTCTGACCTTGGGTTCCCCAGAAAACTCTAAGCAGACACTTTGTTCTGGCAAAGCCCCTTTTATTAAAATGAAGGTGAATTTCTTGCATTCTCATTCAGCCAAAGGCCTGGCAAACAGTCTTTCCAGAGTGTCCTAAGGAGCACAGACCTTATCTAGCCTGGAGAGCTGCCAAGTAACTATTTCCAAACACGGTGCTGACAAGGAAGAGCTCGGCAGAGAGTCTCTGAGATGCACAGACAGAGCTTCAGACAGCTGCAATTAATGAATTGTTTCTTGTAACTCCCCTCCCTTTTTGCTCCTCTTTTAATCCCTACAGGAGGGATTAAATAAAATTCTCTGATTTTTAGGGGAGGACTAGCCGCCGAGAGTTGCCTCCAAGTGGGATGAGTGGTGCACAAGTTGAATAAATAAAACACTGCGACTTTTTTTTTTGAATTTTTTTTTATTGATTTTCTACAAACAAACAAGAGAAACAAAACATTAAAACATCAACTCTCTTATGTACATCCAGCGTGTTGGTTGGTTCATCAGTTTTGTGCATTCATTTTGTAGTCTCAATAACAATTATGTTACATAACAACTCATATTGTCGATCCAAACTTATATATCCTAATATCGCTATTAAAAAAACTTTTGACTATACTTTTAATGATTCATGCTTTATGAGATAACAATACTTTAAATAGTTTATTCTACAACAAATCATATAATCATACCAAATCTATCCTAAAAACACTTTATAAATATAATGTTAAATAACAAAGACAAAAGAAAAAATAAAGATATTCCTTGCTATCTAACATGCTAAATATTCTATTATTGTATTTTATCATCTAGCCATTGATAAAAAAGATCCCAAATTTCATAAAATTGTTTATCCTCTTGCTCTCTAATTTCAAATGTCAATCTACTCATCTCAGCACATTCCAATATTTTCTTAATAATTTCTTCCTGTGATGGTATTTTCTCATTCTTCCAGTTTTTAGCAAATACAATCCTAGCCGCTGTTAATCCATTTACAATCAAATATTTCAAGTCTTTACTGTATGTATCTGGTAAAATTCCCAATAGAAAAAACTCCGGTTTCAAATCTATATGTTTCTTTATCATTTTTTCCAACCACATGCGAATTTTAGTCCAATATTTTCTAGCATTCTCACAAGTCCACCACGTATGGTAATACGAGTCGGGTATCTGATGACATTTCCAGCATTTTTCAGATTTGTTCTTAAACATTCTTGCTATTCTTGTTGGGGGAAAGTGCCACCTGTAAAACATCTTATACAAGTTTTCTTTATATGCTGACATTGTCATTTTATAATTCTGAGACCACAATTTTTGCCATTTCTCTAGATCAATCCCATATCCAAAATTCTTCCCCCAAACAATCATAGTTTCTTTAACTTGTTCTTCCTCTAATTTCATTCCCAGTAAATAACCATATAATTTTTTAATCACCTTCTCATCAGTACCCATCAAGATCTTATCTAAATCAGTCTGCTTATCATAGAATCCCTCCGTTTTAGAATCTTCATCATACCTTGAATGTATTTGCGCATATGAAAACCAATTCATCTTTATACCTTGTTCCTCTAAGTTTTGAATCGATTTAAGTTCACCCTTTTCATCCAATAGTTCCCCATATCTAACTGTTTGTTCGTTCGTATAAATTATAGGATAGGAAAATGCTTCAATAGTCGATAACCAAACTGGAATTTTCAAATAACATTGTCTTTTTATCTTCTCCCAGTTTAACCACAAAGACTCCCGTATATAATGTCTTCTAAAATAACCCTGTGTTTTAGTTCCCTTATACCATAAAAAAGCATGCCAGCCCAACAGCAAATCATGACCTTCTAGTGTCAACAATCTAGTCTTTCTTAATGTTATCCATTCTTTTTTTTTTTTGAAAAAGATTTTATTAATTTTCTACAGACAAACAAAACAAACAAAACATAAAAACATCAACTCTCATATGTACATCAAGTGTGTCAGTTGGTTCATCATTTTTGTGCATTCATTCTGTAGTCTCAATTACAATAATGTTACATAACAACTCATATCATCAATCCAAACTTATGTATCCTAATATCACCAAAAAAAAAATTATTTTGACTATATTTTTAATCATTCATGCTTTATGAGCTAACAATACCTTAAACCAATTTACTCTATAACAAATCCTATCATCATATCATATCAATCCTTAAAAAACCTTTTATAAATATAATGTCAAATAACAAAATAATAACAAAACATTCTAACATTCTAAATATTCTATTGTCGTATTTTATCATCTAACCATTTATAAAAAAGATCCCAAATTTCATAAAATTGTTTATCCTCTTGCTCTCTAATTTCGAATGTCAATCTGCTCATCTCAGCACATTCCAATATTTTCTTAATAATTTCTTCCTGTAATGGTATTTTCTCATTTTTCCAATTTTTAGCAAACACAATCCTAGCCGCTGTTAATACATTTACAATCAGGTATTTCAAATCTTTACTATATATATCAGGTAAAATTCCCAATAAAAAGATCTCCGGTTTCAAGTCTATATGTTTCTTTGTCATTTTTTCCAACCACATGTGAATTATAGTCCAATATTTTCTAGCATCCTCACAAGTCCACCACATATGGTAATACGAGCCGGGTATCTGATGACATTTCCAACATTTTTCAGATTTGTTCTTGAACATTCTTGCTATTCTTGTCGGAGGAAAGTGCCACCTGTAAAACATCTTATACAAGTTTTCTTTATATGCTGTTGACATTGTCATTTTATAATTTTGAGACCACAATTTCTGCCATTTCTCTAAATCAATCCCATATCCAAAGTTCTTCCCCCAAACAATCATAGTTTCTTTAACTTGTTCTTCCTCTAATTTAATTCCCAGTAAATAACCATATAGTTTTTTAATCACCTTCTCATCAGTACCCATCAAAATCTTATCTAAATCAGTCTGTTTATCATAAAATCCCTCCTTTTTGGAATCTTCATCATACCTTGAATGTATTTGTGCACATGAAAACCAATTCATCTTTATACCTTGTTCCTCTAAGTTTTGGATCGATTTAAGTTCACCCTTTTCATCTAAAAGTTCCCCATATCTAACTGTTTGTTCCTGTTTGTTCTTCTTTTTTATTTTCTCTAAAGAAAAAAGCCAATTCTTTCTCCATCCGTTGTGTAAAATCTTTTTCCTTTAAGATAGTATTGTTTAATGTCCATCTTGATCTTTTTTTTTGTCCCTTCCATTTAATTGTCATTGGGCTATGATCTGTCCAAGTCCTTGTTTCAATATTTGTTTCTTGAATATTAGATATTAATTCTGTTGAGATCCAAATCATATCCAATCTGGACCATGATAAATGTCTATTTGAATAGAAAGTATGTTGTTTAGCTTTAACATTTCTTTCTCTCCAAATGTCTTTAAAAGTTAATTCATCTGTCATTTAAAAAAAGGATTTAGGGAGAGCCTTTCTATTTTGCTTTGTTGTTGTTGCTATATAGTCCAGTTTATTGTCCACAATTCCATTAAAGTCTCCCTCATAATTATATTAACATAGTCCAGTCCAATTATTTTCATGTGTAATTTTTTTATAAAATTCTTCTTGTTTATCATTCGGAGCATAAATTGCAATCAAGAGTATTTATATATTATTGTCCATTATTTCCACCATTAATACTCTTCCGTCTTTATCCGTATAGACCAATTTTGCTGGGATAGCCTCTTTAATGTATAGAACCACTCCTCTTTTCTTTCATTGAGTCAAAGAAGTAAATATTTTCCTTAATTTTGGCTGTACTAACAATTGTTCATGTTTTTTTTAATATGTACTTCTTGTAGACAAATTATATCAAATTTTAATTTCTCTAATTTATGAAAGGTTTTCCTTCTTTTAACAGCTGAATTGAGTCCATTTATATTCATTGTAATCAGTTTTTTTGCTTCCATGATTATGCTTTATATTTAGGTCTAACAGCTCTCGTGGATCTCACTTCACGTTGTTCTTTACTATCCACCTGTCCACCTACTGCGCCTTCCTCTTTTTCAGTCTCCAGTTGTTCCTCTTGAAACTCAATTAGTGAGACCTCTTTCTCTGCCTCTTCTTCTCTCCTTCCAAAAAATTCGGCGTGGAAAAGTTCTGCTTTCTCAATTGAATCAATTCTATGTCTCTGTTCTTGCCACTTAAACATTAATCCTTCTGGAATCAGCCATCTATAATTCACTTCATTTTTCAATAGCATTTTGGTCAGAAATTGATATTCTCTTCTCATCTCTCTCACTCTTCTGGGTATTTGTTTTAAAACCACAATCTCTTTGCCTTTGTATTTCAATGTCTTCTCTCTTACAACTTGTAATATTTGTGTTTTAATGGATTTTTTGGTAAATCTAATATGGACTTCCCTTGGTAATTTATTTCTCATCGCATATCTTGTATAAACTCGATATACCTCATCTACTCCATCCATCATCTTTTCCTCTGTAATTTCCAAAGCATCCGCTAAAATTTCTATCATTATCGCAGCCAAGTTTTGTCCTTTTTCTTCTTCTATATTTTGAAATCTGAGATAGAATTCTGACCTCTCCATCTCCCACCTCAACATCCCACTTTTATCTTGTTCAACCACTGTTAATCTACTGTCAATATTTCCAATTTTCTCCTCTCTTTGTTTATCTTCTTCCTCAATTTTTTTGGAATCTCTCCTCATACTTCACCATCATTTGTTTAATATTTTCCACTTTTTCATCAGTCTTCTCTGTTCTTTGTTCAATAGTGTCTGTTTTTATCTTAAGATCTTGAATTCCTTGCATAATCATCTGTAAAGTCACTTTTTCTTGTTCATTATCTTGCTTCAACATTGTCTGAATTAAACATTGTCCTCCAGCTGGTGGGGAGGCAGAGGTAGAAGTAGAAACACCAGATGATATTGGTTTCCTGCTCATTTTAATGCTTCAAAAGCTTCAAATTCTTTTTAGCTTTTAATCCAACTGGTAGAATAGCCAATTATAATCCAAAAGGGAAAAATCCAATAGTAAAAAGCCCAATGCCAAAAAAGAAAAAGGAGAAAAAGAAGAGGAAAGATCTTCAGGTTCTTCTAGACCCTAATCCAATTACGGAGTAGTCCACCATAAAAAATGAAAAATAGAAAAAGGAAAAAGCCCAAAAATAATAATATTGATTAAGAAGAAAAAGAACAAAAAAAAAAAGTAAAAGAAAAAAAGAAATTCCTTCAGGTTCTTCACACCTTAATCCAATTGGGAAGTCTCAATAATAAAAAAGAAAAAGCAGAATGGTCCAAAAACATGGATAGAAAAAGCAAAAGGGTCCCAGTAAAAAGAAGGAGAAAAAAAAGAAAAATAAAGAAAAAGTTCTGAGGCTTTCCCTTTGAAATAAAAAGCAAAAATAAGAATATTACTAGAATTAAAATTTACAAAGAGGCTGGTGAGTAGGGGTATCACAGGTGAAAAAAAAAAAAGAAGAAAGCACACTGCACTTTATTTAGTTGTCCAAGGCTCTTTTTATGACTCTCTTCTCCACTAGCTTCAAAGCCAAGCCTCAAGTGTTGAAATATTGATAAGAGTCCAGGAAAACACCTGAAATAATACTTTGCTGTGCTCTCCCTCTATCTTATCAAATTGAAATGTCCTTGAGAAGGAGTCTTCTTACAGTTCTCTCCAATTCAAATAAAATGTTTTCAAGCCTCTAGTTGGCAGTGTTACAAAGTTTCTTAATACACTTCCCCCCCAGCCAGAAAAAAATAGTTTATAAAAAGAAAAAATAGCCAAAGGGAGCCTCTATCCTAAAAGAAAATTAAAAAATCAAAAGGAGCATAAAAATATATATCAGAGAAAATTCAGTCTGGTTAACTACAAAGTCACACTAAAGTCCCCCCCCAAAAAAAAACCTAGGAAAAAAAAAAATCCAAGCCTCAATTTGACATCACTTTAAGAAACGCCACTCATACAGTTTTGTCAAAAGAAAAAATCTCACAGGTTTCTTCTCACTGTCAGCCTCAAGATACCTTCCCCTTCTACCTTTCTGCTAAGATACCTTCCCCTTCCTGCCTATCTGCTATTATTTCATTATTTCTCTCGGCTGTCATGGCAATGGTGGGAGGGGGGATTTTATATGGGAAGAGAGCTGGAGGTGTTTGCATTCCTTGCTGGGCTAGCAAGGGGAGGGGGGATTCTTGTCTTTAACTTTCCGTTTCCTGGCTATCTTTTCCTCTTTTGCACAACTGCGAACTTTTATCAAAATATGTCAAGGTCATTTGACAAGACGTCTCATCACCATCTGAAGATGACCACATGAGCCGTTTCAAAAGTTTTAATTGGAAGAATCATTTGAACTTTGGGGGGTGGGGGCAAACCTATTTCTTTGTATATGCATTCTACCCGCCAATTTCTCAGTTTCGGAATTGCTTTGTAGCTACCACTTTATTTCCCAGTAAAAGGATAACTTTGCTTTACCCCATGGAGTCTGAGTATTTCTTTCTTGGGATCTAAAAGGAGCGCAGCCTGACACTCACATTCAGAGGGCCCTTTCAAA
Source organism: Hydrophis major (assembly GCA_033807585.1). Taxonomy (NCBI): domain Eukaryota; kingdom Metazoa; phylum Chordata; class Lepidosauria; order Squamata; family Elapidae; genus Hydrophis; species Hydrophis major. Next base: position 3,403,781 of record CM066328.1, read on the forward strand.
TCTCAGTGAATTTACAAAAAAAAAAAGAAGTTTCTCACCCAGCCGACACACTTTCACTTCCAGCCACTTCCTTTCCAGAGCTGTCCCGACTTCAGCAGCCATGGAGGCTGCCTCTCTGCCGCCAGCAAAAGGACTTCTCCTGGATCAAACCAGGGATTTTGTGATATCCCTGGGATCCAGGGACTATGCCCTTCACAATCACCGTCTCTACAGGACGGTTTAGGTCCGTTGGGACTGACCAGGGGTGAAAATATCAGCTGCAATGTCATAGCCCCAAGATTGCAGCTGTATCGCCGAAACGAAGCTCCGTCTTCCCCAACACTGCAACTTTTTTTGTGTGTGGAAGTTTCTTTTAAAGATCTTTCCAAAAATTTGGGGGAGGTCGTGGAATGGAAGGTTGAAGTGGGCTGACCTTGCTGTTAATCTCTGAGCACGTTTGAGCAAGCCGCCTTGTGAAAGTCACCCCAGTTTATCAACCTGATATTCCTTGATTGCAAGGTCTTGGCAGAGCACACCTGGACACTTCTGCATCTGCTGAGCCATGTTTTTCCTCCAACAGACTAGATTAAAGTTAAGTATTGCTTGTTTATCTGGAGGCAGACCTGAGCTGTAAAATTAAAACTCGATTGTAAAGAAAATATATCTAATTTTGGGTAATAGTTTGTCCACATTTATGGGATATGTCTTGGGTATTAACTTCCATAGTTTCAACGCCAACTCCTGTGGGCCTCACCTCCACATATAAGAGGTCCTTAAAAGGAATGTGCTTAAAAATGCACGAAAGTGTCTCTTGTCCCTGGCACGTTTTAATTTTTCATTGTGCTTGTTTGAATTTTTCATTTTTTTCAGTGAATAAACATCAAAATGAACGAACAAATTCGGCTTTTTCAATCCAACACTTTTGTTAGCCAAGCCAACCAATCGGATCTTCTCACCGGCAATCGATCTAGCCTTGGTAATGCTTGATATGAACCAAGGTGGAAATCCTAAATAATGATCACACTTCTGATCGAGATGATTACGTCCAGTGAAATCAAGAGGGCCATAATTTCAAATGGTTTAATTTGTGGGTTTTTCATGAGGAGCCTGTTTGGAAAGCAATCTTGCAGCTTGCACCTGGAAAGGAAAGGAGCGGGAGACGTAAAGTGCCTCCGTCATGTCTTGGACTGGAGCTGGGCTGACCAGAGCCGAAAGGAGGTTGATGGAGAAGACCTCCATGGCCTGCAGATAAGTTGGGAAGAGGCAGAATGCAAAGAAAGCCATCATGTCCCTGGAACCAAAAATTTGGGTGAGTTTCAGGTGGAAAAGTAATGATGTAGGTGCGTGGAGCAGCTCCACCCCACCCCTCCTCACCTGGGAGCATTCAAGGAGATCATAAAGACCCTCATGCCTAGGTAGGTAATAGCTGGAGTGGGCTTCAAAATATTAGCAACGGGTTCTCTGCCTGGTTGCTGGGTGGGTGTGGCCATGGTGGGCATGGCTTAGCTAGCAGCCTGCACCATGACCGGGGGGGGGGGGGGGAGAGAATTTTTGCCCTCCCTGGGCTCCAAAGGCTTTCCTTGAGCCTGTGTGAGGTCCAAAATGGCCTCCCAGGGCTCTGGAGGCTCTTTGGAAGCAGGAAATGCCCATTTTCAGCCTTCCCAAACTTCCAGGAGGCCTGTTTTTCACTTGCCTGCATCCAAAAGTTGGCCACATTGGGACTCCTGGGAGGGGAGAAGTGGGGTGGGCAGGTCCAGCCAGGAGTGGGATTTGGGGGTTCACTAAACTGCACAGAATCTTAGCTAGGGGCTTTCCCGAACCCCTGCAAACCCAGCAACCCACCCCTGGGTAATAGTGGGGAACCCTAACCCTTCATTGTCTCTTCTCAACTGCAAAGACCTCAATGGAACTGCATCCACATCAGGGGTGTCAAACTTGATTTCATTGAGGGTGTCAGGATTCCGGCAGTTACCCCCCCCCCAATTTAAATCATGAGTCTCAAGCCAAACTTCCAAAACTTCAAAAGGATTTATTGGGAGTTAACCTGTCGGGCACTGCCTGGGTGTAGCCGACTCTGAAACACATCATTCCCTGTCACCCTTGACCCTGGTTTTCCCCTCCATCCCCTGGGTGTATCATAATTCATATTCTCCAGTGTGACACATCCATAGCCCAGAGTTATCAATCAGGCTTGTTAGGGATAACATTGGTTACCTAACTTAGTTTGGGCAAAAATAATATATAAACTATGTTAGTGAGTTTAAGTGTAAGTATCATTTTAACTGCAAAACATGTATTATGGGTGCGGTTGTAAAATCACCATAAGAGGGAGCAAGAGAGCTCACTGTTTGCTGGCTTTTACTGTAGTAACTAACAATGTTGGATTGATGGTGATAGCTTTGTATGTTTCCCTGCTGTTGCTGAGAGAAGAAAAGGGGTTTGCTTTTCTTCATATCTCTGACTGCAAAAGAGATATATTGCTGGACTGATTATTTGTAAGTTTACTGACCTCTATTTTCGACACTGGACTTTGCAACTGATTAATCCCTGGATGGACTGAACTAGTGTATGACCTATGGACAGTTTTGACTATGCTATAACTTTTGCTGGAATAAAAAAACTATTGAACTGGCACAGTGTATCTGTTTTACTGAGTGTAAACTACAACAACGTTTATCTCAAATCATTTGCCTGCCTTCTAGACTGCCGTTGCACGTTCTGCTAGGGTGTGTATCCCAAACAAGGCTCTCCAGTTAGAATTTTGCGCGGCAGAAACTTCAGTTGCCTAGTTACTATCTTTGAATGCACTTTTGGTTTTGCAAGCTGCCGCACTGTTTCCCCCTCCCTTTCTGTTGGAACTCTAAAAAGACCAGAGAAATATTTTATGAATGTGCTGCATCAGGGTTGTGTTTGATCTCGGGGTTAGGGTTGGGTGTGGCCAGGGTGGGCATGGCTAGCTCGACATTACCCATGTTGGGTATGCCTTTGTGGGCTTCCAAGGTGTTTTGTGCTGTGATGGCTTCCTGCAACCATGTGCCAATGAAAACAGAGCTTGGCCCTTCTGAACTTCATTTTAGCTGGTAGAGGCAACGTAGCCCAGCCCTTCCCTGTTTCCAGGGAAGCCTCATGGGCCACATCTAAGCAGCCTGCAGACTGGATCTGGCCCCTGGGCCTTGAGTTTGACATCCCAGATTTATGGAGGGAGGTGTTGAGGTAATTCCGCATTAGGAGAATGAGCATACACAGGGAGACGTAGTGAGAGTAGTGAAGAATAACACACAACTAGCACACAGATACACTATAGTATAAGGTAGGTTTTTACTTCCAGTAAAACGGTTAAGCAAAGTTCAACAAACAGTCCAAGTCATTCACGGTTAAAGCAGTCAGTGTTCATTCCAGGGATAATCCAATAACAAAGTCCAGTAAATGGGGGATAAATGGAGAACTCATCCAATTTACAGACGATACCAAGCTGGCAGGAATAGCCAACATTCCAGAAGATGAGCTTAAGATCCAGAAGGATTTTGACAGACTTGAAGATTGGATGCTATCTAACGAAATGAAATTCAAGGATGAAAAAAGTAAGGTTCTACATTGAGGCAAGAAAAACCAAATGCACAGGTACAGTATAGGTGGTACCTCGCTCAGTAGAAGTAACTATGAGAGGGATCTTAGAGTCCTAGTGGACAACCATTTAAATAGGAGCCAGCAGTGTGCAGCAGCTGAAAAAAAACCGGACACAGTTCTAGACTGCATAAACAGGAATAGAATCAAGATCACGTGAAGTGTTAATGACACTTTATAATGCCTTGGTAAGGCCACACTTGGAATACTGCTTTCAATTTTGGTTGCCACGTTGTAAAAAAGGATGCTGAGATTCTAGAAAGAGTGCAGAGAAGAGCAACCAAGAGGATTAGGGGACTGGAGGCTAAAACATATGAAGAACGGTTGCAGGGAATGGGTATGTCTAGTTTAATAAAAAGAAGGATTAAGGGAGACAGGAAAGCAGTCTTCCAATATCTCAGGGGCTGCCACAAAGAAGAGAGAGTCAAGCTCTTCTCCAAAGCACCTGCTGGCCAAACAAGAAGGAATGGGTGGAAACTCATCAAGGAGAGAAGCAAATTGTCACTAAGGAGAAATTTCCTGACACTTAGAACAATTAATCCGTGGAACAACATGTCTCCAGAAGTTGTGAATGAAGTTTTAAAAAAGATATTGGATATCCATTTGTCTGAAATGATCCAGGGTTTCCTGACTAAGCAGGGGGTTGGGCTAGAAGACCTCTAAGGTCCCTTCCAACTCTGTTATTCTTGAAAAAATAGCATCTTTGAAGGATTAGAGAGAGACTTTCCTGCATTAGATCTAGAAAACCTAGAACTACGCTGCCTTTGGTCCTATCTTAGTATAGTACATAAAATTATATGTTGCAATGTCCTACCTGTCAATGAATACTTCAGATTCAACCATAACAACACAAGAGCACACAATATATACAAACCCAAGGTTAGTTGCATGAAACTTGACTGCAGGAAATACGACTTCAGCAACAGAGTGGTCAATGTCTGGAATACTCTACCTGACTCTGTGGTTTCTTTCCCAAATCCCAAAAACATTAACCTTAGACTGTCCACTATTGACCTCACCTCTTTCCTAAGAGGTCTGTACGGGGTGTGCATAAGTGGATCAATGTGCTTACTGTCCCTGTCCTATTATTTCTTTTATTTTTCTTATTCGTATTCATTTCATGTATTCATAACTATGTTTATACTTATACCTATTATCTAATAATCATGTGACAAAATAAATAAATAAATAAATAAATCCAATTTGGGGGGAATTTCTGACTTCTTTTTTATTGGATGTGCTCATATCTTTGGTACTTTATTTAGAGATGTTTATTCAGAGCTATTTTCTTACCACTAGTTTGGCTGAAGAGTAGCATTCTTCACTACTGCTTTGCCTGAACCAGCCCAAACTGGTAGAATACCACCACTGCATAAAATACAGTGAAAATACAAATTAAAAATAAGGGGGAGGGGTTGGAGAAAGTGCAGGATAGTCTTGCTGGTGCCTTTGTGCCAAACCACATGGTGCTTTGAAGGTTAAATCTGGACTTTCAATGGCATTCAGATTTTGTTCCTTTAATATAAGCAGATCTTGGTCATTTCTGAACATCCCATTGAAAGTTGGGAACTTGAGATGATGCCATGTCATCTGTTCTGGCAGTGAAGTAGTTTTTCCCATGCCTTCTGATGCTGGTTGCAAGTTGAAGGTGCACAGAAGTGAGGAGGAACAGCTGGGGCCTGTTCTAGATGTGCGTATGCACAGAGAAGGTAGGAGAGGTGAACAACGGAGGACAATGAGCTGGCTCAGGAACCCAAACAAACGTGGATGCTGACTGGCCCTTCCCTGGCTGAGGAATAAATAGGAGGAAAGGGGAGTGGTTGGAGCAGACAACTGTTTGCATTTCTACAAAGTTTACTCCTTGTGTGCTTTGTGCAACAAAGACTGCCTTGCCAGAACTCAGGTTTGTCCATTTCTCTGACATAATTTGCAGTCTTCCAGCTGGAAGCTCACAGCCTTGCTTTTATCAGGCTGATAAGGACTATCACTTCAGTTAACTCCTTGCAGGATTCTTGCCTGAATTTTCTGGTGTTGAATGCAGTTAATTCCCATGGTATAAATAAAGAGGGGGGGTTTCATATGCAAGGAATCTGTTTTTTCCTTTTGAAAAGTCCAGGTCAGAATACCAGGTCAATCAGGTAGAGCTGGAAAAAGACAGTCCAGGACCACTCCTTCCCTCACCTCATTTTACAAAAGGAAACAAAAAGAATTTCCTTCTGAATGGGGAGTAAATCTTAATGCACATCATTTGCTCTCTATTCCACTAATAGAGAGTAGAACAGTGTAGCTCATTTAAACTGCAGATGTGATGACCCAAAGAAGCGTGGCAGAAAGGTAACATGGTAGGAGTCCCTTTATTAGCTCCAACTTTGCCCCCAATGTCCAGGTTACCTTCTGGGCTGGAGAAAAACTCTCCCAGGAACAGCCTTTGACTGCAGAGAATGCAGTCCAAAGGAGGGTCAACACAAACTGTAACTATAAGTCCAGTTAAGGCAAAAGAAGGGAATTAGTCCATCAGGGCAGGACCAAAAATTCTAGATGTGAATGCACGGCTATAACTCAACACATTTGGGAGGATGCCAGGAATGCAGATAACCAAAGTCAACAAAAGATAAACTCATGTTTGTTCCCAGAAGATGCACACTCAGCTTGCATCTCTTTTAAACTGTCATTCCCAGGTGTGGCTAATGAAGGGAATCAGGGCCCTTTCCTCCCCCATAAGCCATGCAACCCATGTTGGTCTCTTCTCCATTTCTCCCTGCCTGTCCTAGGATGAAGATGGGGTGGGCCTGGGTCATCCTCTGAACGTCCTCTAACCTTGTTCTACCTCTGACCTTGTTCTACCTCTTTCCTGCTCTGCCCACCTGGACTTTGTCCTTCCCCAGTTTCCTCCACAGCCAATGGAGCCACACTCCCATTCCCTGTCAGCTGTTTGTCTTCCACCTTGGATTCAGACTCCGACAGAGGGGTTACAGAAGAATCAAAAAACCTTTAATAATGACTTGAATGATGAAAAAATTAGGAGGGGACTCAACAAAGCCTCAGGGATCAAAGTAACCAAACATGCTTAAAAACAACAATAGCAAAGCCAACCCAACATATTTTTAAAGGTGCTTTTGATTAAAATCATGGTAAACTGAAGTGCTGGAAACAACTAAACCCACCTTGCTTATGTCAATGCTTCTTTCCAAGTTGTTCATGGGACATCAGTGGGAAAAACTGCCATTAATGAAAAATAAAAATATGGGTGATTATTGCGGATTAATAGATGCTTTGTGATTAGTCACATCGCTTGATTTTCAATTATTTAATGAGCTAGCCTTATTTTCACTTAGAAATCGGAACAAATACAATACTGACCAGAAATCAAAATAAAAGTACCCAATCTAACCATAAATCAGAGGTTCTTGTGCCTCATTATATTCTCCCTACAATTCAGATGGGGTCTCAGTAAGATAATGTAACATTTGGGGAAAAAGACACAAGCCAAGAGACCAGCCCCAGAGGCCAAGATGGAGAAGATCTCCACGGCCACCATGGACTTCCCTTTGGTGCTCAGGTAGGTGGGGAGGAAGGCGATCCAAACACTGCAAAAGACCAGCATACTAAAAGTAATGAACTTGGCTTCATTGAAGCTATCTGGCAATTTCCTAGCCAGAAAGGCCATGATAAAACTCATGAGGGCCAGAAAACCCAGATAAGCCAGGACTGTGTAAAACATGGAAGTTGAGCCTTCATTACATTCCAAGATGGTCTCTCCTACCAAGGAGTAGAAGTCCATGTTGGGAAATGGAGGATCAGTTACCAACCAGGTGGCACAAAGAATTGCTTGGACTAGGGGACAGGCTGAGACAATGGAGTTGGTCAGTGGTTTTCCTAAGAGTTTTCTTGTCCTGTTCCCTGGCTTGCTGGCCATGAAAGCCAGAACCACCATGACTGTTTTTGCCAACACAGAGGAAACTGCAAGAGAAAAAAGAATGGCAAAGACAGTTTGTTGGAAGAGACAGGTGAGCTTCCCGGGTCGACCAATGAAGAGGAAGGAGCAGAGGAAGCAGAGCAGGAGGGAGAGCAGGAGGATGTAGGTGAGATCTCGGTTGTTGGCTTTGACGATTGGCGTATCATGGTGTTTAAGAAAAATTGTCAGAACTGCCAATGTGATCATGGACAGAGAAAATGTGAATAAAGCTAAAGCATATCCCAGGTGGTCTTGATAGGAGAGGAAGTGGATCTTCTTGGCAATGCAGTGGTCCTTCTCCTTGTTGGGATATTGGTCTTCTGGGCAGAGATTACAGGAAGCTGCATCTGAAATCAAGAATCACTTTTCATTTCAAGATTTGTCAAAAAAGACTAATCATAAATACTGAGAGTATTTGCACCAAGACAAATTCCTCATGTGTCCAACCACACTTAGCCAATAAAGAATTCTATTCTATTCTATTCTATTCTATTCTATTCTATTCTATTCTATTCTATTCTATTCTATTCTATTCTATTCTAAGGGCTAATCATCCTTTACTACTGATAATTCTAAGGATACATTAGTCAGAGGCAGGGATGCTTTCAGCTCTTTGGCAGAACTCCTCTGCTTTGTATTTTATATCTATTCATTCAGATTTGTTTTGCAGGGAATGGCTGGCAGCCATAGCTAGATCAGTTTCCTCTTTCTCCAACGGGTCTATCAATTTCCTGGGAGACTCATAGTGCTGACAGAAGAAGCACACCTGAAGTAATAAAAACTAAAACTTGAACCTCACATGCCTGTCCTTCATGAAAAGATTGGTAGCTGGATTTCCCAATGGGTTATTTGGAGAAGGAGTAGAAAGTCTAGTGGGGAAACCATGAATTGTGCCCTGAAACTATCTTGCATTAAATTTCAGAACAGCAGGAAATGAAGTCAAAGGGGGCAGAATAGTTTAGATCTATAAAAGATGAATATTTTAAAGAATCTATCAGAATGATAAGAAAATCGATATTGCTTGCTAGATCCTGGAAAGAATACCTTTAAAAGTGTGCTCTACCTGTCTGATTAGAAATGGTGCCTTCTCGACAAGGGGCACATTGGTAGCAGCAAACCTGCTGGCCCTCTGGAACTCTTCTCCTCTCTCCTGCCTGGCACCTCTTCATGCCACACCTGGCAAGGGGCACCTTCTAAAAGAGAAAAAAGAAATACTGCAGACCAGGGATGTCAAACTCAAGGCCAGTGATGTGGTTGGATCCAGCGTGTGGGGCCATCCTGGTCTATCCAATGAGAGGATGTTGAGACTCCAGAAAGAGTGCAGAGAAGATCAACCAAGAGGATTAGGGGACTAGAGGCTAAAACAGATGAAGAACGGTTGCTGGAACTGGGTATGTCTAGTTTAATGAAAAGAAGGACTAGGGGTGACATAATAGTAATCTTCTGATATCTAAGGAGCTGCCATAAAAGAGGGGGTCAATCTATTCTCCAAAACACCTGAAGGCAGGACAAGAAGCAACAGGTGGAAACTCATCAAGGAGAGAAGCAACTTAGAACTAAGGAGAAATTTACTGACAGTGAGAACAATTAACCAGTGGAACAACATGCCCCCAGAAGTCTTGAATACTCCAACACTGGAAGTTTTTAAGAAGATGTTGGATAACCATTTGTCTGAAGTGGTGTAGGGCTTCCTGCCTAAGCAGGGGGTTGGACTAGAAGACCTCCAAGGTCCCTCCCAACTCTGTTATTCTATTCTGTTCTGTTCCTACTCTACATTCTCTTCTCTTCTCGTCTCTTCTCTTCTCTTCTCTTCTCTTCTCTTCTCTTCTCTTCTCTTCTTTTCTCTTCTCTTCTCTTCTCTTCTCTTCTCTTCTCTTCTCTTCTCTTCTCCTCTCCTCTCCTCTCCTCTCCTCTCCTCTCCTCTCCTCTCCTCTCCTGTACTCTAGGAGGAAAGATCAGCCTAGTCTACACAGTGTGAAGATCAGGGCAGCCTTGCTTCAGCCAAGTCTACCTGGTGCAAAGAGGAAAGATGAGGCCAGTGTAACTTTGGCGCGGTCTACCCAATGTGAAGAGGAAGCATGCCAGCAGTTTGGGGAGTGGTATCAAGCTGGCCACATCCACCCAATTGACCACACCCACCCACCCAGTCAACCATGCCCACCTGGCACCCCCAAGGTCAACCACAGCCCGGATGCAACTCTCAATGAAATTGAATTTGACATCCCTGCTGTAGACAGCTTGAGCGTTGAATATGCTTCACTCATTCATTTGTACATTTGTGTATCCATCCAAATGTTTTGAAAGTATATGATAAATTAGCAGAGGTGGTATTCAGTCAGTTCTAACCAGTTCTGGATAACCTTTGAGTAGTTGGGAGAACTGGCCAATGCCACCTCTGACTGGCCCCACCAACCCCATCTCTTCTCTGCCTCCCATTGAATCCCAGCTGATCGGCTGGGTCTTCTTTGGTTGCCCTGCACAGGAGAACAGAGCTGGAAAGCAGGTCAGGGGGGTGGAGAGGGAATGGGATTTTTCAGTAACCTTCCCCTGCCATGCTCACCAAGCCACACCCACAGAACTGGTAGTAAAATTTTTTGAATCCCACCACTGTCTCAAATAGGTGACATGGAAACATTTTTTTTCCTTAAAATGGTTAGCAAAGTTTCAATTCGGTAGACCTGTTTTTCAGTTAGGGAAAATGTTTGTCACCCCCGGAAGAGAATCAAGTCTTTATCTGGATTTATTTGACCTTCCAGCTCACCTTTTTTGTCCAGACAATTGCATCAGAGTTGATGGTGAAATCCTGTCCTGCGGGAGCTCCAGGATCTGTTTGTCCAACTTTCACGGGGACAAAGGATCGATTGGGGAGGAGAACCCAGTTGAGAAGATCGTAACGAGCAGATCCCAGTCCATCTTCTGAGAAGGAGACCTCCTCTCCAGCACTGTTATTGAACCGGATGTTCCTCAAATAGGGAAGAAGCTGAAAGAAAGGAGACCTCCAGAAATGGTTTCTTTTATTTCTTTTATTTTTCTGATATGAATCCATGTATTCATAACTATGTTTTTACTTATACCTATTATCTTGTAAGCTATTGATAAACCAACCAACCAAACAAATAAATAAATTGAATGAATGAATAAAATAGGGGTAGTTGGCTAAAAGCCACAAATGAGACCCCATGGTTTCTATCATGATGTGATGGCCATTATCTTAGGAGATACATCACATCAGGGGTGAGATTCAATTTTTTTTTACTACCAGTTCTGTGGGTGTGGCTTGGTGGGCATGGCTTGGTGGACATGGCAGGAGAAGGATATTGTAAAATCTCCATTCTCTCCCCATCCCACTAACCTGCTTTCCAGCTCTGTTTTCCTGTGCAGGGCAACAAAAGAAGACCCAGTCGATCAGCTGGGACTCAAGAGGCAGAGAACAGATGGGAATGGGGTCAGTCAAATGTGCCTTTGAAAATAGCTTGACCCCCTCCTCCTCTCTTTGGCAGCCCCTCAAATATTGAAAGATTGCAATCATGTCATCCCTGGTCTTTCTCTTCCCTAGACTAACCAGGCCCAGTTCCTGTAACCGTTCATCATATGTTTTAGCCTCCAGCCCCCTCATCATCCTGGTTACTCTTCTCTGCACTTTTTCTAGAGTCTCAACATCTTTTTATAGTGTGGTGACCAAAACTGGATGCATTACTCTAGGCGTGGTCTTACTAAGGCTTTATAGAGTGTGATTAGTACCTCCCTTGATCTTGATTGTATCCCTCTGTTAATGCAACTTAGGATCGCATTGGCTTTTTTGGCTGCTGCTGCACACTAAGTCAGTACTTCCCTCGGCCCACCAAAAAATACACATGAGAAAGTTCCCTCTAGAAAGATCTGTGGATGGTATTTTTGGTCTCAGAAATTACCTGCCAGGATCGTACATTTGAGATCTTCTTCCCATGCCTCAACATGACTGGCCCATGCAATGCATGTAATGCGTGTGCCACAGCATAAATGGCATTGTAGATATTGTAACTTTCACCTATCATGCTCATGTCAAATTCTAAAGCTGAGAGATCCTCTAACTTCTCCTTTCCTGTACACAGTTCAAGTCTGCTTGGAGGTTTTTTGCCTGGTTTGTGGACATAGCAGTTAAACATCTTTCCCCACCATGGAGGGTGAAAAATGCCCGCTTGTGTGTTCAAAGAGTCCAAAGAGAGGAGGAAATTTCTGAATTCTGAGACATCCCTGGTGTGGTCCCTGAAATGCAAAGCTCCATGGAAGATCTTTACACCAGCGGATGCATGATGAAATGCCATCAGACTAGGTTTCCAATGGGAAGTTGAGATCCAAACTTTCCAAAATGACATGCCTTTGAATGGTGCTGCAATATGCACAATGAACTGAATATTTTTAATACTTCTGGAGTCTCCAAACAGAATAATCACTTCACATATAGACAATTTTTTCCAAACATGATGGAATTTTGAGGTTGACATTTCAATATAATAATAGTCCATGATTTCAGTGAAAGCCAGGCAGATCTCCTTCTCTTTTAGCATTGGCACCAGAGATGAGACGAAACGTTCTCCACTCTCACTTTCAGGGGCAATAAGCCCAACCCAGTTCCACTGGAAATGCAGGAGGAGCTGGACTAAGCCCACATATTGGGGAAATTCCTTGGGATTAATCCGGAAGAAGGAAGGATAAACTCTTCTCTCTCCCTGAGAGAACTCAAAGCCATCACTGAACTGAAAAAAGTGAGAATCTTATTAAGACACAAAGTAAATTTTCATGGTGAATTAAGGGGTCCCCATTGTATGGCTTATTGCCCAGGGGCAAGATTGACTTTCTTGGATTAACAAGTTTAAGATTCTTCCCGACTTAGAAAGAGTTAACACTTATGTATTTTGCCTGTTCATGATGTTTCAGAAACTGAGGGAACAAACTATAAACCCTGATACAGAGAATAAACTGCACTGGAATGGTGGCTACACTTTTATAAAAGTCAGGTTCACAAATTGGATTAGCTAATCAAAATATAAAATACAAAAGGAAAATAAAAATAATGGGAAAATAGGGGAAGGAAAGAAAGGGAAGGGAAGAGAGAATTTGAAAAGGGAGAAAAAGAAAGGAAAAATGTTTACCTCCGACTCTCTTTAGCATAGTAGAAAATAGCCACATTATAGCCTCAACTTTTTACTTCTACTAGTATATACATAAATATTTTTACTACTATATACCAGCCATTTCTACAGAGACAAATCTGTCCAATCAGCAAAACCAAAATCAAAGTTTAACTTTTTCCACCACAAGCAAAAAACCCAGAAGCAATTTCCAAATTTGAAAGATAATTAGAGATATTCTCCTCTTACAATAAAGCAATCAATTTAACCATCTCTTTTCTTTCTTGCTGTAATATATATTTCTGCTTACACATATTAATCTTTATAAAATATCATCTTTTACATTAACAAAATTCACTATGTTCTTTCAGATTTAACCTTAAAGGGGGAAAAACACTTTTTTTACATCTGTTTTAAAAATGTTTCTAAAATCAATAAGTTCTAGTACATCTTTTTAATAGTTCCTCTTAATATACATACTTCAAAATTGACTTTCAGTAATATTTTACAAGGTTTAAAAATTAGTCATATTATATATGATATATCATTTTCAAACCCTCTTTATAAGCACAAACAAAACACAAAACTACATTAATGTTTTTCTTTCTTTTATCTAGATTAGACCAGTAAAAATCCAACTAACTCCAATTAACTCATTAAATTTAAGTCACTCCCATCACATTACTCTCATAGAGTAATTTTTTCTTGTTTATATTCATTTAAAACTCTAAATGTTTATTTGGAGAATATTTCTATAATCAATAAATTCTAAAACACATTTTTAACTTTCTTAATATAGACTTTCAAATACAGTTTCAATCATATTTTTAAAGTTTTAGAAATTACTTAAGCATTATATATAAAGGGAAAAAAAACACATTTTCAAACCCAATTTACATTAAAAGTTTCTTTCAAATTACATGTATCAGACTGATAAAAATCCATTCTAATTCCAATTAATTCACTGCTTTCATCTTATCATCACAGAATAAAATCTTTTCCTTTCTTTGGAATGTCAATCAAGTAATTATAAAGTTCTGTTTTTTTCTCAAGGATTTCTCAACTTTATTAATATGGATGAAGAAAAAATCCCAAATTTGGCCTCTTAAAAATTGCAGGTTTTTGTTGAATTCTTTTTTCCATTGTGTTGGGAGGTTTATATTTATAATAAAGATTAGTGTCAGGTTTATATTCCAAAATTGCAATTGACTTCCCTGCATTGTCAGCTATTTATGAAATTGACTTTGTAGTTTGATAACTTTCTACACATAATTGCATCTCTGAAGTAGGTTGAATAGTTTTTTTTCAAAAAACATCCTTAGAACATAGTTGATCTATAACAGTGGTGGCTAACCTTTCGGGGCTCCAAAAATGCCAGCACCCAGAAGGCAATGCACACGATTCCCCCCGCTTAGCTGAGAGGCACACTGATATTCGGCCTTTTTGAGGGCTTTTTCAGCCTCCCAGAGGCTTGAGGGAAGCCTCTGCACCCTTTGCAGGCTGAAAAATGGACCTGTTTCAGCACTTCCAGTATTTTTGGAAATACAGGAAGTGATGAAATGGGCCTATTTTTCGGCTTCCAAAGCCTGCAGAGGCTTCCCTCAAGCCTCTGGGAGGCCGAAAAGGCCCCAAAATCATCTGGGACGTGTGTCCATGTGCAGTGAGGTAACTTTGCCTGTAGCTTGCATGCCCGCCATTGGTTCGCCATCACAGATCTATAAAGTGGTAAGTTTTATTTAAGAATTTTTCAAACATATCTCTGCTAACTAGTTCAAGTCCATGCTCCATCTGCTTAGCTACCTCTTGTAGTCCAAAAGTGGATTTTTTTTGTAAGTCATTTAAGAATTGCTTACTAATCAGAATTGATAAAAATCAGAAACTTTTAGCCACTCACGGCAAAGTAGACACAGGTACAAATTACTTAAAACTAATAAAATAAAATCCACAATTTTCTATCCTTACGTTTCTCTGTCAAAGTTAAAAAAAAATAATATCCCCTGCTTCCTTATTTTAGCTTGCCTTCAACAAACTTCTTTCTTGTCATTTAACAATAAAGAAGTTCCCAAAATGGACCAACCATTTTCTTGATTTTTTTTTCTTGTTATTTGTATGCTTGAAGAAAGTTTTTAAAAATTATCTTTGACTTTTGTTGCAAGTCTTTGTTTAGTCTGAGCCTTTGTTTTCCTGACTTTGTCATTGCAGATTCTGGCTATGTTTCTTAGTTATATGTTCCTCTTTCCATTTTTTTATACTTGTCTTTTTTGTCTTTCAATTTGGCAAAGAGATGCATGCTAGTTTCTTTTTGGAATTGTTGTTTTTCTTTTTCAGTGGTATTATGCTGGACTGGGCTTTTATGATCATATTTTTCAGAGTTTCCCAAGCTTCTTGAGTTCTGGCATAGATCTTCAAAAAGGAGTAATAGACTGTCACTGAAGAAAGCCTCTTTTAGCTTAAGAAAGATAACAACCCATAAAAGTGATTAAAAAATGAAAGGCAATACATTCAAAAAATGCAGCTTTTTCTTTTTTTTAAAAAAAAGTTTTTATTAATTTTCTACAAACAAACAAGACAAACAAAACATAAAAACATCAAATCTTATATATACATCCAGTGTGTCAGTTGGTTCATCATTTTTGTGCATTCATTCTGTAGTCTCAATTACAATTATGTTACATAACAACTCATATTGTCAATCCAAACTTATATATCCTAATATCACTAAAAAAAAAGAAATTTTTGACTATATTTTTAATCATTTATGCTTAATGAGCTAACAATACTTTAAACCAGTTTACTCTATAACAAATCATCTAGTCATATCAAATCAATCCTAAAAAATCCTTTATAAATATAATATCAAATAACAAAATAATGACAAAATAGAGATATTCCTTACTATCTAGCATTCTAAATATTCTATTATCATATTTTATCATCTAGCCATTTATAAAAAAGATCCCAAATTTCATAAAATTGTTTATCCTCTTGCTCTCTAATTTCGAATGTCAATCTGCTCATCTCAGCACATTCCAATATTTTCTTAATAATTTCTTCCTGTAATGGTATTTTCTCATTCTTCCAATTTTTAGCAAATACAATCCTGGCCGCTGTTAATACATTTACAATCAGGTATTTCAAATCTTTACTATATATATCAGGTAAAATTCCCAATAAGAAGATCTCTGGTTTCAAATCTATATGTTTCTTTGTCATTTTTTCCAACCACATGCGAATTATAGTCCAATATTTTCTAGCATCCTCACAAGTCCACCACATATGGTAATACGAGCCGGGTATCTGATGACATTTCCAGCATTTTTCAGATTTGTTCTTAAACATTCTTGCTATTCTTGTCGGAGGAAAGTGCCACCTGTAAAACATCTTATACAAGTTTTCTTTATATGCTGTTGACATTGTCATTTTATAATTTTGAGACCACAATTTCTGCCATTTCTCCAAATCAATCCCATATCCAAAATTCTTCCCCCAAACAATCATAGTTTCTTTAACTTGTTCTTCCTCTAATTTCATTCCCAGTAAATAACCATATAATTTTTTAATCACCTTCTCATCAGTACCCATCAAGATCTTATCTAAATCAGTCTGTTTATCATAAAATCCCTCCGTTTTAGAATCTTCATCATACCTTGAGTGTATTTGTGCATATGAAAACCAATTCATCCTTATACCTTGTTCTTCTAAGTTTTGGATCGATTTAAGTTCACCCTTTTCATCCAAAAGTTCCCCATATCTAACTGTTTGTTCCTTCTTGTAAATTATAGGATAGGAAAATGCTTCAATGGTCGATAACCATACTGGAATTTTCAAATAACATTGTCTTTTTATCTTCTCCCAATTTAACCACAGAGACTCCCGTACATAATGTCTTCTAAAATAACCCTGTGTTTTAGTTCCCTTATACCATAAAAAAGCATGCCAACCCAACAGCAAATCATGCCCTTCTAATGTCAACAACCTATGTTTCCTTAATGTTATCCATTCTTTGACCCACATCAAGCTTGCAGCCTGATAATACAATTCCCAATTAGGCAGACCAAAACCTCCTCTAATTCTAGCATCTTGCAGAAGCTTTAGCTTTATTCTCGCTTTTTTACCTTGCCATATAAACTTCAACATAATTTTATTTAAATCTTCAAAATAGTCTTTTCCAAGCCTTATTGGTATTGTTTGAAACAAAAATAAAATTCTAGGTAAGATATTCATCTTAATTGTTGAAATTCTCCCTATTAATGACAATTGCAAGTTTTCCCACTTCTTCAAATCTGTAGTTATCTGTTGTTTAAGTTTAATATAATTATTCTCCTTTAATGTGCTACATCTTGTTGTCAAATATATCCCCAAATACTTAACCTTATTTGTAACTTGAATTTTCAAAAGATCTGCCAATTCTTCTCTCTGTCTCAATAATATATTCTTTGTCAAAATCTTTGTTTTATCTTTGTTTATTTTCAAACCAGCCACCTCTCCATATGACTCTATCCTTTCCAGTAACTTTGGAGCTGTTTCAATCGGATCTTCCAAAATAAAAGCTAAATCATCAGCAAAAGCTTGTAGCTTAAATTCTTCCTTCTTAATTTTCATTCCTTTTATGCTTTTATCATCCCTAATATTTCTATTCAAGACTTCCAAGGTCAACACAAATAACAAAGGAGATAGGGGGCATCCTTGTCTTGTGCCTTTTCTTATATTAATAAAATCTTTAAGTTCCCCCTCCATCATTACCCTTGCTGTCTGTTTATTGTATATAGCTTCTATTGCTTGAATAAATTTTTTAGCAAAACCCATCTGCTCCAATAATAATAACATAAATCTCCAGTTCACGTTGTCAAATGCTTTTTGAGCATCTAGGAATATCAAAGCCATTTGCTTTTCAGGATGAGCCTCATAATATTCCAAAGTGTCCAAGATTACTCTCATGTTGTCTCTAATTTGTCTCTTTGGCAGAAATCCATTTTGATCTGAGTGAATAAAATTATTTAAATATTTTTTAAGTCTTTCTGCTAAGATTGAAGCAAAGATTTTATAATCTGCATTCAATAAAGAAATAGGTCTATAATTCTTAATTTGCAATGGGTCAGTCTCTTCCTTTGGTATAAGTGTAATATAAGCCTCTGACCATGTTTTAGGTATCATCTTTTTTAACATAACTTCATTCATAACTTCTAACAATGGGATGCTCAATAATTCTTGAAATGTTTTATAAAATTCTACTGGAAGCCCATCTGGGCCCGGAGCTTTCCCATTATTTTGTCTCTTAAATGCTTCATTTAGTTCCATCATTGTTATATTGCTTTCTAGCATTTCTTCAGTCTCTTTAGGTATCTTTGGTAGATTAGCTTCCTGTAAATACTGTTTGACTTTTCCTTCATCAATATTCTCTTGTTTATATAATTGCCCATAAAAATCTCGGATAATTTCTTTTTTCTCCTTATTCCCATAACAAACTTGGCCTTGTTCATCTATTAACTTCAATATTTTTCTTGATTCCTTCTCTTTTCTCAATTTATATGCTAGCCATCTACCTGGTTTATTTGCATCTTCAAAATAATTCTGTTTAGAGTTTCTAATTTTCTGTGCCAATTCTTCTTTCTCTATTAAATCCATTTTATGTTTAATTACATCCAGCTTCAATTTAATATCCTTTTTCTGTGGCATTTTCTGTAATTCTTTTTCAAGAGTTTTATACTCATTTTCCAAGGCCTTAGAAGCTTGCCTTTTCCTAATATTCTTTTTTCTTGTATAATCTATTATCAAACCTCTAGCATATGCCTTCATAGTGTCCCACACATTTTGCGTTGAAGTATCCTCTTTTTTATTTTCTCTAAAGAAAAAAGCCAATTCCTTCTCCATCCATTGTGTAAAATCTTTCTCCTTTAAAATAGTATTATTTAATGTCCATCTCGATCTTTTTTTTTGTCCCTTCCATTTAATTGTCATTGGGCTATGATCTGCCCAGGTACTTGTTTCAATGCTTGTTTCTTTAATATTAGATATTAGTTCTGTTGAGATCCAAATCATATCTAATCTGGACCATGATAAATGTCTATTTGAATAAAAAGTATATTGTTTAGCTTTAACGTTTCTTTCTCTCCAAATATCTTTTAAAGTTAATTCATCTGTCATTTTAAAAAAGGACCTTGGGAGAGCCTTTCTATTTTGCTTTGTTGTTGTTGCTATATAGTCCAGTTTATTGTCCACAATTCCATTAAAATCTCCCATCATAATTATATTAACATAGTCCAGTCCAATTATTTTCATGTGCAGTTTTTTATAAAACTCTCCTTGTTTATCATTCGGAGCATAAATTGCAATCAAGAGTATTTTTATATTATTATCCATTATTTCTACCATTAATACTCTTCCATCTTCATCCGAGTAAATCAATTTTGCTGGAATAGCCTCTTTAATATATAAAACCACACCTCTTTTCTTACATTGAGTCAAAGAGGTAAATGTTTTCCCTAATTTTGGCTGTAATAACAATTGTTCATGTTGTTTTTTAATGTGAACTTCTTGTAAACAAATTATATCAAATTTTAATTTCTCTAATTTATGAAAAGTTTTCCTTCTTTTAACAGCTGAATTAAGTCCGTTTATATTCATTGTAATCAGTTTTTTTTCCTCCATGATTATGCTTTATATTTAGGTCTAACAGCTCTCGTGGATCTCACTTCACGCTGTTCTTTACTATCAATCTGTCCCCCTATTGCTCCTTTCTCTTTTTCAGTCTCCAGTTGTTCATCTTGAAACTCAATCAATGAAGCCTCTTTCTCTGCTTCCTCTCTTCTTCCTCCGAAAAATTCTGCATGAAAAAGTTCTGCTTTCTCAATTGAGTCAATTCTATGTCTCTGCTCTTGCCACGTAAACATTAATCCTTCTGGAATCAGCCATCTATAATTCACTTCGTTTTCCAATAGTATTTTGGTCAGAAATTGATATTCTCTTCTCATCTCTCTCACTCTTCTAGGTATTTGTTTCAAGACCACAACCTCTTTACCCTTGTATTTCAGTGTTTTCTCTCTTGCTACTTGTAATATTTGCGTTTTAATGGATTTTTTGGTAAATCTAATATGAACTTCCCTGGGTAATTTATTTCTCATCGCATATCTTGTATAGACTCGGTATATCTCATCTATTCCATCCATCATCTTTTCCTCTGTAATTTCCAAAGCATCTGCCAAAATTTCTATCATTACCGCTGCCAAATTTTCTCCTTTTTCCTCCTCTATATTTTGAAATCTGAGGTAAAATTCTGACCTTTCCATCTCCCACCTCAGCATCCCACCTTTTTCTTGTTCGACCGCTGTTAATCTGCTGTCAATATTTTCAATCTTCTTCTCTCTTTGTTTTCCTTCTTCCTCAATTTTTTGGAATTTCTCCTCATACTTAACCATCATTTGTTTAATATTTTCCACTTTTTCATCAGTCTTCTCTATTCTTTGTTCAATATTTTCTGTTCTTTGTTCAATAATATCTGATTTTGTCTTAAGTTCTTGAATTCCTTGCATAATCATCTGTAACTGTGAAGTTATTTTTTCTTGTTCCTTATCTTGCTTCAACATTGTCTGAATTAAACGTTGTCCTCCAGCTGGTGGGGAAGCAGAGGTAGAAGCAGCAATGCCAGATGGTATTGGTTTCTTGCTCATTTCAATGTTTGCAAAACTTCAAATTCTTCTTAACTTTTAACCCAACTGGTAGGGCAACCAATTATAATCCAAAATGGAGAACTCCAATAATGAAAAACACGAAGCCAAAGAAGAAACAGAAAAAAAGGAAGAAGAAAGATCTTCGGGTTCTTCTAGACCCTAATCCAATTACGAAATAATCCACCATAAAAAAAGAAAAAATAAAAAGGAAAAAACAAACAAATCCAAAAATAATAATATTGATTAAAAGCAAAAGAAAAAGGAAAAAGCAAAAAGGGAGAGAAGAAAAACAAAAAACAAAAAATTCCTTCAGATTCTTCACACCTTAATCCAATTAAGAAATCTCAATAATCCAAAAAATAATCCAAAAGAGGAAGAAGAGAAAAACAAAAAACAAAAAAAAAATCAACCACAACAACAGAATAATCCAAAAAGATAAATATGAAAAGCAAAAAAGTCCCAATAAAAAGGAAAAAAAAAAATAAAGAAGAAAAGAGAAAAAACTCTGAGGCTTTCCCTTTAAAATAAAAGGCAAAAATAAAAATATTACTAAAAATTAAGATTTTAAAAAAAAAGCTAACAAATGGGGTCCATATAAGAAAACACACTGCACTTTGTTATTTATCCAAGGCTCTTGTTATGACTCTCTTCTCCAGCAACTTCAAAGCCAAACCTCAAGTGTTGATAACAGTCCAGGAAAGCACCTGCAATAATATTTTGCTGTGCTCTCCCTCTATCTTATCACATTAAAAAGTCCTTGAGATGAGGTCTTTTTGCAATTCTCTCCAATTCAGATAGAATACTTTCAAGCCTCTAGTTGGCAGTGTTACAAAGTTTCTTAATGCTCTTTCTCAGCCCCAACCGGAAAAAAGAATTAATATATACAAAAAAAAAGAAAAAAATGACCAAAGGAAGCCTCTATCCTAAAAAAAATAAAAAAGTCAAAGGGAGCCTAAAAGTATATATATAAGAAAATTCAGTCCGGTTACCTAAGTCACAGTAAAATCTTTCCCAAAGAATATAGAAAAAAAAGAAAAAAAAAAGCACCCCAAGCCTCAATTTGACAGCACTTTAAAAACGCCGCTCAAACAATTTCAGTCAAAAAAAAATCCCACAGCTTCCTCCTCTCTTCAGAATGAACTTTCCAATCTCAGCGAATTTTCAACAAAAGAGTTTTTCTCACCCAACCGACACACTTCAATCCAGTCACTTTCTTTTCGGAGCTGTCCCGACTTCAGCAGCTATGGAGGCTGCCTCTCCGCCGCCAGCAAAAGGGCTTCTTCCGAATCTAACCAGAGACTTTGCGATGTCTCTGGGATCCTGGAACAATGCCCTTCACAATCACCGTCTCTCCGGGACGATTTAGGTCCGTTAGGACCGACCAGGGGCGAAAATATCAGCTGCGATCTCAGAGCCCCGAGATCGCAGCTGTAACGCCGGCACGAAGCTCCGCCTTCTCCAAAAAAAGGGTTGGGTTATCTGGGACTTTCCTAACCCAGGAGAGTCATATAAACCAAAGGAAAGCCAGTTCATTTGGTTAGTAAGTTGGTTGTATCATCAGTTGGCCATCTTCACCGAAAGTTCCACTTTTATGATAGTCAGGAAGGAATTTCTCTTGTTAAAGAGAATTATCTCATTATCACTTTGGGGTTATATAAAAATGCATCTTGACTGATAAAATATAAAAATGGGTTTTACTACAGAATAGATTCTCTAAGTCATATACTATACACAGGTCTCTGTGTGCTTCTGTTATTTGTCTGTGTAAAATATCCAGTCAACCTTTCTAACCTGTGGGACCTTGAAGGTGCTGAAGATGGAGGCCATCTGCCTTGAGGATTTGGGGTTGAGACCTCCGATGAAGGAGAGCAGAGGGTCCTGCTTGTCACATTTGTAACCTGGAACCATTTGGCCTCGTGTGGAGAGCATGGAGAGGCTGAAAAACAAAATCCTTCTCTGAATCTGGCTGTTATCATTGATGATGAAGCCAAGGGTGATGTTGGAGAGAAGAACTAGATCTGTGTTCACCTCTCTTACTGCAAACATCAAGGCCAGGAACTGCTGGAAATTCTTCAATACAGGCCTAAAGTAAAAATAACATCGAGGAACATTAGTAAAAGGTAAAGATTTCCCTTGTCCTTTATCACTTTGGTTCTCTCTTGGAGTAGTTTCTTCAGGTAAGCAAATATTGATGAACACAAGGCAACAGAATATAGATTAACAGAGGTCCTAGTCTAACCCTCTGTTGAAGCAGGAGATCAGCACCATTCTGGACAGACAGTTGTTCAATCTCTTCTTAAAAGCCTCCTGTTGTAAATGCCAAAAATAGAAACACTTGTACATATACTTTCATTTCCATTAATCTTATATAATATTAACTCATCTCATTGTCCATTTCACTCATCTTTAAATAAGTTTGCATTTTATATTTGAACTCATTAATTCAATATCAATATTGTTTCATCCATACATAAGTTTTCAAATCTTTATCCCCTATTATTTCCATTTTCAGCTTACCACCTATTTTATTTTACATTACACGTCATTGTTTCCTTAGTTTTCTCTAAGCTGATATATAATAAACAATCTAAAAAGAATAAAAATATAGATAAAACCAATATACAGTATTTAGGATCCGCATGGTATTTTCCATTCTCCTACTGTAATCATAATAGAATATTCTCATTGTACAATTCTAATATCCATTAAATAATCATCTGTATATATAGTCAACTGTATATATCTCCTCCAATAAGTCACTAAAATAACTTCTTAATATCTCTAATTTTATCTTCACTTTATTTATAATTGTTAATAATCATATCTTTTTTTAAAATTCATTTCCATTCCCTCCAGAAAAGGGGTTTATAACAACACCTTTTATATACAGTTCATATTCATTTATGTAATTACTCATTCCTAAAATATTTCCCTATAAGTTTTATATTGAAGACTAATATATGCTCCATGTGGTACCCCCCTTAAAAAATCCCTAACCTTTTTCTCTAAATTATTTGGCTTTATTGTTTATTTTAATTTTAGCCATCTTTACCTTTTCTAAATTTCCCTGGTCTTCCTTCTTTCCTTCTAACATTTCACCCATCTTCTTTCCCCCGCCCTTTCCCGTTCTCTTTTTTGAAATTTCTTCTTGTATAGTTTTTTTTTTCTTTTGTTTGATCCTGGGAGCATTTTCTCTTTGATTTGTTGAGTCTGTCATCAATATCATAGTATTAATTCCTTTAGTGTCTTTTGGCAAAGTCTCTTGTCCTCCATGTCTGTCTGAGTCTTTTTCTTCTTCCTTTGACTCCACCTCACTGGAATTTCTTTGTTCTTCAACCATCACCATTATTTTCTTTTTCAGTATTTCCAAAAATTCCCTACCTTCTTTGAACATTCCTTCTACCATTTGTATCTCCAACTTAAAAGCCTTTGGTTATTTCTTCCATTTTTATAATAAATTGTTAATATTCAAAGTCTTTTATTGCAATCCTAGCCAAAAGTCTTCTTTTATTTTTATTTCTTTTGTTAATCCTTCTCTGTCACAATCAACACCCAACAGTCTCGGGAAGTTGCATCTGTATATCCTCTTGGTAGTATTTCTCCCCCTTCCCCCCCAAATTTCTGGGGTTCTTATTATTCTATTTGTCTTTTATTTCATAACAATTAGAAGTCCAGGAAATTTCCATATAATTTTTGTTGGGAACAAAGTATATTTGACCATTAGATGGTGCTCTTTATCACTTTCCACTTTTTAAAGTTCTTTTCTTTTCTCTTTTAATTATATTAAACATTAATTTCCAACCATTTTCCCAATTAATTTTCTTAGTATTAACCAATTCCAGGCAAGTCCAGCATTTAGTCCAATGCCTAATTAATGCCAGTTTATATTATTCAAAGTTCAGTCTCTGATACCATTGTAATTTTTTATAAACCAGTTTTGTTTACCTTATATTTTCCTCTTTTTTTTCCCTGTTCGCCGCTGTGTTACTCTTATGCAAGGGCACTTTCTTTCTGCTTCTCGGTGTTATTAAGAAGAAATCAAGTTCTTTTATCTGGTTGCATGTGTCCCACCACTTCACGGCTCCAAAGAAAAACTTAAATCCTGGCAGCTTTCCATCCTCAAGGCAGACTGATTTTCATTTAATTCAATTGTATAGAATGTGAAGGATGTGTGTTTGTGTTTTATTTTTATAGATATAATGTACACTGAAGATGGCATTTAATTTAGTTGTACAGGGTGCATAATGACAATAAACTAAACTAAATTACTTAATTAGTTGTCCAGTAGAACTCCAAGACCCCATTCACAGTTACTACTATTGAGCTAGGTACCACCTATTGTATACATGTGCATTTGTTTTTTCTTGCCTTACATTTCTCACCACCAAATTCCATTTTGTTATTCAGGGCCCAGGGTTCAAGTCTGTCAAGATTCTTCTTGGTCTTAAGCTTATCTTTTAAAGTGTTGGCTATTTTCCCCTGCTTGGTATCATCTGCAAATTTGATGATTTCCCTTCTATGCCCTCATCTGAATCATGTCAATGGTGTGACCAGCAAACCCAAGAAAATTCTAATAAAGGGAAGGACCAGGGGAGACATGATAACAGTCTTCCAATATTTGAGCGGCTGCCACAGGGAGGAAGGGATCAAGCTATTTTCCAAAGCCCCTGATGGCCAGACAAAGAATAATGGATGGAAATTGACCAAGGAGCAATTAAACCTGGAAATAAGGAGAAACTTTCTGACAGTGAGAACAATCAACCAATGGAAAAGCTTGCCTTCAGAAGTTGTGGTAGCTCCATCACTGGAGACTTTCAAAAAGAGATTGGGCTTCTATTTGTCAGAAATGATGTAGGGTCTCCTGCTTGGATGGGGGTTGGACTAGATGACCTAGAAGGTATCTTCCAACTCTATTCATCTGTAATCTGAATCTGTAAACACTTTGTAATTCCAAAAGTAAAATTTATTGGAGACACCATTTCAGCACTGAAGAATTAAAACCAGCCCTGAGGTTTTCCTGTGCAAAGCTACATAGTTAAACATTACAGTCCCATAGTTAAACTTTAGAGACCCAGAATGCTGTCCAATTATGAAGAAGTCTTTTGTTTTGAGAACAGTTCACTTCATTGTCAGACGCTTGCAGAATTGACCTTGATGGGTTCTTGGCTCACACAATCTTGGCTGGTCTGCATTCCTTCTCATCCTTCCCTTCCCCCCAATTCATTGGCAAGTTGAATATCGATACATGTCAAATGGTTCAGATTAAAGTACAAAAAGCACAAAGATTCTAATTACACAAGAATATTGCAAACGTCACAAGAAAAAATGTATCTGACAAAGCAAACAATTAACTGGATGTTTCCCACTGGGTGAAACTTACGTAGCTGAATCAGAAAGCTGGAATGGGTCCCTCTCAAATTCTGGGGTATCAGAGTAGTGAACAATTCCCAGGGGTAAATTCCCACCAATAATCAAGTCACCAGGCCTATAATAGCCCCATTCATCCAGCATTTTCAAAGGGCTTCTGAAAGAAGATACATTTGAAATCTTCTTAGCAGTAGAGTTAGGCAGAAGCCAGAAGAGCAGCAACAGCCCAGTCATTCTTGTCACCTTCCTTCCTAGATCAGAAAAACAAAGTAACAGAGTTGGAAGGGACCTTGGAGGTTCTCTAGTCCAACCTCCCTATACCATTTCAAATAATGTCCAATGTTTTCTTTGAAACCTGATAGAGCACCCACAACTCCCGAAGGCAAATTGTTTCACTGATTAATTGTTCTGATTTCTCCTGCTTTCTAGGTTGATTCTCTCCTTGACTACTTTCCATCCATTGCTTCTTGTTCTGTCCTAAGGTGCTTTGCAGAATAGCTTGACTCCTTCTTCTTTCTGGCAGATATTGGAAGACTGCTATTGGATCACTCCTTCTCCTTCTTTTGACTAAACTAGAGAAACCCAATTCCTGCAACTGTTTTTCAAATGTTTTAGCCTCTCATTAATAATCTTTGCTGCTTTTCTCTGCACTCTTTCCAGAGTCTCAACATCTTTTTTATATAATTGAGACCAAAACTGGTTGCAGTATTCCAGGTGTAATAAAAAAGATCAAGCTTTGTGCAGAAGCTAAATTGCAGGTAGCAACGGAAATTTCAGCAGAGCTTTAGCCCAATAGAGGCAGCCTGTGCCATATGGATGGTCCCAGGGCAAAGTTAAATCCACCATGCTTCCTCTTACCTACCTTTGTCCTACGACCGAAGAGGAAACTAAGTGCAAATGAGAGAAGTTGACATGTTCTGCCCCCATTTGGAGAACTCAGACATGTTTTAATAGCTTGGAAGTTTTTTTATCTAGAAATCCACAGGGGATGTATTGAGAATTACTGTTCTTCTGAAAATTGCAAGGAAAAGAAATTGTCCTATCCACTCAGTACTACATTTTGTTTGTGCACCAGAAAAGGGAAAAAAAAAACATGTTTGTGTCTGTTGTTGCTATTCCACAGAGCATATGGAGTTGAGAGACAAAGTGGAGTTGACTTTTTGACCTACATGAAATTGAGCAGCTGCACACAAGATGGACTTTGGCATGAACCATAGTTTGTTGAAATACTATAAGTGGTGAATGGGGTATGTTCAGGGGTGGGATTCAAATTTTTTAACAATTGGTTTTGTGTGCATGGCTTAGTGGTCATGATATTGGCTGGGCGTGTCCAACTCAATGTCACTCACAATGAGGCACGCATCTCCTCGCCTGGTCTTTCATGACTATGGGGATGCTGCAACAGTTGTAAGTGGGAGAGTATCCAGTCTCTTTCTCTTACTGATCGCAGTGATTTATCAGAAAACTATGTAAGGGGTTGGGAGGAAGGGGTCCTTGTGGATATTATTCTGCTAGTCATTAGTGACTCTTGAGGGCCAGCACTCATCTCTGTTTCAAGGCCATTGAGCCAGCACTGTCCGAAGACACTTCCAAGGTCATGTGGCCTGCATGATGTCAGAGACTGCAGTTACCTTCCCACTGGTGGTACCTATTTATCTACTTACCTTTTCGTGCTTTAAAACTGAGAGGTGGGCAGGAGCTAGAGCAAGGAATGAGAACTCGCCCCGTGGCATGGTGCGGTGCGCGGGTCTTGAACCCAGGCTGCCGGTTTCCCAGATGAGAAACCCAGTGAACTGCTGAGCCACTGTGCTGACCCATGTAATGGTCTCCTCCATAGGAATAGTGGGAGACTGACCCCTCCGGTAAAAAGATGTGCTCTCATAGCTGCACATTTCAGAAAGGAGGGGAAAGGTACGCATGCATACATATTGATAAGGAATAACTTAATAGATCTGGGGGTATTTCCTGCCCTTCTCTTATCTACAGAGAAGAGCAGTCTTTGAAAAAATGGCATCTTGAGAATCAGGGATTGTGTTCTGACCTTGGGTTCCCCAGAAAACTCTAAGCAGACACTTTGTTCTGGCAAAGCCCCTTTTATTAAAATGAAGGTGAATTTCTTGCATTCTCATTCAGCCAAAGGCCTGGCAAACAGTCTTTCCAGAGTGTCCTAAGGAGCACAGACCTTATCTAGCCTGGAGAGCTGCCAAGTAACTATTTCCAAACACGGTGCTGACAAGGAAGAGCTCGGCAGAGAGTCTCTGAGATGCACAGACAGAGCTTCAGACAGCTGCAATTAATGAATTGTTTCTTGTAACTCCCCTCCCTTTTTGCTCCTCTTTTAATCCCTACAGGAGGGATTAAATAAAATTCTCTGATTTTTAGGGGAGGACTAGCCGCCGAGAGTTGCCTCCAAGTGGGATGAGCGGTGCACAAGTTGAATAAATAAAACACTGCGACTTTTTTTTTTGAATTTTTTTTTATTGATTTTCTACAAACAAACAAGAGAAACAAAACATTAAAACATCAACTCTCTTATGTACATCCAGCGTGTTGGTTGGTTCATCAGTTTTGTGCATTCATTTTGTAGTCTCAATTACAATTATGTTACATAACAACTCATATTGTCGATCCAAACTTATATATCCTAATATCGCTATTAAAAAAACTTTTGACTATACTTTTAATGATTCATGCTTTATGAGATAACAATACTTAATAGTTTATTCTACAACAAATCATATAATCATACCAAATCTATCCTAAAAACACTTTATAAATATAATGTTAAATAACAAAGACAAAAGAAAAAATAAAGATATTCCTTGCTATCTAACATGCTAAATATTCTATTATTGTATTTTATCATCTAGCCATTGATAAAAAAGATCCCAAATTTCATAAAATTGTTTATCCTCTTGCTCTCTAATTTCAAATGTCAATCTACTCATCTCAGCACATTCCAATATTTTCTTAATAATTTCTTCCTGTGATGGTATTTTCTCATTCTTCCAGTTTTTAGCAAATACAATCCTAGCCGCTGTTAATACATTTACAATCAAATATTTCAAGTCTTTACTGTATGTATCTGGTAAAATTCCCAATAGAAAAAACTCCGGTTTCAAATCTATATGTTTCTTTATCATTTTTTCCAACCACATGCGAATTTTAGTCCAATATTTTCTAGCATCCTCACAAGTCCACCACATATGGTAATACGAGCCGGGTATCTGATGACATTTCCAGCATTTTTCAGATTTGTTCTTAAACATTCTTGCTATTCTTGTCGGGGGAAAGTGCCACCTGTAAAACATCTTATACAAGTTTTCTTTATATGCTGACATTGTCATTTTATAATTCTGAGACCACAATTTTTGCAATTTCTCTAGATCAATCCCATATCCAAAATTCTTCCCCCAAACAATCATAGTTTCTTTAACTTGTTCTTCCTCTAATTTCATTCCCAGTAAATAACCATATAATTTTTTAATCACCTTCTCATCAGTACCCATCAAGATCTTATCTAAATCAGTCTGCTTATCATAGAATCCCTCCGTTTTAGAATCTTCATCATACCTTGAATGTATTTGCGCATATGAAAACCAATTCATCTTTATACCTTGTTCCTCTAAGTTTTGAATCGATTTAAGTTCACCCTTTTCATCCAATAGTTCCCCATATCTAACTGTTTGTTCGTTCGTATAAATTATAGGATAGGAAAATGCTTCAATAGTCGATAACCAAACTGGAATTTTCAAATAACATTGTCTTTTTATCTTCTCCCAGTTTAACCACAAAGACTCCCGTATATAATGTCTTCTAAAATAACCCTGTGTTTTAGTTCCCTTATACCATAAAAAAGCATGCCAGCCCAACAGCAAATCATGACCTTCTAGTGTCAACAATCTAGTCTTTCTTAATGTTATCCATTCTTTTTTTTTTTTGAAAAAGATTTTATTAATTTTCTACAGACAAACAAAACAAACAAAACATAAAAACATCAACTCTCATATGTACATCAAGTGTGTCAGTTGGTTCATCATTTTTGTGCATTCATTCTGTAGTCTCAATTACAATAATGTTACATAACAACTCATATCATCAATCCAAACTTATGTATCCTAATATCACCAAAAAAAAAATTATTTTTGACTATATTTTTAATCATTCATGCTTTATGAGCTAACAATACCTTAAACCAATTTACTCTATAACAAATCCTATCATCATATCATATCAATCCTTAAAAAACCTTTTATAAATATAATGTCAAATAACAAAATAATAACAAAACATTCTAACATTCTAAATATTCTATTGTCGTATTTTATCATCTAACCATTTATAAAAAAGATCCCAAATTTCATAAAATTGTTTATCCTCTTGCTCTCTAATTTCGAATGTCAATCTGCTCATCTCAGCACATTCCAATATTTTCTTAATAATTTCTTCCTGTAATGGTATTTTCTCATTTTTCCAATTTTTAGCAAATACAATCCTAGCCGCTGTTAATACATTTACAATCAGGTATTTCAAATCTTTACTATATATATCAGGTAAAATTCCCAATAAAAAGATCTCCGGTTTCAAGTCTATATGTTTCTTTGTCATTTTTTCCAACCACATGTGAATTATAGTCCAATATTTTCTAGCATCCTCACAAGTCCACCACATATGGTAATACGAGCCGGGTATCTGATGACATTTCCAACATTTTTCAGATTTGTTCTTGAACATTCTTGCTATTCTTGTCGGAGGAAAGTGCCACCTGTAAAACATCTTATACAAGTTTTCTTTATATGCTGTTGACATTGTCATTTTATAATTTTGAGACCACAATTTCTGCCATTTCTCTAAATCAATCCCATATCCAAAGTTCTTCCCCCAAACAATCATAGTTTCTTTAACTTGTTCTTCCTCTAATTTAATTCCCAGTAAATAACCATATAGTTTTTTAATCAACCTTCTCATCAGTACCCATCAAAATCTTATCTAAATCAGTCTGTTTATCATAAAATCCCTCCTTTTTGGAATCTTCATCATACCTTGAATGTATTTGTGCATATGAAAACCAATTCATCTTTATACCTTGTTCCTCTAAGTTTTGGATCGATTTAAGTTCACCCTTTTCATCTAAAAGTTCCCCATATCTAACTGTTTGTTCCTTCTTATAAATTATAGGATAGGAAAATGCTTCAATGGTCGATAACCAAACTGGAATTTTCAAATAACATTGTCTTTTTATCTTCTCCCAATTCAACCACAAAGACTCCCGTACATAATGTCTTCTAAAATAACCCTGTGTTTTAGTTCCCTTATACCATAAAAAAGCATGCCAGCCCAGCAGCAAGTCATGCCCTTCTAATGTCAACAACCTATGTTTCCTTAATGTTATCCATTCTTTCACCCACATCAAACTTGCAGCTTGATAATACAATTACCAATTAGGCAGGCCAAAACCTCCTCTAATTCTAGCATCTTGCAGAAGCTTTAGCTTTATTCTCGCTTTTTTACCTTGCCATATAAACTTCAACATGATTTTATTTAAATCTTCAAAATAGTCTTTTCCAAGCCTAATTGGTATTGTTTGAAACAAAAATAGGATTCTGGGCATCTTAATTGTTGAAATTCTCCCTATTAATGACAATAGCAAGTTTTCCCACTTCTTCAAGTCTGTAGCTATCTGTTGTTTAAGTTTAATATAATTATTCTCTTTTAATGTGCTACATCTTGCTGTCAAGTATATCCCCAGATACTTAACCTTATTCGTAACCTGGATTTTCAACAGATCTGCCAGTTCTTCTCTTTGTCTCAGTAGCATGTTCTTTGTCAAAATCTTTGTTTTATCTTTATTTATTTTCAAACCAGCCACCTCACCATATATCTCTATCTTTTCCAATAACTTTGGAGCTGTTTCTAATGGATCTTCCAAAATAAAAGCTAAATCATCAGCAAAAGCTTGTAGTTTGGATTCTTCCTTTTTAATTTTCATTCCTTTTATGCTTTTATCATCTCTAATATTTCTATTCAACACTTCCAAAGTCAATACAAATAGCAAAGGAGATAGGGGACATCCTTGTTTTGTGCCTTTTCTTATATTAATAAAGTCTGTAAGTTCTTCCTCCATCATTACCTTTGCTGTCTGTTTATTGTATATGGCTTCTATTGCTTGAATAAATTTTCTGGCAAAACCCATCTGTTCCAATAGTAATAACATAAATCTCCAGTTCACGTTATCAAATGCCTTTTGAGCATCTAGAAATATCAAAGCCATTTGCTTTTCAGGATGAGCCTCATAGTATTCCAAAGTATCCAAGATTACTCTCATATTGTCTCTAATTTGTCTCTTTGGCAGAAATCCATTTTGATCTGGGTGGATAAAATTAATTAAATTTTTTTAAGTCTTTCTGCTAAAATTGAAGCAAAGATTTTATAGTCTGCATTCAATAAAGAAATAGGTCTATAGTTCTTAATTTGCAGTGAATCAGCCTCTTCTTTTGGAATAATTGTAATAGAAGCCTCTGACCATGTTTTGGGTATCATCTTCTTTGACATAGCTTCATTCATAACTTCTAGCAATGGGATGCTCAATGATTCTTGAAATGTTTTATAGAATTCTGCCAGAAGCCCATCTGGACTTGGTGCTTTCCCATTATTTTGTTTCTTAAGTGCTTCATTTAATTCCATCATTGTTATATTGCTTTCTAGCATTTCTTCAGTCTCTTCAGGTATCTTCAGTAGGTTAGCATTCTGTAGATACTGTTTGACTTTTTCCTCATCAATATTCTCTTGTTTATAAAGTTGCCCAAACAAACTTGGCCTTGATCATCTATTAGCTTCAATATTTTTCTTGATTCTTTCTCCTTTCTCAATTTATATGCTAGCCATTTACCTGGTTTATTTGCATCTTCAAAATAATTCTGTTTAGCATTTCTAATTTTCTGTGCCAATTCTTTCTCTATTAATTCCATTTTATGTTTAATTATATCCAGCTTCAATTTAATATCTTTTTTCTGTGGTATTTTCTGTAATTCTTTTTCAAGTCTTTTATACTCATCTTCCAAGGCCTTAGAAGCTTGCCTTTTCCTAATATTCTTTTTTCTTGTATAATCTATTATCAAACCTCTAGCATATGCCTTCATTGTATCCCAAACATTCTGCTTTGAAGTATCTTCTTTTTTATTTTCTCTAAAGAAAAAAGCCAATTCTTTCTCCATCCGTTGTGTAAAATCTTTTTCCTTTAAGATAGTATTGTTTAATGTCCATCTTGATCTTTTTTTTTGTCCCTTCCATTTAATTGTCATTGGGCTATGATCTGTCCAAGTCCTTGTTTCAATATTTGTTTCTTGAATATTAGATATTAATTCTGTTGAGATCCAAATCATATCCAATCTGGACCATGATAAATGTCTATTTGAATAGAAAGTATGTTGTTTAGCTTTAACATTTCTTTCTCTCCAAATGTCTTTAAAAGTTAATTCATCTGTCATTTTAAAAAAGGATTTAGGGAGAGCCTTTCTATTTTGCTTTGTTGTTGTTGCTATATAGTCCAGTTTATTGTCCACAATTCCATTAAAGTCTCCCATCATAATTATATTAACATAGTCCAGTCCAATTATTTTCATGTGTAATTTTTTTATAAAATTCTTCTTGTTTATCATTCGGAGCATAAATTGCAATCAAGAGTATTTATATATTATTGTCCATTATTTCCACCATTAATACTCTTCCGTCTTTATCCGTATAGACCAATTTTGCTGGGATAGCCTCTTTAATGTATAGAACCACTCCTCTTTTCTTACATTGAGTCAAAGAAGTAAATATTTTCCTTAATTTTGGCTGTACTAACAATTGTTCATGTTTTTTTTAATATGTACTTCTTGTAGACAAATTATATCAAATTTTAATTTCTCTAATTTATGAAAGGTTTTCCTTCTTTTAACAGCTGAATTGAGTCCATTTATATTCATTGTAATCAGTTTTTTTTCTTCCATGATTATGCTTTATATTTAGGTCTAACAGCTCTCGTGGATCTCACTTCACGCTGTTCTTTACTATCCACCTGTCCACCTACTGCGCCTTCCTCTTTTTCAGTCTCCAGTTGTTCCTCTTGAAACTCAATTAGTGAGACCTCTTTCTCTGCCTCTTCTTCTCTCCTTCCAAAAAATTCTGCGTGGAAAAGTTCTGCTTTCTCAATTGAATCAATTCTATGTCTCTGTTCTTGCCACTTAAACATTAATCCTTCTGGAATCAGCCATCTATAATTCACTTCATTTTTCAATAGCATTTTGATCAGAAATTGATATTCTCTTCTCATCTCTCTCAATCTTCTGGGTATTTGTTTTAAAACCACAATCTCTTTGCCTTTGTATTTCAATGTCTTCTCTCTTACTTCATCTTCTCTCTACATCATCTTTTCCTCTGTAATTTCCAAAGTATCCGCCAAAATTTCTGTCATTATCGCAGCCAAGTTTTGTCCTTTTTCTTCTTCTATATTTTGAAATCTGAGATAGAATTCTGACCTCTCCATCTCCCACCTCAACATCCCACTTTTATCTTGTTCAACCACTGTTAATCTACTGTCAATATTTCCAATTTTCTCCTCTCTTTGTTTATCTTCTTCCTCATTTTTTTTGGAATCTCTCCTCATACTTCACCATCATTTGTTTAATATTTTCCACTTTTTCATCAGTCTTCTCTGTTCTTTGTTCAATAGTGTCTGTTTTTATCTTAAGATCTTGAATTCCTTGCATAATCATCTGTAAAGTCACTTTTTCTTGTTCATTATCTTGCTTCAACATTGTCTGAATTAAACAGTGTCCTCTAGCTGGTGGGGAGGCAGAGGTAGAAGTAGAAACACCAGATGATATTGGTTTCCTGCTCATTTTAATGCTTCAAAAGCTTTAAATTCTTTTTAGCTTTTAATCCAACTGGTAGAATAGCCAATTATAATCCAAAATGGAAAAATCCAATAGTAAAAAGCCCAATGCCAAAAAAGAAAAAGGGGAAAAAGAAGAGGAAAGATCTTCAGGTTCTTCTAGACCCTAATCCAATTACGGAGTAGTCCACCATAAAAAATGAAAAATAGAAAAAGGAAAAAGCCCAAAAATAATAATATAGATTAAGAAGAAAAAGAACAAAAAAAAAAAAAAAGAAATTCCTTCAGGTTCTTCACACCTTAATCCAATTGGGAAGTCTCAATAATAAAACAGAAAAAGCAGAATGGTCCAAAAACATGGATAGAAAAAGCAAAAGGATCCCAGTAAAAAGAAGGAGAAAAAAAAGAAAAATAAAGAAAAAGTTCTGAGGCTTTCCCTTTGAAATAAAAAGCAAAAATAAGAATATTACTAGAATTAAAATTTACAAAGAGGCTGGTGAGTAGGGGTATCACAGGTGAAAAAAGAAGAAGAAGAAAGCACACTGCACTTTATTTAGTTGTCCAAGGCTCTTATTATGACTCTCTTCTTCACTAGCTTCAAAGCCAAGCCTCAAGTATTGAAATATTGATAAGAGTCCAGGAAAACACCTGAAATAATACTTTGCTGTGCTCTCCCTCTATCTTATCAAATTGAAATGTCCTTGAGAAGGAGTCTTCTTACAGTTCTCTCCAATTCAAATAAAATGTTTTCAAGCCTCTAGTTGGCAGTGTTACAAAGTTTCTTAATACACTTCCCCCCCAGCCAGAAAAAAATAGTTTATAAAAAGAAAAAATAGCCAAAGGGAGCCTCTATCCTAAAAGAAAATTAAAAAATCAAAAGGAGCATAAAAATATATATAAGAGAAAATTCAGTCTGGTTAACTACAAAGTCACACTAAAGTCCCCCCAAAAAAAACCTAGGAAAAAGAAAAAAAAATCCAAGCCTCAACCTGACATCACTTTAAGAAACGCCACTCATACAGTTTTGTCAAAAGAAAAAATCTCACAGGTTTCTTCTCACATTCAGAGGGCCCTTTCAAATCTCAGTGAATTTACAAAAAAAAAAAAAAAAGAAGTTTCTAACTCAGCCGACACACTTTCACTTCCAGCCACTTCCTTTCCAGAGCTGTCCCGACTTCAGCAGCCATGGAGGCTGCCTCTCTGCCGCCAGCAAAAGGACTTCTCCCGGATCAAACCAGGGATTTTGTGATATCCCTGGGATCCAGGGACTATGCCCTTCACAATCACCGTCTCTACAGGATGGTTTAGGTCCGTTGGGACTGACCAGGAGTGAAAATATCAGCTGCAATGTCATAGCCCCGAGATTGCAGCTGTATCGCCGAAACAAAGCTCCGTCTTCCCCAACACTGCAACTTTTTTTGTGTGTGGAAGTTTCTTTTAAAGAACTTTCCAAAAACTTGGGGGAGGTCGTGGAATGGAAGGTTGAAGTGGGCTGACCTTGCTGTTAATCTCTGAGCACGTTTGAGCAAGCCGCCTTGTGAAAGTCACCCCAGTTTATCAACCTGATATTCCTTGATTGCAAGGTCTTGGCAGAGCACACCTGGACACTTCTGCATCTGCTGAGCCATGTTTTTCCTCCAACAGACTAGATTAAAGTTAAGTATTGCTTGCTTACCTGGAGGCAGACCTGAGCTGTAAAATTAAAACTCGATTGTGAAGAAAATATATCTAATTTTGGGTAACAGTTTGTCCACATTTATGGGATATGTCTTGGGTATTAACTTCCATAGTTTCAACGCCAACTCCCGTGGGCCTCACCTCCACATATAAGAGGTCCTTAAAAGGAATGTGCTTAAAAATGCACGAAAGTGTCTCTTGTCCCTGGCACGTTTTAATTTTTCATTGTGCTTGTTTGAATTTTTCATTTTTTTCAGTGAATAAACATCAAAATGAACGAACAAATTCGGCTTTTTCAATCCAACACTTTTGTTAGCCAAGCCAACCAATCGGATCTTCTCACCGGCAATCGATCTAGCCTTGGGAATGCTTGATATGAACCAAGGTGGAAATCCTAAATAATGATCACACTTCTGATCGAGATGATTACATCCAGTGAAATCAAGAGGGCCATAATTTCAAATGGTTTAATTTGTGGGTTTTTCATGAGGAGCCTGTTTGGAAAGCAATCTTGCAGCTTGCACCTGGAAAGGAAAGGAGCGGGAGACGTAAAGTGTCTCCGTCATGTCTTGGACCGGAGCTGGGCTGACCGGAGCCGAAAGGAGGTTGATAGAGAAGACCTCCATGGCCTGCAGATAAGTTGGGAAGAGGCAGAATGCAAAGAAAGCCATCATGTCCCTGGAACCAAAAATTTGGGTGAGTTTCAGGTGGAAAAGTAATGATGTAGGTGCGTGGAGCAGCTCCGGTAGCTTAGCTAACAGCCTGCACCATGACCGGGGGCGGGGGGGAGAGAATTTTTGCCCTCCCTGGGCTCCAAAGGCTTTCCTGGAGCCTGTGTGAGGTCCAAAATGGCCTCCCAGGGCTCTGGAGGCTCTTTGGAAGCAGGAAATGCCCATTTTCAGTCTTCCCAAACTTCCAGGAGGCCTGTTTTTCACTTGCCTGCATCCAAAAGTGGGCCACGTTGGGACTCCTGGGAGGGGAGAAGTGGGGTGGGCAGGTCCAGCCAGGAGTGGGATTTGGGGGTTCACCAAACTGCACAGAATCTTAGCTAGGGGCTTTCCCGAACCCCTGCAAACCCAGCAACCCACCCCTGGGTAATAGTGGGGAACCCTAACCCTTCATTGTCTCTTCTCAACTGCAAAGACCTCAATGGAACTGCATCCACATCAGGGGTGTCAAACTTGATTTCATTGAGGGTGTCAGGATTCTGGCACTTACCCCCCCGCAAATTTAAATCATGAGTCTCAAGCCAAACTTCCAAAACTTCAAAAGGATTTATTGGGAGTTAACATGTCCAGCACTGCCTGGGTGTAGCCAACTCTGGAACACATCGTTCCCTGTCACCTTTGACCCTGGTTTTCCCTCCACCCCCTGGGTGTATCCTATTTCATATTCTCCAATGGGACACATCCATAGCCCAGAGTCATCAATCAGGCTCTCCAGTTAGAATTTTGCATGGCAGAAACTTCAGTTGCCTAGTTACTATCTTTGAAAACATTTATGGAATGCACTTTTGGTATTGCAAGCTGCCACATTGTTTCCCCCTCTCTTTCTGTTGGAACTCTGAAAAGACCAGAGAAATATTTTAGGAGTGTGCTGCATCAGGGTTGTGTTTGATCTCGGGGTTAGGGTTGGGTGCGGCCAGGGTGGGCATGGCTAGCTTGACATTACCCAAGTTGGGGGTGCCTTTGTGGGCTTCCCAGCTGTTTTCAGCTGCGATGGCTTCCTGCAACCATGTGTCAGTGAAAACAGAGCTTGGCCCTTCTGAGCTTCATTTTAGCTGGTAGAGGCAATGTGGGCCAGTCCTTCACTGTTTCCAGGATGGCCTCATGGGCCACATCTAAGCAGCCTGCAGATTGGATCTGGTCCCTGGGCCTTAAGTTTGACACCCCTGATCTGCGGAGGGAGGTGTTGAGGTAACTCCCCATTAGGAGAATGAGCATACAGAGGGAGACGTAGTGAGAGTAGTGAAGAATAACACACAACTAGCACACAGATACACTATAATAAAATGTAGGTTTTTACTTCCAGTAAAACGGTTAAGCAAAGTTCAACAAATAGTCCAAGTCATTCACAGTTAAAGCAGTCAGTGTTCATTCCAGGGATAATCCAATAACAAAGTCCAGTAAATGGGGGATAAATGGAGAACTCATCCAATTTGCAGACGATACCAAGCTGGCAGGAATAGCCAACATTCCAGAAGATGAGCTTAAGATCCAGAAGGATCTTGACAAACTTGAAGATTGGATGCTATCTAACGAAATGAAATTCAAGGATGAAAAAAGTAAGGTTCTACATTGAGGCAAGAAAAACCAAACGCACAGGTACAGTATAGGTGGTACCTCGCTCAGTAGTAGTAACTATGAGAGGGATCTCAGAGTCCTAGTGGACAACCATTTAAATAGGAGCCAGCAGTGTGCAGCAGCTGCAAACAACCCAACACAGTTCTAGACTGCATAAACAGGAATAGAATCAAGATCACCTGAAGTGTTAATGACACTTTATAATGCCTTGGTAAGACCACACTTGGAATACTGCTTTCAGTTTTGGTCGCCATGATGTAAAAAAGGATGCTGAGACTCTAAAAAGAGTGCAGAGAAGAGCAACCAAGAGGATTAGGGGACTGGAGGCTAAAACATATGAAGAACGGTTGCAGGGAATGGGTATGTCTAGTTTAATGAAAAGAAGAATTAAGGGAGACAGGAAAGCAGTCTTCCAATATCTCAGGGGCTGCCACAAAGAGGAGAGAGTCAAGCTCTTCTCCAAAGCACCTGATGGCCAAACAAGAAGGAATGGGTGGAAACTCATCAAGGAGAGAAGCAACTTGTCACTAAGGAGAAATTTCCTGACACTTAGAACAATTAATCCGTGGAACAACATGTCTCCAGAAGTTGTGAATGAAGTTTTAAAAAAGATATTGGATATCCATTTGTCTGAAATGATCCAGGGTTTCCTGACTAAGCAGGGGGTTGGGCTAGAAGACCTCTAAGGTCCCTTCCAACTCTGTTATTCTTGAAAAAATAGCATCTTTGTAGGATTAGAGAGAGAGACTTTCCTGCATTAGATCTAGAAAACCTAGAACTATGCTGCCTTCGGTCCAATCTCAGTATAGTACATAAAATTATATGTTGCAATGTTCTACCTGTCAATGAATACTTCAGCTTCAACCACAACAATACAAGAGCACACAATAGATACAAACTCAAGGTTAATTGCACGAAACTTGACTGCAGGAAATACGACTTCAGCAACAGAGTGGTCAATGTCTGGAATACTTTACCTGACTGTGTGATTTCTTTCCCAAACCCCAAAAACTTTAACCTTAGACTGTCCACTATTGACCCCACCTCTTTCCTAAGAGGTCTGTACGGGGTGTGCATAAGTGCACCAATGTGCTTACCATTCCTGTCCTGTTGTTTCTTTTATTGTTCTTATTCGTATCCATTTCATGTATTCATAACTATGTTTATACTTATACCTATTATCTAATAATCACATGACAAAATAAAATAAATAAATAAATAAATCCAATTTGGGGGATATTTCTGACTTCTTTTTTATTGGATGTGCTCATATCTTTGGTACTTTATTCAGAGATGTTTATTCAGAGCTATTTTCTTACCACTAGTTCGGCTGAAGAGTAGCATTCTTCACTACTGGTTTGCCTGAACCAGCCCAAACCGGTAGAATACCACCACTGCATAAAATACAGTGGAAAGAAAAATTAAAAATAGGGGGGAGGGGTTGGAGAAAGTGCAGGATAGTCTTGCTGGTGCCTTTGTGCCAAACCACGTGGGGCTTTGAAGGTTAAATCTGGACTTTCAATGGCATTCAGATTTTGTTCCTTTAATATAAGCAGATCTTGGTCATTTCTGAACATCCCATTAAAAGTTGGGAACTTGAGATGATGTCATGTCATCTGTTCTGGCAGCAAAGTAGTTTTTCCCAAACCTTCTGTTGCAAGTTGAAGGTGGGACAGAAGTGAGGGAGGGTAAGAGTTTAACGGGCGCCCTCAGACAGGCACCAGGTGTGGTGTCCCATCAGCTGCCAGCAGAGCTGGTGGTAGACTTGGTTGATGAGGAGGTAGGAGAAGAACCTGGGCCACTTCTGGAGCCTGGGAAAAGCTCTGATGGATGCTCAGTGTCGGACACAGAGATAGAGCCCTACATTTCCCAGCCTGAGAGGCAGTTTCCTTTGGAGTCCGAGATGGGTGAGGAGGAGGAGGAACAGCTGGTGCCTGTTCTAGATGCACGTATGCACAGAGAAGGTAGGAGAGGTGAACAACGGAGGACAATGAGCTGGCTCAGGAACCAAAACAAAAGTGGATGCTGACTGGCCCTTCCCTGGTTGAGGAATAAAAATGGAGGAAAGGGGAGTGGTTGGAGCAGACAACTGTTTGCATTTCTACAAAGTTTACTCCTTGTGTGCTTTGTGCAACAAAGACTGCCTTGCCAGAACTCAGGTTTGTCCATTTCTCTGACATAATTTGCAGTCTTCCAGCTGGAAGCTCACAGCCTTGCTTTTATCAAGCTGATAAGGACTGTCACTTCAGTTAACTCCTTGCAGGATTCTTGCCTGGATTTTCTGATGGTGAATGCAGTTAATTCCCATGGTATAAATAAAGAGGGGGGTTTCCTATGCAAGGAATCTGTTTCTTCCTTCTGCAAAGTCCAGGTCAGAATAGCAGGTTGTTAAGCCTGGTTTCCCCAACCAGGGTTAGGGAGACAAGCTAAACAGAATGTGCAGCATTAGTCAGATAGGCACACAGATAAATGAGTGAGCTAAGCTTGTATGTTTATTAACATACAGTAAAAATAACAGATACACTTGTGCTATCAAAAATATAGTTTATTCCATTATGAGTTCATAGCATAGTCAAAATAACAGTCCAATAGTCATGTATCATTTAGTCAGTCCATTCAGGGATATTCAGTTAGCAAAATCCATTTAGAATATCCTATGTCTGTTCACTTACAAGTCAGTCCTTTGTTTTCTCTCTCGTTCGAGCAATGCAGTCTTGAGTCCTTGCAGTAATCAGGGATCATCAAAGCCAGAGAGAGAGCAAGCTGCAGTCTTGCTTCTTTTAAAGTGCTTTCACAACCACTCCCTTAATTACTATCCCACAGTTAAAGTTGCAGACACTTTAACTAACAAACTTTGATTACTTAGTTATTATTTTACCTAAACCAGTTAGGGTAAACAATGTTATCCCTAACATTCTCCCCTTTTAGGTTATATAATAATATAACTATTTACATCTTTAAATCATATTTGTTACAACTCTCTTTAAACTTAATTACTCCTTGAACTTTTGTAAATTGGTCTGCAATGTTTTCTTCCGTCATGCAGTATTCCAATTTAATTAGCCCATTTTTTACAGATTCTCTAACATTTAAGTATCTTAAATCAGTATGCTTTGATCTAGTTTTTACAGCAATACTAGTAGCTAATTTTATAGCTGCCTGGTTGTCCTCGTACACAATAATGGAATCTTTAACAGTTATACCCATGTCTAATAATAACTGTTTGTACAAAATCAAGTCAGTGCATAGTAATGACAGACATGAAAATTCCGCTTCCATTGTGGACAAACTGATATGCTGTTGTCTGATTGACCTCCACCCTATTAGTGTCTTACCAAATAATATAGCCATCCCAGATGTTGATTTTCTAGTGTTTATATCAGTTGCAAAACTTGCATCTGCATAGGCACTAAGAATCAAATCACCCTTTGGTTCTATATACAATGCATGGTTCATTGTTCCTTTAAGATATCTTAAAATTCTCTTTAATGATTGCCAATGACATTGATGTGGATCTGAATTAAAACGTGCCAGCTGATTTACACTATAAGCTATATCAGGCCTTGACCAATTGCTTATATATGATAAGCTGCCAATCAAAGATTGATATATGGACTTATCAAATTTGGGACTTTGATCATCAGTTTGGCAAACTTCCTGACTCATTGGAGTCTTTGCCGGTTTACAAAGTTCCATTTTAAACGTTTTAATTAATTGGCAAATTATATCTTCTTGAGATATCTTAAAACCATTTTTTGTTTTGTTAATTGTCAATCCTAGATACTTTTTAATTTCACCTAAATGCTTTAATTTTATCTTTTTGGCTAATAATGATATAATCTCATTAGCTTCATTATTAGTCTTAGTTATCAAAGCAATATCATCTGTAAATAAAAACAATAATGACACGTTCCATTATTTTCTCTTTTAAACACACATGGATCTGCTAAACCAGATTTAAAACCTATGTTGTTTAACTCTTTCACAATATATTGGTTCCACTCAAATCCAGATTGTTTCAATCCGTAAAGACTCTTTTTGAGTTTCCAACAATCATTACTATTTACTTTATCCTTTATACCTGCTGGTTTTCTTAAATATATAGTGTGCTGCAATGGTGCATGCAGACAGGCAGTTTCTACATCTAAATGGTTAATGACATAGTTTTTCTTAGCTGCCCACACTAATGCTGCTCTTAAAGATGTTGCTTTAAGACTTGGTGCAAAAACTTCATCGTAATCAGATGCAGTTTGATTAAATCCTTGAGCTACTAACCTAGCCTTATGGGTAACAGTCCCATCATTTCCAGTTTTTACTTTAAATATCCATTTGCACCCAATGGATTTTTCTCCTGGAGGTAATTTAGCATCTTCATAAACTTTCATTACCTTTAATGAATTTAGTTCCTTTTCCATTGCCTTTTTCCAATTCTCCTGATCCTTAGCAGGATACATCTTAAGTTCATCTACACTAGTTGGAACTTTAGTTACTTGGCAAACTATACTTGCTTGATACCTATCAGGTGGTCTAGTTACACGTGTAGTACGTCTAGGTATTACAGGACTTACAGGTGGACTTTCATTTATTAACTCTTCTTGATTATCTAACTCTTCCTGATTAACAGTTTCCTCTTGTTCTGGTCCTATTTGTTCTTCATGGACTTCATCTTTAATTGGACTCTTCTTATAACTAATCTGATCTTT
The DNA here is from genome assembly GCA_033807585.1 of Hydrophis major. Classification (NCBI taxonomy): domain Eukaryota; kingdom Metazoa; phylum Chordata; class Lepidosauria; order Squamata; family Elapidae; genus Hydrophis; species Hydrophis major. The sequence goes on from CM066328.1 coordinate 3,447,042, forward strand.
CTGCCTTTTGTAGGGTTCAATAATTACTTCATTATTTAAATCTTGCTCTAATCTATTCCATCCTACATGTTCTAGGAATTTTGCACTAGCACTGGTGTAAACTCTCGATGTACCTGGTTCCCAGAATCTATAAGATCTATGATTAGATGTATATCCTACAAAATATAACCTTTTAGCTCTATGCTGTCCTTTGTGTCTAAGTTGTGTAGGGATATGCACCCATGCTGGTGCTCCAAATGTGTGCATGTAACTTAAATCAGGTTTTGTACCATGCCACAATGTGAATGGTAATTCACCTGTTGTTGAATTAACAACATTATTTAATATATGATTACCACACATTATTGCTTCTCCCCATAAATTGTCAGGTAATCCTGAATCAGACATCATAGTTCGTGCCATTGATTGTAATGTTTGGCCTCTTCTCTCTATATAGGCATTATGTTGTGGCCTATATGGTGCAGACATTTTATGTTGAATACCTAACATTCTTAGTCTGTTCTGGAATTTATTATTTGTAAATTCTGTACCATTATCTGTTATAAGAGTTACTAATTTCTTTTTAGTTTTCCTTTCAGCAAATTTTATCCAATTAAAGAGATTTTGATACGTTTCAGTTTTGCTCTTCATTAAATAGCAAAACCCATATCTAGAATAATGGTCCATTATACTTAGTATGTAACGAGCTCCTCCTACACTTGGTTTTTTCGGACCTATTAAATCTGCAAATACTACCTCTAAAGGCTCTTTGGTAGTAAATCCATCAACTCTATTAGCAGGTGTGACCCTGGCTTTGCTTTGATTGCAAATATTACATTGCAAATACTTATTACAAGGTTTCAAACTTATTCCCTTAGATAATTCAACAGTTTTCTTAAGCATTTTAAAATTTTAATGCCCTAGCCTTCGATGTAACAAGTGAATACATTCATCATGGGGTTTCTTATTTTCATAAACTGTGTTAGCCACCTTTAAACCATCATCATTTAACACATATAATTCACCTCTTAAAGATGCAGTAATTTTTTTATCTTCTTTCTCAATTATGCAGTTATCTCCTTTAAAAGTAACTACATATCCTAGTTTAACCAAAATTCTAACTGAAATTAAATTAAACTTAAGTTGTGGTACATATAACATTTTTACATTCTCTTTTATAAAAGAACAATATGCTATACCTTGACCTTTAGCTTTCAGTTTCCAGCCATTGGCTAACGATATCTGCTGTGTACTCTTGGACATTTTTATAAAATTTTTGTTATCATTTGTTATACAATGGGATGCTCCACTGTCAACCACCCATAAATTATTTTTTACAGCTCCGTTAGTATACATGGCTAACTCTAAATTTTTCTTTTTCTTTTGATGACTTTTAGTATTCTGGCCAGCGTTCTGGCGTTTTGCTTTTTTACAAAATCTTGCCAAATGTCCTCTTCCTCCACAATTAAAACACTTTTTAATTGCGTATGCAGTAGGAGATTCATTATCTTCTTTTTGAGGTTGCTGCCTCCTTAACTCATCTCTTTCAAGCCTTCTTCTGGCCTCTTCAATCAATCTGCCAGTTATATCAGTTAAAGTTAGGCTTTCCTTTGGCAATATTTCAAGGGAAGTTACGTAGTTATCATAACTTTCATCAAGGGAAGATAGAATTATGTAGACTTGGTGTAGTTCAGAGAAAATAAGCTCTTTCTCGTGCAGTTCTTGAAAAATGCTTTGCATAGTTTTCAAATGACTCAGCATATCACCATTTCTTTGGAGATGCGTATTGAAAAGTTTCCGTGTTAGATTTATGTGAGCACCAACGTTATCTCGAACATAAATCCTCTTCAGCTTCTGCCAACACCCAACAGCCGTTTTCTCTTCGTGGATATAAACAAGCTGTTGATCAGTTAAGGTTAAAGCAATAATGCAAATAGCGTGTTCATTTTTATGCATAAATTCTTCTATCTTTAATTTATCTTCCTCATCCTCTGGATCCCATTCTTCTACGTTTGGTGGATTTTCAATTATGTTCCACAAACCTTCTCTTCGTAGAAGCAGACTACATTTCATAGACCATGATACATAGTTTGTTCCATCCAACTTGGATATAAGGGACAAACTTTGTAGATTGACTTGTGCCATGTTTTCTTATATGGATATAAAACTATAATTAATAAAACACAGCTGTCTGTTTACTGTAATGTATAACAACACAAACTCTCACTTTTAACATAAATCTGTTTTATCCTAGTTAAACTGACTTTGCAGCCTCTGGGCCCATAACCAGTGTTAAGCCTGGTTTCCCCAACCAGGGTTAGGGAGACAAGCTAAACAGAATGTGCAGCGTTAGTCAGATAGGCACACAGATAAATGAGTGAGCTAAGCTTGTATGTTTATTAACATACAGTAAAAATAACAGATACGCTTGTAATATCAAAAATATAGTTTATTCCATTATGAGTTCATAGCATAGTCAAAATATCAGTCCAATAGTCATGTATCATTTAGTCAGTCCATTCAGGGATATTCAGTTAGTAAAATCCATTTAGAATATCCTATGTCAGTTCACTTACAAGTCAGTCCTTTGTTTTCTCTCCCGTTCGAGCAATGCAGTCTTGAGTCCTTGCAGTAATCAGGGATCATCAAAGCCAGAGAGAGAGCAAGCTGCAGCCTTGCTTCTTTTAAAGTGTTTTCGCAACCACTCCCTTAATTACTATCCCACAGTTAAAGTTGCAGACACTTTAACTTACAAACTATGATTACATATTATGATTTACCTAAACCAGTTAAGGTAAAACAATGTTATCCCTAACAGTCTGGGTCATCCTCTGAATTTCCTCTCACCTTGTTCTACCTCTTTCCTGCTCTGCCCACCTGGACTTTGTCCTTCCCCAGTTTCCTCCACAGCCAATGGAGCCACACTCCCACTCCCTGTCAGCTGTTTGTCTTCCAGCTTGGATTCAGACTCCGACAGAGGGATTACAGAAGAATAAAAAAACCTTTAATAATGACTTGAATGATGAAAAAATTAGGAGGGGACTCAACAAAGCCTCAGGGATCAAAGTAACCAAACATGCTTAAAAACAACAATAGCAAAGCCAACCCAACATATTTTTAAAGGTGCTTTTGATTAAAATCATGGTAAACTGAAGTGCTGGAAACAACTAAACCCACCTTGCTTATGTCAATGCTTCTTTCCAAGTTGTTCATGGGACATCAGTGGGAAAAACTGCCATTAATGAAAAATAAAAATATGGGTGATTATTGCGGATTAATAGATGCTTTGTGATTAGTCACATCGCTTGATTTTCAATTATTTAATGAGCTAGCCTTATTTTCACTTAGAAATCGGAACAAATACAATACTGACCAGAAATCAAAATAATCTAACCATAAATCAGAGGTTCTTGTGCCTCATTATATTCTCCCTACAATTCAGATGGGGTCTCAGTAAGATAATGTAACATTTGGGGAAAAAGACACAAGCCAAGAGACCAGCCCCAGAGGCCAAGATGGAGAAGATCTCCACGGCCACCATGGACTTCCCTTTGGTGCTCAGGTAGGTGGGGAGGAAGGCGATCCAAACACTGCAAAAGACCAGCATACTAAAAGTAATGAACTTGGCTTCATTGAAGCTATCTGGCAATTTCCTAGCCAGAAAGGCCATGATAAAACTCATGAGGGCCAGAAAACCCAGATAAGCCAGGACTGTGTAAAACATGGAAGTTGAGCCTTCATTACATTCCAAGATGGTCTCTCCTACCAAGGAGTAGAAGTCCATGTTGGGAAATGGAGGATCAGTTACCAACCAGGTGGCACAAAGAATTGCTTGGACTAGGGGACAGGCTGAGACAATGGAGTTGGTCAGTGGTTTTCCTAAGAGTTTTCTTGTCCTGTTCCCTGGCTTGCTGGCCATGAAGGCCAGAACCACCATGACTGTTTTTGCCAACACAGAGGAAACTGCAAGAGAAAAAAGAATGGCAAAGACAGTTTGTCGGAAGAGACAGGTGAGCTTCCCGGGTCGACCAATGAAGAGGAAGGAGCAGAGGAAGCAGAGCAGGAGGGAGAGCAGGAGGATGTAGGTGAGATCTCGGTTGTTGGCTTTGACGATTGGCGTATCATGGTGTTTAAGAAAAATTGTCAGAACTGCCAATGTGATCATGGACAGAGAAAATGTGAATAAAGCTAAAGCATATCCCAGGTGGTCTTGATAGGAGAGGAAGTGGATCTTCTTGGCAATGCAGTGGTCCTTCTCCTTGTTGGGATATTGGTCTTCTGGGCAGAGATTACAGGAAGCTGCATCTGAAATCAAGAATCACTTTTCATTTCAAGATTTGTCAAAAAAGACTAATCATAAATACTGAGAGTATTTGCACCAAGACAAATTCCTCATGTGTCCAACCACACTTAGCCAATAAAGAATTCTATTCTATTCTATTCTATTCTATTCTATTCTATTCTATTCTATTAAGGGCTAATCATCCTTTACTACTGATAATTCTAAGGATACATTAGTCAGAGGCAGGGATGCTTTCAGCTCTTTGGCAGAACTCCTCTGCTTTGTATTTTATATCTATTCATTCAGATTTGTTTTGCAGGGAATGGCTGGCAGCCATAGCTAGATCAGTTTCCTCTTTCTCCAACGGGTCTATCAATTTTCTGGGAGACTGATAGTGCTGACAGAAGAAGCACACCTGAAGTAATAAAAACTAAAACTTGAACCTCACATGCCTGTCCTTCATGAAAAGATTGGTAGCTGGATTTCCCAATGGGTTATTTGGAGAAGGAGTAGAAAGTCTAGTGGGAAAACCATGAATTGTGCCCTGAAACTATCTTGCATTAAATTTCAGAACAGCAGGAAATGAAGTCAAAGGGGGCAGAATAGTTTAGATCTATAAAAGATGAATATTTTAAAGAATCTATCAGAATGATAAGAAAATCGATATTGCTTGCTAGATCCTGGAAAGAATACCTTTAAAAGTGTGCTCTACCTGTCTGATTAGAAATGGTGCCTTCTCGACAAGGGGCACATTGGTAGCAGCAAACCTGCTGGCCCTCTGGAACTCTTCTCCTCTCTCCTGCCTGGCACCTCTTCATGCCACACCTGGCAAGGGGCACCTTCTAAAAGAGAAAAAAGAAATACTGCAGACCAGGGATGTCAAACTCAAGGCCAGTGATGTGGTTGGATCCAGCGTGTGGGGCCATCCTGGTCTATCCAATGAGAGGATGTTGAGACTCCAGAAAGAGTGCAGAGAAGATCAACCAAGAGGATTAGGGGACTAGAGGCTAAAACAGATGAAGAACGGTTGCTGGAACTGGGTATGTCTAGTTTAATGAAAAGAAGGACTAGGGGTGACATAATAGTAATCTTCTGATATCTAAGGAGCTGCCATAAAAGAGGGGGTCAATCTATTCTCCAAAACACCTGAAGGCAGGACAAGAAGCAACAGGTGGAAACTCATCAAGGAGAGAAGCAACTTAGAACTAAGGAGAAATTTACTGACAGTGAGAACAATTAACCAGTGGAACAACATGCCCCCAGAAGTCTTGAATACTCCAACACTGGAAGTTTTTAAGAAGATGTTGGATAACCATTTGTCTGAAGTGGTGTAGGGCTTCCTGCCTAAGCAGGGGGTTGGACTAGAAGACCTCCAAGGTCCCTCCCAACTCTGTTATTCTATTCTGTTCTGTTCCTACTCTACATTCTCTTCTCTTCTCTTCTCTTCTCTTCTCTTCTCTTCTCTTCTCTTCTCTTCTCTTCTCTTCTCTTCTCTTCTCTTCTCTCCTCTCTTCTACTCTACTCTCCTCTACTCTACTGTACTCTCCTCTCCTCTACTCTCCTCTAGGAGGAAAGATCAGCCTAGTCTACACAGTGTGAAGATCAGGGCAGCCTTATTTCAGCCAAGTCTACCTGGTGCAAAGAGGAAAGATAAAGCCAGTGTAACTTTGGCGCGGTCTACCCAATGTGAAGAGGAAGCATGCCAGCAGTTTGGGGAGTGGTATCAAGCTGGCCACACCCACCCAGTTGACCACACCCACCCACCCAGTCAGCCATGCCCACCTGGCACCCCCAAGGTCAACCACAGCCCGGATGCAACTCTCAATGAAATTGAATTTGACATCCCTGCTGTAGACAGCTCGAGAATTGAATGTGCTTCACTCATTCATTTGTACATTTGTGTATCCATCCAAATGTTTTGAAGGAATATGATAAATTAGCAGAGGTGGTATTCAGCCAGTTCTAACCAGTTCTGGAGAACCTTTGAGTAGCTGGGAGAACTGGCCAATGCCACCTCTGACTGGCCCCACCAACCCCATCTCTTCTCTGCCTCCCATTGAATCCCAGCTGATCGGCTGGGTCTTCTTTGGTTGCCCTGCACAGGAGAACAGAGCTGGAAAGCAGGTCAGGGGGGTGGAGAGAGAATGGGATTTTGCAGCAACCTTCCCCTGCCATGCCCACCAAGCCACACCCACAGAACTGGTAGTAAATTTTTTTGAATCCCACCACTGTCTCAAATAGGTGACATGGAAACATTTTTGTTCTGTCCTTCATTTACATACTCGAAATCCCCGCGCTTTGATTGGCTAAAGCGTGGGGATTTCTAATTGGCCAGGCGAGCCGCGCCGATTGGCCCGTTGAAAGTCTCCCGCGATTGGCTCGCTCCAAGAGCGGGAGACTTGAAAGGCTGCCATTGGTTGCGGCCGCCGCGGCGAAAAGAATAAAAGCCGCGGGCTTTTTCCTTTTCGCCGGTTCGGTTCTCAACTTCTAAATAAAGAGCTTTAAACGTAGTCACCGACTCCTGGCGTCTTTTTGCGGACACGACACTGGCGACGAGGATGGGATCCAGACCCTGAACCAAACCCCGTGTCCGACGAGAGCCAGACTTAGCACCGAAATGGCGAAAATCGCATCGCCCGCCCCCTTCAACCCCGCCACCGAGGACTGGGAATCGTTCTCAGACCGTTTCCGCATGTACCTCGAGTGCACCGGAATGAAGGATGCCCCGGGCCCGCTAAAACGCGCCGTTTTCCTCACCCATTGCGGAACCGAAGTTTTCCAGATGGCCAAAGCATTGGCCAAGCCGGCCGACGCAACCGCCATGGATTGGGACGTCCTCGAACCTATCCTTCGGCGACATTACGCCCCCGAGGTCCCCATCCTGATCCGGCGCAACGAATTCTACCGGCGGGACCAGAAACAGGGTGAAAAACTGAGCGACTTCGTCGCCGAGTTGCGGCGCCTAGGGGGGCTCTGCGAATTTGACGGCCTGAACAGCCTCCTAAGAGACCGATTCGTGCTCGGCCTATGGGACCCTGCACTCCAGAGCCGGCTTATAGCTAAGGGCGACATCAGCCTAGCAGACGCCCTCACCGCAGCCGCAGCCGCAGAAGCAACCCGCACTTCCGCCGACAGCATGCGAAAACCAGACGCGAAGGGCGGAAACAACAACCCGGCAAGGTCGGCCGACCTAGAGAACGAAACAGCCGCACACCACGGCGATTTCCATTCTGCATCCAGCATGTCCGAAGACGAAGAAGACATACATCGAGTGCAGACGGGGCGCGACCAACGGAACCGCAGAGGTCGTAGGTCGAGGACCAACTGTGCCGGTTGCGGCGGCGACCACCCCAGATCAGAATGCCGATTTTTTGACTCCATCTGTCGGCATTGTGAGAAAAAGGGACACATCGCTCGGGTTTGCCGCCAAAAGAAGACTCGCAGTCCACCCAGATGGGACCAACACGATCGAAGAAGGGAAAGCCCACCGCCCCGGACCAGAGATCACCAATCGGACAACCAGTGGGACCGGATCCAACGACCCTCGAGAGGCGGTGACAACCGGCGCAAAGAAGAGACCCACCAGACGGTAACCATCGGCCACGCCATTTCCGACGGCGCCAGAAAGGTACACGTAGAGGTCCATATCGAGGGCCAACCATGCAAAATGGAGGTGGACTCCGGGTCCTACCTCTCCATGATTGCATGGCACGAGATAAAACGATTAGTGCCTACCCTCCATAAGAGGAACATAAACGCCCAAAGAATTATTGTAAAAGACTACCAGGGAAACCGCGTCCCGGTAGTGGGCACCAAGAACTTTAATGTGACATATAAGGGGCGCACCGAACAACTCCCACTCACAATCGTCGATCGCGACCGCCCAAGCCTGCTGGGCCTACAATGGTTCGCCCCGCTCGACATCGCTCTCACGGGAGTCAACCACGTCACCGACGACGGCTGGGAACAGCGGCTAGCCCAGGAGTTCCGGGAGGTCTTCGACGGAAGCCTGGGCAAGTACCAGGGGCCCCTTATCTCATTTGATCTAGACCCTAGCGTCCCCCCCAAGCGACTAAAACCGAGGCGGGTACCATTCGCCCTAAAACCTAAGATTGACGAGCAAATTGACAAGCTCGTCAAACAGGGGGTGTTGCAACCAATAGACCATGCCCGATGGGAGACCCCAATAGTGACCCCGGTCAAGCCAGACGGGTCAGTGAGAATTTGTGGGGACTATAAGGCCACCCTAAATGGCGCGCTGCAACAAAGCGCCTACCCCGTCCCAATCGTGCAACACCTACTGCACTCACTGGGAGGGGGCAGGGTCTTTGCCAAGCTTGATCTCACCCAGGCATACCAGCAGTTGCCGGTCGACGAAAAAACGGCGGAAGCCCAGACCATCGTTACCCATCGGGGGGCCTTCAAGTGCAACCGACTCCAATTCGGAGTCAGCGTGGCACCAGGCATCTTTCAGAGCTTGATGGAACGTTTGCTGCAGGGCATCAAAGGGGTGGTGCCCTATTTCGATGACGTGTTAGTGGCGGCGCCAAACGAAGCCGAATTAGAAAACCGACTCAGAGAAGTCTTAACCAAATTTAAAGTAACGGGACTTAAAGTAAAAAGGGAGAAATGCCAACTGTGCACGGAACGAGTGGAATTCTTGGGCTACCTACTAGACCGGCACGGCATTCACCCCACAAGTAAAAAAGTGAAAGCTATCAAAGAGGCCCCCACCCCTAGATCAAAGACTGAATTGCAGGCATTCTTGGGGTTACTGAACTTTTATAATGTTTTCCTACCCCAAAAGGCAACGGCGGCAGAGCCTTTACATAGGCTCCTGGATAAGGCGGCAACCTGGACTTGGGGGAAACGGGAGCAAGCCGCCTTCCAAAAAACTAAAGACCTCCTCACCTCCGACGCCATCCTGATCCAATTCAACGAAACCTTGCGACGCATCACCTTTCGGCGTCAGCGCTGTCCTCAGCCATACCCTTCCTGACAGAAAAGAAGCACCCATCGCGTTCTTTTCCAGGACTCTAACCAAGCCAGAGCGGAACTATAGCCAACTGGACAAAGAAGCTTTGGCTATAGTTGCCGCCGTTAAGCGGTTCCACGAATACCTTAACGGCCGCCCTTTCACCATTGTAACAGACCATAAGCCGTTGTTGGGCATCCTTGCAGGGAATCGAGCCACCCCGAACATTCTGTCTCCCCGGATGACAAGGTGGTCCGAGTTCCTGGCAGCCTACAGCTACGAACTTATACACAAACCGGGTAAGAAGATTTCACACGCGGACGCTTTGAGCTGCTCGCCGTTACCGGACTCCGACCCTGACCCAGCACCAACGACAAACACCCTTAGCATCGAGAACCTACCCAACCTACCCATAACCGCGTCAGACATTGCCCGGGAAACTATTAAAGACAGGCGTCTGGCGCGGATTTTGCATTGGGTGGAAAAAGGTTGGCCAGATAGGGACAACGACGAGTCCGTTAAGACATTTAGAAACCGCCAAACCGAACTCTCGCTACTTAAGGGGTGCATCTTATGGGGTGACAGGGTGGTCATCCCGGACAGACTGCAAGGGAAAGTTTTAGAAATGTTGCATGAGGGGCATCCTGGCATTGTAAGAACTAAAGCCCTGGCCAGAAGTTACGCTTGGTGGCCAGGGATGGACAAGCAGATAGAGGCCTGGGTAGCTAGGTGCCAGCGATGCCAGGAGACTAGACCCAGCCCACCCACAGCACCCATCCGGGAGTGGGAAACACCAAGGGGGCCCTGGTCCAGAATCCATTTGGACTTTGCCGGTCCCACGAATGGACATACCTTTCTCATAACAGTTGACGCTTACTCCAACTGGTTGGAGGTAAGCGACATGAAATCCACAACCACGGAGGCCGTGATCAAAGAACTTTGCAAACTCTTTGCAACACAGGGCCTCCCAGACGTCGTCGTCTCCGACAACGGGCCCCAGTTTACTTCCCTCGACTTCGAGAAATTCCTGGCGGAAAGGGGCATCCGCCACGCATTAACGGCACCGGCGCATCCGGCGGCGAACGGTAGGGCGGAACAGATGGTCCAATTTACCAAAAAAACCATCCGGAAAATGGACCACGGGGAGATCCAAGACAAAATTAACAGACTCCTCTTTATACAACACATCACCCCGAACACCACTACCAACAAAAGCCCAGCCGAGTTACTAATGGGTAGGAAGCTGAGGTCCCCACTCGATAGGTTACACCCAAAATATAACCCAGAGCGGCCCCCAGACTCAAGTACAAAATACTGAACATTCGCACCCGGGGACCTCGTGTATGCGAAAAACCTGACGGGGGACCCCCTATGGATCCCAGCCGTCATCACCCAAATCACAGGCCCACGCTCATACCGGCTCCAAACCACAGATGGGCGAGCCTGGAAACGACACATTGACCAACTCAGGTCTCGGACAGCAACAGAATCCACCCCCCAAAACACAAACCAAGGGGGGAGGGAATACCCGAACAACCAAACGCAAGAAAAAATAAACCAGCAGTACTTACCGGAACGCAGCCATCGCGATCCCCCACCGGAGAAGAACCACCAAGCCAGCTCAACCAACTCGGAAAGACCAAGCGGGAGCGGCGAAACCCGTAGCTCAACCAACCCGGAAGGCCCAGGTGGGAGCCACGGAGAAGGAACCGGCCCGATCATCCAACCGGTTCGCACAGAAGAGGGAGCAGCCAAAAACTCGACTGCTCCGGCCGAAATCCAGCTTGCAACTGAGTTGCGCAGGTCAAGTAGGACTAGACGGAGCCCCGCCTACCTACGTGACTACGCAACGTAAGGACTGTACCAAGAGGGGAGGGGTGTTCTGTCCTTCATTTACATACTCGAAATCCCCGCGCTTTGATTGGCTAAAGCGCGGGGATTTCTAATTGGCCAGGCGAGCCGCGTCGATTGGCCCGTTGAAAGTCTCCCGCGATTGGCTCGCTCCAAGAGCGGGAGACTTGAAATGCTGCCATTGGCCGCGGCCGCCGCGGCGAAAAGAATAAAAGCCGCGGGCTTTTTCCTTTTCGCCGGTTCGGTTCTCAACTTCTAAATAAAGAGCTTTAAACGTAGTCACCGACTCCTGGCGTCTTTTTGCGGACACGACAATTTTTTTCCTTAAAATGGTTTGCAAAATTTCAATTCGGTAGACCTGTTTTCTAGTTAGGGAAAATGTTTGTCACCCCCGGAAGGGAATCAAGTCTATCTGGATTTATTTGACCTTCCAGCTCACCTTTTTTGCCCAGACAATTGCATCAGAGTTGATGGTGAAATCCTGTCCTGTGGGGGCTCCAGGATCTGTTTGTCCAACTTTCACAGGGACAAAGGATCGATTGGGGAGGAAAACCCAGTTGAGAAGATCGTAACGAGCAGATCCCAGTCCATCTTCTGAGAAGGAGACCTCCTCTCCAGCACTGTTGTTGAACCGGATGTTCCTCAAATAGGGAAGAAGCTGAAAGAAAGGAGACCTCCAGAAATGATTTCTTTTATTTCTTTTATTTTTCTTATATGAATCCATGTATTCATAACTATGTTTTTACTTATACCTATTATCTTGTAAGCTATTGATAAACCAACCAACCAACCAAACAAATAAATAAATTGAATGAATGAATAAAATAGGGGTAGTTGGCTAAAAGCCACAAATGAGACCCCATGGTTTCTATCATTATGTGATGGCCATTATCTTAGGAGATACACCACATCAGGGGTGAGATTCAATTTTTTTTTACTACCAGTTCTGTGGGTGTGGCTTGGTGGGCATGGCTTGGTGGACATGGCAGGAGAAGGATATTGTAAAATCTCCATTCTCTCCCCACCCCACTAACCTGCTTTCCAGCTCTGTTTTCCTGTGCAGGGCAACAAAAGAAGACCCAGTCGATCAGCTGGGACTCAAGAGGCAGAGAACAGATGGGAATGGGGCCAGTCAAAAGTGCCTTTGAAAATAGCTTGACCCCCTCCTCCTCTCTTTGGCAGCCCCTCAAATATTGAAAGATTGCTATCATGTCATCCCTGGTCTTTCTCTTCCCTAGACTAACCAGGCCCAGTTCCTGTAAACGTTCATCGTATGTTTTAGCCTCCAGCCCCCTCATCATCCTGGTTGCTCTTCTCTGCACTTTTTCTAGAGTCTCAACATCTTTTTATAGTGTGGTGACCAAAACTGGATGCATTACTCTAGGTGTGGTCTTACTAAGGCTTTATAGAATGTGATTAGTACCTCCCTTGATTTTGATTGTATCCCTCTGTTAATGCAACCTAGGATCGCATTGGCTTTTTTGGCTGCTGCTACACACTAAGTCAGTACTTCCCCCCCCCCCCCAAAAAAAAAATACACATGAGAAAGTTCCCTCTAGAAAGATCTGTGGATGGTATTTTTTGTCTCAGAAATTACCTGCCAGGATCGTACATTTGAGATCTTCTTCCCATGCCTCAACATGACTGGTCCATGCAATGCATGTAATGCATGTGCCACAGCATAAATGGCATTGTAGATATTGTAACTTTCACCTATCATGCTCATGTCAAATTTTAAAGCTGAGAGATCCTCTAAATTCTCCTTTCCTGTACACAGTTCAAGCCTGCTTGAAGTTTTTTTGCTTGGTTTGTGGACATAGCAGCTAAACATCTTTCCCCACCATGGAGGGTGAAAAATGCCCTCTTGTGTGTTCAAGGAGTCCAAAGAGAGGAGGAAATTTCTGAATTCTGAGACATCCCTGGTGTGATCCCTGAAATGCAAAGCTCCATGGAAGATCTTTACACCAGTGGACACATGATGAAATACCATCAGACTAGGTTTCCAATGGGAAGTTGAGATCCAAACTTTCCAAAATGACATGCCTTTGAATGTTGTTTGAACGTGCACAATGTACTGTATGTTTTCAATACTTCTGGAGTCTCCAAACAGAATAATCACTTCACATATAGACAATTTTTTCCAAACATGACGGAATTTTGAGGTTGACATTTCAATATAATAATAGTCCATGATTTCAGTGAAAGCCAGGCAGATCTCCTTCTCTTTTAGCATTGGCACCAGAGATGAGACGAAACGTTCTCCACTCTCACTTTCAGGGGCAATAAGCCCAACCCAGTTCCACTGGAAATGCAGGAGGAGCTGGACTAAGCCCACATATTGGGGAAATTCCTTGGGATTAATCCGGAAGAAGGAAGGATAAACTCTTCTCTCTCCCTGAGAGAACTCAAAGCCATCACTGAACTGAAAAAAGTGAGAATCTTATTAAGACACAAAGTAAATTTTCATGGTGAATTAAGGGGTCCCCATTGTATGGCTTATTGCCCTGGGCAAGATTGCCTCACTTGGATTAACAAGTTTAAGATTCTTCCCGACTTAGAAAGAGTTAACACTTATGTATTTTGCCTGTTCATGATGTTTCAAAAACTGAGGGAACAAACTATAAACCCTGATACAGAGAATAAACTGCACTGGAATGGTGGCTACACTTTTATAAAAGTCAGGTTCACAAATTGGATTAGCTAATCAAAATATAAAATACAAAAGGAAAATAAAAATAATGGGAAAATAGGGGAAGGAAAGAAAGGGAAGGGAAGAGAGAATTTGAAAAGGGAGAAAAAGAAAGGAAAAATGTTTACCTCCGACTCTCTTTAGCATAGTAGAAAATAGCCACATTATAGCCTCAACTTTTTACTTGTACTAGTATATACATAAATATTTTTACTACTATATACCAGCCATTTCTACAGAGACAAATCTGTCCAATCAGCAAAACCAAAATCAAAGTTTAACTTTTTCCACCACAAGCAAAAAACCCAGAAGCAATTTCCAAATTTGAAAGATAATTAGAGATATTCTCCTCTTACAATAAAGCAATCAATTTAACCATCTCTTTTCTTTCTTGCTGTAATATATATTTCTGCTTACACATATTAATCTTTATAAAATATCATCTTTTACATTAACAAAATTCATTATGTTCTTTCAGATTTAACCTTAAAGGGGGAAAAACACTTTTTTTACATCTGTTTTAAAAATGTTTCTAAAATCAATAAGTTCTAGTACATCTTTTTAATAGTTCCTCTTAATATACATACTTCAAAATTGACTTTCAGTAATATTTTACAAGGTTTAAAAATTAGTCATATTATATATGATATATCATTTTCAAACCCTCTTTATAAGCACAAACAAAACACAAAACTACATTAAAGTTTTTCTTTATTTTATCTAGATTAGACCAGTAAAAATCCAACTAACTCCAATTAACTCATTAAATTTAAGTCACTCCCATCACATTACTCTCATAGAATAATTTTTTCTTGTTTATATTCATTTAAAACTCTAAATGTTTATTTGGAGAATATTTCTATAATCAATAAATTCTGAAACACATTTTTAACTTTCTTAATATAGACTTTCAAATACAGTTTCAATCATATTTTTAAAGTTTTAGAAATTACTTAAGCATTATATATAAAGGAAAAAAACACATTTTCAAACCCAATTTACATTAAAAGTTTCTTTCAAATTACATGTATTAGACTGATAAAAATCCATTCTAATTCCAATTAATTCACTGCTTTCATCTTATCATCACAGAATAAAATCTTTTCCTTTCTTTGGAATGTCAATCAAGTAATTATAAAGTTCTGTTTTTTTCTCAACTTTATTAATATGGATGAAGAAAAAATCCCAAATTGGCCTCTTAAAAATTGCAAGTTTTTGTTGAATTCTTTTTTCCATTGTGTTGGGAGGTTTATATTTATAATAAAGGTTAGTGTCAGGTTTATATTCCAAAATTGCAATTGACTTCCCTGTATTGTCAGCTATTTATGAAATTGACTTTGTAGTTTGATAACTTTCTACACATAATTGCATCTCTGAAGTAGGTTGAATAGTTTTTTTAAAAAAACATCCTTAGAACATAGTTGATCTATAACAGTGGTGGCTAACCTTTCGGGGCTCCAAAAATGCCAGCACCCAGAAGGCAATGCACGCGATTCCCCCCGCTGAGCTGAGAGGCACACTGATTTTCTGCCTTTTTGAGGGCTTTTTCAGCCTCCCAGAGGCTTGAGGGAAGCCTCTGCAGCCTTTGCAGGCTGAGAAATGGACCTGTTTCAGCACTTCCAGTATTTTCAGAAATACAGGAAGTGATGAATGGGCCTATTTTTTGGCCTCCAAAGGCTGCAGAGGCTTCCCTCAAGCCTCTGGGAGGCCGAAAAAGGCCCAAAAATCATCTGGGTGGTGTGTCCATGTGCAGTGAGGTAAATTTGCCTGTAGCTTGCATGCCCGCACAAATGGTTCTGCATGCCATTGGTTCGCCATCACGGATCTATAAAGTGGTAAGTTTTATTTAAGATTTTTTCAAACATATCTCTGCTAACTAGTTCAAGTCCATGCTCCATCTTCTTAGCTACCTCTTGTAGTCCAAAAGTGGATTTTTTTTGTAAGTCATTTAAGAATTGCTGACTAATCAGAATTGATAAAAATCAGAAAATTTTAGCCATTCACAGCAAAGCAGACCAAGGTACAAATTACTTTAAAATAATAAAATAAAATCCACAATTTTCTATCCTTACGTTTCTCTGTCAGTTAAAAAAAAATAAGATTCCCTGCTTCCTGATTTTAGCTTGCCTTCAACAAATTTCTTTCTTGTCATTCAACAATAAAGAAGTTCCCAGAATGGACCAACCATTTTCTGGATTTGTTTCCTTGTTTTTTGTGTGCTGGAAGAAACTTTTTAAAAATTATCTTTGACTTTTGTTGCAAGTCTTTGTTTAGTCTGAGCCTTTGCTTTCCTGACTTTGTCATTGCAGATTCTAGCTATCTTTCTTAGTTATATGTCCCTCTTTCCATTTTTTTATACTTGTCGTTTTTGTCTTTCAATTTGGCAAAGAGATGCATGCTAGTTTATTTTGGAATTGTTGTTTTTCTTTTTCAGTGGTATTATGCTGGACTGGGCTTTTATGATCATATTTTTCAGAGTTTCCCAAGCTTCTTGAGTTGTGGCATAGATCTTCAAAAAGAAGTAATAGACTATCACTGAAGAGAGCCTCTTTTAGCTTAAGAAAGTTAACAACCCCTAAAAGTGATTTAAAAAAAAAAGAAAGCCAATACATTCAAAAAAATGCAGCTTTTTCAACAACAAAATGACTGCAGGCTCCCCCAGCTGAACAACTCACCAGCTCAACCTGAAGCACAGATTCTAAACTACTTGCAGACTGTTGGGTTATCTGGGACTTTCCCTAACCCAGGAGAGTCATATAAACCAAAGGAAAGCCAGTTCATTTGGTTAGTAAGTTGGGTGTATCATCAGTTGGCCATCTTCACCGAAAGTTCCAGTTTTATGAAAGTCAGGAAGGAATTTCTCTTGTTAAATATAGTACTTCAGAATTATCTCATTATCAGTTTGGGGTTATATAAAAATGCATCTTGACTGATAAAATATAAAAATGGGTTTTGTTGTGTCCGCGAAATGATGCCAGGAGTCGGTGACTTCAAATCATGCTCTTTTATTAAAGTAGGAACTGAACTGGCTCTTTGCAAAAGGTTAGCGGCTTTTATTCTTTCAGCCGCGGCGGCTGCGGCCAATGGCACCGCTTTGAATCTCCCGCGATTCGAATGGACCAATCGCGGGAGATTCTTAGCGAGCCAATCGGCGCGGCTCGCCTGACCAATCAGAGTGCCCCGCGCTTTGGCCAATCAAAGCGCGGGGATCTCAGGAAGGCTAATTAGGGACAGAACAGGTTTTACTACAGAATAGATTCTCTAAGTCATATACTATACACAGGTCTCTGTGTGCTTCTGTTATTTGTCTACTATGTAAAATATCCAGTCAACCTTTCTAACCTGTGGGACCTTGAAGGTGCTGAAGATGGAGGCCATCTGCCTTGAGGATTTGGGGTTGAGACCTCCGATGAAGGAGAGCAGAGGGTCCTGCTTGTCACATTTGTAACCTGGAACCATTTGGCCTCGTGTGGAGAGCATGGAGAGGCTGAAAAACAAAATCCTTCTCTGAATCTGGCTGTTATCATTGATGATGAAGCCAAGGGTGATGTTGGGGAGAAGAACTAGATCCGTGTTCACCTCTCTTACTGCAAACATCAAGGCCAGGAACTGCTGGAAATTCTTCAATACAGGCCTAAAGTAAAAATAACATCGAAGAACATTAGTAAAAGGTAAAGATTTCCCTTGTCCTTTATCACTTTGGTTCTCTCTTGGAGTAGTTTCTTCAGGTAAGCAACTATTGATGAACACAAGGCAACAGAATATAGATTAACAGAGGTCCTAGTCTAACCCTCTGTTGAAGCAGGAGATCAGCGCCATTCTGGACAGACAGTTGTTCAATCTCTTCTTAAAAGCCTCCTGTTGTAAATGCCAAAAATAGAAACACTTGTACATAGTCATACTTTCATTTCCATTAATCTTATATAATATTAACTCATCTCATTGTCCATTTCACTCATCTTTAAAAAAGTTTGCATTTTATATTTGAACTCATTTATTCATTATCAATATCGTATCTTCCATACATAAGTTTTCAAATCTTTATCCCCTATTATTTCCATTTTCAGCTTACCACCTATTTTATTTTACATTACACATCATTGTTTCCTTAGATTTCTCTAAGCTGATATATAATAAACAATCTAAAAGAATAAAAATATAGAAAAAACCAATATACAGTATCTAGGATCCGCATGGTATTTTCCATTCCCCTGCTTTAATCATAATAGAATATTCTCAATGCACAATTCTAAATAATCAACTGTATATATAGTCAGCTGTATATATTCCCTCCAATGTCACTAAAATAACTTCTTAATATCTCTCATTTATCTTCACTTCTCTTATAATCTTTAATAATCATATCTTTTTTAAAAATTCATTTCCATTCCCTCCAGAAAAGGGGTGCAAAACAACACCTTTTATGTACAGTTCATATTCATTTATGTAATTACTCATTCCTAAAATATTTCCCTATAAGTTTTATATTGAAGACCAATATATGCTCCATGTGGTATCCCCCTTATAAAATCCCTAACCCTTATCTCTAAATTTTTTGGATATTGTTTATTTTAATTTTAGCCATCTTTCCCTTTTCCAAATTTCCCTGGTCTTTCTTCTTTCTTTCTAACATTTCACCCATCTTCTCCACCCCCCACTTTCCTGTTCTCTTTTTTGAAGTTTCTTCTTGTATAATTTTTTCTTCTTTTGTTTGATCCTGGGAGCATTTTCTTTTTTATTGGTTGAGTCTGTCATCAATATCATAGTTTTAATTCCTTTAGTGTCTTCTGGCAAAGTCTCTTGTTCTCCATGTCTGTCTGAGCCTCTTTCTTCTCCACCTCACAGGAATTTCTTTGTTCTGCAACCATCACCATTATTTTCTTTTCCCGGATTTCCAATAATTCCCTTTTTTCTTTGAACATTCCTTCCACCATTTTTTTCTCAAACTTAAAGTCTTTGCTTATTTCTTCCATTTTTATAATAAATTGTTAATATTCAAAGTCTTTTATTGCAATCCTTGCCAAAAGTCTCCTTTGATCTTTATTTCTTTTGTTAATCCTTCTGTCTCTTTGTCACAATCAACACCCAACAGTCCCGGGAAGTTGCATCTGTATATCCTCTTGGTAGTATTTCTCCCCCTTTCCACCATATTTCTGGGGTCCTTATTATTTTATTTGTCTTTCATTTCATAACAATTAGAAGTCCAGGAAATTTCCATATAATTTTGCAGGGAAAAAAAGTATATTTGACCATTAGATGGCGCTCTGTATCACTTTCCCTTTTTAAAGTTCTTTTCTTTTCTCTTTTAATTATATTAAACATTAATTTCCAACCATTTCCACAATTAATTTTCTTAGTATTAACCAATTCAAGGCAGGTCCAGCATTTAATCCAATGCCTAATTAGTGCCAGTTTATTATATTCAAAGTTCAGTCTCTGATTCCATTGTAATTTTTTATAAACCAGTTTTGTTTACCTTATATTTTCCTCTTTTTTTTCCCTGTTCGCCGCTCTGTTACTCTTATGCAAGGGCACTTTCTTTCTGCTTCTCGGTGTTATTAAGAAGAAATCAAGTTCTTTTATCTGGTTGCATGTGTCTCATCACTTCACCGCTCCAAAGCAAAACCTAAATCCTGGCAGCTTTCCACCTTCAAGGCAGCCTGATTTTCATTCAATTCAATTGTATAGAATGTGAAGGATGTGTGTTTGTGTTTTATTTTTATAGATATAATGTACACTGAAGATGGCATTTAATTTAGTTGTACAGGGTGCGTAATGACAATAAACTAAACTAATTTGCTTAATTAGTTGTCCACTAGAACTCCAAGACCCCATTCACAGTTACTACTGTTAGGGATACACACCCTAGCAGAACATGCAACGGCAGTCTAGCAGGCAGGCAAATGATTTGAGATAAACGTTGTTTTAGTTTACACTCAGTAAGACAGATACACTGTGCCAGTTAAATAGATTTTTATTCCAGCAAGAGTTATAGCATAGTCAAAAACAGTCCATATGTTATACACTAGTTCAGTCCATCCAGGGATTAATCAGTTGCAAAATCCAGTGTTGAAAATAGAGGTCAGTAAACTTACAAATAATCAGTCCAGCAATATATCTCTTTTGCAGTCAGAGATATGAAGAAAATCAAACCCCTTTTCTTCGTTTCAGCAACAGCAGGGAAAACACGCAGTTATCACCATCAATCTAACATTGTCAGCTATCCAGTAAAAGCCAGCTAACAGTGAGCTCTCTTGCTCCCTCTTATGGTGATTTTACAACCACACACAAAATACATGCTTTGCAGTTAAAGTGATACTTACACTTAAACTCACTAACATAGTTTATATATTATTTTTGCCTAAACTAAGTTAGGTAACCAATGTTGTCCCTAACAACTACTATTGAGCCAGGTACCACCAATTGTATATATGTGCATTTGCTTTTTCTTGCCTTACATTTCTCACCACCGAATTCCATTTTGTTATTCAGGGCCCAGGGTTCAAGTCTGTCAAGATTCTTCTTGATCTTAAGCTTATCTTTTAAAGTGTTGGCTATTTTCCCCTGCTTGGTGTCATCTGCAAATTTGATGATTTCCCCTTCTATGCCCTCATCTGAATCATGTCAATGGTGTGACCAGCAAACCCAAGAAAATTCTAGTGAAGTGAAGGATCAGGGGAGACATGATAACAGTCTTCTAATCTTTGAGGGGCTGCCACAGGGAGGAAGGGGTCAGGCTATTTTCCAAAGCCTCTGAAGGCCAGACAAAGAATAATGGATGGAAACTGACCAAGGAGCAATTAAACCTGGAAATAAGGAGAAACTTTCTGACAGTGAGAACAATCAACCAATGGAAAAGCTTGCCTTCAGAAGTTGTGGTAGCTCCATCACTGGAGACTTTCAAAAAGAGATTGGGCTTCCATTTGTCAGAAATGATGTAGGGTCACCTGCTTGGGTGGGGATGACCTAGAAGGTCTCTTCCAACTCTGTTAATCTGTAAACTGAATCTGTAAACACTCTCGGGAACTTTCTAATTCCAAAAGTAAAATTTATTGGAGACACCATTTCAGCACTGAAGAATTAAAACCAGCCCTGAGGTTTTCCTGTGCAAAGCTACATAGTTAAACATTACAGTCCCATAGTTAAACTTTAGAGACCCAGAATGCTGTCCAATTATGAAGAAGTCTTTTGTTTTGAGAACAGTTCACTTCATTGTCAGATGCTTGCAGAATTGACCTTGGTGGGTTCTTGGCTCACACAATCTTGGCTGGTCTGCATTCCTTCTCATCCTTCCCTTCCCCCCAATTCATTGGCAAGTTGAATATCGATACATGTGAAATGGTTCAGATTAAAGTACGAAAAGCACAAAGATTCTAATTACACAAGAATATTGCAAACGTCACAAGAACAAATGTATCTGACAAAGCAAACAATTAACTGGATGTTTCCCGCTGGGTGAAACTTACGTAACTCTATCAGAAAGCTGGAATGGGTCCCTCTCAAATTCTGGGGTATCAGAGTAGTGAACAATTCCCAGGGGTAAATTCCCACCAATAATTAAGTCACCAGGCTTATAATAGCCCCATTCATCCAGCATTTTCAAAGGGCTTCTGAAAGAAGATACGGTTGAAATCTTCTTAGCAGTAGTTGTAGGCAGGAGCCAGAAGACCAGCAGCAGAAGGAGAGACAGCCCAGTCATTCTTGTCACCTTTCTTCCTAGATCAGAATAACAAAGTAACAGAGTTGGAAGGGACCTTGGAGGTTCTCTAGTCCAACCTCCCTATACCATTTCAAACAATGTCCAATGTTTTCTTTGAAACCTGATAGAGCACCCACAACTCCCGAAGGCAAATTGTTTCACTGATTAATTGTTCTGATTTCTCCTGCTTTCTAGGTTGATTCTCTCCTTGACTACTTTCCATCCATTGCTTCTTGTTCTGTCCTAAGGTGCTTTGCAGAATAGCTTGACTCCTTCTTCTTTCTGGCAGATATTGGAAGACTGCTATTGGATCACTCCTTCTCCTTCTTTTGACTAAACTAGAGAAACCCAATTCCTGCAACTGTTTTTCAAATGTTTTAGCCTCCCATTAATAATCTTTGCTGCTTTTCTCTGCACTCTTTCCAGAGTCTCAACATCTTTTTTATATAATTGAGACCAAAACTGGTTGCAGTATTCCAGGTGTAATAAAAAAGATCAAGCTTTGTGCAGAAGCTAAATTGCAGGTAGCAACGGAAATTTCAGCAGAGCTTTAGCCCAATAGAGGCAGCCTGTGCCATATGGATGGTCCCAGGGCAAAGTTAAATCCACCATGCTTCCTCTTACCTACGTTTGTCCTACGACCGAAGAGGAAACTAAGTGCAAATGAGAGAAGTTGACATGTTCTGCCCCCATTTGGAGAACTCAGACATGTTTTAATAGCTTGGAAGTTTTTTTATCTAGAAATCCACAGGGGATGCATTGAGAATTACTGTTCTTCTGAAAATTGCAAGGAAAAGAAATTGTCCTATCCACTCAGTACTACATTTTGTTTGTGCACCAGAAAAGGGAAAAAAAAACATGTTTGTGTCTGTTGTTGCTATTCCACAGAGCATATGGAGTTGAGAGACAAAGTGGAGTTGACTTTTTGACCTACATGAAATTGAGCAGCTGCACACAAGATGGACTTTGGCATGAACCATAGTTTGTTGAAATACTATAAGTGGTGAATGGGGTATGTTCAGGGGTGGGATTCAAATTTTTTAACAATTGGTTTTGTGTGCATGGCTTAGTGGTCATGATATTGGCTGGGCGTGTCCAACTCAATGTCACTCACAATGAGGCACGCATCTCCTCACCTGGCCTTTCATGACTATGGGGATGCTGCAACAGTTGTAAGTGGGAGAGTATCCAGTCTCTTTCTCTTACTGATCGCAGTGATTTATCAGAAAACTATGTAAGGGGTTGGGAGGAAGGGGTCCTTGTGGATATTATTCTGCTAGTCATTAGTGACTCTTGAGGGCCAGCACTCATCTCTGTTTCAAGGCCATTGAGCCAGCACTGTCCGAAGACACTTCCAAGGTCATGTGGCCTGCATGATGTCAGAGACTGCAGTTACCTTCCCACTGGTGGTACCTATTTATCTACTTACCTTTTCGTGCTTTAAAACTGAGAGGTGGGCAGGAGCTAGAGCAAGGAATGAGAACTCGCCCCGTGGCATGGTGCGGTGCGCGGGTCTTGAACCCAGGCTGCCGGTTTCCCAGATGAGAAACCCAGTGAACTGCTGAGCCACTGTGCTGACCCATGTAATGGTCTCCTCCATAGGAATAGTGGGAGACTGACCCCTCCGGTAAAGAGATGTGCTCTCATAGCTGCACATTTCAGAAAGGAGGGGAAAGGTACGCATGCATACATATTGATAAGGAATAACTTAATAGATCTGGGGGTATTTCCTGCCCTTCTCTTATCTACAGAGAAGAACAGTCTTTGAAAAAATGGCATCTTGAGAATCAGGGATTGTGTTCTGACCTTGGGTTCCCCAGAAAACTCTAAGCAGACACTTTGTTCTGGCAAAGCCCCTTTTATTAAAATGAAGGTGAATTTCTTGCATTCTCATTCAGCCAAAGGCCTGGCAAACAGTCTTTCCAGAGTGTCCTAAGGAGCACAGACCTTATCTAGCCTGGAGAGCTGCCAAGTAACTATTTCCAAACACGGTGCTGACAAGGAAGAGCTCGGCAGAGAGTCTCTGAGATGCACAGACAGAGCTTCAGACAGCTGCAATTAATGAATTGTTTCTTGTAACTCCCCTCCCTTTTTGCTCCTCTTTTAATCCCTACAGGAGGGATTAAATAAAATTCTCTGATTTTTAGGGGAGGACTAGCCGCCGAGAGTTGCCTCCAAGTGGGATGAGCGGTGCACAAGTTGAATAAATAAAACACTGCGACTTTTTTTTTTGAATTTTTTTTTATTGATTTTCTACAAACAAACAAGAGAAACAAAACATTAAAACATCAACTCTCTTATGTACATCCAGCGTGTTGGTTGGTTCATCAGTTTTGTGCATTCATTTTGTAGTCTCAATTACAATTATGTTACATAACAACTCATATTGTCGATCCAAACTTATATATCCTAATATCGCTATTAAAAAAACTTTTGACTATACTTTTAATGATTCATGCTTTATGAGATAACAATACTTTAAATAGTTTATTCTACAACAAATCATATAATCATACCAAATCTATCCTAAAAACACTTTATAAATATAATGTTAAATAACAAAGACAAAAGAAAAAATAAAGATATTCCTTGCTATCTAACATGCTAAATATTCTATTATTGTATTTTATCATCTAGCCATTGATAAAAAAGATCCCAAATTTCATAAAATTGTTTATCCTCTTGCTCTCTAATTTCAAATGTCAATCTACTCATCTCAGCACATTCCAATATTTTCTTAATAATTTCTTCCTGTGATGGTATTTTCTCATTCTTCCAGTTTTTAGCAAATACAATCCTAGCCGCTGTTAATACATTTACAATCAAATATTTCAAGTCTTTACTGTATGTATCTGGTAAAATTCCCAATAGAAAAAACTCCGGTTTCAAATCTATATGTTTCTTTATCATTTTTTCCAACCACATGCGAATTTTAGTCCAATATTTTCTAGCATCCTCACAAGTCCACCACATATGGTAATACGAGCTGGGTATCTGATGACATTTCCAGCATTTTTCAGATTTGTTCTTAAACATTCTTGCTATTCTTGTCGGGGGAAAGTGCCACCTGTAAAACATCTTATACAAGTTTTCTTTATATGCTGTTGACATTGTCATTTTATAATTCTGAGACCACAATTTTTGCCATTTCTCTAGATCAATCCCATATCCAAAATTCTTCCCCCAAACAATCATAGTTTCTTTAACTTGTTCTTCCTCTAATTTCATTCCCAGTAAATAACCATATAATTTTTTAATCACCTTCTCATCAGTACCCATCAAGATCTTATCTAAATCAGTCTGCTTATCATAGAATCCCTCCATTTTAGAATCTTCATCATACCTTGAATGTATTTGCGCATATGAAAACCAATTCATCTTTATACCTTGTTCCTCTAAGTTTTGAATCGATTTAAGTTCACCCTTTTCATCCAATAGTTCCCCATATCTAACTGTTTGTTCGTTCGTATAAATTATAGGATAGGAAAATGCTTCAATAGTCGATAACCAAACTGGAATTTTCAAATAACATTGTCTTTTTATCTTCTCCCAGTTTAACCACAAAGACTCCCGTATATAATGTCTTCTAAAATAACCCTGTGTTTTAGTTCCCTTATAACATAAAAAAGCATGCCAGCCCAACAGCAAATCATGACCTTCTAGTGTCAACAATCTAGTCTTTCTTAATGTTATCCATTCTTTGACCCACATCAAACTTGAAGCTTGATAATACAATTCCCAATTAGGCAGGCCAAAACCTCCTCTAATTCTAGTGTCTTGCAAAAGCTTTAGCTTTATTCTCGCTTTTTTACCTTGCCATATAAACTTCAACATGATTTTATTTAAATCTTCAAAATAGTATTTTCCAAGCCTAATTGGTATTGTTTGAAACAAAAATAGGATTCTGGGTAAAATATTCATCTTAATTGTTGAAATTCTCCCTATTAATGACAATTGCAAGTTTTCCCATTTCTTCAAGTCTGTAGCTATCTGTTGTTTAAGTTTAATATAATTATTCTCTTTTAATGTGCTACATCTTGCTGTCAAGTATATCCCCAGATACTTAACCTTATTCGTAACCTGGATTTTCAACAGATCTGCCAGTTCTTCTCTTTGTCTCAGTAGCATGTTCTTTGTCAAAATCTTTGTTTTATCTTTATTTATTTTCAAACCAGCCACCTCACCATATATCTCTATCTTTTCCAATAACTTTGGAGCTGTTTCTAATGGATCTTCCAAAATAAAAGCTAAGTCATCAGCAAAAGCTTGTAGTTTGAATTCTTCCTTTTTAATTTTCATTCCTTTTATGCTTTTATCATCTCTAATATTTCTATTCAACACTTCCAAAGTCAATACAAATAGCAAAGGAGATAGGGGACATCCTTGTTTTGTGCCTTTTCTTATATTAATAAAGTCTGTAAGTTCTTCCTCCATCATTACCTTTGCTGTCTGTTTATTGTATATGGCTTCTAATGCTTGAATAAATTTTCTGGCAAAACCCATCTGTTCCAATAGTAATAACATAAATCTCCAGTTCACGTTATCAAATGCCTTTTGAGCATCTAGAAATATCAAAGCCATTTGCTTTTCAGGATGAGCCTCATAGTATTCCAAAGTATCCAAGATTACTCTCATATTGTCTCTAATTTGTCTCTTTGGCAGAAATCCATTTTGATCTGGGTGGATAAAATTAATTAAATTTTTTTAAGTCTTTCTGCTAAAATTGAAGCAAAGATTTTATAGTCTGCATTCAATAAAGAAATAGGTCTATAGTTCTTAATTTGCAGTGGATCAGCCTCTTCTTTTGGAATAATTGTAATAGAAGCCTCTGACCATGTTTTGGGTATCATCTTCTTTGACATAGTTTCATTCATAACTTCTAGCAATGGGATGCTCAATGATTCTTGAAATGTTTTATAGAATTCTGCCAGAAGCCCATCTGGACTTGGTGCTTTCCCATTATTTTGTTTCTTAAGTGCTTCATTTAATTCCATCATTGTTATATTGCTTTCTAGCATTTCTTCAGTCTCTTCAGCTATCTTCAGTAGGTTAGCATTCTGTAGATACTGTTTGACTTTTTCCTCATCAATATTCTCTTGTTTATAAAGTTGCCCAAACAAACTTGGCCTTGATCATCTATTAGCTTCAATATTTTTCTTGATTCTTTCTCCTTTCTCAATTTATATGCTAGCCATTTACCTGGTTTATTTGCATCTTCAAAATAATTCTGTTTAGCATTTCTAATTTTCTGTGCCAATTCTTCTTTCTCTATTAATTCCATTTTATGTTTAATTATATCCAGCTTCAATTTAATATCTTTTTTCTGTGGTATTTTCTGTAATTCTTTTTCAAGTCTTTTATACTCATCTTCCAAGGCCTTAGAAGCTTGCCTTTTCCTAATATTCTTTTTTCTTGTATAATCTATTATCAAACCTCTAGCATATGCCTTCATTGTATCCCAAACATTCTGCGTTGAAGTATCTTCTTTTTTATTTTCTCTAAAGAAAAAAGCCAATTCTTTCTCCATCCGTTGTGTAAAATCTTTTTCCTTTAAGATAGTATTGTTTAATGTCCATCTTGATCTTTTTTTTTGTCCCTTCCATTTAATTGTCATTGGGCTATGATCTGTCCAAGTCCTTGTTTCAATATTTGTTTCTTGAATATTAGATATTAATTCTGTTGAGATCCAAATCATATCCAATCTGGACCATGATAAATGTCTATTTGAATAGAAAGTATGTTGTTTAGCTTTAACATTTCTTTCTCTCCAAATGTCTTTAAAAGTTAATTCATCTGTCATTTTAAAAAAGGATTTAGGGAGAGCCTTTCTATTTTGCTTTGTTGTTGTTGCTATATAGTCCAGTTTATTGTCCACAATTCCATTAAAGTCTCCCTCATAATTATATTAACATAGTCCAGTCCAATTATTTTCATGTGTAATTTTTTTATAAAATTCTTGTTTATCATTCGGAGCATAAATTGCAATCAAGAGTATTTATATATTATTGTCCATTATTTCCACCATTAATACTCTTCCGTCTTTATCCGTATAGACCAATTTTGCTGGGATAGCCTCTTTAATGTATAGAACCACTCCTCTTTTCTTACATTGAGTCAAAGAAGTAAATATTTTCCTTAATTTTGGCTGTACTAACAATTGTTCATGTTTTTTTTAATATGTACTTCTTGTAGACAAATTATATCAAATTTTAATTTCTCTAATTTATGAAAGGTTTTCCTTCTTTTAACAGCTGAATTGAGTCCATTTATATTCATTGTAATCAGCTTTTTTTCTTCCACGATTATGCTTTATATTTAGGTCTAACAGCTCTCGTGGATCTCACTTCACGCTGTTCTTTACTATCCACCTGTCCACCTACTGCGCCTTCCTCTTTTTCAGTCTCCAGTTGTTCCTCTTGAAACTCAATTAGTGAGACCTCTTTCTCTGCCTCTTCTTCTCTCCTTCCAAAAAATTCTGCGTGGAAAAGTTCTGCTTTCTCAATTGAATCAATTCTATGTCTCTGTTCTTGCCACTTAAACATGAATCCTTCTGGAATCAGCCATCTATAATTCACTTCATTTTTCAATAGCATTTTGGTCAGAAATTGATATTCTCTTCTCATCTCTCTCACTCTTCTGGGTATTTGTTTTAAAACCACAATCTCTTTGCCTTTGTATTTCAATGTCTTCTCTCTTACAACTTGTAATATTTGTGTTTTAATGGATTTTTTGGTAAATCTAATATGGACTTCCCTTGGTAATTTATTTCTCATCGCATATCTTGTATAAACTCGATATACCTCATCTACTCCATCCATCATCTTTTCCTCTGTAATTTCCAAAGCATCCGCTAAAATTTCTATCATTATCGCAGCCAAGTTTTGTCCTTTTTCTTCTTCTATATTTTGAAATCTGAGATAGAATTCTGACCTCTCCATCTCCCACCTCAACATCCCACTTTTATCTTGTTCAACCACTGTTAATCTACTGTCAATATTTCCAATTTTCTCCTCTCTTTGTTTATCTTCTTCCTCAATTTTTTTGGAATCTCTCCTCATACTTCACCATCATTTGTTTAATATTTTCCACTTTTTCATCAGTCTTCTCTGTTCTTTGTTCAATAGTGTCTGTTTTTATCTTAAGATCTTGAATTCCTTGCATAATCATCTGTAAAGTCACTTTTTCTTGTTCATTATCTTGCTTCAACATTGTCTGAATTAAACGTTGTCCTCCAGCTGGTGGGGAGGCAGAGGTAGAAGTAGAAACACCAGATGGTATTGGTTTCCTGCTCATTTTAATGCTTCAAAAGCTTCAAATTCTTTTTAGCTTTTAATCCAGCTGGTAGAATAGCCAATTATAATCCAAAAGGGAAAAATCCAATAGTAAAAAGCCCAATGCCAAAAAAGAAAAAGGAGAAAAAGAAGAGGAAAGATCTTCAGGTTCTTCTAGACCCTAATCCAATTACGGAGTAGTCCACCATAAAAAATGAAAAATAGAAAAAAGAAAAAGCCCAAAAATCATAATATTGATTAAGAAGAAAAAGAAAAAAAAAAAGAAAGAAAAAAAAAGAAATTCCTTCAGGTTCTTCACATCTTAATCCAATTGGGAAGTCTCAATAATAAAAAAGAAAAAGCAGAATGGTCCAAAAACATGGATAGAAAAAGCAAAAGGATCCCAGTAAAAAGAAGGAGAAAAAAAAGAAAAATAAAGAAAAAGTTCTGAGGCTTTCCCTTTGAAATAAAAAGCAAAAATAAGAATATTACTAGATATAAAATTTACAAAGTGGCTCGTGAGTAGGGGTATCACAGGTGAAAAAAAAAGAAGAAAGCACACTGCACTTTATTTAGTTGTCCAAGGCTCTTATTATGACTCTCTTCTCCACTAGCTTCAAAGCCAAGCCTCAAGTGTTGAAATATTGATAAGAGTCCAGGAAAATACCTGAAATAATACTTTGCTGTGCTCTCCCTCTATCTTATCAAATTGAAATGTCCTTGAGAAGGAGTCTTCTTACAGTTCTCTCCAATTCAAATAAAATGTTTTCAAGCCTCTAGTTGGCAGTGTTACAAAGTTTCTTAATACACTTCCCCCCCAGCCAGAAAAAAATAGTTTATAAAAAGAAAAAATAGCCAAAGGGAGCCTCTATCCTAAAAGAAAATTAAAAAATCAAAAGGAGCATAAAAATATATATCAGAGAAAATTCAGTCTGGTTAACTACAAAGTCACACTAAAGTCCCCCCCCCAAAAAAAACCTAGGAAAAAGAAAAAAAAATCCAAGCCTCAATTTGACATCACTTTAAAAAACGCCACTCATACAGTTTTGTCAAAAGAAAAAATCTCACAGGTTTCTTCTCACATTCAGAGAGCCCTTTCAAATCTCAGTGAATTTACAAAAAAAAAAAAAAAAGAAGTTTCTCACCCAGCCGACACACTTTCACTTCCAGCCACTTCCTTTCCAGAGCTGTCCCGACTTCAGCAGCCATGGAGGCTGCCTCTCTGCCGCCAGCAAAAGGACTTCTCCCGGATCAAACCAGGGATTTTGTGATATCCCTGGGATCCAGGGACTATGCCCTTCACAATCACCGTCTCTACAGGATGGTTTAGGTCCGTTGGGACTGACCAGGGGTGAAAATATCAGCTGCAATGTCATAGCCCCGAGATTGCAGCTGTATCGCCGAAACGAAGCTCCGTCTTCCCCAACACTGCAACTTTTTTTGTGTGTGGAAGTTTCTTTTAAAGAACTTTCCAAAAACTTGGGGGAGGTCGTGGAATGGAAGGTTGAAGTGGGCTGACCTTGCTGTTAATCTCTGAGCACGTTTGAGCAAGCCGCCTTGTGAAAGTCACCCCAGTTTATCAACCTGATATTCCTTGATTGCAAGGTCTTGGCAGAGCACACCTGGACACTTCTGCATCTGCTGAGCCATGTTTTTCCTCCAACAGACTAGATTAAAGTTAAGTATTGCTTGTTTATCTGGAGGCAGACCTGAGCTGTAAAATTAAAACTCGATTGTAAAGAAAATATATCTAATTTTGGATAATAGTTTGTCCACATTTATGGGATATGTCTTGGGTATTAACTTCCATAGTTTCAACGCCAACTCCCGTGGGCCTCACCTCCACATATAAGAGGTCCTTAAAAGGAATGTGCTTAAAAATGCACGAAAGTGTCTCTTGTCCCTGGCACGTTTTAATTTTTCATTGTGCTTGTTTGAATTTTTCATTTTTTTCAGTGAATAAACATCAAAATGAACGAACAAATTCGGCTTTTTCAATCCAACACTTTTGTTAGCCAAGCCAACCAATCGGATCTTCTCACCGGCAATCGATCTAGCCTTGGGAATGCTTGATATAAACCAAGGTGGAAATCCTAAATAATGATCACACTTCTGATCGAGATGATTACATCCAGTGAAATCAAGAAGGCCATAATTTCAAATGGTTTAATTTGTGGGTTTTTCATGAGGAGCCTGTTTGGAAAGCAATCTTGCAGCTTGCACCTGGAAAGGAAAGGAGCGGGAGACGTAAAGTGTCTCCGTCACGTCTTGGACCGGAGCTGGGCTGACCGGAGCCGAAAGGAGGTTGATGGAGAAGACCTCCATGGCCTGCAGATAAGTTGGGAAGAGGCAGAATGCAAAGAAAGCCATCATGTCCCTGGAACCAAAAATTTGGGTGAGTTTCAGGTGGAAAAGTAATGATGTAGGTGCGTGGAGCAGCTCCACCCCAACCCTCCTCACCTGGGAGCATTCAAGGAGATCATAAAGACCCTCATGCCTAGGTAGGTAATAGCTGGAGTGGGCTTCAAAATATTAGCAATGGGTTCTCTGCCTGGTTGCTGGGTGGGTGTGGCCATGGTGGCCATGGCTTAGCTAACAGCCTGCACCATGACCGGGGACGGGGGGGGGGAGAGAATTTTTGCCCTCCCTGGGCTCCAAAGGCTTTCCTGGAGCCTGTGTGAGGTCCAAAATGGCCTCCCAGGGCTCTGGAGGCTCTTTGGAAGCAGGAAATGCCCATTTTCAGCCTTCCCAAACTTCCAGGAGGCCTGTTTTTCACTTGCCTGCATCCAAAAGTTGGCCACGTTGGGACTCCTGGGAGGGGAGAAGTGAGGTGGGCAGGTCCAGCCAGGAGTGGGATTTGGGGGTTCACCAAACTGCACAGAATCTTAGCTAGGGGCTTTCCCGAAACCCTGCAAACCCAGCAACCCACCCCTGGGTAATAGTGGGGAACCCTAACCCTTTGTTGTCTCTTCTCAACTGCAAAGACCTCAATGGAACTGCATCCACATCAGGGGTGTCAAACTTGATTTCATTGAGGGTGTCAGGATTCTGGCACTTACCCCCCCCCAAATTTAAATCATGAGTCTCAAGCCAAACTTCCAAAACTTCAAAAGGATTTATTGGGAGTTAACATGTCCAGCACTGCCTGGGTGTAGCCAACTCTGGAACACATCGTTCCCTGTCACCTTTGACCCTGGTTTTCCCTCCACCCCCTGGGTGTATCCTATTTCATATTCTCCAATGGGACACATCCATAGCCCAGAGTCATCAATCAGGCTCTCCAGTTAGAATTTTGCATGGCAGAAACTTCAGTTGCCTAGTTACTATCTTTGAAAATATTTATGGAATGCACTTTTGGTATTGCAAGCTGCCACATTGTTTCCCCCTCTCTTTCTGTTGGAACTCTGAAAAGACCAGAGAAATATTTTATGAGTGTGCTGCATCAGGGTTGTGTTTGATCTTGGGGTTAGGGTTGGGTGCGGCCAGGGTGGGCATGGCTAGCTTGACATTACCCAAGTTGGGGGTGCCTTTGTGGGCTTCCCAGCTGTTTTCAGCTGCGATGGCTTCCTGCAACCATGTGTCAGTGAAAACAGAGCTTGGCCCTTCTGAGCTTCATTTTAGCTGGTAGAGGCAATGTGGGCCAGTCCTTCACTGTTTCCAGGATGGCCTCATGGGCCACATCTAAGCAGCCTGCAGATTGGATCTGGTCCCTGGGCCTTAGGTTTGACACCCCTGATCTGCGGAGGGAGGTGTTGAGGTAACTCCCCATTAGGAGAATGAGCATACAGAGGGAGACGTAGTGAGAGTAGTGAAGAATAACACACAACTAGCACACAGATACACTATAATAAAATGTAGGTTTTTACTTCCAGTAAAACGGTTAAGCAAAGTTCAACAAATAGTCCAAGTCATTCACAGTTAAAGCAGTCAGTGTTCATTCCAGGGATAATCCAATAACAAAGTCCAGTAAATGGGGGATAAATGGAGAACTCATCCAATTTGCAGATGATACCAAGCTGGCAGGAATAGCCAACATTCCAGAAGATGAGCTTAAGATCCAGAAGGATCTTGACAAACTTGAAGATTGGATGCTATCTAACGAAATGAAATTCAAGGATGAAAAAAGTAAGGTTCTACATTGAGGCAAGAAAAACCAAACGCACAGGTACAGTATAGGTGGTACCTCGCTCAGTAGTAGTAACTATGAGAGGGATCTCAGAGTCCTAGTGGACAACCATTTAAATAGGAGCCAGCAGTGTGCAGCAGCTGCAAACAACCCAACACAGTTCTAGACTGCATAAACAGGAATAGAATCAAGATCACCTGAAGTGTTAATGACACTTTATAATGCCTTGGTAAGACCACACTTGGAATACTGCTTTCAGTTTTGGTCGCCATGATGTAAAAAAGGATGCTGAGACTCTAAAAAGAGTGCAGAGAAGAGCAACCAAGAGGATTAGGGGACTGGAGGCTAAAACATATGAAGAACGGTTGCAGGGAATGGGTATGTCTAGTTTAATGAAAAGAAGGATTAAGGGAGACAGGAAAGCAGTCTTCCAATATCTCAGGGGCTGCCACAAAGAGGAGAGAGTCAAGCTCTTCTCCAAAGCGCCTGATGGCCAAAAAAGAAGGAATGGGTGGAAACTCATCAAGGAGAGAAGCAAATTGTCACTAAGGAGAAATTTCCTGACACTTAGAACAATTAATCCGTGGAACAACATGTCTCCAGAAGTTGTGAATGAAGTTTTAAAAAAGATATTGGATATCCATTTGTCTGAAATGATCCAGGGTTTCCTGACTAAGCAGGGGGTTGGGCTAGAAGACCTCTAAGGTCCCTTCCAACTTTGTTATTCTTGAAAAAATAGCATCTTTGTAGGATTAGAGAGAGAGACTTTCCTGCATTAGATCTAGAAAACCTAGAACTATGCTGCCTTCGGTCCAATCTCAGTATAGTACATAAAATTATATGTTGCAATGTTCTACCTGTCAATGAATACTTCAGCTTCAACCACAACAATACAAGAGCACACAATAGATACAAACTCAAGGTTAATTGCACGAAACTTGACTGCAGGAAATACGACTTCAGCAACAGAGTGGTCAATGTCTGGAATACTTTACCTGACTGTGTGATTTCTTTCCCAAACCCCAAAATCTTTAACCTTGGACTGTCCACTATTGACCTCATCTCTTTCCTAAGAGGTCTGTACGGGGTGTGCATAAGTGCACCAATGTGCTTACCATTCCTGTCCTGTTGTTTCTTTTATTGTTCTTATTCATATCCATTTCATGTATTCATAACTATGTTTATACTTATACCTATTATCTAATAATCACATGACAAAATAAAATAAATAAATAAATAAATCCAATTTGGGGGATATTTCTGACTTCTTTTTTATTGGATGTGCTCATATCTTTGGTACTTTATTCAGAGATGTTTATTCAGAGCTATTTTCTTACCACTAGTTCGGCTGAAGAGTAGCATTCTTCACTACTGGTTTTCCTGAACCAGCCCAAACCGGTAGAATACCACCACTGCATAAAATACAGTAGAAAGAAAAATTAAAAATAGGGGGGAGGGGTTGGAGAAAGTGCAGGATAGTCTTGCTGGTGCCTTTGTGCCAAACCACGTGGGGCTTTGAAGGTTAAATCTGGACTTTCAATGGCATTCAGATTTTGTTCCTTTAATATAAGCAGATCTTGGTCATTTCTGAACATCCCATTAAAAGTTGGGAACTTGAGATGATGTCATGTCATCTGTTCTGGCAGCGAAGTAGTTTTTCCCAAACCTTCTGTTGCAAGTTGAAGGTGGGACAGAAGTGAGGGAGGGTAAGAGTTTAACGGGCGCCCTCAGACAGGCACCAGGTGTGGTGTCCCATCAGCTGCCAGCAGAGCTGGTGGTAGACTTGGATGATGAGGAGGTAGGAGAAGAACCTGGGCCACTTCTGGAGCCTGGGAAAAGCTCTGATGGATGCTCAGTGTCGGACACAGAGATAGAGCCCTACATTTCCCAGCCTGAGAGGCAGTTTCCTTTGGAGTCCAAGATGGGTGAGGAGGAGGAGGAACAGCTGGTGCCTGTTCTAGATGCACGTATGCACAGAGAAGGTAGGAGAGGTGAACAACAGAGGACAATGAGCTGGCTCAGGAACCAAAACAAAAGTGGATGCTGACTGGCCCTTCCCTGGTTGAGGAATAAAAATGGAGGAAAGGGGAGTGGTTGGAGCAGACAACTGTTTGCATTTCTACAAAGTTTACTCCTTGTGTGCTTTGTGCAACAAAGACTGCCTTGCCAGAACTCAGGTTTGTCCATTTCTCTGACATAACTTGCAGTCTTCCAGCTGGAAGCTCACAGCCTTGCTTTTATCAAGCTGATAAGGACTGTCACTTCAGTTAACTCCTTGCAGGATTCTTGCCTGGATTTTCTGATGGTGAATGCAGTTAATTCCCATGGTATAAATAAAGAGGGGGGTTTCCTATGCAAGGAATCTGTTTCTTCCTTCTGCAAAGTCCAGGTCAGAATACCAGGTCAATCAGGTAGAGCTGGAAAAAGACAGTCCAGGACCACTCCTTCCCTCACCTCATTTTACAAAAGGAAACAAAAAGAAATTCCTTCTGAATGGGGAGTAAATCTTAACGCACATCATTTACTCTCTATTCCATTAATAGAGAGTAAAACAATGTAGCTCATTTAAACTGCAGATGTGATGACCCAAAGAAGCACGGCAGAAAGGTAACATGGTCAGATAATCAGTAGGAGTCCCTTTATTTGCTCCAAGTTTGCTTCCAATGTTCAGGTTACCTTCTGGGCTGGAGAAAAACTCTCCCAGGAACAGCCTTTGACTGCAGAGAATTCAGTCCAAAAGAGGGTCAACACAAACTGTAACTATAAGTCCAATGAAGGCAAAAGAAGGGAATTAGTCCATCAGGGCAGGACCAAAAATTCCAGATGTGGAGGCATGGCAATAACATGGTTGGGAGGATGCCAGGAATGCAGACAACCAAAGTCAACACAAGATAAACTCATGTTTGTTCCCAGAAGACACCACACTCAGCTTGCATCTCTTTTAAACTGTCATTCCCAGGTGTGGCTAATGAAGGGAATTGGGGCCCTTTCCTCCCCTGTAAGCCATGAAACCCATGTTGGTCTCTTCTCCATTTCTCCCTGCGTGCCCTAGGATGAAGATGGGGTGGGTCTGGGTCATCCTCTGAATTTCCTCTCACCTTGTTCTACCTCTTTCCTGCTCTGCCCACCTGGACTTTGTCCTTCCCCAGTTTCCTCCACAGCCAATGGAGCCACACTCCCACTCCCTGTCAGCTGTTTGTCTTCCACCTTGGATTCAGACTCCGACAGAGGGATTACAGAAGAATCAAAAAAACTTTAATAATGACTTGAATGATGAAAAAATTAGGAGGGGACTCAACAAAGCCTCAGGGATCAAAGTAACCAAACATGCTTAAAAACAACAATAGCAAAGCCAACCCAACATATTTTTAAAGGTGCTTTTGATTAAAATCATGGTAAACTGAAGTGCTGGAAACAACTAAACCCATCTTGCTTATGACAATGCTTCTTTCCAAGTTATTCATGGGACATCAGTGGGAAAAACTGCCATTAATGAAAAATAAAAATATGGGTGATTATTGCGGATTAATAAATGCTTTGTGATTAGTCACATCGCTTGATTTTCAATTATTTAATGAGCTAGCCTTATTTTCACTTAGAAATTGGAACAAATACAATACTGACCAGAAATCAAAATAAAAGTACCCAATCTAACCATAAATCAGAGGTTCTTGTGCCTCATTATATTCTCCCTACAATTCAGATGGGGTCTCAGTAAGATAATGTAACATTTGGGGAAAAAGATACAAGCCAAGAGACCAGCCCCAGAGGCCAAGATGGAGAAGATCTCCACGGCCA
The DNA here is from genome assembly GCA_033807585.1 of Hydrophis major. Classification (NCBI taxonomy): domain Eukaryota; kingdom Metazoa; phylum Chordata; class Lepidosauria; order Squamata; family Elapidae; genus Hydrophis; species Hydrophis major. The sequence continues at coordinate 3,483,712 of CM066328.1, forward strand.
CCATGGACTTCCCTTTGGTGCTCAGGTAGGTGGGGAGGAAGGCGATCCAAACACTGCAAAAGACCAGCATACTAAAAGTAATGAACTTGGCTTCATTGAAGCTATCTGGCAATTTCCTAGCCAAAAAGTTGAGCCTTCATTACATTCCAAGATGGTCTCTCCTACCAAGGAGTAGAAGTCCATGTTGGGAAATGGAGGATCAGCTACCAACCAGGTGGCACAAAGAATTGCTTGGACTAGGGGACAGGCTGAGACAATGGAGTTGGTCAGTGGTTTTCCTAAGAGTTTTCTTGTCCTGTTCCCTGGCTTGGTGGCCATGAAGGCCAGAACCACCATGACTGTTTTTGCCAACACAGAGGAAACTGCAAGAGAAAAAAGAATGGCAAAGACAGTTTGTCGGAAGAGACAGGTGAGTTTCCCGGGTCGACCAATGAAGAGGAAAGAGCAGAGGAAGCAGAGCAGGAGGGAGAGCAGGAGGATGTAGGTGAGATCTCGGTTGTTGGCTTTGACGATTGGCGTATCATGGTGTTTAAGAAAAATTGTCAGAACTGCCAACGTGATCATGGACAGAGAAAATGTGAATGAAGCTAAAGCATATCCCAGGTGGTCTTGATAGGAGAGGAAGTGGATCTTCTTGGCAATGCAGTGGTCCTTCTCCTTGTTGGGATATTGGTCTTCTCGGCAGGGATTACAGGAAGCTGCATCTGAAATCAAGAATCACTTTTCATTTCATGATTTGTCAAAAAAGACTAATCATAAATACTGAGAGTATTTGCACCAAGACAAATTCCTCGTGTGTCCAACCACACTTCGCCAATAAAGAATTCTATTCTATTCTATTCTATTCTATTCTATTCTATTCTATTCTATTCTATTCTATTCTATTCTATTCTATTCCATTCTATTCTATTCTATTCTATTCTATTCTATTCTAAGGGCTAATCATCCTTTACTACTGATAATTCTAAGGATACATTAGTCAGAGGCAGGGATGCTTTCAGCTCTTTGGCAGAACTCCTCTGCTTTGTATTTTATATCTATTCATTCAGATTTGTTTTGCAGGGAAAGGCTGGCAGCCATAGCTAGGTCAGTTTCCTCTTTCTCCTACGGGTCTATCAATTTCCTGGGAGACTGATAGTGCTGACAGAAGAAGCACACCTGAAGTAATAAAAACTAAAACTTGAACCTCACATGCCTGTCCTTCATGAAAAGATTGGTAGCTGGATTTCCCAATGGGTTATTAAGAGAAGGAGTAGAAAGTCTAGTGGGGAAACCATGAATTGTGCCCTGAAACTTTCTTGCATTAAATTTCAGAACAGCAGGAAACGAAGTCAAAGGGGGCAGAATAGTTTAGATCTATAAAAGATGAATATTTTAAAGAATCTATCAGAATGATAAGAAAATCGATATGGCTTACTTGATCCTGGAAAGAATACCCTTAAAAGTGTGCTCTACCTGTCTGATTAGAAATGGTGCCTTCTCGACAAGGGGCACATTGGTAGCAGCAAACCTGCTGGCTCTCTGGAACTCTTCTCCTCTCTCCTGCCTGGCACCTCTTCATGCCACACCTGGCAAGGGGCACCTTCTAAAAGAGAAAAGAGAAATACTCCAGACCAGGGATGTCAAACTCAAGGCCAGTGATGTGGTTGGATCCAGCCTGTGGGGCCATCCTGGTCTATCCAATGAGAGGATGTTGAGACTCCAGAAAGAGTGCAGAGATCAACCAAGAGGATTAGAGGACTGGAGGCTAAAACATGAAGAACGGTTGCAGGAACTGGGTATGTCTAGTTTAATGAAAAGAAGGACTAGGGGTGACAGGATAGTAATGTTCTGATATCTAAGGAGCTGCCATAAAAGAGGGGGTCAATCTATTCTCCAAAAACACCTGAAGGCAGGACAAGAAGCAACAGGTGGAAACTCATCAAGGAGAGAAGCAACTTAGAACTAAGGAGAAATTTACTGACAGTGAGAACAATTAACCAGTGGAACAACATGCCCCCAGAAGTCTTGAATACTCCAACACTGGAAGTTTTTAAGAAGATGTTGGATAACCATTTGTCTGAAGTGGTGTAGGGCTTCCTGCCTAAGCAGGGGGTTGGACTAGAAGACCTCCAAGGTCCCTCCCAACTCTGTTATTCTATTCTGTTCTGTTCCTACTCTACATTCTCTTCTCTTCTCTTCTCTTCTCTTCTCTTCTCTTCTCTTCTCTTCTCTTCTCTTCTCTTCTCTTCTCTTCTCTTCTCTTCTCTTCTCTTCTCTTCTCCTCTCTTCTCCTCTCCTCTCCTCTCCTCTACTTTACTCTACTCTAGAAGGAAAGATCAGCCCGGTCTACCCAGTGTGAAGATCAGGGCAGCCTTGCTTCAGCCAAGTCTACCTGGTGCAAAGAGGAAAGATAAGGCCAGTGTAACTTTGGCGTGGTCTACCCAATGTGAAGAGGAAGCATGCCAGCAGTTTGGGGAGTGGTATCAAGCTGGCCACACCCACCCATCCAGTCAGCCATGCCCACCTGGTACCCCCAAGGTCAACCACAGCCCTGATGCAACTCTCAATGAAATTGAATGTGACATCCCTGCTGTAGACAGCTTGAGCGTTGAATATGCTTCACTCATTCATTTGTACATTTGTGTATCCATCCAAATGTTTTGAAAGTATATGATAAATTAGCAGAGGTGGTATTCAGTCAGTTCTAACCAGTTCTGGATAACCTTTGAGTAGTTGGGAGAACTGGCCAATGCCACCTCTGACTGACCCCACCAACCCCATATCTTCTCTGCCTCCCATTGAATCCCAGCTGATCGGCTGGGTCTTCTTTGGTTGCCCTGCACAGGAGAACAGAGCTGGAAAGCAGGTCAGGGGGGTGGAGAGGGAATGGGATTTTGCAGTAATCTTCCCCTGCCATGCCCACCAAGCCACACACCACAGAACTGGTAGTAAAAATTTTTGAATCCCACCACTGTCTCAAATAGGTGACATGGAAACATTTTTTTCCTTAAAATGGTTTGCAAAATTTCAATTCGGTAGACCTGTTTTCTAGTTAGGGAAAATGTTTGTCAGCCCCTGAAGGGAATCAAGTCTTTCTCTGGATTTATTTGACTTTCCAGCTCACCTTTTTTGCCCAGACGATTGCATCAGAGTTGATGGTGAAATCCTGTCCTGTGGGGGCTCCAGGATCTGTTTGTCCAACTTTCACGGGGACAAAGGATTGATTGGGGAGGAGAACCCAGTTGAGAAGATCGTAACGAGCAGATCCCAGTCCATCTTCTGAGAAGGAGACCTCCTCTCCAGCACTGTTGTTGAACCGGATGTTCCTCAAATAGGGAAGAAGCTGAAAGAAAGGAGACCTCCAGAAATGGTTTCTTTTATTTCTTTTATTTTTCTTATATGAATCCATGTATTCATAACTATGTTTTTACTTATACCTATTATCTTGTAAACAATTGATAAACCAACCAACCAACCAAACAAACGAATGAATGAATGAATGAATGAATGAAATAGAGGTAGTTGGCTAAAAGCCACAAATGAGACCCCATGGTTTCTATCATTATGTGATGGCCATTATCTTAGGAGATACACCACATCAGGGGTGAGATTCAATTTTTTTTTACTACCAGTTCTGTGGGTGTGGCTTGGTGGGCATGGCTTGGTGGACATGGCAGGAGAAGGATATTGTAAAATCTCCATTCTCTCCCCACCCCACTAACCTGCTTTCCAGCTCTGTTTTCCTGTGCAGGGCAACAAAAGAAGACCCAGTCGATCAGCTGGGACTCAAGAGGTAGAGAACAGATGGGAATGGGGTCAGTCAAAAGTGACTTTGAAAATAGCTTGACCCCCTCCTCCTCTCTTTGGCAGCCCCTCAAATATTGAAAGATTGCTATCATGTCATCCCTGGTCTTTCTCTTCCCTAGACTAACCAGGCCCAGTTCCTGTAATCGTTCATCGTATGTTTTAGCCTCCAGCCCCCTCATCATCCTGGTTACTCTTCTCTGCACTTTTTCTAGAGTCTCAACATCTTTTTATAGTGTGGTGACCAAAACTGCATGCATTACTCTAGGTGTGGTCTTACTAAGGCTTTATAGAATGTGATTAGTACCTCCCTTGATTTTGATTGTATCCCTCTGTTAATGCAACCTAGGATTGCATTGGCTTTTTTGGCTGCTGCTACACACTAAGTCAGTACTTTTCCCAACCCCCCCCCCCCAAAAAAAATACACATGAGAAAGTTCCTTCTAGAAAGATCTGTGGATGGTATTTTTTGTCTCAGAAATTACCTGCCAGGATCGTACATTTGAGATCTTCTTCCCATGCCTCAACATGACTGGCCCATGCAATGCATGTAATGCGTGTGCCACAGCATAAATGGCATTGTAGATATTGTAACTTTCACCTATCATGCTCATGTCAAATTTTAAAGCTGAGAGATCCTCTAACTTCTCCTTTCCTGTACACAGTTCAAGCCTGCTTGGAGGTTTTTTGCTTTGTTTGTGGACATAGCAGCTAAACATCTTTCCCCACCATGGAGGGTGAAAAATGCCCCCTTGTGTGTTCAAGGAGTCCAAAGAGAGGAGGAAATTTCTGAATTCTGAAACATCCCTGGTGTGATCCCTGAAATGCAAAGCTCCATGGAAGATCTTTACACCAGTGGACACATGATGAAATACCATCAGACTAGGTTTCCAGTGGGAAGTTGAGATCCAAACTTTCCAAAATGACATGCCTTTGAATGTTGTTTGAGCGTGCACAATGAACTGTATGTTTTCAATACTTCTGGAATCTCCAAACAGAATAAACACTTCACACAAAGACAATATTTTCCAAACATGACGGAATTTTGAGGTTGACATTTCAATATAATAATAGTCCATGATTTCAGTGAAAGCCAGGCAGATCTCCTTCTCTTTTAGCATTGGCACCAGAGATGAGACGAAACGTTCTCCACTCTCACTTTCAGGGGCAATAAGCCCAACCCAGTTCCACTGGAAATGCAGGAGGAGCTGGACTAAGCCCACATATTGGGGAAATTCCTTGGGATTAATCCGGAAGAAGGAAGGATAAACTCTTCTCTCTCCCTGAGAGAACTCAAAGCCATCACTGAACTGAAAAAAGTGAGAATCTTATTAAGACACAAAGTAAATTTTCATGGTGAATTAAGGGGTCCCCATTGTATGGCTTATTGCCCAGGGGCAAGATTGACTCTTTTGGATTAACAAGTTTAAGATTGTTCCCGACTTAGAAAGAGTTAATACTTATGTATTTTGCCTGTTCATGATGTTTTAGAAATCGAGGGAACTGTCGTGTCCGCAAAAGACGCCAGGAGTCGGTGACTACGTTTCAAGCTCTTTATTAAACAGTTGTGAACCGAACCGGCGAAAAGGAAAAAGCCCGCGGCTTTTATACTTTTCGCTGTGGCGGCCGCGGCCAATGGCAGCGATTCAAGTCTCCCGCTCTTGGAGTGAGCCAATCGCGGGAGACTCCAAACGGGCCAATCAGCGCGGCTCGCCTGGCCAATCAGAAATCCCCGCGCTTTAGCCAATCAAAGCGCGGGGATTTCGAGTATGTAAATTAAGGACAGAACACCCCTCCCCTCTTGGTATAGTCCATCACGTTGCGTAGTCACGTAGGTAGGCGGGGCTCCGTCTAGTCCTACTTGACCTGCGCAACTCAGTTGCAAGCTGGATTTCGGCCGGGGCGGTCATGTTTTTGGCTGCTCCCTCTTCTGTGCGAACCGGCTGGGTGATCGAGCCGGTTCTTTCTCCGTGGCTCCCACCTGGGCCTTCCGGGTTGGTTGAGCTACGGGTTTCGCCGCTCCCGCTTGGTTTCTCTGAGTCGGTTGAGCTGGCTAGGTGGTTCTTCTCCGGTGGGGGATCGCGATGGCTGCGTTCCGGTAAGTACTGCTGGTTCATTTTTTCTTGCATTTGTTTATTCGGGTATTCCCTCCCCCCTTGGTTCGTGTTTTGGGGGTTGAGGTCCGTTGCTGTTCGTGACCTGAGCTGGTCAATGTGCCGTTTCCAGGCTCGCCCATCGGTGGTTTGGAGCCGGTACGACCGTGGGCCTGTGATTTGGGTGATGACAGCTGGGATCCATAGGGGGTCCCCCGTCAGGTTTTTTGCGTACACTAAGTCGCCGGGGGTAAATGTTTGGTATTTTGTACTTGAGTCTGGGGGCCGCTCCGGGTTATATGTTGGGTGTAACCTGTCGAGCGGGGACCTCAGCTTCCTACCCATTAGTAACTCGGCTGGGCTTTTGTTGGTAGTGGTGTTTGGGGTGATGTGTTGTATAAAGAGGAGTTTATTTATTTTGTCGTTGATCTCCCCGTGGTCCATTTTCCGGATGGTTTTTTTGGTAAATTGTACCATCCGTTCCGCCCTACCGTTCGCCGCCGGATGCGCTGGTGCTGTTAATGCGTGGCGGATGCCCCTCTCCGCCAGGAATCTCTCGAAGTCGAGGGAAGTAAACTGGGGCCCGTTGTCGGAGACGACGACGTCTGGGAGGCTGTGTGTGGAAAAGAGTTTGCAAAGTTCTTTGATAACGGCCTCCGTGGTAGTGGATTTCATGTCGCTAACCTCCAACCAGTTGGAGTAAGCGTCAACTGTTATTAGAAAGGTATGCCCATTCGTGGGACCGGCAAAGTCTAAATGGATCCTGGACCAGGGCCCCCTTGGTGTTTCCCACTCCAGGATGGGTGCTGCGGGTGGGCTTGGTCTGGTCTCCTGGCATCGTCGGCACTTAGCTACCCATGCCTCTATCTGCTTGTCCATCCCTGGCCACCAAGCGTAACTCCTGGCCAGGGCTTTAGTTCTGACGATGCCAGGATGCCCCTCATGCAGCATCTCTAAGACCTTCCCTTGCAACCTGTCCGGGATGACCACCCTGTCACCCCACAAAATACACCCCTTAAGCAGCGAGAGTTCAGTCTGGCGGTTTCTGAATGTCTTAACGGATTCGTCATTGTCCCTTTCAGGCCAACCTTTTTCCACCCAGTGTAAAATTCACACCAGACGCCTGTCCTTAATAGTTTCCCTGGCAATGTCTGATGCGGTAATGGGTAGGTTGGGCAGGTTCTCGATGTTAAGGGTGTTTGTCGTTGGTGCTGGGTCAGGATCAGAGTCTGGTAAAGGTGAGCGGCTTAAAGCGTCCGCGTGCGAAATATTCTTACCTGGCTTGTGTAACAGTTCGTAGCTGTAGGCTGCCAGGAACTCGGACCACCTTGTCATCCGGGGTGATAAAATGTTCGGGGTGGCTCGGTTTCCTGCGAGGATGCCCAGCAACGGCTTATGATCTGTCACAATGGTAAACGGGCGGCCTTAAAGGTATTCGTGGAATCGCTTAACGGCGGCAACTATAGCCAAAGCTTCTTTGTCCAGCTGGCTATAGTTCCGCTCCGGTTTAGTTAGAGTCCTGGAAAAGAAAGCGATGGGTGCTTCTCTTTTGTCGGGGAGAGTATGGCTGAGGACAGCGCCGACGCCGAAAGGTGATGCGTTGCAAGTGACAACCAAGGGCAAGGTTTCGCTGAATTGAATCAGGACGGCGTCGGAGGTGAGAAGGTCTTTGGTTTTTTGGAAGGCGGCTTGCTCTCGTCTCCCCCAAGTCCAGGTTGCTGCCTTATCCAGGAGCCTATGCAAAGGCTCCGCCGCCGTAGCCTTTTGGGGTAGGAAAACATTATAAAAATTCAGCAACCCTAAGAAAGCCTGTAGTTCCGTTTTAGACCTTGGGGTGGGGGCTTCTTTGATGGCTTTCACTTTTTTAATTGTAGGGTGAATGCCATGCCGGTCTAGAAGGTAGCCCAAGAATTCCACTCGCTCTGTGCATAGTTGGCATTTTTCTCGTTTTACTTTAAGTCCCGTTACTTTGAATTTTGTTAAGACCTCCCTGAGTCGGTTTTCTAATTCGGCTTCGTTTGGCGCCGCCACTAATACGTCATCAAAATAGGGCACCACCCCCTTGATGCCTTGCAGTAAACGTTCCATCAGGCTCTGAAAGATGCCTGGTGCCACGCTGACTCCGAACTGGAGTCGGTTGCACTTGAAGGCCCCCCGATGGGTAACGATGGTCTGGGCTTCCGCTGTTTTTTCGTCGACCGGCAACTGCTGATATGCCTGGGCGAGATCGATCTTGGCAAAGACCTTGCCCCCTCCCAGTGAGTGCAGTAGGTGTTGCACGATTGGGACGGGGTAGGCACTTTGTTGCAACGCGCCATTTAGGGTGGCCTTATAGTCCCCACAAATTCTTACGGACCCGTCTGGCTTGACTGGGGTAACTATAGGGGTCTCCCATCGGGCATGGTCTATCGGCTGCAACACCCCCTGTTTGACGAGCTTGTCGATCTGCTCGTCAATTTTAGGTTTTAGGGCGAATGGTACCCTCCTAGGTTTTAGCCGCTTGGGGGGAACCCTAGGGTCTAGGTCAAATGAGATAAGGGGCCCCTGGTACTTGCCCAGGCTTCCGTCGAAGACCTCCCGGAACTCCTGGGCTAGCTGCTGTTCCCAGCCGTCGTCGGTGACGTGGTTGACTCCTGTCAGCGCGATGTCGAGTGGGGCGAACCATTGTAGTCCCAGCAGGCTTGGGCGGTCGCGATCGACGATTGTGAGTGGGAGTTGTTCGGTGCGGCCCTTATAAGTTACATTAAAGTTCTTGGTGCCCACTACCGGGACGCGGTTTCCCTGGTAGTCTTTTATAATGATTTTTTGGGCATTTATGTTCCTCTTATGGAGGGTGGGCACTAGTCGTTTTATCTCGTGCCATGCAATCATGGAGAGGTAGGATCCGGAGTCCACCTCCATCTTGCATGGTTGGCCTTCAATATGGACTTCTACGTGTACCTTTCTGGCGCCGTCGGAGATGGCGTGGCCGATGGTTACCGTCTGGTGGGTATCTTCCTTGCGCCGACTGTCGCCGCCTCTTGAGGGTCGCTGGATTCGGTCCCACTGGCCATCCGATTGGCGATCTCTGGTCCTGGGCGGGGGGCTTTCCTTTTTTCGGTCGTGTTGGTCCCATCTGGGTGGACTGCGAGTCTTCTTTTGGCGGCAAACCCGAGCGATGTGTCCCCTTCTTTCACAATGCCTACAGATAGAGTCAAAAAATTGGCATTCTGATCTGGGGTGGTCGCCGCCGCACCCGGCACAGTTGGTCCTCGTCCTACGACCTCTTCGGTTCCGTTGGTCGCCGCGCCCCGTCTGCACGCGATGTATGTCCTCCTCGTCTTCTGACGTGCTGGATGCAGACTGGAATTCTCCGTAGTGTGCGGTTGATTCGTTTTTTGGGTCGGTCGACCTTGCCGGGTTGTTGTTTCCGCCCTTCGCGTCTGATTTTCGCATGCTGTCAGCGGAAGTGCGGGTGGCTTCTGCGGCTGCGGCTGCGGTGAGGGCGTCTGCTAGGCTGATGTCGCCTTTGGCCATAAGCCGGCTCTGGAGTGCAGGGTCCCATAGGCCAAGTACGAATCGGTCTCTTAGGAGGCTGTTCAGACCCTCAAATTCGCAGAGTCCTCCTAGGCGCCGCAGCTCGGCGACGAAATCGCTCAGTTTTTCGCCCGGTTTCTGGTCTCGCCGGTAAAATTCGTTGCGCCGGATCAGGATGGGGACCTCGGGGGCGTAATGGCGCCGCAGGATCAGTTCGAGGATGTCCCAGTCCATGGCGGTTGCGTCGGCCGGCTTGGCCAATGCTTTGGCCATCTGGAAAACCTCGGTTTCGCAATGGGTGAGGAAAACGGCGCGTTTTAGCGGGCTCGGGGCGTCCTTCATTCCTGTGCACTCGAGGTACATGCGGAAACGGTCTGAGAACGATTCCCAGTCCTCGGTGGCGGGGTTGAAGGGGGCGGGCGGTGCGATTTTCGCCATTTCGGTGCTGAAACTGGCTCTTGTTGGACACGGGGTTCGGTTCAGGGTCGGGATCCCATCCTCGTCGCCAGTGTCATGTCCGCAAAAGACGCCAGGAGTCGGTGACTACGTTTCAAGCTCTTTATTAAACAGTTGTGAACCGAACCGGCGAAAAGGAAAAAGCCCTCGGCTTTTATACTTTTCGCTGTGGCGGCCGCGGCCAATGGCAGCGATTCAAGTCTCCCGCTCTTGGAGTGAGCCAATCGCGGGAGACTCCAAACGGGCCAATCAGCGCGGCTCGCCTGGCCAATCAGAAATCCCCGCGCTTTAGCCAATCAAAGCGCGGGGATTTCGAGTATGTAAATTAAGGACAGAACAGGAACAAACTATAAACCCTGATACAGAGAATAAACTGCACTGGAATGGTGGCTACACTTTTATAAAAGTCAGGTTCACAAATTGGATTATCTAATCAAAATATAAAATACAAAAGGAAAATAAAAATAATGGGAAAATAGGGGAAGGAAAGAAAGGGAAGGGAAGAGAGAATTTGAAAAGGGAGAAAAAGAAAGGAAAAATGTTTACCTCCGACTCTCTTTAGCATAGTAGAAAATAGCCACATTATAGCCTCAACTTTTTACTTGTACTAGTATATACATAAATATTTTTACTACTATATACCAGCCATTTCTACAGAGACAAATCTGTCCAATCAGCAAAACCAAAATCAAAGTTTAACTTTTTCCACCACAAGCAAAAAACCCAGAAGCAATTTCCAAATTTGAAAGATAATTAGAGATATTCTCCTCTTACAATAAAGCAATCAATTTAACCATCGCTTTTCTTTCTTGCTGTAATATATATTTCTGCTTACACATATTAATCTTTATAAAATATCATCTTTTACATTAACAAAATTCACTATGTTCTTTCAGATTTAACCTTAAAGGGGGAAAAACACTTTTTTTACATCTGTTTTAAAAATGTTTCTAAAATCAATAAGTTCTAGTACATCTTTTTAATAGTTCCTCTTAATATACATACTTCAAAATTGACTTTCAGTAATATTTTACAAGGTTTAAAAATTAGTCATATTATATATGATATATCATTTTCAAACCCTCTTTATAAGCACAAACAAAACACAAAACTACATTCATGTTTTTCTTTCTTTTATCTAGATTAGACCAGTAAAAATCCAACTAACTCCAATTAACTCATTAAATTTAAGTCACTCCCATCACATTACTCTCATAGAATAATTTTTTCTTGTTTATATTCATTTAAAACTCTAAATGTTTATTTGGAGAATATTTCTATAATCAATAAATTCTAAAACACATTTTTAACTTTCTTAATATAGACTTTCAAATACAGTTTCAATCACATTTTTAAAGTTTTAGAAATTACTTAAGCATTATATATAAAGGAAAAAAACACATTTTCAAACCCAATTTACATTAAAAGTTTCTTTCAAATTACATATATCAGACTGATAAAAATCCATTCTAATTCCAATTAATTCACTGCTTTCATCTTATCATCACAGAATAAAATCTTTTCCTTTCTTTGGAATGTCAATCAAATAATTATAAAGTTCTGTTTTTTTCTCAAGGATTTCTCAACTTTATTAATATGGATGAAGAAAAAATCCCAAATTTGGCCTCTTAAAAATTGCAGGTTTTTGTTGAATTCTTTTTTCCATTGTGTTGGGAGGTTTATATTTATAATAAAGGTTAGTGTCAGGTTTATATTCCAAAATTGCAATTGACTTCCCTGCATTGTCAGCTATTTATGAAATTGACTTTGTAGTTTGATAACTTTCTACACATAATTGCATCTCTGAAGTAGGTTGAATGGTTTTTTTAAAAAAAACATCCTTAGAACATAGTTGATCTTTAACAGTGATGGCTAACCTTTCGGGGCTCCAAAAATGCCAGCACCCAGAAGGCAATGCACGCGATTCCCCCTGCTTAGCTGAGAGGCACACTGATTTTCGGCCTTTTTGAGGGCTTTTTCAGCCTCCCAGAGGCTTGAGGGAAGCCTCTGCAGCCTTTGCAGGCTGAAAAATGGACCTGTTTCAACACTTCCAGTATTTTTGGAAATACAGGAAGTGATGAATGGGCCTATTTTTCGGCCTCCAAAGGCTGCAGAGGCTTCCCTCAAGCCTCTGGGAGGCCGAAAAAGGCCCAAAAATCATCTGGGAGGTGTGTCCATGTGCAGTGAGGTAACTTTGCCTGTAGCTTGCATGCCCGCACAAATGGTTCTGCATGCCATTGGTTCGCCATCACAGATCTATAAAGTGGTAAGTTTTATTTAAGAATTTTTCAAACATATCTCTGCTAACTAGTTCAAGTCCATGCTCCATCTGCTTAGCTACCTCTTGTAGTCCAAAAGTGGATTTTTTTTGTAAGTCATTTAAGAATTGCTTACTAATCAGAATTGATAAAAATCAGAAACTTTTAGCCACTCACGGCAAAGTAGACACAGGTACAAATTACTTAAAACTAATAAAATAAAATCCACAATTTTCTATTCTTACGTTTCTCTGTCAAAGTTAAAAAAAAAAAATATCCCCTGCTTCCTTATTTTAGCTTGCCTTCAACAAACTTCTTTCTTGTCATTTAACAATAAAGAAGTTCCCAAAATGGACCAACCATTTTCTTGATTTTTTTTTCTTGTTATTCGTATGCTTGAAGAAAGTTTTTTAAAATTATCTTTGACTTTTGTTGCAAGTCTTTGTTTAGTCTGAGCCTTTGCTTTCCTGACTTTGTCATTGCAGATTCTGGCTATGTTTCTTATAGTTATATGTCCCTCTTTCCGTTTTTTTATACTTGTCGTTTTTGTCTTTCAATTTGGCAAAGAGATGCATGCTAGTTTATTTTGGAATTGTTGTTTTTCTTTTTCAGTGGTATTATGCTGGACTGGGCTTTTATGATCATATTTTTCAGAGTTTCCCAAGCTTCTTGAGTTGTGGCATAGATCTTCAAAAAGAAGTAATAGACTGTCACTGAAGAAAGCCTCTTTTAGCTTAAGAAAGTTAACAACCCCTAAAAGTGATTTAAAAAAAAAAGAAAGCCAATACATTCAAAAAAACGCAGCTTTTTCAACAACAAAATGACTGCAGGCTCCCCCAGCTGAACAACTCACCAGCTCAACCTGAAGCACAGATTCTAAACTACTTGCAGACTGTTGGGTTATCTGGGACTTTCCCTAACCCAGGAGAGTCATATAAACCAAAGGAAAGCCAGTTCATTTGGTTAGTAAGTTGGGTGTATCATCAGTTGGCCATCTTCACCGAAAGTTCCACTTTTATGAAAGTCAGGAAGGAATTTCTCTTGCCAAGTACAGTACTTCAGAATTATCTCATTATCACTTTGGGGTTATATAAAAATACATCTTGACTGATAAAATATAAAATCTACAGAATAGATTCTCTAAGTCATATACTATACATAGGTCTCTGTGTGCTTCTGTTATTTGTCTACTATGTAAAATATCCAGTCAACCTTTCTAACCTGTGGGACCTTGAAGGTGCTGAAGATGGAGGCCATCTGCTTTGAGGATTTGGGGTTGAGACCTCCGATGAAGGAGAGCAGAGGGTCCTGCTTGTCACATTTGTAACCTGGAACCATTTGGCTTTGTGTGGAGAGCATGGAGAGGCTGAAAAACAAAATCCTTCTCTGAATCTGGCTGTTATCATTGATGATGAAGCCAAGGGTGATGTTGGGGAGAAGAACTAGATCCGTGTTCACCTCTCTTACTGCAAACATCAAGGCCAGGAACTGCTGGAAATTCTTCAATACGGGCCTAAAGTAACAATAACGTCAAGGAACGTTAGTAAAAGGTAAAGATTTCCCTTGTCCTTTATCACTTTGGTTCTCTCTTGGAGTAGTTTCTTCAGGTAAGCAACCATTGATGAACACAAGGCAACAGAATATAGATTAACAGAGGTCCTAGTCTAACCCCCTGTTGAAGCAAATCAGTGCCATTCTGGACAGATCTTTGTTCAATCTCTTCTTAAAAGCCTCCTGTTGTAAATGCCAAAAATAGAGACACTTGTACATTGTCATACTTTCATTTCCATTAATCTTATATAATATTAACTCATCTCATTATCCATTTCACTCATCTTTAAAAAAGTTTGCATTTTATATTTGAACTCATTAATTCAATATCAATATTGTTTCATCCATACATAAGTTTTCAAATCTTTATCCCCTATTATTTCCATTTTCAGCTTACCACCTATTTTATTTTACATTACACATCATTGTTTCCTTAGTTTTCTCTAAGCTGATATATAATAAACAATCTAAAAAGAATAAAAATATAGATAAAACCAATGTACAGTATTTAGGATCCGCATGGTATTTTCCATTCCCCTACTTTAATCATAATAGAATATTCTCATTGTCCAATTCTAATATCCATTAAATAATCATCTGTATATATAGTCAACTGTATATATCTCCTCCAATAAGTCACTAAAATAACTTCTTAATATCTCTCATTTTATCTTCACTTTATTTATAATTGTTAATAATCATATCTTTTTTAAAAATTCATTTCCATTCCCTCCAGAAAAGGGGTTAATAACAACACCTTTTATATACCGTTAATATTCATTTATGTAATTACTAATTCCTAAAATATTTCCCAATAAGTTTTATATTGAAGACTAATATATGCTCCATGTGGTACCCCCCTTAAAAAATCCCTAACCTTTTTCTCTAAATTATTTGGCTTTATTGTTTATTTTAATTTTAGCCATCTTTACCTTTTCTAAATTTCCCTGGTCTTCCTTCTTTCCTTCTAACATTTCACCCATCTTTTTTCCCCCGCCCTTTCCTGTTCTCTTTTTTGAAATTTCTTTTTCTATAGTTTTTTTTTCTTTTGTTTGATCCTGGGAGCATTTTCTCTTTGATTTGTTGAGTCTGTCATCAATATCATAGTATTAATTCCTTTAGTGTCTTTTGGCAAAGTCTCTTGTTCTCCATGTCTGTCTGAGTCTTTTTCTTCTTCCTTTGACTCCACCTCACTGGAATTTCTTTGTTCTTCAACCATCACCATTATTTTCTTTTTCAGTATTTCCAAAAATTCCCTACCTTCTTTGAACATTCCTTCTACCATTTGTATCTCCAACTTAAAAGCCTTTGGTTATTTCTTCCATTTTTATAATAAATTGTTAATATTCAAAGTCTTTTATTGCAATCCTAGCCAAAAGTCTTCTTTTATTTTTATTTCTTTTGTTAATCCTTCTCTGTCACAATCAACACCCAACAGTCTCGGGAAGTTGCATCTGTATATCCTCTTGGTAGTATTTCTCCCCCTTCCCCCCAAAAATTCTGGGGTTCTTATTATTTTATTTGTCTTTTATTACAAAA
Organism: Hydrophis major; assembly: GCA_033807585.1. Taxonomy (NCBI): domain Eukaryota; kingdom Metazoa; phylum Chordata; class Lepidosauria; order Squamata; family Elapidae; genus Hydrophis; species Hydrophis major. The sequence continues at coordinate 3,498,911 of CM066328.1, forward strand.
CAATTAGAAGTCCAGGAAATTTCCATATAATTTTTGTTGGGAAAAAAGTATATTTGACCATTAGATGGTGCTCTTTATCACTTTCCACTTTTTAAAGTTCTTTTCTTTTCTCTTTTAATTATATTAAACATTAATTTCCAACCATTTTCACAATTAATTTTCTTAGTATTAACCAATTCCAGGCAAGTCCAGCATTTAGTCTAATGCCTAATTAATGCCAGTTTATATTATTCAAAGTTTAGTCTCTGATTCCATTGTAATTTTTTATAAACCAGTTTTGTTTACCTTATATTTTCCTCTTTTTTTCTCCTGTTCACCGCTGTGTTACTCTTATGCAAGGGCACTTTCTTTCTGCTTCTCAGTGTTATTAAGAAGAAATCAAGTTCTTTTATCTGGTTGCACGTGTCTCATCACTTCACCGCTCCAAAGCAAAACCTAAATCCTGGCAGCTTTCCATCCTCAAGGCAGCCTGATTTTCATTCAATTCAATTGTATAGAATGTGAAGGATGTGTGTTTGTGTTTTATTTTTATAGATATAATGTACACTGAAGATGGCATTTAATTTAGTTGTACAGGGTGCATAATGACAATAAACTAAACTAAATTACTTAATTAGTTGTCCACTAGAACTCCTAGACCCCATTCACAGTTACTACTATTGAGCCAGGTACCACCTATTGTATACATGTGCATTTGTTTTTTCTTGCCTTACATTTCTCACCACCAAATTCCATTTTGTTATTCAGGGGCCAGGGTTCAAGTCTGTCAAGATTCTTCTTGGTCTTAAGCTTATCTTTTAAAGTGTTGGCTATTTTCCCCTGCTTGGTATCATCTGCAAATTTGATGATTTCCCTTCTATGCCCTCATCTGAATCATGTCAATGGTGTGACCAGCAAACCCAAGAAAATTCTAGTGAAGGGAAGGATCAGGGGAGACATGATAACAGTCTTCAAATATTTGAGAGGCTGCCACAGGGAGGAAGGGGTCAAGCTATTTTCCAAAGCCCCTGAAGGCCAGACAAAGAATAATGGATGGAAATTGACCAAGGAGCAATTAAACCTGGAAATAAGGAGAAACTTTCTGACAGTGAGAACAATCAACCAATGGAAAAGCTTGCCTTCAGAAGTTGTAGTAGCTCCATCATTGGAGACTTTCAAAAAGAGATTGGGCTTCTATTTGTCAGAAATGATGTAGGGTCTCCTGCTTGGGTGGGGGTTGGACTAGATGACCTAGAAGGTCTCTTCCAACTCTGTTCATCTGTAATCTGAATCTGTAAACACTTTGTAATTCCAAAAGTAAAATTTATTGGAGACACCATTTCAGCACTGAAGAATTAAAACCAGCCCTGAGGTTTTCCTGTGCAAAGCTACATAGTTAAACATTACAGTCCCATAGTTAAACTTTAGAGACCCAGAATGCTGTCCAATTATGAAGAAGTCTTTTGTTTTGAGAACAGTTCACTTCATTGTCAGACGCTTGCAGAATTGACCTTGGTGGATTCTTGGCTCACACAATCTTGGCTGGTCTGCATTCCTTCTCATCCTTTCCTTCTCCCCAATTCATTGGCAAGTTGAATAGCGATACATGTGAAATGGTTCAGATTAAAGTACGAAAAGCACAAAGATTCTAGTTACACAAGAATATTGCAAACGTCACAAGAAAAAATGTATCTGACAAAGCAAACAATTAACTGGATGTTTCCCGCTGGTTGAAACTTACGCAGCTGAATCAGAAAGCTGGAATGGGTCCCTCTCAAATTCTGGGGTATCAGAGTAGTGAACAATTCCCAGGGGTAAATTCCCACCAATAATCAAGTCACCAGGCCTATAATAGCCCCATTCATCCAGCATTTTCAAAGGGCTTCTGAAAGAAGATACGGTTGAAATCTTCTTAGCAGTAGTTGTAGGCAGGAGCCAGAAGACCAGCAGCAGAAGGAGAGGCAGCCCAGTCATTCTTGTCACCTTTCTTCCTAGATCAGAATAACAAAGTAACAGAGTTGGAAGGGACCTTGGAGGTTCTCTAGTCCAACCTCCCTATACCATTTCAAATAATGTCCAATGTTTTCTTTGAAACCTGATAGAGCACCCACAACTCCCGAAGGCAAATTGTTTCACTGATTAATTGTTCTGATTTCTCCTGCTTTCTAGGTTGATTCTCTCCTTGATTACTTTCCATCCATTACTTCTTGTTCTGTCCTAAGGTGCTTTGCAGAATAGCTTGACTCCCTCTTCTTTCTGGCAGATATTGGAAGACTGCTATCACATCACTCCTTCTCCTTCTTTTGACTAAACCAGACAAACCCAATTCCTGCAACTGTTTTTCAAATGTTTTAGCCTCTCATTAATAATCTTTGCTGCTTTTTTCTGCACTCTTTCCAGAGTCTCAACATCTTTTTTATATAATTGAGACCAAAACTGGTTGCAGTATTCCAGGTGTAATAAAAAAGATCAAGCTTTGTGCAGAAGCTAAATTGCAGGTAGCAACGGAAATTTCAGCAGAGCTTTAGCCCAATAGAGGCAGCCTGTGCCATATGGATGGTCCCAGGGCAAAGTTATATCCGCCATGCTTCCTTTTACCTGTGTTTGTCCTATGACCGAAGAGTGCAACTGAGTCTCCTCAATTCCATAAACCATAAACCCCTAAGTGCAACTGAGCCTCCTCAAACCCATGAACTCCTGTTTGCAAGATGAGAGAAGTTGACAAGTTCTGCCCCATTTGGAGAACTCATAATAGCTTGGACGTTTTTGTATCTAGAAATCCACAGGGGATGAATTAAGAATTACTGTTCTTCTGAAAATTGCAAGGAAAAGAAATTGTCCTTCCCACTCAGCACTAAATTTTGCTTGTGCACCAGAAAAGGGAAAAAAAAAACACGTTTGTGTCTGTTGTTGCTATTCCACAGAGCATCTGGAGTTGGGAGTGAAAGTGGAGTTGGCTTTTGACCAACATGAAATTGAGCAGCTGCACACAAGATGGACTTTGGCATGAACCATAGTTCAAGTACTATGAGTGGTGAATGGGGTATGTGGGTACACAACAATTGCTTGAACCAGGGGTAGGATTCTACCAGTTCACACCTATTTGCTAGAACTGGTTGTTAACATTCTACGCAGTTCAGAGAACTGGTTGTTAGAAGAAATTACTGGCCTAATCCTGTAAGGAAGGCAGGAAGGAAACATTCTGGTGTTGCTTCCAGAAACTGCCTCTCCATTAACCCTTATTACATTTTTGGCAGGACTAGACTTCCAGATTTTTTTTTCTCTCCTTAGCTGGTACTTTGCTTGTGTGCAGTGACCATTCCAAATTACAATGGCACTGAAAATAGTGACTTATGACCATTTTTCACACTTACGACTGTTGCAGCATCCTCACAGTCAAAGAGGCCATGCGAGGAGATGTATGCCTCGATGTGAATAATATTGAGTTGGCCACACCCAGCCAATAACATGACCACCAAGCCATGCCCACCACCTTCATCACGTCCACAGAACCGGTTATTCAAAATTTGAATCCCACCCCTGGCTTGAACCCGACTAAGTCTGAGCAATCCTACCAATGTTTAGATGGAATAATAATGGTCACTCAATAGTGGTAACTGTGAGAGTCCTTGGGGTCCTAGTGGACAACCATTTAAATAAGAGCCAGCTGTGTGCAGCAGCTGCAAAAAACCCCCAACACAGTTCTATCATCAACAAAGGCTAGAATGAAGATCACATGAATTGTTAATACCACTGTATAAGGCCTTGGTTAGCCACACTTATTCTTATTATTCTATCCTATTCCTTGATCCAGGAATGGGCACAACTGGCACCTGATCAGTGATTTTGCCTTCTTTTAAATGGGCCACTGCTATGAGGAAATTGACTTTGGAGAGATCAAATGAAAAAAAAAACAATGGTGGAAGAAATCAGTTTTTAGTGTGATGGGAGTAGGTAATATGCAAACTGAGAAATAAAAAAAATGTGTACTTGCATCTCACTGAGGCCTGTTGTAATTTTTTCCAGAACATTCCCACCTGGTCAAGCTTCAAAGTCTTTTGCTGCTGCAACTATTGTTGCATCGCAGCTTGACAACAAATCAGGAAGGCAGGAAAGGAGAGGGAATTAGAACATGGGCCAGACATCAAGATGTTAATGTGAGAACATTCCAACAGGTGTTTAAGAAGCCAAAAGGACTTTCCCACAAGAATATCTAGAAACCAGATTGGACAAGGTAACCTACAGTAATTTTGGGATGGTAGAATTTGAACTTAAAATGCAGACAGTGCAGGAAAGATCTAGATCTGGTTTTGACTTCAAGCATGCTGAAGTGATGTACTCAATAGAGTTTTGCATGAAGAGCTCAGAGTGTCTCGATCATACTTACTTTGGTTGGGTTTATCAATCAAAACCTCTGAATCCCATGATAGAAATGTTTACTCTAAGGCCATTGTTGTCTGTAGATAACAGAAGGGCAGGGAATAACCTGGATTACATTATTACCATTTAATATGTGTCAGTATTCCAGAAAACCTCCACTCCAACCAATAACTCTGAGACAGGCATCTTCTCAAAAATTGTTTTTATTTGGATAGTAAACTGGCACAACTGGGGAATCCCGAATCTGAAAGTTCTGGGCTTCCTTGCAATAAGTAAAAACTACAAATCCATCCGATCATCACATCAAATCAGGGATGGGATTCTACCAGTTTGCACCTATTTGCTAGAACCGGTTGTTAACATTCTAAGCAGTACAGAAAACCCGTTGTTAGAAGAAATTACTGGTCTAATCCTGTAAGGAAGGCAGGAAGGAAACAATTTGGTGTTGCTTACAGAAACTGCTTCTCTGTTAACCTTTATTATGTTCTTGGCAGGACTAGACTTTCTGTCTCAGGAACTTCTCTGGAGTTTTTCCCCCCTCCTTTGCTGGTACTTTGCTTGTGTGGAGTGACCATTCAAAGTTACAATGGCACTGAAAAATGTGACTTATGACCATTTTTCCCACTTACGACTGTTGCAGTATCCTTACAGTCATGAGAAGCCAGGCGAGGAGATGCGTGCCTCAATGTGAGTGATATTGAATTGGCCACACCCAGCCAATAATATGACCACCAAGCCACAACCACCCAGTCACATGACCACCAAGCCACACCCACCAACTAAGCCATGTCCACAGAACCATTTGTTAAAAAATTTGAATCCCACCCCAGGATCAAATGCCCCAATCACCATTTGTCCCAACTTGAGACTTCCCCTCACTTATGCGCAAAATAACACACCCTTGAATTGGAAAAAGAATGTTATTACTGTTCTGACACAAACCTTGTTCCAAGAAAACAAACACCAAACATAGGTAACAGCAAAACTGTTAGGAATGTAAGTCATCTAAAAGTTATTTGGGTTGGAAATATATAAACTAGGATAGACATTTTAATACTATTTTTAAGAGAATACTAAATCTGTAATTAGGTGTGGTTCTGCAAATGGCCATAAGATGGAGCCAGAAACCTGGGTTGTTTAGTCTCAGTGAGTTTCTGTTCCTTTCTGTTAGAGAGTTTTGCATTATCCCTGAACTGAACACTGACTGCCTTACCTGTGAATGACTCGGACTGCTTATCTTGGACTGTGCTTAAATGTTTAATGGAAGTAAAAACCTACGTTAACTGTACAGTGTATCTGTGTGCTGTGTGTGTATTATAAACACTTCTCTCACTATGTCTCCCTGTATGCACTCATTCTCCTAATGGGGAATTACCTCAACAATGGTTATGAACCCAGGCCATTCCAGTCTCAGATAACCGAGAGTTGGTGTGAATACACAGTACCACATACAGACAGCTGTTTACTGTTTAATTGTGGCTTACTATCCTGGTAAAGATGGCACAGGACACTTCAACAAGTCTATCACTGATAACCTGGTTGGATGGAACAAACTATGTTTTCTGGTCTATGAAGTGCAGTCTAGGTCTGTGTAGAGAAGGGTTATGGAACGTAGTTCAAGATCCACCAGATGTAAATGATTGGGATCCAGAAAATGAGGATGATGCCAAGAAGTTTGCTGACTTTAAACAGAACAACAAACGAGTTCTTTGAATAATTGGACTAACACTGAGTGACCAGCAGCTAGTCCATATTCATGGAGAAGAGTCTGCTGCTAAGTGTTGGGAGAATTTGAAGAGGATTTATGTTCATGACAGTGTAGCTGCACACATACAACTTACACGTAAACTGTTTAGAGCATGTCTTCTGAAAGGTGGAGATATGTTAGCTCATTTGAACTTCAAGAAAAGAACTTTTCAGGAACTACATGAAAAGGAACTGATATTTTCAGAGCTGCATCAAGTTTACATCATTCTTTCCTCATTGGATGAAACTTATGATGATTACGTGTCTTTACTTGAAGTCCTGACCAAAGATGAACTAACATCGACTGACATAACCAGAAGATTGTTAGAAGAAGCAAGAAGACAACTGGATTGGGACCAACTGAGGAAGGAACAACCACAAGAAGGGGATTTGTCTTCAACTGCCTATACTGTTAGGAAATGTTTTTCTTGTGGGGCTAGGGGACATATAGCTAGATTCTGTAAAAAAGGAAAAAGACAGAATACTAATAAACACCAGAAGGCCAAGAAGAATGTTAGTTTAACTATGTCTAGCAATTCAACTGTAAACCATGATTTGTGGGTTATTGATAGTGGAGCATCGTAATGCATTACTAAAGATGGAAAGAGATTTGTAAAGATGTCTGCAAGAAAACAACATGTATCATTGGCAAATAGATGGAAGATGAAGGCTTCTGGTGAAGGTAATGCATATTGTTCTTGTATAAACAAACATTTAACTATGTTATATGTACCTAAACTAAAATTCAATTTGTTATCAGTAAGGGCTTTAGTTAATCTTGGTTATGTAGTAACCTTTAGGGGAGATAACTGTATAATAGAGAAAGAGGGTAAAAGTGTTATTGCTAATTTAGAGAATGATTTATATGTGATACATGATGACCAGCTGAAGACGGCTAACTCAGTTTATAACAATGTTAAGCCACATGATGAATGTATACATTTATTACAAAGACGTCTACGGCACATTAATTTCAAAATGCTCAAACAAACTGTTGAATTGTCAGAGGGAGTAAAATTGAAACCCTGTAGCAAGTATTTAAACTGTAATGCTTGTTGTCAGGAGAAAAGTAAGGTTACTCCTACAAACAGATAAAATGGGTTTACAACCAAAGAACCTTTAGAGGTTATGTCTGCTGACATAATTGGTCCTAAGAAACCTAGTTTAGGAGGTGCCTGCTATATTTTGAGTATTATGGACCATTACTCACAATACGGTTTCTGCTATCTCATGAAAAACAAAACAGAAACATTCCAATATTTCTTTAACTGGCTAAGGTTTGCTGAGAGAAAAATGAAAAGTAAAGTAATTACTTTAGTTGCTGATAATGGGACTGAGTTTGTTAACAAAAGATTACAAACTATGTTGAAATTGGCTGGTATTGAGAATAAATGTTCTGCATCTTACAGACCACAACATAACTTGTAGAAGGAAGAGGGCAAACATTACAAGCCATGGCTCGTACTATGTTATCTGACTCAGGTTTGCCTGAAACACTGGGGGGTGAGGCCAAAATGTGTAGCAATCATGTGTTAAACAATGTAGTTAACACACCAACTGGAGAATTGCCGTTCACTCATTGGCATGGCAGAAAACCAAATTTAAGTTATTTACACACATTTGGAGCTCCAGCATGGGTGCAAATTCCCTCACAAGACTGAAAGGGCCACATAGAGCTAAGAAGTTATTTTTTTGTAGATTATGAGGCTAACCATAGATCGTTTAGATTCTGGGATCAAGGCACAGCTCACGTTTATTGGGTGGGATAAATTGGAACAGGAATCCAGCAATGATATTATTATTGACATCCAAGTAGTCCCTAAAGATAAAATAAGTAAACTACAAATAGCTATAAAAGAGGAAGAACAGGCACAGGAGGAAGTAAGAGAACAGGCACAGGAAGAAATAGAACAGGAGCAGGTGGCACAAGAAAGTCCACCAGTTAGCTTTGTAATACCAAGATGTTCAATCCGAGTAACACGACCATCTGATAGATATCAGGCTAGTATTGTATGCCAAGTGAATACAGTTCCAAATAACTATAATGAACTAAAACTGTATCCTACTAAGGATCAGGCTGCTTGGCAGGAAGCAATGGATAAGCAACTGGGATCATTAAAAAAACTTGGAAGTATATGAAAATGTTAAGTTACCATCAGGTAAACTTGCCTTAGGATGTAAATGGATATATAAACTGAAGACAGGTGTGGATGGGACTGTTACCCATAAAGCCAGGTTAGTAGCACAAGGGTTCAATCAGAAAGCAAATGACCATGATGAGGTATTTGTGCCTAGTCTGAAGGCTACTACATTAAGGGCAACATTAGTGTGGGCAGCTAAGGAGAAATATATTGTAAATCATTTAGATGTAGAGACGGCATATCTGCATGCACCCTTGCAACACACTATATATTTAAATAAACCTTTAGGTATCAAAACTGATAATACAACTGATTGTTGGAGATTGAAAAAGAGTCTTTATGGCTTGAAGCAATCAGGATATGAGTGGAACCAGTGTATAGTTAAAGAATTAACTAAGATAGGTTTTGTAGCTGGCATGGCTGATCCATGTTTGTTTAAAAAAGAAAGTAATGGTGTAATTTCATTATTGCTATTGTTTACTGATGACATAGCATTAATCATCAAAACTGAACAAGAAGCTATTGAGATAATTTCACTATTGGAAAAGAAATTTAAGATAAAACAGTTAGGAGAAATCAAACAATATCTTGGTTTAAAGATAGATAAAACGAGGGGAGGATACAAAATTTCACAGACAGATAAAATTAACCAGTTACTGAAGAACTTTAAAATGGAACTTTGTTAACCGGCTAAAACACCAATGAGCTAAGAGTTTAGCCACAGTGATGTGCAAAGTCCTGTATTTGATAAAAAATATTTATCAATCTTTAATTGGTAGTTTATCTTATCTTAGTAATTGGTCAAGGTCAGATATAGCATACAGTGTTAATCAATTAGCGAGATTTAATACTGAGCCAACTGAAAGGCACTGGCAAGCTGCTAAATGTGTGTTAACATATCTGAAACAAACAATGTATTATGCATTATATTTGGAGCCTAAAGATGAACTGAGTTTAACTGCATATGCTGATGCAAGTTTTGCTACAGACATAAATACACGAAAATCTACATCGGGTACAGTAGTATTATTGGGAAAGGTGTTGATTGGATGGAGGTCTCTTAGAAAGTAACATCTAAGTTTGTCAACAATGGAGGCTGAATTCTCATCTTTATCTTTATTATGTACAGATTTAGTTTGTTATAAGCAATTATTGATTGACATGGGAATTGATGTAACAGATTCTATTGTTGTTTATGAAGATAACCAATCAGCAATACAGATGGCTTCAAATATTGCTGTTAAAACAAGAACGAAACACACAGATTTAAGATATTTAAATGTGAGACAATGTGTGCAAAGTAAAATGATTAAGCTGCAATACTGTATGTCAGAAAACAATATAGCAGGTCATTTTACAAAGGCCCAAGGCTCCATAAAGCATAAGGCTTGCTGCGAGGATTAGGGACTTAGAATGTAAGGTTGTATATATTGTCCTACCCAAAAGGGGAGAATGTTAGGAATGTAAGTCACCTAATAGTTATTTGGGTTGGAAATATATAAACTAGGATAGACATTTTAATACTACATCTTTAAGAGAATACTAAATCTGTAATTGGGTGTGGTTCCGCAAACGGCCATAAGATGGAGCCAGAAACCTGGGTTGTTTAGTCTCAGTGAGTTTCTGTTCCTTTCTGTTGGAGAGCTTTGCCGTTCCTCCTAATGACTGTTACTGATCGTTGATATAAGTCTGTTACTGAACTGTTTTTGATACTGGACTTTGATATTTGGATTATCCCTGAACTAAACACTGACTGCTTTACTTGTGAATGACTGGACTGCTTATTTGGACTTTGCTTAAACATTTATTGGAAGTAAAAGCCTACATTTACTGAACAGTGTATCTGTGTGCTGTTTGTGTGTTATTCTTCACCACTCTCACTATGTCTCCCTGTGTGCACTCATTCTCCTAACATGAAATTACCTCGATAAAAACTTTTAATGATTCTTTACAAATTCCATTCCTTCCTGGCTAACAGGCTGTTTCAAACTAATTGTCTCTGATGAAAAAGAGCCTTGCCAAGGTGGTGCAAGGCTGCCAAGAACACTTGATAAAGTTGCCAAGAAATAATTCAAACACAAAGAGTCTCCAAACACAAATAAGAGAGTCTGAACGTCCACAAGGCTTGAGTGTAAAAACTTTTTTGCTTCCTGCAAAGAACTCCAGTTTCTCAGCTGGCTTTTATCTCTTAAGTTAGGGGCTATTAACTTCCAGCCTTACTCCCAAGTCTCCCATGCTGCTGCAGCTGCTCTGTCCTTCGAGCAGTCCTATGTACATGCACCATTGGCACAGGGTCCTCAGGGATCTCTGTATCACTTCTGCCAGCCTCCACAATCTCTGAAGGCAGCATTCCACTCCCTGATGGTCCTGGCCCCATCCTTGCATCACAGGCAGGCCCCTCATCTGAGCCCTCACTCTCCGAGACCTCAGCCATCTGCACCTGCTGCCGGCGAACCACAACAATTATGTCTAACTACATACACTCCAAGAAATTCCCCCTCCCATTTTCCTAGGCTGAAAATGTGGCAGCGTGGAAGTGTCTGGCTTCCAAAGCTGACAATATGTTTGCATACATCATTTCCCCTTCCTTTCTTACATTATTTTTTTCTTTCTGAAATGGATAAATATCGGTGCATTTCTATGTCCTCCAAGGGGACCCAATTATCATAAAACATCATGTTTGCCGAGAAGCTCTGAGACATGTCATAGCATAAAGGACAGTTAAAACAATTTGCAGTGATATTATTTTCTAATCCCAACCACAAGACTCCACCAGATTGATGAGAATTGGGGAAGAAGTGGATAATTCAATCTCTATCATAAAAGAAAGGAACAGAAGCAGGAAATTGCACAAAGTGTCAGAAGACCATGGAAACAAATATACACAGAAACATTGATATGGAACCTAAACTTTTAAAATACTAAAATAGTAAAATATCTAATGAAAAGGAATAAAGTTAGAAAATATTCATCTTGGAATAATAAATGTATTCACCAAGTTTTATTTCTATATAGGGCACCGAGCCTCAATGTGAACAATGGAAAGACATGGAATGAAAAGGGGTGCTGATTATTGCTGATAGCAGGTTTATTTATTCATTTTCTTATTCATATTCATTTTCTTATTTCTTATTCTCCTACCAAAGAATGAAAGTCCAAGTTGGGAAATGGTGGAGAGGTTGCCAGCCAGATGGTGCAAATAATTGCTTGGACCAGGGGACAGGCTAAAACAATGGTATTGGTCAATGGTTTTCTTAAGAATTTCCTTGCCCTGTTCCCTGGTTTGGTAGCCATGAAGGCCAGAACAACCATGACAGTTTTAGCTAATACATTCTATATCTTCCCACCTCAAACAAGTGACTCTTATAACCAGTATAGCACTTGAACAATGGCTTGAATAAGCGATTATCCAATGGACATGTTCCTCTTTCTCTACCAGCATGTTTTAGAAATATCATACTAAACATACCTCAAAGAAAACATTAAATGTTCCCCATGCTTGCATCATTTAGATATTTTTGTCCTTATCATATTTTCCCTACAGTTAAGATGGGGCCTTAGTAAAATAATGTAGCATTTGGGGAAAAAGATACAAGCCAAGAGTCCAGCGCCAGAGGCCAAGATGGAAAAGATCTCCACGGCCACCATGGACTTCCCTTTGGTGCTCAGGTAGGTGGGGAGGAAGGTGATCCAAACACTGCAAAAGACCAGCATGCTGAAAGTAATGAACTTGGCTTCATTAAAGCTGTTGGGTAATTTCCTAGCCAGAAAGGCCACTGTGAAACTGATGATGGCCAAGAAACCCAAGTAGGTGAGGATAGTGTAAAACATTGAAGGTGAGCCTTCATTACACTCTAAGATGGCCTCTCCTACCAAAGAATGAAAGTCCAAGTTGGGAAATGGTGGAGAGGTTGCCAGCCAGATGGTGCAAATAATTGCTTGGACCAGGGGACAGGCTAAAACAATGGTATTGGTCAATGGTTTTCTTAAGAATTTCCTTGCCCTGTTCCCTGGTTTGGTAGCCATGAAGGCCAGAACAACCATGACAGTTTTAGCTAATACAGAAGAAACTGCAAGGGAAAAGAAAATGGCAAAGACAGTTTGTTGGAAGAGACAGGTGACTTTCCTTGGTTGACCAATGAAGAGGAAGGAGCAGAGGAAGCAGAGCAAGAGGGAGCCCAAGAGGATGTAGGTGAGATCTTGGTTGTTGGCCTTGACGATCGGTGTGTCATGATGTTTAAGGAAAATTGCCAGAACTGCTATTGTGATCACTGAGAGGAAAAGAGTAAGAAAAATTAAAATGTATCCCAGGGTGTCTTGATAAGCAAGGAAGTGGATCTTCTTGGCAATGCAGTGGTCCTTCTCCTTGTTGGGATATTGGTCTTCTGGACAGGAATCACAGGAAGCTGCATCTGAAATCAAGAATCTTTGTCTTAGGATTTCATGATATGGTGCCATGAGTGTCCCGTTTCTACTGAAATAATGATGGAATAACCTACTTTGTACTTAAAGTGTATGCAGATAGGCAAAACCTTCCTCATTCATGGTGACTCTGAGGATCGGTTTGTCAAAGACAAGGACACATTCAGCTCCAAATGACCAGGTCAGTTTGCTGAGGAAAGAGAGACCCTCTCCTGTTGCTGGATGCTCCCATGATTACTGAAGCTTTAAGCATGAGTGAAATTTCCAGCTGTTTCCTCCCCTCCCCCCATTTTTACTGGGATGCCCAGAAGACTCATATATCTCTGTGCCAGGAATCCTGCTATTTTGTGTTTCTGTATATTATCTTTTGGTGTGTTGTGGGAAGATCACACAGTGAGAGAGAGAGAAAGACATACAGTTGGGTACTGAGTGTTATGAGAGGGAATGCTCTCTTTTCTGATAAAAATGATTGGCATAGAAGTTGATTACAGAAGTGAGAATGGAAGAAATCTTCAGAGCCACAATAGGACTAAGAGCTCTGCTCAATGCCTACCCTGTTTTCCTAAGCCCTACCCCCCCCCCCAAAATAAGCCCTACCTCCCCAAATAAGCCCTAATTAAGATCCCATCCACTCGAGTGCACAGGTAAAAATTAAGCTAGGGTGGAGATGAGGGAGTGGAGCTGCCCTACTACTTATCTTTGGGCAGTTGTAGCCAGGCCTCACACACCCCTACACCTGCCTTGCCAGCCCATTTCTTCTGCAGTTGACAAGGCTGGCATGGCTTTCCTGAAAGCCTCTGTAGCTGAGAACAAAGCTCTGGATCGATCCTGAACTCTGTTATCAGCTGCAGAGGCCTTCAGGAAAGCCTTGCTGGCTGCAGAAGAACAAGTTCCTGAAGGCCTCTGACAGAGAAAAGGAGACCCGGGGTGACACATACAAGTGAAGTTAGTCAGTGGAGGACATCCCCCCAAAATAAGACCTGGTGCCTTTTTGGTGGGAAATTTTTTTAAGACAGGGTCTTATTTTCAGGGAAACATGGTACGCTTTGAACTTCAAATTCACTCATTCAGACTTTTTTCAGGTAGGATAGACAGACAAGGATAGATGGACCTCCTCTTTTTCCAGCATGTCTATCAATTTCCTGAGAGATTGAAAATTATGACAGAAACAAAACTAAATAATACAAAAATTAAAGCCTGAACCCCACCCCTACTTCTTCAGGAAATGATTGCTGGTTGGTGTTAGGGATTACATTGGTTACCTAACTTAGTTTGGGTAAAAATAATATATATAAACTATGTTAGTGAGTTTAAGTGTAAGTATCACTTTAACTGCAAAACATGTATTTTGGGTGCGGTTGTAAAATCACCATAAGAGGGAGCAAGAGAGCTCACTGTTTGCTGATTTTTACTGGATAGCTGACAATGATGGATTGATGGTGATAACTGCGTGTTTCCCTGCTGTTGCTGAAATGAAGAAAAGGGGTTTGATTTTCTTCATATCTCTGACTGCAAAAGAGATATATTGCTAGACTGATTATTTGTAAGTTTACTGACCTCTATTTTTTGACACTGGACTTTGCAACTGATTAACCCCTGGATGTACTTAACTAGAGTATAACATATGGACTATTTGACTATGCTATAACTCTTGCTGGAATAAAAAACTATTTAACTGGCACAGTGTATCTGTCTTACTGAGTGTAAACTACAACAATGTTTTTCTCACATCATTTGCCTGCCTGCTAGACTGCCGTTGCACGTTCTGCTAGGGTGTGTATCCCTAACACTGGTTATGGGCCCAGGTGCAGTCAGACTAACCAGGATATAATAGGCTTAGATTAAAGTGAGAGTTTGTGTAGTTACACAATACTGTAAACAGACAGCTCTGTTTTATTAATTATAGTTTTAATATCCAGATAAAGATGGCACAAGTCAATTTACAAAGTTTGTCTCTAATATCCAAACTGGATGGAACAAACTATGTTTCATGGTCTATGAAATGTGGTCTACTTCTACGAAGAGAAGGTTTGTGGAGTATAATTCAAAACCCACCAGAGGTAGATGCATGGGATCCGGAGGATGAGAATGATGCCCAGAAAACATAAGAATATAAACTGAAGAATGAGCAAGCTCTCTGTATAATAGGACTGACACTCTGTGATGAGCAGCTTGTACATATTTGAGGAGAAGAAACAGCTGTGAAATGTTGGGATAATTTAAAGAAGATTTATGTTCGAGACAGTGTAGGAGCTCATATAAATCTTACACAAAAGCTGTTCAGAACACATCTTCAAAAGAATGGAGACATGCTGACTCATTTAAACACTATGAAGAGAATTTTTCAGGAACAGCATGAAAAAGAACTTATCTTCACAGAACTACACCAAGTTTATATAATTTTGTCTTCTTTAGATGAAAGCTACGATGACTACGTAACTTCACTTGAGGTTCTGCCAAAAGATAACCTTATATTAACTGACATTACTGGCAGATTAATTGAAGGAGCCAGGAGAAGACTTGAAAGGGATCAACTCAGAAGGGAACAACCACAATGTGAAGAAGAGAAAATATCTTCGTCAGCCTATACAATTAGAAAATGTTTTAATTGTGGAGGAAAAGGACATTTGGCTAGATTCTACAAGAAAGCAAAAAGCCAAAATGCCAGCCAGAAAGATAAAAGACATTAAAAGGATAAAAAATGCATAGAGTTAGCCATGTATAGCAACGAAACTGTGAATAGTAATTTATGGGTTGTAGATAGTGGAGCATCGCACTGCATAACGAAAGATAAGAAAAGATTTATTAAGATGTCCACGAGTTCACAACAGATATTGTTAGCTAATGGATGGAAACTGAAAGCTAAAGGTCAAGGTATAGCATATTGTTCTTGCATTAAAAAAAATGTAAAAATGTTATATGTACCACAACTTAAGTTTCATTTGCTTTTGGTTAGAGTTTTGGTTAAACTAGGTTATGTAATTACCTTTAGGGGAGACAATGGCATAATTGAAAAAGAAGGTAAAAAAGTGACTGCAACTTTAAAAGGTGAATTGTATGTGTTAAATGATAATTCAGAGGTAGCTAACACAATTTATAACAATGTTAAACCTCATAATGAGTGCATACATTTGTTACACAGATGTTTGGGGCATATAAATTTTAAAATGCTTAAACAAATGGTAGAACTATCTAAGGGTATAAAACTGAAGCCTTGCAGTAAGTATTTGCAGTGCAATTCTTGTAGTCAAGAAAAAAGCAAGCAAATGCCAGCAAATAGAGTTAATGGATTTAAAACAAAGGAGCCTCTAGAGGTCGTATTTGCTGATATTATAGGTCCTAAAAAAGGTACTCGTTATATACTAAGTATAATGGACCATTATTCCAGATATGGTTTCTGTTATCTAATGAAAAGCAAAATGGAAACATATCAAAATTTCTTTAATTGGCTTAAATGATAATGGTACGGAAATTATAAACAATAAATTCCAAAATAAACTGAAGATGGCAGATGTTGAACTTAAAAAGTCTGCACCATATAGGCCACAACATAATGCCTTTATAGAAAGATGAGGCCAAACAATTCAAGCAATGGCTCATACTATGTTGTCAGATTCAGGATTACCTGAAACTTTGTGGGGAGAAGCAATAATGTGTGGTAATCATATATTGAATAATGTTGTTAACTCAAGAACAGGTGAATTACCATTCATACAGTGGCATGGTAGAAAACCTGATCTAAGTTACATGCACACATTTGGAGCACCAGCATGGGTGCATATTCCTACACAACTGAGAAATAAGGGGCAACATAGGGCTAAAAAGTTATTCTTTGTAGGTTATGAATCTAATCACAAATCATACAGATTCTGGGAAAAAGGAACATCTAGAGTTTACTGTAGTGCTAGTGCCAAATTCCTAGAACATGTAGGATGGGAAAAACTGGAACAAGATTCAAGTAAGGAAGTAATTATAGAAACCTACAAAAGACCAAAAGAAAAAATCAGTAATAAGAAGAGTACAATTAAAGAGGAAGTACAGGAAGAGCATATAGGACCAGAACAGGAAGAAATAGATAATCAGGAACAGGTAGAACATGAAAGCCCTGTAATACCTAGACATACAACACGTGAAACCAGACCACCTGACAGGTATCAAGCAAGTATAGTTTGCCAAGTTAGTAAAGTTCCAACTACTGTTGAAGAACTTAAAATGTATCCTGCAAAGGAACAAAAAAATTGGCATAGAGCAATGGAGAAAGAATTAAATTCATTAAAGAAAATGAAAGTTTTTGAAAATGCCGAATTACCTCCAGGTGAAAAATCCATTGGCTGCAAATGGAGATTTAAGTTAAAAACTGGTAAAAATGGGACTGTTACCCATAAGGCTTGGTTGGTAGCTCAAGGATTTAATCAAACTGCATGTGATTATGATGAAGTATTTGCACCAAATTTAAAGGCAACAACCTTGAGAGCAGCTTTAGTGTGGGCAGCTAAGAAAAACTATATCATAAATCATTTAGATGTAGAAACTGCCTATCTGCATGCACCATTGCAGCACACTATATATTTAAGAAAACCAGTAGGTATAAAGGATGATAAAAAAAAAATAGTAATGACTGTTGGAAACTGAATAAAAGTCTCTATGGATTAAAACAATCTGGTTATGAATGGAACCAATATATTGTGAAAGAGTTAAACAATATAGGGTTTAAAGCAGGTTTAGCTGATCCATGTTTATTTAAAAAGGAGACAAATGGAATGGTGTCATTATTATTGTTGTTTACAGATGATATTGCTTTAATTACTATGACTAATAATGAAGCTACTGAGATAATATCATTATTAAGTAAGAGGATAAAATTAAAGCAATTAGGAGAAATAAGACAATATCTAGGATTGACAATAAACAAAACCAATAGTGGCTATAAGATATCACAAGAAGATAAAATTTACCAATTGCTTAAAATGTATAAAATGGAACTTTGTAAGCCGGCAAAAACTCCAATGAGTCAGGCATTTTGTCATACTGATGCTCAAAGTTCAAAATTTGATAAGACCATTTATCAATCATTAATAGGTAGTTTAACATATATAAGTAATTGGTCAAGGCCAGACATTGCCTATAGCATTAATCAATTGGCAAGATTCAATGCTGAACCCACTGAAAGACACTGGCAAGCGTTAAAGCATATATTAAGGTATCTTAAAAAGACAATGCACTATGCATTGTATTTGGAGCCAAAAGATGATTTGATTTTAAGTGCATATGCTGATGCAAGTTTTGCAAGAGATATAAAAACTAGAAAATCAACTTCGGGTATGGCTATACTATTAGGTAAAACACTGATTGGTTGGAGGTCAATTAGACAGCAACACATAAGTATGTTCACAATGGAAGCAGAATTTTCATGTCTATCTTTATTATGTACTGATTTAATTCTGTATAAACAGTTGTTGTTAGATATGGGAGTAACTGTTAAGGATGCCATTGTAGTTTATGAGGACAATCAAGCAGCCATACGGTTGGCTATAAATATTGCTGTAAAAACTAGATCTAAACATACTGACCTTAGATATTTGAATGTAAGACAATCTGTAAAAAACGGTTTAATGAGATTGGAATATTGCATGACTGATGAAAACATTGCTGCTGGATTTACAAAAGCCCAAGGTGCAGTGAAGCACAAAGAAAATTGTGAAAACTATGGGTTGATATTGCAAATAGATTTATATATTATTATATTACCCAAAAGGGGAGAATGTTAGGGATAACACTGGTTACCTAACTTAGTTTGGGTAAAAATAATATACCGTATATACTCGAGTATAAGCCGAGTTTTTCAGCACATTTTTTGTGCTGAAAAAAAATACCCTCGGCTTATACTTGAGTCAGATTCCCCTCTGAAAAAAAAATGGTGTGGAGCTCCGAAGCTGGGCAGTCGCTTCCCTGCTTCCGTGTTTCCTTTGCAACTTTTAAGCATGGGGGTAATCGGAAGCAGAAAAGTTCTTGCTTGAGGATATATTGTTTTTTCTTTTTTTAACTGTTTTTTTGGGGGGAAGACCCACCGCCATGTGAGAATGCTCAGACACGAAATCTATCCAACCGAAAATAAGTGTGTGTGTGTGGCGGGGGGGGGGGGATTTTAACAGAGGGAAAATGTAGGGAGAAGGCAAAAGCGACAGAAGATCCTTCAGGGAAAACTGAGGGAGAGATTCACCCTTGGTCTAGATGAGCCCCCTTCCCCTTTCTCTAGGCTGAGAAAACAACGCGAGCTGAGGTCGCTCCACTCAGCTTCATTTCCTTAGCTCCAGCTGCTTTCAGTCCACTCGGGAGGAGGGGGAGGAGCGGGAGGAGGAGGTGGTGGCAGCTCGCGTTTTTTTCTGAGCTCTAGGCTGAGAAAGCAACGCGAGCCGAGGTCGCTCCACTCAGCTTCATTTCCTCAGCTCCAGCTGCTTTCAGTCCACTTGGGAGGAGGGGGAGGAGGGGGAGGAGGGGGAGGAGGAGGTGGTGGCAGCTCGAGTTGTTTTCTGAGCTCTAGGCTGAGAAAGCAACGCGAGCCGAGGTTGCTCCACTCAGCTTCATTTCCTCAGCTCCAGCTGCTTTCAGTCCACTCGGGAGGAGGGGGAGGAGGAGGTGGTGGTGGCAGCTCGTGTTGTTTTCTGATAGTGAGATCATTTCCCAAATTAATTGATTCACTAACCCAAAAGAAGAAGATGTTGATGACAGTGGGAGGCAGGAGTCACTCTCTCCCTTGCAAGAAAAAAGCAAGAGCCGTTCTTATGATCTCTCCCTCTTTCTCTTTCTCCCCGTAATACAGTCAAGCCCTTTCCAGCACGCGCGCGCGATCCGCCCCCGCCGCTTTGCACCTTGCAAATCCAAAAACCCTGGGATTTTGCATTTACAAGGTGCAAAGGGGCGGTGGCAGATTGCGCACGCGTGCTGGAAAGGGCTTGACTTTGTTGGGGGGTGGAGAGAGAGAGAGAGAGAGAGAGAGATATCATAAGAACGGCTCTTGGTTTTTTCTTGCAAGGGAGAGAGTGACTCCTGCCTACCACTGTCATCATCATCATCTTTTGGGTTAGTGAATCAATTAAACCTTTCATGATAGTGAGATCGTTTCCCAAATTTCCCTTAAATCAGGGAAGAAATCAGAAACAAACCTTTGGGCTGAGAATAAGCCTGTTCCTATGATGCCATTTTTGTTCACTGCAGTGTGAAAAGTGTGAAAAAAACACTTCTTTTTCTTCATCTTCTTGTTCCCTATTTACTGGTCTCTTTCAAAGAGGAAATTGTGAACATCAAACTTATTCTCAACTGTCCTAGTGAAAGTTTTTATTGGTATCTATTTTTATTTTTGAAATTTACCAGTAGCTGCTGCATTTCCCACCCTCGGCTTATACTCGAGTCAATAAGTTTTCCCAGTTTTTTGTGGTTAAATTAGGTGCCTCGGCTTATATTCGGGTCGACTTATACTCGAGTATATACGGTATATAAACTATGTTAGTGAGTTTAAATGTATGTATCACGTTAATTGCAAAACATGTATTTTGGGTGCGGTTGTAAAATCACCATAAGAGGGAGCAAGAGAGCTCACTGTTTCCTGGCTTTTACTGGATAGCTGACAATGATGGATTGATGGTGACAACTGCGTGTTTCCCTGCTGTTGCTGAAATGAAGAAAAGGGGTTTGATTTTCTTCATATCTCTAACTGCAAAAGAGATATATTGCTAGACTGATTATTTGTAAGTTTACTGACCTCTATTTTTCGACACTGGACTTTGCAACTGATTAATCCCTGGATGGACTTAACTAGAGTATAACATATGTGGTGGACTTGTGAGGACGCTAGAAAATATTGGACTAAAATTCGCATGTGGTTGGAAAAAATGACAAAGAAACACATAGACTTGAAACCACAGATCTTCTTATTGGGAATTTTACCTGATATATATAGTAAAGATTTGAAATATCTGATTGTAAATGGATTAACAGCAGCTAGGATTGTATTTGCTAAAAATTAGAAGAATGAGAAAATACCATTACAGGAAGAAATTATTAAGAAAATATTGGAATATGCTGAGATGAGTAGATTGACATTTGAAATTAGAGAGCAAGAGGATAAATAATTTTATGAAATTTGGGATCTTTTTTTATCAATGGCTAGATGATAAAATATGATAATAGAATATTTAGAATGCTAGACAGTAAGGAATATCTTTATTTTGTTTTACTTGCCTTTGTTATTTGACACTATATTTATAAAGGGTTTTTTAGGATTGATTTGGTATGGTTATATGATTTGTTACAGAATAAACTGGTTAAAGTATTGTTATCTCATAAATCATGAATAATTAAAAGTATAGTCAAAAATTTCTTTTTTTAGTAATATTAGGATATATAAGTTTGGATTGACAATATGAGTTGTTATGTAACATAATTGTAATTGAGACAACAAAATGAATGCACAAAACTGATGAACCAACTGACACACTGGATGTACATATGAGAGTTGATGTTTTAATGTTTTGTTTGTCTTGTTTATTTGTAGAAAATTAATAAAATCTTTTTCAAAAAACAAACAAACATATGGACTGTTTGACTATGCTATAACTCTTGCTGGAATAAAAAACTATTTAACTGGCACAGTGTATCTGTCTTACTGAGTGTAAACTACAACAATGTTTATCTCACATCATTTGCCTGCCTGCTAGACTGCCGTTGCACGTTCTGCTAGGGTGTGTATCCCTAACAGTTGGCTTTCACACGTTCGTGTCACAGTTAGAGAAGAACGATTACTAGGAAACCTATAAATTGCACTCTGAAGCCTATCCTGCATTAAATTGCTGAAGAGAAGGAATGTGGCCTTTTTGGGCAGGAGAGTTTTTGATCAATAAAGTGAAAATTTCTGCTGAAAACTATGAACATTTTGAATTAATCCTATTAAAATCTCTCTCTCTCTGCTTCTCTGGGTCTCTATTTCTACCTCAGTCTCTCTCCTCCCTCTCCCTCTCCCACCCACCTCTGTCTCCTTCTCTTTCTTTCTATATCTCTCCTCCCTCTCCCTCTCCTACTCAACCCTCTCTTCTCTATTTCTCTTGTCTCTCTCTTCCCTCTCCCTCTCCCCTCTCCCTCTGTCTGTCTCTCTGTGTCTCTATTTCTCTGTCTCTCTCATCCCTCTCCTCCGTCTCTATCTTATTCTCTCTCTCTTTCTATCTCTCCCTCACCCTCTCAAATTTTGATCTATTGAATGGCTCCCTTGATTCTGAAAGATCTACATTTGACATTTATTTCACCTGTCTTGTTAGAAATGGTCCCTTCTGGACAAGATGAACATTGGTAGCAGCAAACCTGCACACCCTCTGGAACTCTCCTCCTCTCTCCTGCATGGCACCTCTTCTTGCCACACCTGGCAAAGGGCACCTTCTAGAAGAGAAAAGAATGTTTGAGATGGCCTAAGCATTCTTTCAACTTTCTATTTCCATCATCAGAATGTCTTTTTAAAAAATGGCTCACGAGGGTATACCAGAAACACATCCTGGGGGATTCAGCTAATGGCACTGCTGAGCCTTCAATGGATGCTAGAAATTGGAACTTGGACATTGGCATGCAAAGAAAATCTGATGATACTGAGCTACAATTTTTCTAAAAAAAAATAATGAGGATCCAATTGAATAGGAATGGTCCATGGAAATCATTGCTGAGTACTCTAACTGCTTCCTGGAATTTTCCCAATCTCAACTCTTTGTGGAACTGCCACAAATCAGACTTCAATTGTGTTACATACAAACATGTTTTTTAGCAAATGGGTGCCATGTTGTTGTTGTTTTTTTGATTCAATAGACCTTTTTCCAGTTAGAAAAATGTTCTGCATTCTTGGCAGAGCTTTCCCTAAATTTATATTTCTTTCCAGTTTACCTTTGTAGCCCAGGTGATTGCATCAGAATTAATGGTGAAATCATGGCCTGGGGGAGCTCCAGGGTCTATATGCCCAACTTTCATGGGGGCAAAAGATTGATTAGGTAGGAAAACCCAGTTGAGAAGATCATAACGAGCAGATCCCAGTCCATCTTCTGAGAAGGAGACTTCCTCTCCAGCACTGTTGTTGAACTGGACATTCCTCAAATAGGGAAGAAGCTGAAAGAAAGGAGACCTTCATAGGTTGGAGCTCTTGGCCAAAAGCCACAAATGAGACAACTTGGCTTTTACCATTCTGTGATGGCTATAATGTTAGCAGATATGTGTAAATTTTTAGCTAGAGGTTTCTTAGATTTGAATCTCATGAGTAACACCAAATGTTTGACTCCTTCCCCAACACTACAAACGTTTCTCTAGATACCACAAATGTTTCTCTGGCACTGGATTTTGTGTCATGGTTTCTTCAATTCCATGTTACAAGAATGATACCTACTTACAAATCTTTTAATGCCACATCCCAAATTTAATTATATGGTTTTGCTCCTGTGATAATTGGCAAAACAGGTAGAACAACCAATCAGTGGAACAGAAATTGCCTTCAGAAGTTCTGGGTGCTTCATCCCTGGAGGCTTTCAAGAAGAGACTGGACTGCTATCTGTCAGAAATGGTATATGGTCTCCTGCTTGGGCAGAGTTAGGTTGGACTAGATGACCTACAAGGTCTGTTCCAACTCTGTTGTTCTGTTAACAATGCTAAACCACAGAAACATAAACCAGGGTAAAATGGATTGAGTTAAAGTGTCTTTTTAGAGATTGGATTCAAGCTACATAGTCAGTGAAACTGCAAATATGCTCACTGCCCCTTTTAAAGCATCTCGTAAAAAGACACCCAAATTGTCATTTTGTTTTGGGCTGATACCTCCTCCCTGGAATGGCTACCCTTAGGCTCAGAAATCTTATAGGAAATCATTTCTTCTAGGGATCTTATGGAAAACTGGTTTGGTTTAGTTTTTTTCTTTCCACCAATATCACTTTCCAACCTCCCCCCCCCAAAAAAACCATTATAATTCATTCATATGAGGGTTTTTTTTTTTTTTTTTTTTTAGTAATTGCTATTTCTAACTGCTGTTTCAATCTGTTTGAGATTCACTGATATGGTAGCATAAAGATTGTCAATGTTCTGACCAAAGAAGGGATGGCCAAGATGCTCCAATCTCTTAACAAAAAACTTTATTGAGTACATCATTTTGGCACTGATGAGGGCAAAAACAGATCTAGCTAATTCCCATGCAAACCCACATAATTAAAGTATAGGATTCTCCTTCCCCCAATTTGTGCAAATCACAATGTCCAATTGAATGTCATTGCATTGTTATGAGAAAAAGTCTCTGGTTTTAGCAAACACCTGCCAAAGTGCCCTTGGCTGTCATGCCTGGGTTTCTTGATGTTTGGAGCCTACATTCCATCTCACCCTTCCCTCACCCCTGGGCAGTGGCAGGATTCATTGTTTTTTTTACTACCGGTTCTGTGGACATGGCTTGGTGGGCATGGTATTGCTTGCTGGGTGTGGCTTGCTGGGCATGGCAGGGGAAGGATACTGCAAAATCTCCATTCCCTCCCTACTCCAGGGGAAGGTTACCACCAGTTCTCTGGACTACTCAAAATTTCCTCTACCAGTTCTCCAGAACTGGTCAGAACCTGCTGAATACCACCTCTGCCCCTGGGTTTGTTGGCAAGCTGAGAAGTGATAATGGTTGCAATAACAAAAGTGCGAGCTTGACAAAGATATTTAATCAGTAATTAAAAAAATATATAGGAAGTTTCCTCTCTAAGTATTTGTGGACTAGATAACATATCACAGAGATTACCTGCCATGATTGGATTTTGGAGATCCTCTTTCCAAACCTCATACTTGTTGGTCTTACTCTGGATCCACATATTGCATGTAAAGCATGTGCCACAGCATACATGGCATTGTAGATACTGTAACTTTCACCGGTCATGCTTGTTTCAAACATGTAAGATGGCAGGTTCTGTAAATTCTCCTGTCCTGCACATAGTTCCCCACCTTTTGGAGGTATCTCTCCTGGTTTATGGATTTTGCAGCCAAAGAGCCTTTCCCACCATGGAGGGAGAAAGAAATACCCTTGTGGGTTCAAAGGGTCTAAAGAAAAGAGGAAATGGCTGAATTCTGAAACATCACTGACATGGTCCCTAAAATGCAAAGCTCCATGGAAGTGTCTTCTAAATTGACTTACATCTTGAGATCCCATCACACTAAGTTCCCAATGGGAAGGGAAGATCCAGACTTTCTGAAGTGATGTGTTTCTGAAGTGTTCATAAACACATAAACTCTGAAGTACAGTTGTAAAACTGTAGGTGTCTCCAAACATAATAATCACTTCAACTTTAAGCAAGGTTTGGAGAAGCAGAATCAATCTGGACACTACATTAACAGAATATTCAGATTTCAGCCTTTCAGTGAAGGCCAGGCAGATCTCCTTTTCCTTGAGCATTGGCTTCAGAGATGAGATGAAATGTTCTCCATTGTCATCTTCAGGGGCCATCAGCCCAACCCAGTTCCACTGGAAATACAGGAGCAGCTGCACTAAACCCACATACTGAGGCAATTCACTGAGATTAATCCGAAAGAAGGAAGGATAAACTTTTTTGCCACCCTGTGGGATCTCAAAGCCAACACCGAGCTGGATAATGGAAGATTTTTCTTTCAACATTTTAGAGTAATTTAGGAGTCCCCATTGTGTGATTGATTGCCCCACCAGTCAGGCTGACTCACTTTGTGTGGCAAGCTTAAATGTTTTGCCTTCTTGGGAAGAGCCACGAACTAACACATTTTGATGGTTGTGACAGGCCAGAAGCCAAAGGAAGAAACTATTTAACTCATATAAAGAGTAAACTGCACTAAATGGGTTATTACTTCTTCCAGAGGTGGTATTCAGCAGGTTCTGACCAGTTCTGGAGAACCGGTAGCAGAAATTTTGAATAGTTCGGAGAACTGGCAAATTTCACCTCTGACTGGAGATTTTACAGTATCCTTCCCATGCCATGCCCACCAAGCCACGCCCACCAAGCCACGCCCACAGAACCAGTAGTGAAAAAAAATTGAATCCCACCACTGACTTCTTCTTTTAAGAAGAGTAAGTTAAAAAAGAATTTCTCTTGACAAGTACAGCATTCAGAAATAATACTTTATCTATCTATTTGAGGTTATATAAAAAGAATGGAATAGAGTGGAATAGAGTGAAATAGAATAGAATAGAAATGAAATGAAATGAAATTTCATTGCATACAGCTCTTAAAAAAATCACCACCTCCAATTTTACACTAGATAAACATGACAAAATAAATAGATAAATAAATAAATGCAAAATTATGTATATACCAACATATATTATATGACACAGAGAAACAAGATTACAAGAAATCACACAGTCTAGTTATATATGGTTATGGTGAGAAAAATGAATCTTATGAGTTTACCAGATGGATGGCCTAGGGAACAAAGGTGTTACAGAATCTGGTAGTCCTGCTAGAAATACTTTGAAATCTTCTCTCAGAGGGGAGCAACAGAAACAGACCGTGAAGTGAGTGTGTGGGGTCTTTAACAATGCTTCCAGCGCTTATAAGCATCATCCTGAATGAAGGGAAGCGAGCTTCCTATAATCTTCTCCACTGTCCTCACCAGTAGGGACTTTCTATCTGAGGCACTGCTGCCACCAAACCAAACAGGGATGCAGTTTGTTAAAATGCTTTCAATTGTGCCTCTGTAAAAAGTGGTCAGGACAGGAGGAGAAAGAGGTGCTGTCCTCATCCAATGAAGGAAATGCAGATGCTGGTTTGCACGCTTCACAAAAGATAACATATGAAGTAAATATACTGTAAATATTCCTGACACATAAATTATAAAAATGAATTAAACTATTACATAGATTCTCAATTTCACATATGCCTGATCTCTCCCCCCAAACGCCTTCAGTGTCTGTGTGTGCTTGTGTTATTTGTCTATTATATACAGCATCTAGTAGAGACCTCTCACCTGTGGGACCTTGAAGATGCTGAAGATGGAGGCCATCTGCCTTGAAGATTTGGGGTTGTTACCTCCAATGACAGAGAGCAGAGGGTCCTGCCTGTCACATTTATAACCTGGAGCCTCTTTGCCTCGTGTGGAGAGCAGGGAGAGGCTGGTTAAAGAGATCCTTTCCTCAATCCGATGATTGTCATAGATATATAATCCAAGTGTGATATTGGGAAGCAGAACCTGATTATTGTTGGCCTCTCTGACTGCAAATACCAAGGCCAGGGACTGTTGGTAGTTCCTTGGTATGATGCTATAGTGAGAAAAACATTAAGGAAAATTACAAGAAAGCTTTTGCATGCTGGTGGAGTTGTCCTTGAATTTTATTTTATTTTTGCCTTTCTTTGCACAGCAGCTTCCAAGTTTGGTTACAGTGGCTGTAATCCTTCTCAATTACCACGTGATGAAAGGAGGAGTGATGAGATGGTCTGTGATATATGGACTGTGATATATGAATTCTCCTTTCTCACAAAGCCATCCCAAGTTTAATCAAGGGCTGTAAAAGCATTGCAAAGCTGTATAAAAGTCTAGGTGCTATTGCAAACATCAGTAGAAGGCATATTCCTGAGAGGAAATCTCTGAATCCCACACAAAGCAAACAAAATATTCTACATACTGTATTTCTCCTTCACGTGAAACTTACTAAACTTTGAAGTTGCGCCATGGACCCTTTTGAAAGTCTGGGATGTTGGAGTCAGCAATGGTGGCCAGGAGAAAATTCCCACCAATAATGAGATCACCAGGGCTATAGTATTCCTCCTGATAATGGAAATAATGCCTCAACAGATCTATGGTATCCATCTTCTTTGCAGACATTGGAGCCAGGAGCCAGAATTGCAACAGCAGGAGAGGGAGACCAGTCATTCTTATCATCTTAAATCAGAAATCAAAGTTTTGTACAGAAGCTGAATTGCAGGTAGGACTTCAGATTTCAGCAGAGCTTTAGCATCCACCTGGATGCCTTGGGACAAATTTAAATCAGTCATATTTCTTCTTACCTGTGTTGAGAGAAAACAAAGGCCAGCTGAGTCTCAAAAATCCCAAGGGTTTCCTCTTGGCAAGACAAAGTAAGGTGACAGAACCTATTTTTTTTTAAAGCACTTTTTATTGTGGAAGAGTTTCTGGTAAAACCCACAAGGGTTACATTAAGAATTACTGTTCTTCTGATAATTGCAAGGAAAAAAAAATGTCCTTCCCACTTCACTTTTGTTCAAATACCAGAAGGAGAAAAATAAACCTGTGCCTCTTCTCTTTAATTAATGGAGAAGATGCCCTTGAGAGCGAAGTGAAGTTGGATATTTAACCTACATGAAACTGAGCCCTTGCAAAGATGGAGTTTGGCCTGTCCCATAGTTTTTGGGAAAATATGGCTGCCTCTGCAGCATGGTGACACAGGAGAATGTGAGCCATCGTACTGATTTTTTGAAGGAATGACTGGTTTACTTATTGACTGATTTACTTACATTGTAAAAGCTGAAGTTAGAAACTAACTTTTCCCATAGACTTGAAAAGTAGGCAGGGAGATCTGTAAAAATGTTAGGCTAATTTATACTCTACAGCAGAGGTGTGAAAGTTATGTTGTCCTTCTTCCCATTTTTTGTACTTGTTCTTTTTTTCTTTCAATTTGCCAGAGAGATCTTTGTGCAGCCATGCTGATTTCTTCTTGGATTTCTTGTTTTTCTTTCTCAGTGGTATTATGCTGGTCTGTGTTCTGTCCTTAATTAGCATTCTTGAGATCCCCGCGCTTTGATTGGGCAAAGCGCGGGGCTCTCCGATTGGTCAGGCGAGCCGCGCCGATTGGCTCGCTGAGAATCTCCTGCGATTGGTCCATTCGGATCGCGGGAGATTCAAAGCGCTGCCATTGGCGGCGGCGGCCGCGGCTAAAGGAATAAAAGCCACGGGCTTTTTCCTTTACGCAGTTGGGTTCCAACTTTCAATAAAAGAGCTTGAATTGAAGTCACCGACTCCTGGCATCATTTCGCGGACACAACACTGGCGATGAGGATGGGATCCAGACCCTGAACCGAACCACGTGTCCGACGGAAGCCAGACGAACCACCGCGATGGCGAAAATCGCACCCCCCGCCACCAAGGACTGGGAATCGTACTCTGACCGATTCCGCATGTTCCTCGAGTGCAGCAACCTGAAGGACGCCACCGGCCCCATGAAGCGCGCTGTCTTCCTGACCCACTGCGGGACCGAGGTCTTCAAGATGGCCAAGGCGCTGGCCAAACCCGCCGATGCGACCGCGATGGACTGGGACGTCCTCGAGCCAATACTTCGGCGGCACTACGCTCCAGAGGTACCCATCCTGATCCGACGCAACGAATTCTACCGTCGGGATCAGAGGTCGGGTGAGAGTTTCAGCGACTTCGTTGCCGAGCTGCAGCGCCTAGGGGGGCTCTGCGAATTCGACAACCTGAACGACGCCCTGAGAGACCGAATCGTGCTTGGTTTGTGGGACCCCGTCCTCCAGAGCCGGCTGATGGCCAAGGGCAACATCAGCCTAGCAGACACCCTCACCACAGCTGCAGCCGCCAAAGCAACCCGAACTTCCGCCGACCGCATGCGCAGACCAAACACTGGGGACCGCAGCGGAAACAACAACCCGGCGAGGTCGACCGAGGCCCAACCCGAGACAACCACCCACCAGGGCGACTTCCACTCGGCATCGGGCACTTCAGACGACGAGGAGGACGTCCATCACATCCAGACAGGCCACGACCCACGGAACCGGCAGGGTCGTAAGTCGAGGACCAACTGTGCCAGTTGCGGCGGCGACCACCCCAGGTTGGAATGCCGGTTTTTCGAATCGATCTGCCGGCATTGCGACAAGAAGTGACACATTGCCCGTGTCTGCCGCCTAAAGAAGAATCGCAGCCCAGCACGATGGGACCAGAGCGACCGGAGGAGAGAAAGCACACCACCCCGGACCAGAGATTGCCCCTCGGACAACCGATGGGACCGGAACGGACGATCCTCACGAGGCGGCGATAACCGGCGAAGAGAGGAGACCCATCAGACGGTCACCATCGGCCACGCCATAACCAATGATGCCCGGAAGGTCCACGTGGAGATAGGCATCGAGGGCCAGCCATGCAAAATGGAGGTGGACTCCAGGTCCTACCTCTCCATGATTGCATGGCATGAAATAAAGCGCTTGGTGCCTACCCTCCAAAGGAGGAACATAGACAGCCAGAGACTCATTGTAAAGGACTACCAGGGAAACCGCATCCCGGTAGTTGGAACCAAACACTTCAACGTCACATACAAAGGGCACACTGAAAGACTTCCCCTGACAATCATCGACCGCGACCGCCCAAGCCTACTGGGACTGCAATGGTTCGCCCCGCTCGACATCGCACTCACGGGAGTCGACCACGTCACCGACGACAGCTGGGAGCAGCAACTGGCCCGGGAATTCCAAGAGGTCTTTGACGGAAACCTAGGCAAGTACCGAGGGCCCCTTATATCTTTCAACCTAGACCCAAATGTCCCCCCAAAATGCCTGAAACCAAGGCGGGTGCCATTCGCACTTAAACCCAAGATAGATGAGCAAATTGACAAGCTCGTCAAGCAAGGGGTCCTACAGCCCATAGACCACGCCCGGTGGGAGACCCCCATAGTCACCCCGATCAAGCCCGATGGGTCGGTGAGGATCTGTGAGGACTATAAGGCCACCCTAAATGGCGTGCTACAACAAAGTGCCTACCCCATCCCAGTGGTGCAACACCTACTGCACTCACTGGGAGGGGGCAAGGTTTTCGCCAAACTCGACCTTGCCCAGGCATACCAACAGTTGCCAGTCGACGAGCAAACGGCAGAAGCGCAAACCATAGTCACCCACCGGGGGGCATTTAAATGCAACCGACTCCAATTCGGAGTCAGCGTGGCACCGGGAATATTCCAAAGCCTAATGGAAAGACTACTGCAAGGCATCAAGGGGGTGGTACCTTACTTCGACGACGTCCTAGTGTCGGCAGCCAACCAAGCTGAACTAGAGGGTCGCCTAAGGGAGGTCCTAACCAAATTTAAAGAGACCGGGCTAAAAGTCAAGAGGGAGAAATGCCAGCTATGTACGGAACGGGTAGAATTCCTGGGATACGTCCTAAACCGTCATGGCATTCACCCCACAAACAAAAAAATCAAGGCCATCAAAGAAGCCCCCACACCCAAGTCGAAGACGGAACTACAGGCGTTCCTGAGGCTACTTAACTTTTACAATGTTTTCCTGCCCCAAAAGGCGACGGCGACGGAGCCCTTGCATAGGCTCCTGGACAAGGCGGCGACCTGGACTTGGGGGAAACGCGAGCAAGCCGCCTTCCAAAGAACAAAGGACCTCCTCACTTCGGATGCCGTCCTTATACAATACAACGAGACCCTACCTCTGGCCGTCACATGCGACGCATCACCCTTCGGCGTCGGCGCTGTCTTCAGCCATACCCTCCCCAATGGAAAAGAAGCACCCATCACATTCTTTTCAAGGACCCTCACCAAACCGGAGCGGAACTATAGCCAGCTGGACAAAGAGGCTCTGGCTATCGTTGCCGCCGTAAAATGATTCCACGAGTATCTCTACGGCCGGACTTTCACCATCATAACCGACCACAAGCCGCTGCTGGGAATCCTTGCAGGAAACCGGGCCACCCCGAACATTCTGTCTCCCCGAATGACAAGGTGGTCTGAGTTCCTGGCTGCCTACAACTACGGACTCATACACAGACCGGGTAAGACGATCTCCCATGCAGACGCCTTAAGCCGCTCGCTGCTACCGGAACCTGACACCGACCCAGCACCCACGACGACCACCCTCAGCATAGAGACTCTACCCAACCTGCCCATAACCGCGTCAGACATTGCCCGAGAGACTAATAAAGACAAACGTCTGGTGCGGGTGTTGCATTGGGTAGAGAAAGGGTGGCCGGAAAGGGACAACGACGAGTCCGTCAAAACATTCCGAAACCGCCAAACGGAACTCTCGCTATTAAAAGGGTGCATACTATGGGGGGATAGAGTGGTCATTCCAGAAAAGCTACAAGGGAAGGTTCTGGAATTGCTACACAAGGGGCACCCTGGCATCGTTAGGACTAAAGCCCTGGCCAGAAGTTATGCTTGGTGGCCAGGGATGGACAAACAAATAGAGGCCTGGGTAGCAAGGTGCCAACAATGCCAGGAAACTAGGCCAAGCTCACCCACAGCACCCGTCCTAGAGTGGGAAACCCCAAGGGGACCTTGGTCTAGGATTCACATAGACTTCGCCGGGCCCACAAAAGGACACACCTTCCTCATAACAGTTGATGCTTACTCCAACTGGCTGGAGGTAAGCAACATGAAGACGACAACCACGGAGTCCGTGATCAAGGAACTCTGCAAACTCTTTGCAACACACGGCCTCCCAGACGTCGTCGTTTCCGACAACGGGCCCCAATTCACCTCGCTGGAATTAGAAAAATTCCTAGCGGAAAGGGGCATCCGCCACGCGCTGACAGCACCGGCGCACCCGGCGGCAAACGGTAGGGCGGAACGGATGGTCCAATTCACTAAGAAGACCATCCGGAAAATAGACCACGGGGAGATCCAGGAGAAAATAAACAAACTACTCTTCACCCAACACATAACCCCAAATACCACAACGAATAAGAGCCCAGCCGAACTATTAATGGGCAGGAAACTAAGGTCCCCACTCGACAGGTTACACCCCACGTATAACCCGGAGAAGCCCCCAGACTCAAACAGCAAACACCGAACCTTCGCACCCGGCGACCCCGTATACGCGAGAAACCTGACAGGAGACCCACTATGGATACCAGCCGTCATCCCACAAATAACAGGCCCACACTCGTACTGGCTACAAACAACAGACGGACGAGCGTGGAAACGCCACATCGACCAACTAAGGTCGAGGACTACCAACCAAGAGACCACCGATGCACAAACAGGCGAAACCAACCCCCACAACACAAACCAAGGGGGGAGGGAATACCCAGGGAACCAAAACCAAAGAAGAATAAACCAGCCGTACTTACCGGAAAGCAGCCATCACGACCCCTCTCCAGGAAGAGACAGCCAGGCTAGTTCGACTGACCCGGAAAGACCGAGCGGGAGCGGCGAAACCTGCAGCTCAACCAACCCGGGAGGCCCAGGAGGGAGCTACGGAGAGCGGACAGGCCCGACTGACCAGCCGGTTCCCACGACGGCAGCAGGAGCAACAGAGATCCCGACCGAACCGGCCGGGATCCAACCTATGACTGAGCTGTGCAGGTCCAGTAGGCTCAGACGGAACCCCGCCTACCTACGTGACTACGCGACGTAAGGACTGAACCAAGAGGGGAGGGGTGTTCTGTCCTTAATTAGCATTCTTGAGATCCCCGCGCTTTGATTGGCCAAAGCGCGGGGCTCTCCGATTGGTCAGGCGAGCCGCGCCGATTGGCTCACTGAGAATCTCCCGCGATTGGTCCATTCGGATCGCGGGAGATTCAAAGCGGTGCCATTGGCCGTGGCCGCCGCGGCTAAAGGAATAAAAGCCGCGGGCTTTTTCCTTTAGGCAGTTGGGTTCCAACTTTCAATAAAAGAGCTTGAATTGAAGTCACCGACTCCTGGCATCATTTCGCGGACACAACAGTCTGGGCTTCTATGACTGCACTTTTCAGAGTTTCCCAAGATTCTTGAGTTGTTTTTCCCTTTAGGATTTTTATCCTTGGAATCTTTCCCAAGTTCTCTTTGAGTTTATTGAAATCAGCTCTTTTAAAATCCAAGACTCTGGTATCATTATGTTCTATTGCTTGTGTTTGTGTTATGTTGAATTCTAGTATATGTCATACTAGAATATGTCAATATATGTCAGTCACTCTGCATTTTCCATTCCTTCTATCACTTCTTCTCTGTTTGTAAGAATTAAGTCCAGTATGGCTGTCCCTCTAGTTTCACCCTCTACCTTTTGGAAAACAAAGTTGTCAGGTAGGTTGGTTAGGAACTTATTTGATTTCCCACTTGGCGCAGAATTAGTTTTCCAACTGATATCAGGATAATTGAAGTCTCTCATTACTATTGTTGTGTGTTTCCTGCATATGTTTGTTACTTGGCTGGCAAAAAGGATATCTATTTTTTCTGTTTGATTGGATGGCCTAAAATATACACCTATGGCCATGTCATTCTTCTTTTCTTTTATATTGACCCATATACATTCTAGGAGGTTTTCATCTTTGGTTTCATGCATTTCTGTAGCAATATAATGCTCTTTTACATAACATGCAACTCCATCTCCTCTTTTATGGGGTCTGGTTTTTTTGAACAGTTTGTATCCTTCTACCAATATGTTCCAGTCATAGGTTTAATCCCACCAAGTTTCTGTTATTCCAACTGGATCATATTTACCTTCATTTATTTGTAGTTCGATTTCACCCTGTTTGTTCCCAAGACGTTCCTCATTCTCTGTCCCCACTGTTCAATTTAAATGATTATCCAAGAAATCTGTGAATTTAATGCCAAGTAACTCAGTCCCTTTCTTTATGCAAGCCATCTCTTTTGTACAGTTTTTCATTGGTCCAGTTGCAGACATCATGACTAATAAAACCAAGGTCTTCTCTTTTACACCACTCCTTTAGCCACACATTAAACTCTGCTACATGCTGCCCTTTCCTTTTTTGTTCCTTGTATACTGGTAGAACCTCTGAAAAGATAAGCCTACAGCCCATATTACCAAGTTCATACCCCAAGCTCTGGAAGTCTTTTTGAACAGAAAGAACATTCTTCTGGGACAGATCATTTGTACCAAGATGTATAATAGCATCAACATCACAGTCCTTGCTGGCATTCTTGACTATCTTAAGAATACGCCTCTTGTCTCTGCTGGCAGTAGCACCTGGTAGACACCTGACCTCTTTCAAAACCTCTGTATCCTTTCTTAAATTTACACCCCTTATAACTGAGTCCCCAACTAGAAGGTGTCTTCTCTTTTTGGATGCTGTTCTTGTGTGACTGGTGCATAATACCTGATTCACATGTTCTCCTTTCCAAAGTAAGTTCTTCTTCTAGGACCATGATCCTGGCTTACTTGAGTTATCATTATCACAACTACCTTGACCTGTCACTTTAATGTCCCTATTAAAGTCAGCAAGGGCACTGTATCCGTTATGCTGGGATACAGCAAAAGCTTTGCATTTATGGTCCACAGCTCTCACCCTGCCAGATCCCACGGTTGTCCATACTGCCCTTTTCCTGTAGAATCTTTATGGTAGTGGGGGCTGGTAGCATGGCAGCTCAATAGATGGCTGGATTGGGCACCTAATTTCTGCTTGGAGAACATAGATAAGTGATTCTAGATAGGTTATCTGTCCATGTAGACTGGTAATTTTTTTTTACAAAGAGGACAATATCCAAATTTGAAGAGTACTGTGAAAGACATCTGTGAAACAAGTATTACATTGAACTAAGCCTGTCATTTTGAAATAAAATAAATTCACAATCTCAAATTATAATTTGTGCATCAATTCACACAAATGCTGAGACAGGGAAAGGAGTTTTTGTCATACATTATTGACCTTATTAACAGGATCAACTGATGGATAGCCACCCTGTTTTATGACAGCAGTAAAATAAATTGTATTGATCTGTTTTATGATTAACTCCTAGAATCCTAATAATGCTTTCTTAACAAAAAATCTCCCTCCTGCTCCTCTCTAATTTTTGTCCTCCAACACTTGCAACAAAGACCTATTCCCAAGAACTACCAACACATTCTGGCTTTGGCATTTGCCACCCAGGAGGTCAACAAAGATCTACAGCTTCTCCCCAACATCACCTTGGGCTTCCGCATCTATGAAGAGAATCAGTATGCAAGCATGGCCCAAGATGTCAGCCTGTCTCTGCTCTCCAGCCAGGGAAAATTGTCTCCTAACTATAAGTGTGACACGCAGGACAACCTTCTCTCTGTTCTTGGAGGTCTGAACTCTGGAACTTCGTACCAGATGGAAACCATTTTGGGCAATTTCAAGATTTCTCAGGTACTTGGACACTCAACATGGTGAAAGGGGGAATGCAGAGGTAATGATATAAGTTCTGCCTTGTGTGGTTACTGCCAACAATATGCAGAGCCAAT
The DNA here is from genome assembly GCA_033807585.1 of Hydrophis major. Classification (NCBI taxonomy): domain Eukaryota; kingdom Metazoa; phylum Chordata; class Lepidosauria; order Squamata; family Elapidae; genus Hydrophis; species Hydrophis major. Next base: position 3,534,690 of record CM066328.1, read on the forward strand.
TCTGTGACCTGTAGGAAACATCTCATGATAATACAAGGTTGTGGGGATTGGGGTCAAGATTGGATACCCTGCTAGTCTTTATGGTTTGAGTTTAGCAACAAAAAAATATGGGTTCCATTTTCCTTGCTTAACCTCTTCCTTCTCCTCCATCTCCACCCTCCCTTCAGCTAGGTTATCGCTTCTCTGACCCTGTTTTGATGGATAAGAGCCAGTTCCCCACCTTCTACCAGATTAATCCCCAGTACCACCTACAGAATGCAGCCATATTCCGGCTCTTTCTGTATTTCCAGTGGAATTGGATTGGGATTGTTGTTCAGAACTCGGAAAGCAGTGACCACTTCATCCAGATTTTTAATGCCACCCTTGCCCAGAATGACATTTGTGTACAATTTGTAAAGAAGATCCAGTCCCGAATCACAATATTCAATGGATTGGCCAAGGACCAAATAGATCTGCTTTGGACAATTTTAAACTATGATGTTCAGGTTGTGATTGTCTCGGGGGACTCAAATGCATTGCAAAGTGTTATATTAGCTCTCTACTTTTATGAAGAAGAGAATCACATGGCTTTTCGGACAGTTTGGATCCTGACCACCCAATGGGAATTTTCAGCTATTGGCTATCACTATGATTGGGTGAAATTGAAAACCCTCCATGGTGCTTTGTCTTTGACAGTCCATACAAACCCAGTGCCAGGATTCAAAGATCTCTGGCCTCTGAATCCACATGAAACCCTTGGAGATGTCTTTCTCCCCATGCTGGTGGGAAATTGTATTTGACTGTGGTGTTTTAAAGGCAGGTCTAGCCTCACCTGATGGCCGAAGGGTTTGCACAGGGGAGCAGAACCTGGGCACCCTCCCAATATCCCTTTTTGATGAAAAGATGACCAGTTTCAGCTACAGCATCTACAATGCTGCCTATTCTGTGGCACACGCATTACACACTGCGTATACATGGGAATCACAATGGGCATTGAAGAGAGGAAGAAAGAAGCCACACCTTCTTGTCTCTGTGAAGCCCTGGCAGGTAATTCCTATCTTCAGAGCTTCCCTTCTGTTGGTTATGTTCATTTTGCACTGTTTTAGGATTTATAAACCTTTGCCTTTGATCTCTTGTACTATCTTGTCTACATACATTTCCACTCTTTTATTGAAATCTCATAGCTTGACATTTACCAAAATTTGCAACAAAAGATTCATAAGGAAACGAGGAAGTAAATGAGAGTGAGAAATAAGATATATCATAAGGAAGAAAATGCAAGTCTCATTTCAATGTGGGAGGAAAATAATCAACTTTCATGGGTTCTAATTCCACTGCTCAATGTTGTCATTTTTGACACAGACCATCACTCCCTAACTATCATATTAGTGGATAATATTTTATGGGATGGTGAGTATTTCAGCCAAAACACACTATTGCAGTAGTATGTAGATTCCATCCTTGAAGCTGAAGATCTATGGAACTTTGCCTCAACTTACAGCTCAGTTGGGATTCTGGTGTAACAACAGGTCATAATTTACAAATGGAATGAAGTCTCGATGAAGGCCTATTTCTCTCCCTCCACACTTTCATTTGAGGGAAAATATTTTTCTTTGTTTCCTTAAGGTGAAATTTATTTGATCTCTTATTCATCAAAGGTTGCTTTCTCTTTCAAACTAACAGCACACTTGCTATTGTAGTTTTATTTTTTATTTTTATTTGGTTTATCAATTGCTTACAAGATAATAGGTATAAGTAAAAACATAGTTATGAATACATGGATACATATAAGAAAAATAAAAGAAACAATAGGACAGGGACAGTAGGCATGTTGGTGCACTTATGCAAGCCCCCTACAGACCTCTTAGGAAAGAGGTGAGGTCAATAGTAGACAGTCTAAGGTTAAAGTTTTTGGGGTTTGGGGTTTGGGGAAGAAACCACAGAGTCAGGTAGAGTATTCCAGACGTTGACCACTCTGTTGCTGAAGTCGTATTTCCTGCAAACAAATTTGGTGCAATTAACCTTGAGTTTGTATCTATTGTTTGCTCTTTTATTGTTATGGTTGAGTATGCAATAAGTATTCATTGACTGGTAGGACATTGCAATATGTAATTTTATGTACTATACTAAGATCAAACCGAAGGCGGCGTAGTTCTAGGTTTTCCAGGTCTAGAATTTCAAGTCTGGTGGCATAAGGTATTCTGCAACAAGTAGAGGAGTGAAGAGTTCTGCAGCAGTGTATAATGAACTAAAAGCAATAAAGAGATTGCCTGTTAAAGGCCTATTGGGAAAATGCTGGCTAACCCCATCTCTGTTTCATATCCTGCATTCAGAATAATATTCCTTCCACGTATTGAAATTAAAAAAAAAAAACACTCTTTATATCTCTTCACCCTCATGGACTTGTTTGTTTGCTTGTTTTCCAATTTCAGAACCACACCTTGAAAAACAATATCTTTAACAACACTGCTGGGGATGAAGTCTCCTTTTCAGGAACTGGAATGAAATATGAAGGATTTGACATCCTAAACTGGATTGTCTTTGCAAATATGATGATCCTTTGACAGAAAGTTGGATGGGTTAATCCGGTGGCTCTTTCAGCTGAAGGTTTCAGCATCAATCCTGATGCCTTTGTGTGGGCTAACCTGGTGGAGAGCAAATGCTGCTTCCAGGGCTAAGAGAAGAGAAGGGGAACAGGTTGTTGAGGTGGAAACTCTAATAACAACAGAGCAAGAGGGGCCACTTTTATACACCGTATATCCTGTATATATATATCTTGTAACTGAGCTGAATGTTTCTAACCTTTCAACGCTAAAATCTCTCCTTTCAGACAAAGCCTTTCTCCCGATGTGTGGAACACTGCCTACCAGGACAGGTCAGGAAAGTTGCAGAGGGGAGGCCCATTTGCTGATATGAATGTATTTCTTGCCCAGAAGGGACCATTTCTAATCAAACAGGCAAGTTGCTCAAGACATTCCTCAAAGTGGAATGAAGAGGTCTGGCAAAGGCTGGATGGAGAGGGTTGGAAGAGAACCTGACTGAGCAAACCAGTTGAGCACATTAGGTTGATGAAATTTAAAGAGTAGTCCATTGAACTCAGCCTTCTTTAAGGGTCTTATTATCTATCTATCTATCTATCTATCTATCTATCTATCTATCTATCTATCTATCTATCTATCTATCTATCTATCTATTAGATAATAGGTATAAGTATAAACATGGTTATGAATACATTGAAATGAATATGAATAAAAAGAAACATTAGGACAGGGATGGTAGGCATGTTGGCATGCTTATGCATGCCCCCGACAGACCTCTTAGGAAAGAGGTGAGCTCAATAGTAGACAGTCTAAGGTTAAAGTTTTTGGGGTTTGGGGAAGAAACCAAGAGTCAGGTAGAGCATTCCAGACCTTGACCACTCTGTTGCTGCAATCAAGTTTGGTGTGGTTTACCTTGAGTTTGTATCTATTGTGTACTCTTGTATTGCTGTGGTTGTTTTGGCTGAAGTATTCATTGACAGGTAGGACATTGCAATATGACAAATAGTTAAGATAGATACTATTGAACTGCTCAGATAAAGACTTTTGATTTCAGATGCAGCTCACTGTGACCCTTGCCCAGAAAACCAATATCCAAATGGGGAGAAGAATCACTGCATTGTGAAGAAGGTGCACTTCCTTGCCTATCAAGATAACTTGGGATACGCTTTAGTTTCTCTCACTCTTTTTCTCTTCGTGACCACATCTACAGTCCTTGTGGTTTTCCTTAAACATCACAATACACCAATCGTCAAGGCCAACAACCGTGATCTCACCTACACCCTCCTGGTCTCCCTCCTGCTCTGCTTCCTCTGCTCTTTCCTCTTCATTGGTCAACCTGGGAACCTCACCTGTCTCTTCCAACAAATTGCTTTTACCATTGTTTTTTCCCTTGCAGTTTCCTCTGTCTTGGCAAAAACTGTCATCGTGGTTCTGGCTTTCATGGCCACTAAACCAGGGGACAGGGCAAGGAAACTCTTAGGAAAACCTCTGATCAATTATAATTATAATTCCATTGTCTTAGCCTGTCCCCTGGTCCAAGCAATTATTTGCACCATCTGGCTGACAATCTCCCCTCCATTTCCAAACTTGGACTTCCACTCCTTGGTAGGAGAGGCCATCTTGGAGTGTCATGAAGACTCAACTTCAATGTTTTATGCTGTCCTTGCCTATCTGGGTTTCCTGGCCCTTATCAGCTTCACGGTGGCCTTTCTGGCCAGAAAATTGCCTGACAGTTTTAATGAAGCAAAGTTCATTACTTTTAGCATGCTGGTCTTTTGAAGTGTTTGGATCACATTTCTCCCCACCTACCTGAGCACTAAAAGGAAGTCCACGGTGGCTGTGAGATCTTCTCCATCTTGGCTTCAGGGGCTGGTCTCTTGGCTTGCATCTTTCCCCCCAAATGCTACATTATCCTACTGAGACCCCATCTTAATTGTAAGGAAAATATAATGGGACACAAGAATCTCTAATTTATGCAGAGATTTGAAAGTTTTATTTTGACTTTTTGTATTTGATCTGATTTCTAAAAAATATTGTGAAATGAGAGAGCAACTAGTTCATTAAATAATTGGAAATCAAGTGATGTGAATAAACACAGACCATTTAGTAATCACCCACACTTTTATTTTTTTATTAATGTCAGTTCACCCCAGTAAGGCCCCACGAATAACTTGAAAATATGCTTTGATGTTAATGGTATGGATATTAGGTTCCAGAACTACAATTTCCCTGTATTTTCATCAAAAGCATCTTTAATTATATGTTGGGTTGGTTTCACTATGTTGGGCTGTTTTGAAGCATGTTCATTTTTATTGATCCCTGAGGCTTTGCTAAGTTCCCAATCGACTTTTCCATTCAAATGACTATTAGAGTTCTTATAATTCTATAGTTTAAATGAGCTCCATTTTTACTCTCTATGTACTTAATAGAGAACACACTTTATTAACAAATATGATCAGCTGATAGCCTCCATCTTCAGCATCTTCAAGGTCCCACAGGTAAGGGGGCTCATTTAGATGCAGTGGTGGAATAGACAAACAACAGATGAACACACAGAAGTGCAAGATGACCCCAAATGTGTCGAAGGGGGAAAACAACAATAGTATGTGACTTAGAGAATGGATGCTATACTGGGATTCATTTTAATAAGTTATGTGTAAATATATGTTTAATACAAAATACATCATTGGTTGATGATTTCTTCCCTTGGATTGTTTTTTTTTTTATAAATTTTTATTGGTTTTTAAAACAAACATAAACAAACAAAACATAAAAACATCAAATCATCTTCCATATATGTACATACTGTGTGCCGGTTGGTTTACAAATTGTTTTGTGCTTCCATTTCATAGTCTTCAATTATAATTATATTGTATATAATCTCGTATTTTCAATCAATATATTAAATACATTAATATCATTATTAATCAATCAGTTGACTATACTTTTATTCATTCACATTTTCCAAAATGATCATATTTTACTTAATTTGTTTTATGACAATTCAGATTATCATCCCAGATCTATCCTAGAATCATTTTGTAGATATAATAAGAAAAGAATACATCTTTATATATTTATTATTTTCTAAAAGTCTACATATTTCATTGCTATATTTTATTGTCTAACCATTGATAGAATAGATCCCAAATTTTATAAAATTGTTTATCATCTTGTTCTCTAATTTCAAATGTCAATCTACTCATTTCAGCAGATTCCAATATTTTCTTAATGATTTCCTCTGTGATGGTATGTTCTCATTTTTCCAGTTTTTAGCAAATACAATCCTAGCCGCTGTTAATACATTTACAATCAGGTATTTCAAGTCTTTATTATATATTTCGGTAAAATTCCTAATAAAAATATTTGTGGTTTCAAATCTATATGCTTTTTGTCATTTTTTCCAACCACGTGTGGATTTTAGTCCAGTATTTTTTAGCATCCACACAAGTCCACCACATATGGTAATATGAGCCAGGTATCTGATGACATTTCCAACATTTTTCAGATTTATTCTTGAACATTCTTGCTATTCTTGTTGGGGGAAAGTGCCACCTGTAAAACATCTTATACAAATTTTCTTTATATGCTGTTGACATTGTCGTTTTATAATTTTGAGACCACAATTTTTGCCATTTCTCTAGATCAATCCCATATCCAAAATTCTTCCCCCAAGCAATCATAGTTTCTTTAACTTGTTCTTCTTCTAGTTTAATTTCTAATAAATATCCATACAATTTTTTAATCACCTTTTCATCAGAACCTGTCAAAATCTTATCTAAGCCAGTCAATTTATCATAGAAACCTTCTGTTTTAGAATCTTTATCATATATTGAATGTATTTGCGTGTATGAAAACCAATTCATCTTTATACCTTGTTCCTCTAGTTTTTGTATAGATTTAAGTTCACCCTTTTCATTCAATATTTCACCATATCTAACTGTTTGTTCCTTTTTGTATATTATAGGGTAAGAAAATGCTTCAATAGTTGATAACCAGACTGGAATTTTCAAATAACATTGTTTTTTAATCTTCTCCCAATTTAACCACAGAGACTCCCATATATACCCCTGTGTTTTAGTTCCTTTATACCATAAAAAAGCATGCTACCCCAACAACAGATCATGTCCTTCTAATGTCAACAATCTAGTATTTCTTAATGTTATCTATTCCTTAACCCACATCAAATTTGTAGCTTGGTAATACAACTCCCAATTAGGCAAACCAAATCCTCCTCTTATTCTAGCATCTTGCAAAAGTTTAAACTTTATTCTTTATTAGCTTTCTTACCTTGCCATATATATTTCAACACAATTTTATTTAAATCTTCAAAGTAGTCTTTTCCAAGCCTAACTGGAATTGTTTGAAACAAATATAAAATTCTGGGTAATATTGATTGTTGATATTCTCCCTATTAATGACAGTTGTAAATTTTCCCATTTCACCAAATCTAGCGCAATCTGCTGTTTATGATTGAAATAATTATTCTCTTTTAGTGAATAAGACTACATCTTGCTGTCAAATATATCCCCAAGTACTTGATCTTATTCATGACCTGAATTTTCAATAGGTCTGCCAATTCTTCCTTTTGCCTTGATAGCATATTCTTTGTCAAGACCTTTGTCTTATCTTTATTTATTTTCAAACCAGCCACCTTTCCATATGTCTCTATCTTTTCTATCAATTTTGATGCTGTTTCTAGTGGGTCTTCTAAGATAAAAACTAGATCATCTGCAAATGCTTGTAACTTAAATTCTTCCTTTTTAATTTTCATCCCTTTAATATTCTTTTCATCTCAAATATTTCTATTTAGCACTTCCAAAGTTAACACAAATAACAAAGGTGATAGCGCGCATCCTTGTTTTGTTTCTTTTCTTATATCGATAGATTCTGTCAGTTCTCCCTCTATCATTACCTTTGCCATCTGCTTTTGATATATAGCTTCTATTGCTTGAATAAATTTTATAGGAAAGCCCATCTGTTCCAGCAATAATAACATGAATCACCAATTCACATTATCAAATGCCTTCTGTGCATCTAGAAATATCAAAGCCATTTGTTTTTTAGGATGTGCCTCGTATTATTCCAAAGTGTCCAGGATTACTCTCATATTGACTTTGATTTGTCTCTTTGGCAGAAATCCATTTTGGTCAGGATGGAGAAAATTATTTAAATATTTTTTAAGTCTTTCTGCTAATATTGAAGAAAAGATTTTATAATCTGCGTTTAGTAGGGAGATAGGTCTATAATTCTTGATTTGTAATGGATCGGCCTCCTCTTTTGGAACAAATGTGATATAAGCTTCTGACCATGATTTAGGTATCCCCTTCTTTAACATAACTTCATTCATAATTTCTAGCAGTGGAAAATTCAATGATTCTTGTAATGTTTTGTAAAATTCTGCTGGAAGTCCATCTGGGCCTGGTGCCTTTCCATTATTTTGTTTCTTAAGTGCTTCAGTTAACTCCATCATCGTTATATTGCTTTCTAACATTGTTTCAATCTCTTTAGGTATCTGGGATAAATTAGCATTCTGTAAATACTGTTTAACTCTTTCCTCATCAATATACTCTTGTGTGTATACTTTCCCATAATAATCGCAAATAATTTCCTTCTTCTCTTTACTACCATAGCAAACTTGGCCTTGGTCATCTATTAATTGCAATATTTTCCTTGATTCTTTCTCTTTTCTCAATTTATATGCTAACCATCTACCTGGTTTATTTGCATCTTCAAAATAGTTCTGTTTGGCACCTCTAATTTTTTGTGCTAATTCTCCTTTTTCTATTAGACCCATTTTATGTTTGGTTGTATCCATTTTTAACTTAATGTCCTTTCTCTGTGGCATTTTCTGTAGCTCATCTTCTAATGCCTTATAGGCTAATCTTTTCATGGTATTTTTTTCCCTTTCTCTGTGGCATTTTCTGTAGCTCATCTTCTAATGCCTTATAGGCTAATCTTTTCATGGTATTTTTTTTCCTTGTATAGTCTATTATCAAGCCTCTGGCATATGCCTTCATTATATCCCTTACGTTCTGGATAGATGTAACTTCTTTTTTGTTTTCTCTAAAGAAAAAAGCCAGTTCTTTCTCCATCCACTGTGTGAAGTCTTTTTCCTTTAAAATAGTATTATTTAACATCCATCTAGATCTTCTTTGTCGTTTCCATTTACTGTCCTTCTGATAATTGCAAGGAAAAGCAATTGTTCTGCTTATGTAGCAATAGCTTCTCATACACCTGAATGGAAAAACATGTTCGTTTTTCTTGTAATGCACAGAGCAGATGCAATCACAGTGAAGTTGTGGATTTGGCCTCCATGAAACTGACTGCTTGAAAATAAGATAGTGTTTGACCTCTGCCATGGTCAGCTAGTATGGGTGCAAACAGGGTTTTGTGGCACATGAGAATCAGTTATACTCTTGTAGCTGTGAGCAATGTTTGGATGGAAGCACTAATTTATTTGTAGGCACAAGGCAGGAGATGAAATTAGAAACTGGAGTAGCAGAGAATGGGTGTATATTGTTATGTCTCCTTCATTGAAGGTGGTTTCAGTCAGTGTTGGTTGGTGGGAAGAGATTGAGCCCAATCCAATGACTTTCAGAGTGTCTTTCATAAGGCCTTCTCAGTTGGGATCAGGTATCATTTGTGTACTGATGATATTCAGTTGTATATCCACAGAGTGACCAAGGTTTTGCCCTAGTGCATGGAGGCTGTTGCATGGGGAGGGACAGTCATGATTTAAATCCTAGGTTGCATTAACACAGGGATAGCATCAAGATCCTGTGAAGTGTTAGTGCCACTTCATAATACCTTGGGAAGACCATACATTCAATACTGCATCCAGTTTTGGTCGCTACACAATAAAAGAGATGTTGAGACTCCATTAAGAGATTAGAGAAGAGCAAGAATGATGTTAGGCAACTGGAGGCTGAAACCTACAATGAATGATTGCAGGAAATGTCCAACCTGGTCTAAGAGAGAAGGACTAGAGGAAAAATGACAGCTGTCTTCCAATATTTGAGGGGCTATCACAGAGAAATGGGGGTCAAGCTCTTCTCCAAAGCACCTAATGGCAGGACAAGAAGTTATGGATGGATGCTTATCAAGAAGTGATCCAACTAGAACTAAGGAGAAATTTCCTGACAGGAGAATTAATCAGTTTAAGGGCTTGCCTCCAGAAGTTCTATGTGCTGCAACACTGGAGGCTTTTTAGAGGGAACTGGGCAACATGGTATGGGGTTTCCTGCTTCAGCAAGGGAAGAAGATCTCCAAGGTCCCTTCCAACTCTGTTATTTTGTTATAACACAAAGAACAAGAGTTGCAAGATTGTTGTGAATAATTGTTCCTCCCAGAAGTGGAACTTTTCATCTTTGATTCTGCACAACAATTCGCTGTCCTTCTTAGGACTCGTTTGCAACTTAGGGGTTTTGTGGATTGTTAGTTTCTGCTCAAGTAGCAATATGATGGCCATCTCAAGAAAAGACTTTCTAAATGTTGTGTCAGGTGTAAAACATTGAGACCACATGTAAAGTTCCAATTGGATTGATTTGTTACTATTCATGTCTATCCATAGGTAGCTAATAAATGAATGGTTAGTACTATCCTGGTGTTAAATAAGGGTCAATGGAATTCAAGAGGGACTAGACTTCATCCATTTGTGGCTAAATAGGGAGTTTAGTCTGATTCCTCTTATGTCTCCATGCTCCATTTCTGTCATTCCTCCTTACAGCTTCAGTTCTTTAAACAGAATAAAATTGAGCTGTGGAGAGTCTGAATGTCCATGAGAACAACAGAGGCAAGAGTGGTGGAAAAGTGGAGGCAGAAAATCTTCTGTTATTGGGAATAAATCCAAAGTTGAGATGAAGCCAGCATGAATCATCCTTGAGAGGTGGGATTGTTTCCCTACCTCTGAAAGAGGACTCAGTTTGACTCCTACTCAAGGAACAATGGCTGAACCAATTCATACTGGACTATTTTAGCGGACCTTGGATGAATCTTCATTTCAGTGAGGTTCCAGGGTTGGGTGTGGGATGGAAATGGTATTGGTTGCACATTTAGAGGAACTTCGGAAGGAGCAAGATGAGGGCAATGCATCCATTCCAGCTCAACGTGGCCTCTTGGTAGTCTTTAATGTCATCAACTGTCAAGTGCTGGAAATCAGGAGTCCAGGTGACCCAAATGAATTATTGTATGCTAATAATTTCCAGAAGAATGTGATCTTCTAACAGTGAAAGCAAATTTGGCAGTAAATAAGAGTCAACAGAATTCAAGAAGGGCTGGACTTGGATGATCTCTTGGAGACTTGAGATGAATGGAGCATTTGACCCCTCCATCAGGCTCCGTCTTGTCATCTCCTACCTCAACCCTGATTTCCACCTGCATTGGCTCTCTTATAGCCTTGACAGTCCTTAAGGAAGATGATCAAGACTGCAGATAAACACTGATATTGAACCTAATCCTTTAAAATGTTACCTTAAAAATAAACTAAATAAAATAAGGAACAAAACAAGAAAATATCCGAATTGAAATAATAAACACATCTTTTTTTCCAGTTTAACATTTTTTATTAGGTCATAAGATGAAATACAAAATACAAAAGTAAATCGGAAGACACAGTAGAAGGGGGAGGGGAAGAGAAAAGTGAGGAGAAATTGGGGGAAAGAAAAGAAGTAACATTGACTTCCAACTCCCTCTGTTGCTGTGAAATAAAACATTAACATTAAAACAACTTTTTGTTTTTCCATAATAATATAAACTAGCCATTTCTAGAAAAACATATCAATCTAATTCATAAAACCCAAAATCAATGTTTCATTTTTTTCCACTTAAGATTCAAAAGTGGCCTCCATGTGGAAACCAACTATTTCTATTCTTTTCTTTAACCAAAATGGTCAATTTAGTCATTTCTGCCAACTTCATCAGCTTCTGTAGCAATTCATCCATAGTGGGTATCAAAATGTTCTTCCATTTTTGTGTTTCAACATATGTAAGATAAAAGTTCCATTTTTTTCTCCAAGTCTTTTTCCATTAAACCCAAAAGAAAAGTTTCTGGTTTCATTTTTATTTTCATTTTAAGAACATTCTGTATTGCAATATGAATCTTACTCCCACATTTCTTTGCTTTATCACATGTCTACCATAGATGGTAAAAAGTTTCTTCTTTCTTTGACACTTCCAACATTCATTTGAAATACCCTTATACATTCAGAATAATTTATCCGGTGTTAAATGCAAATAATACATCATCTTATAACATTTTTCTTTTAAATCATAGTTTAGTGTAAATTTTAAACCTTTCATCCACATATTTTCCAATTGTCCAAGCATCACATTATATCCAAAATTATTTGCTCACTGAATCATACAATATTTTACATCTTCACTTTCCAAATTCAATTTCAACAACATTTTATGAATCTTAGGAATAAAACACTCATCAGTACCACACAGTAATATTTCCAATTCATTTTTATCAGAATCAAACCCGCAACTCATTTTATCTGATTTAAATCATTTTTTCAGTTGTTGATATGTAAACAGTGGCAAACCTAACCTTCTAATTCAAATTCTTCCCCCAATTTTAATGTAGGTTCACCAGAGTTTAAAGACAATATAAGTTACTAAATGTCCATCAGTTTGCCTTCGCTACCATTTCTTTTCTTTAGAAAAAGCTACTTGGGTGGGTGGGGACATCAAAAGAGGCAACTTCATATAGAACCTTGTTTTATACTTATTCCAAACTCTTAGTATGACAAGTCTAGCAAAGTGATTATTAAAATCAACATTAACTTTATCATAACATAAATAACTGTGCTATCCAAACCTTAATTCATGGACCTCTAATTCAAGTAACCTCTTTGCAAGTTTTCCAAGTCAGTTTTGGGCTTGACACTCTTATTCTGGAAATTTACCAACTGTTTGAACCAGGCCAGACAACATGCCCAATAATATAATTTCAGGTCTGGTAAACCCAACCCCCTCTTTCCTTAACATCTTGCAGCATTTTTTATCTAATTCTTGGTTTTTCCCTTTGCCATATAAACTTAGAAATATCTGAAATAACAAACACATCTTTAATAAGCAGTTTTCCTTCCATACAGGGCATTGGAACTCGCTAATGACACTTTGAAAACATGAAAAACAAAAGACTGATCACAGGAATGTTGTTTGCATTTGCAGAACTTGATAAGGAATTCTTTTATGAACAAATTCCTCCTTCAAATCATCATTTATTAGGAATCTTATAATATTCTAAACATGCCATAAATATAAATATTTTTTTTTCAAATACAAAGTAAAAGTCTTATGTTGACTTTAGGGGTCAACATTGTGAGGTTGATGGCCCCAGAAGTCAGGTTGACTCATGTTGAATAGCTAGCTTAATCTTTCTCCCATCTTAGGAAGAGCCACCAGTTACACCAGTTACACCAGTTAAACATTTTTATTGATTGAGATTCATCAGAATACAAGAGAAAAACTAACAACCTGATGCAGAGAATGAATGGCAATAAAACGATGGCCACCCTTTAATAAAGAATTAACTAAGAATCACATTCTCATGATGTGTCCCCCCAAAACTCTACCTCTTTGCTTTTGAGTAGCCTTCTGATCTCTGTCTACTCCATACTGCATCCAAGAGAGCTCTCTTACCTGTGGGACCTTAAAAATGCTGAAGATGGAGTCCATCTGCCTTAAGGATTTGGGATTGAGACCACCAATGATGGAGAACAGAGTGCCTTGCCAGCCACATTTGTAACTTGGAACCATTTGGCCTTGTGAGGAGAGCATGGAGAGGCTGTTTAAGGAAATAAATATCTCACTCTGGAAATGGCCATAGATGTGGAAGCCAAGGGTGATGTTGGGGAGCAGAAAAAAAATCCTTATTGACCTGGGAGACAGCAAACATCAATGCAAAGATCTGCTGGTAGTTACTGGGGATGACTCTATAGTGTGAAAAACACAGGGAATATTACAGTTAAGGTTGTTTGCTTGTAGAGTTTGCTTCAGTGTTTGGGTTGGTGCAGCAACAACCACATTTTATTGGGTTTGGGTTTTTTTTAAGGATCTTTCTCAGCTAAACCTGAATGGGTTTGTGAGAAAACAGACAAGACTTTCCATCCAGATAATGGATTGTTTTATACCCATCTATTAATTCCCCAATCTTCACTTTCCTCCAATGGTTGTAATACTTCCCAACTACTCTTCTTTCACACTAATAATATTCTAAATTATTAGTGTGAAAGAAGAGTAGTTGGGAAGTATTACAACCATTTAGAATATCTCTTAGAGCAACTTCTTCAGGGGTGGTAAACATTGCTGCGCGCAGGTCTACAATGGGAGTCATCTCATAGATGTACTGAAGGCCATAATTCATGAGCAATGCTGATTCCAAACTAAGAGGTATTTTTGTAACTCCTGAACACTGGAGTTACGGTCCAGATTAATATTGAAATTCAAATTTTTCACTATGCCAGCACAGCTTCTAATGTACTAACCTACTTCTTAGGAAGCTAGAAAAAAGTGGAATAGATAGCAGCACCACTAGATGGACTCGCAACTGGCTGGCAAACCGTACTCAAGGAGTAGTCCTTAATGGGTCTAAGTCTACATGGAGGGAAGTAAGCAGTGGGGTGCCACAAGGTTCTGTCTTAGGCCCAATACTCTTCAATATCTTCATTAACAACTTGGATGAGGGAATTGAAGGGAAACTTGCCAAATTTGCAGATGATACTAAGCTGGCAGGAATAGCTAACAGATGGATCTTGACAGACTAGAACACTGGGCTGTATCTAACAAAATGAAATTCAATGTAGAGAAAAGTAAAGTCCTACACTTAGGCAAGAAAAACCCAAAGGACACATATAGACCGGTTGAAACCAGGCTCAATAGCAGTAACTGTGAGAGAGATCTTGGAGTCTTAGTGGACAACCAGTTAAATATAAGCCAGCAGTTGCAGCAGCAGCCAAAAAAAAAGCTAATGCAATCCTAAATTGTATTAACTGAGGGATACAATCAAGATCAAGGGAAGTACTAATACCACTCTATAAAGCCTTAGTAAGATCACACCTAGAGTACTGCATCCAGTTTTGTTCACCACATTATAAAAAAGATGTTGAGACTGTAGAAAAATTACAGAGAAGAGCAACCAGGAAGATTAGGGGATTGGAGACTAAAACTATGAAGAATATGTTACAGGAACTGGGCTTGGCTAGTCTAGTGAAGAGAAGGACCAGGGGAGACATGATAGCACTTGTTATGTATGTAAATAGTTGAATAAAGGCAAGCTTGGGGTAAAGTGCAGGGTTCTGGCCCTGCACTTCTGATTGGGTGTTAAGTGGCTAGATCGGATTGGTCGGGTTCTGAGAATCTGATTGGCCCTTAACAAAGGACTCTTATTGGTACTGGAGCTAGCGTTCCACAAGCTCCTATTGGTTATTTCACATTAGCATTGCCTATATAAAGCAGAGTTGTTGTTTTCAAGTTAGAAGTCACTATGCAATAAAGAGTTGAAAGTTCACCAGCTAAGACTGTCTCCATTCATTCTACCCATGCCTGAATCTATGACAGCACTGTTCCAGTATTTGGGGGGCTGTCACAGAGAGATGGGGTCAAACTATCTTCAAAAGCCCCCGAAGGCCAGACAAGGAATAATGGGTGGAAATTGAACAAGGAGAGATTTAACCTGGAAATAAGAAGAAACTTTTTGACAGTGAGAACAATCAACCAATGGAACAGAAGTTGCCCTTGGAAGTTGTAGGAGCACCATCAGTTGAGACTGGACATGAAGAGATTGGACTGCCATTTGTCATTTGTATCCTGCTTGGGTACAGGGTAGGACTAGATGAACTACAAGGTCCTTCCAACTCTGATTATCTGTTATCTGTTACTCTTCGTGTTTGTTGTTTATCATTTCCATGAGGAAGAGATTGAGAATTCCAGCCTATTTTAGGAGCTTGCTACTTTACTGAGAGAAGCAGAAGATGTCTACTACACTAGGACAGTGTACAATACTATAAGGAGAATTTCTGAAAGGAATCCTAGAATTTAAAGCAAAGAGACCATTTATCTGTATGTTTGTCCTCCAGCTGAAACTTACCCATTATCTAAAGGAAGGCTTGATGTATTAAAGTGAGGGGCAGTAGAATCAAGATTGGCTCCTAAGGGCAAATTCCCACCAATAATGAGATCATCAGGCCTATAGTAGCTTTTATCTAATGGGATATAATCCCTGAACACACACAGGGTTGGAGCCTGGACCCAAAAGAGCAGCAATATCAACCGTAGCATGACTCCTGCCTGGTCATTCTTATCACCTTCCCTCCTAGGACAGAAATAAAAGTTTATGTAGAAACTGATTTGAAGGTTTAACTTGAAATTTCACTGGAGCTTTAGCAGATCAAACACCACCTGTACCACTTGGATGGCCACAGAACAAATTTATTGCAAAGATGCTTCCTCTTACCTGTGTTTGGGCTGTGATTACAAAGGAAACAAAGACAAGTGAATCTCTTCAAACCAAGGAGTGAGCTCTGTGCAGGACAGGCTAAGGTCTCATCTTCTGCCCCCATCTGGAGAACTCAGATATGTTTTTATAGCTTGGAAGTTTTTGTATCTAGAAATCCACAGGGGATACACTAAGAATTACTGTACTTCTGACGATTGCAAGGAAAAACAATTTTCTATCCTTGTAGCAATAGCTTCTCATACACCCAAATGGAAAAAAAAACATGTTTGTGTTTCTTGTAATGCCCAGAGCAGATGGAGTCATGCTGAATTTGTGAATTTGACTTCTGTGAAACTGACCCCCTTCAAACAAGATGGAGTTTGACCAGGGCCATAGTTGGTCAGCTACTTAGAGTGCTAATGGGGTTTTGTGGCACATGAGAATCAGTTGTACTTTTCTAACTGTGAGTGCTTATGCCAATGCTTGGATGGAAGTTTTCTTTTTATAACCACATGGTAGTGGATGAAATTAGAACCTGAAGTAACAGTTTCTAATCTTGTGATTTCTCCTTCATCTGATGGTTCCATTCAATGTTGGTTGTTGGGAAGATATTGGGCTCAATCCAATGTCTTTCAGGGTGCATCAATAAGGCCTTCTCAATCAAGATCAACTAACATTTGTATGCTGATGATATTCAGTTGTTTAATCACCGACTGACCAAGCAATACTGCCAAGGTTTTTCCTTAGTGCATGAAGGATGTTCGATGGGGAGGGACAATCATGGTTTAAAGCCTAGGCTGCATCAACAGAAGGATAAAATCAAGATCACATGAAATGTTAATACCACTTTATAGTACATTGGGAAGACCACACTTGGAATACCGCATCGAGATTTGGTCACTATGACATAAAAAAGATGTTGAGACTCTAGAAAGTGTGAAGAGAAGAGCAGCAAAGATGATGAGGAGACTGGATGCTAAAACATAAGAAGAACAGTGCCAGGAACTGGGTATGTCTAGTCTAAGAGTGAAGGACTAGAGGTGACATGATAGCAGCCTTCCAATATTTGAGGGACTGTCACAGAGAAAAGTCTGTTAACTGCTTCTCTAAAGCACCTGAAGGCAGGAGAAAAAACAATGGATGGAACCTTATCAAGGAATGATCCAACTAAAACTAAGGAGAAATTTCCTAACAGGACAATTAATGGAAGAGAAGAGAAGAGAAGAGAAGAGAAGAGAAGAGAAGAGAAGAGAAGAGAAGAGAAGAGAAGAGAAATTTTATTGGTCAAGTGTAATTAGACACACAAGGAATTTGTCTAGGTGCATATGCTCTCAGTGTACATTAAAAAAAGATACATTAATCAAGAATCATAGATACAACACTATTTTTCTGTCTGTTTTGAAGGCAGTCTTGATGTGGTGTCTGTATAGAATCTTACTATTTTTGTCTGTAGTTTTGATTTTGCTGCTCAATTCCACCCTCTACTTTGGGACAAGATAAAACAACTTACAACTTGGAGAGCTGAATCTGCAAACATTTACAAACAGGAAAAGCTCTTGAAAAAATTAAAGAAATTAGAACATGACAAGAAAACCCCCAACAACTCACAACAACACCTGAAACAATTAGTGTACAATGTTTCCAACAGAGAACTCATCAAAACAGAAACAGAAGTCCTAACCAAAGGATTCAATTATGCTATAGCACCCCAAAAAATCCCCACAGAATCCATCATATGTGCAGTAGAATCCAGCCTAACTAAATTAAATACAGATGAAGCTGATAAAATAAGACACCAAGTTACCAACATTCTATGCACAAGCAAACCACCCAAAAGCAACTTACAGCAAAATGAAATTAAAGCGCTACAAACCCTGAAAAGAGACAGCAGCATAATCATCCTCCCAGCAGATAAAGGGAATGCCACTGTAGTAATGGACAGAAAAGACTATGAAACTAAATTGACAGACCTACTCCAAGACTCCACATACAAACCCATAAACACAGACCCAACCACATATCTGGAAAAATTAACCAAGAAGAAAATTATAACCAGCCACATAAGCAAAGAGATCCAACACACGATCATACCCAGAGAGAAATCTTCACTCAAATCCCGATAAAAGAGACCCTCGAAATCATCAAAAATAAATACCAACCAGCTAAACACCTCATGGAACTAACAGAACACTGCTTAACCAACACATATTTCATATACAAAGGACAAAGATACAAACAAATTGAAGGAGCCCCCATGGGATCACCACTGTCACCTGTCATTGCAAACCTGTTCATGGAAGAATTTGAATCCAGAGCCCTGGCTAATGCCATACTCAAACCCAAACTATGGTTAAGATATATCGATGACACATTCGTGATTTGGCCCCATGGACAAGAAAACCTAAACAACTTCCTAACACACCTAAACAGCGCACACCCCAAAATCAAGTTCACCATGGAAACAGAAACAAACAAACAACTACCATTCCTAGATGTACTAATCTACAAGAAAACAGATGGCACACTAGGACACACCATATACCAGAAGAAAACACACACTAACCGCTACCTCAACGCCCAATCCCACCACCACCCAGCACAGATAAACTCCGTGGCTAAAACACTAATTACTAGAACCAAACGCCTGGCAGACAAGACACACATTAAGACTGAACTATGCACCCTGACTAAAATATTGACAGCCAATGGCTTCCACAAAAGCAAAATCACCAACTTGATCCACAAAAACACACTGAGACATAATAGAGACCCAGAAGATGAACAGACCTATGGAACAGCTTTCCTGCCCTACATAAGAGGCACTACAGACGAAATTAGTAAGATTCTATACAGACACCACATCAAGACTGCCTTCAAAACAGACAGAAAAATAGCGGCCATCCTCAGGAACCCCAAAGACAAAACTGACCTGGAAAACCAAGGCATATATGAAGTCTCCTGTGCATCATGCCCGGCCACATACATTGGACAGACCAATAGAAGAATAAGCACCCGCCTGGATGAACACAAAAATGCAGTCAAAAAGCTGGAACACACTTCCTCACTCGTCCAACACATGGAAGCCACAGGTCATAACATCAACTTCAATGGCACCAAAACCCTAGCCACCATAGAAAATCCCAGCCACAGAATCATCAGAGAAGCCATAGAGATTGAAAAAAGACCAGAAAGCATGAACAGAAGAGATGATTCCACCAGGCTGTCAATCATTTGGAAGCCTGCACTCACAAACAAAAAAATCTCCACACCACAAGCCAGGCAAACACCTGGGCACAAACAGATCCCCCCTGATACCTCCAGCTCAAACACACCCCAACCAGGCACCCAGATGAAACCCAGCTTCCTAACGAATGATAGCCGTCCATTTACCCCCATCCAATCAGAACACAGCCAAGCCCCCAGCCAATCAAGTCACACCCCCAGGAGCAGTTAAAAGGAAGAAGCAGCTGCAAGCTCACATCACTCTGAGAAGCACAGAGCTGAAGACCAAGCCTGAAGATGATGAATGAGACTTCATCGAAACGTTACCTAGATACTTCCAATCTTACGCGGGAGAAAACCCGCATAACCAAAGATCCATATATATATATATATATATATGCTGCCCCAAATTTAAATCTGAAACCACTGTAAAAGTCTGACTCACAGAGAAACACCATACAGAAGCCTGATGATGGCAGATGAGATTCTGCTGAAACGTTGCCACAACTTTAAAAGCACCACGTGGGAAAATACCCGAACAAAGCTGAATGCCAGACACACCAAGTTACCAACATTCTATGCACAAGCAAACCACCCAAAAGCAACTTACAGCAAAATGAAATTAAAGCGCTACAAACACTGAAAAGAGACAGCAACATAATCATCCTCCCAGCAGATAAAGGGAATGCCACTGTAGTAATGGACAGAAAAGACTATGAAACTAAGTTGACAGACCTACTCCAAGACTCCACATACAAACCCATAAACACAGACCCAACCACATATCTGAAAAAAAAAAAAAATTAACCAAGAAGAAAATTATAACCAGCCACATAAGCAAAGAGATCCAACACACGATCATACCCAGAGAGAAATCTTCCAGATGCCCCAAACTATACGGCCTCCCAAAAATACACAAAGAAGGCATACCTCTCAGACCCATAGTCAGCTCCAGAGGAGCACCACTACAAAACCTGCCCAAACACCTAGCAAAAGAGCTACAGCCCCATGCTGAAACAGCAGCTTCTCATGTACAAAACTCATACCACTTCTTGGAAATGATCAATGATCTACACGTGGAGCAAGAAGATCTGCTTGTAAGTTTTGACGTGGTTTCACTATTCACTCAAGTCTCGATAAAAGAGACCCTCGAAATCATCAAAAATAAATACCAACCAGCTAAACACCTCATGGAACTAACAGAACACTGCTTAACCAACACATATTTCATATACAAAGGACAAAGATACAAACAAATTGAAGGAGCCCCCATGGGATCACCACTGTCACCTGTCATTGCAAACCTGTTCATGGAAGAATTCGAATCCAGAGCCCTGGCCAATGCCATCCTCAAACCGAAACTATGGTTAAGATATATCGATGACACATTCGTGATTTGGCCCCACGGACAAGAAAACCTAAACAATTTCCTAACAAACCTAAACAGCGCACACCCCAAAATCAAGTTCACCATGGAAACAGAAACAAACAAACAACTACCATTCCTAGATGTACTAATCTACAAAAAAAAACAGATGGCACACTAGGACACACCATATACCAGAAGAAAACACACACCAACCACTACCTCAATGCCCAATCCCACCACCACCCAGCACAGATAAACTCTGTGGCTAAAACACTAATTACTAGAACCAAACGCCTGGCAGACAAGACACACATTAAGACTGAACTATGCACCCTGACTAAAATATTGACAGCCAACGGCTTCCACAAAAGCAAAATCACCAACTTGATCCACAAAAACACACTGAGACATAATAGAGACCCAGAAGATGAACAGACCCATGGAACAGCTGTCCTGCCCTACATAAGAAGCACTACAGACAAAATTAGTAAGATTCTATACAGACACCACATCAAGACTGCCTTCAAAACAGACAGAAAAATAGCAGCCATCCTCAGGAACCCCAAAGACAAAATTGACCTGGAAAACCAAGGCATATATGAAGTCCCCTGTGCATCATGCCCGGCCACATACATTGGACAGACCAATAGAAGAATAAGCACCCGCCTGGATGAACACAAAAATGCAGTCAAAAAGCTGGAACACACTTCCTCACTTGTCCAACACATGGAAGCCACAGGTCATAACATCAACTTCAATGGCACCAAAACCCTAGCCACCATAGAAAATCCCAGGCACAGAATCATCAGAGAAGCCATAGAGATTGAAAAAAGACCAGAAAGCATGAACAGAAGAGATGATTCCACCAGGCTGTCAATCATTTGGAAGCCTGCACTCACAAACAAAAAAATCTCCACACCACAAGCCAGGCAAACACCTGGGCACAAACAGATCCCCCCTGATACCTCCAGCTCAAACACACCCCAACCAGGCACCCAGATGAAACCCAGCTTCCTAACGAATGATAGCCGTCCATTTACCCGAAGCCAAGCTGCACTAAAGGCCTCCAATAAAGTAACACAATGTTGCCAGCCAATCAAGATACAAAAAGAGCCCCCCCCTCCAAAAAAAACAGACAGAAGATACTAGTAGCAGAACACAGCAAACTCCAAGACCAATAAACACAGACCAAGACTCTCAACCAATCGGGAGGAAGAAAAAACCATTCTGACACAGCAATAGGCTGCCCCAAATTTAAATCTGAAACCACTGTAAAAGTCTGACTCACAAACACCATACAGAGGCCTGATGATGGCAGATGAGATTCTGCTGAAACGTTGCTACAACTTTAAAAGCACCACGTGGGAAAATGCCCGAACAAAGCTGAATGCCAGACATGTAAGTACCCGCGAAAACTTAAGAATATATATATACATATATATATATATCTTTGGTTATTCGGGTTTTCTCCCGCGTAAGATTGGAAGTATCTAGGCAACGTTTCGATGAAGTCTCATTCATCATCTTCAGGCTTGGTCTTCAGCTCTGTGCTTCTCAGAGTGATTTGAGCTTGCAGCTGCTTCTTCCTTTTAACTGCTCCTGGGGGTGTGACTTGATTGGCTGGGGGCTTGGCTGTGTTCTGATTGGATGGGGGGGTGTTCTGATTGGTTGGGGGTTTGGCTGTGTTCTGATTGGTTGGGGGTTTGGCTGTGTTCTGATTGGCTGGAGGCGTGTTCTGTTCAGGTGGGGGCTTGATTGTGCTCAGGTTAGTCTTAGTTGCTGGAAGGTTTGAGC
This sequence comes from Hydrophis major, assembly GCA_033807585.1. Classification (NCBI taxonomy): domain Eukaryota; kingdom Metazoa; phylum Chordata; class Lepidosauria; order Squamata; family Elapidae; genus Hydrophis; species Hydrophis major. Next base: position 3,557,038 of record CM066328.1, read on the forward strand.
TGGTGAGCTGTGATCTTGCTGTTTGGCTTCGAGTTCGTGGTCGTGCTGCATCTTCATGGTGGGGGTCAGTTCGCTTCATGTATGGCTCAGAGGGGTTTGAGGTGGGTAGTGATGCAGCTGCAGTGCAGCTTCTGGTCCGTGGTCATGTTTCATCTTCTGTGTGGGTGTGAGTCTGCTTTCTACGTGGAAGTGTGGTGGTGGCATCTTGTGTGGCTCTCAGGGGTGTGGGTCTGGTGTCATTCTTCATGTTAGGTACGCGTCTGTTCATGAGGGCGGGTTTCCAAATGGCTGGTAGGCGGGAGGTATCATCTCGTTTATTCATGCTGTGTGGGCGTTTTTCTATCTCTATGGCTTCTCTGATGATTCTGCTGCTGAAGTGTTCGGTTTTGGCGATAGTTCTGGTATTTTTAAAGTCAATCTCATGTCCTGTGGCTTTGAGGTGTTGGACCAGGGAAGAGGTCGGTTCTTCCTTTTTGATTGAGTTCTTATGTTCTTCAATGCGTGCACCTATTCTTCTGTTAGTCTGTCCAATGTATGTGGTGGGGCAGGCAGTGCAAGGGATTTCGTATACTCCTTGATTTTCTAATTCGATTCTGTCCTTAGGGTTTCTTAGGATGGTGGATATCTTTCTGTTTGTGCAGAATGCTGTCTTAATGTTGTGTTTTTGGAGGATCTTGCTGATTTTGTCCGTAGTGCCTTTTATATATGGGAGGAGGGCTTTGCCATTCTCTTGTTCTTTGTCTTGGATTTTGGCTGGGGTTTCTTTTTGGATTAGGTGGGTGATCTTTCTTTGGAATCCATTGGCTGTCAGCACGCCGGTGAGAGTGTGTAGTTCGGTCTCTAGGTGTTGTTCATCGGCTAAGCATTTTGTTCTGGAGATGAGTGTCTCAGCTACGGAATTGATCTGTGCTGGGTGGTGGTGTGAGAGTGCGTGTAGATAGCGGTTCGTATGTGTTTTCTTCTGGTAGATGGTGTGTCCTAGGGAGCCATTGGATTTTTTGTATACCAAGACATCTAGGAAGGGAAGTTGGTTGTTAGCTTCTGTTTCCATGGTGAATTGTATTTTTGGGTGTAGGCTGTTGTGTGTGAGGAAGTTGTTCAGTTTTTCTTGCCCATGTGGCCAGATTATGAGAATGATGAATGAGATTTCATCGAAACGTTGCCTAGATACTTCCAATCTTACATGGGAGAAAACCCGAATAACCAAAGATCCACATACAAATACCCACGAGAACCTCAGAAAACAAATATTGCACCTCTATGGGGAGGAAACCCACCATCTGACCAGGAATTATGAAAAACTTGAAGTCCAAAGAGCTTCCATTTTATGTGACCTCGCATTCCTATGCAACTGCCGAGATCAAAATTTAATTCCCACAAGCTTCCAATTGAAATTCCACACCACCACAGCAGCCACCAAATGCATCCTAAAAATAACAGAATTGGCCCTAATTAGAAATGAACTTCACACAAAAAGATTTCTCCTAGACAAAATCAACAAAGATCTCCTCACACTTCACCTCAGACTCAGCAACAAGATTCACCCCTTACTTTGGGACAAATCCAAACAGCTCGCTGTCTGGAGAGCCGAAACACAGACCACCCTCAAGACAGACACACACACCAACAAACTCAGAAAACTACAACAATGCCAGAAACTAACTCCTCCCCTCTCACAGCCACACATGAAACAAACAGTGCACAGCATCTCAGACAAGATCCTCACCAAAGCCGAAACCAAGGTCCTTTCTAAAGGATTCAACTTTGCTGTCGCTCCCAAACACATCCCCAAAGAAACCATCATATGCGGAGTTGAAAGCAGCCTGACCAAAACCAACCCTGATGATGCTAATAGAATCAGACTCAAAATCACCAACATCCTCTGCACTAGCAAAGCACCCAAAAGCAACTTATCCAAAGAAGAACAAACTGCACTACTTAACCTGAAAGAAGACACCAGCATAATAATCCTACCAGCAGACAAGGGAAACGCGACAGTGGTTATGAACACATCTGACTACCAATCCAAGTTAACCAATCTACTCCAAGACCCCACATACAAACCCCTAAAGACAGACCCCACCACCTACCTAGGAAAAACCACCAGATCCAAAATAAAAGCCTCCCCGTCAGTGAAGAAATCCAGCAAAGAATCATACCCAGAGAGAAATCATCCAGATGCCCTAAACTTTATGGTCTCCCCAAGATACACAAAGAAGGAACCCCACTTAGACCAATAGTCAGCTCCATAGGCTCACCTCTACAAAACTTAGCCAAATTTCTCGCCAAACAACTACAGCCCTATGCAGAATCCATCAACTCACACGTAAGAAACTCATTCCAGTTCATCGAGATCATAAAGAAACAAAACTTACAACCCAGTGACCTACTAGTAAGCTTCAATGTCATATCCCTATTCACCCAAGTGCCAATAAAAGAAGCCTTGACAGCCATCCAAAACAAATACAAGCCCCCCAAGCACATCCTAGATCTGACCAACCACTGCCTATCCAATACATACTTCACCTACAATGGACAAAAATACAAACAAATAAAAGGAACACCCATGGGATCACCCCTCTCACCTGTCATCGCTAACTGAGGCAGCCTTAAAGAAGTCATTTTCCAGTTGACTTTACCAATGTTTCAGTTGCAAGTAACTGATATATTTTTTTAATTAAGATAATACTTTTTTTTTATTGAGGATAGTAACAGTAGGATAGCTGGGAAGTAACTTGAGTTTTGCCAATTTTGAATATCTGTGCTGACATCTTCTATTGGTTAAAGGTAAGACTGTACTTCTTCATGCTACACCTGGCAAAGGGCACCTTCTGAAGGAGAAAAGAGAATACTTGAGATGATCAAATCATCTTGATTTATTCACTTCCACATTCTCTTTCTATCTTCAGACATAGTTCACTAGAGTCTACCAGAAACCAGGAACAGCTCATGGGAGATTAAATTCAGTGGAACTACAGACCCGCCTGTGATGCAGGAGATTGGAGCACAGATTTTGGCATGCAAAGGAAGACTCATTGAGCTACAGCTTTTATGAAACAGTAGATCATGAGAATCCAACTGAACAGTATGTGAAGAAAAGAAGTTCTTGGAAGAATCAGAATGTGTTAGCAAAATAGAAACTTAGAATAAATTATGTTAACGAACTTGGTTAGTATGGTTTAGCAATGTTTCTGTTGCATGTAACTGATGTTTTTTTTATTAATACAATACAATATTGTAATTTTTATTGAATTTACCAATTATGAATATCTATGCTTACATCTTCTATTACCTGTCTACAGGTATGACTGTATCATTCACTCCATCTCTCTTGAATTGTTTAAATGTTTAAATCCTCCAGTGTGCACTATTAATTTTTTTTTAAAAAACTACACTGAGTTTCAATCATTGGATTTTGAGTCCTGTGTGTGATTCTACAATGGGAATGGTCCTTAGAAATCACTGTTGCCTACTGTAATGGTCAACTGAGTTACAAGAAGTTCTTTCCAATCCTGACACAAATCAGACCTCAAATGTCTTACATGAAAAGCAGGTTTTTCACCAAATGTCATGCTGTCATGTTATTTCCTGATTCAATAATTTAGTTAGGAAGTTGTGCATCCCCAGGAGAGACTGAATCTTCAAGCTCACCTCTGTAGGGCAGACAATTCCATCAGAGTGAATGGTGACATCGTGCCCTGGGGGAGCCCTGGGATTTATTTGCCCAATTTTCTGAAGGACAATTGATTGATTGGGGAGGAGAATCCAATTGAGAAGGTCATAACGAGCAGATCCCAGTCCATCTTCTGAGAAGGAGGCTTCTTCTCCAGCACTGTTGTTGAACTGGACATTTATCAAATAAGGAAGAAGCTGGGAAAAAAAGTGACCTTCAGAAATTTTAATAATTGGTTGAAAGCCACACATAATAGAAGAGAATTCTTTTTTTTTTTTAAACAAATTTTATTGATTTTACAGAACACAAACAAAACTAAAAGATCTTTTCTGAAGGTTGTCTGATCCCGGGTTGAAACTCTTCGCACAGACACAAATTCAAACATCATATTCACTTTATATATCCTTCCATATCTTATTATCATTTTCTTTTTTATATTATATATATAAACCATTTTTATCAATTTTATATAAACAATGCACAAGGCATAACAGCTTATAAGTTCTTTTCTAAGAAAAAATAATAAAAGAAGAAAACCAATAGAACATAACAATCCCAAATTATAGTATCAATACTTTGTCTATTTAACTTCATATCTTATCCCAACTTCTCCTTTTCATCCAAATTATTTCTTATTAATTTAAAAAATTTTTTTTTGCCTTTTTTCAATATACAACATCCAAAAAAAAAAAAGCATAACAAAACCTTTATATATCCTTTCATATCTTATTACCATTTTCAATAATATTCTTTGTCTGTTCTATTTCCAACTATCCATTCATCTTTTTTCTTTTATTATACTCTCCTATACACCAATTGGAGTAACGTCTATAACTCATTACCCTAACTTAAAAGTACTTCATATAACAATTTTTCTTGGGATTCTGTTTAAAAGATTCTAAAATTACACAATGAATTTTATACTCTAAATACACATATAAAAAACACAATCTTATGTACCCTCCAGAATCCCTCTTTTATCCTAAATTAAATTCACCCATTGTCTCTGAATAAACTTTTTTTCTTTAGATCTTGCTTCCCACCATTGAGGCTCCTCCTCCCCCCCTTTCTCTCTTGCTTATTCTTCTCCTTGCCCTTTTTACCCCTTTGTTTTTCCTCCTCCCTTTTCTTACTCCTTTTCCTTTGCTTTCTAACCTTGCCTCCACCTTTCCGCTCATTTTTCTCTTCTTTGGTTGTTTTTATAATTCTTAAAATCCCCTTTTTCTTATCCTTTTTCTCCTCCTCCCCGGAAAGAACCCATTGTTCATCAAAGATGGCTTCTTCTTCCTCTTCTTCTTTGTCCCAGTCCTTCTGCTGCGTAGTCAACTTTTCATAAGTACATAACGCCATTTCTAAGAATTGAAACAAAGTGCCCAAAGTATCTTCCTTTTTATATTTTTGATATTCAGTCTTTAGTTCATCCACAAGCGATGCCATTATGAAAAGAGAAACTTTTCCCAAAACAACCACAAGTATTTTTAATCAAAAATAATTCAAAAAAAAGTTCCAAAAATTAATACTTTTCTTCCTTCTTCTCTTTCTCTTTCTGGGGTTAATGTTTAATCAAAGAGGTCCAATTACCATATACCTTTCTTTGGGATTCTAGGCAATCTCCTCCTTTTTCAGCTTCTGCTCCAATTTTTTTTCCTCTCCCTTCCCACTTGCAATATCAATTTTAAATAATCAGAAATCCATACCTCCAACAAGGGTTTTCCAATTTCTTAAGTTTTTCAATGTCCAAAAATCCTTTTGTCCCTTAGCTTCAACTCTCAAAACAATTCACTTTCAATGACCAATATGTCCAAACATTTCTGCTGTTTCCATGGGGTGGGAGAGTAAAGAAAAAAAAAGTTCCCTTTAACAGCTTCTCCGCCGCTTTCGATCTTCTTAGGGATACAATGTATCCTCCAGCAATTCAAACAGCTCAGTTCCAACCAATTTGAAAGGTGTTACTTGACCCGGCTCAGACAGCACTTTCACTCTTCTTACTTCCTCCAGCGCAATCTTACCCGGTTGCTGGCTTCTTTGTGGCGGCCATTGCTGACCGCCGCTCCACCGCCTTGGGAAAAAGGGGTTTTTCCGGAGAAGGAGGGGGTCTGCGACACCCCCAACCCCCTGTCCGACTCCCCTCTCTCTTCAGCTGTCCCTACAGGGCAGCCATATCCCCCTGACCCATCTGGATCGGGGGTACCTCGGCGGCTAGCACAGCAGGAATCACGAGCTGTCGCGAATTCCTGCTGCCCTGAAGCCACGCGAAACCGGAAACCAATAGAAGAGAATTCTTTATTGGCCAAGTGTGACTGGATACACAAGAAATTTGTCTTTGGTGCAAATGCTCTCACTATACTTAAGAAAAAATAAAATACATTCATCAAGAATAATAAACTACAACACTTAGTGAGAGTCATGAGTTACTAATAAGCTATCAAATCATACTAAGGAACAAATAAAACAATATAAATTGTAAAGATACAAGGGACATGGTCTGGTGTATACAGCCCCCCCCCCGAATTCCGTCCCCTTGTGATAGCTTCCCTTTGATATTCTGAATCAAAAACCACACACTGAGTAGAGCTCAATACCATTCTCATTAAATCTTTCCAGTCATTAGGAATCATGCGTGAGGCAGCCAAACTTGTCAGGAGACCCTTTGTAAAAGGACTTTGAATACCGCAATCTTTAACTGCTTTCTTAATTTCCCTAAGTACTGCCAATGGAATCGGAACCCATTCCACCTGCAGGTTGCCTTGAGCATCCACTTGCCTATTAACTGGAAACAAATTCATCTGGGGAATCTTATCAGGCTCTAATTTCCCCTCATTGAAAGCCTGATGCATCATTGCTTGAACTTTTCCCATTTGTGGCTGGGATTTATCCTCCACAGGCATAGGCACTGTTGGAGATGAGAAAGCATACTCCAGTTTTGGAGTTGGAGGGTGCAACACAACTCCTTTATAAGGAAGAGGTTCTACTAAAGTTTTTAAAAGAAGTTGTTGCTGGGTCTCTAAAGCAGTCATAACATTCTTCCAATATATCAAAATTTCAGCTGTTGCCCGTGGTTCCTCATGAAGGATAGTTCCAATTTTCCTCCACATGTCTAACTTTAAAGAGCCTCTCTCTGAGTACCGGGGCATTGCCACCAGATCTCTTGCAGCAGCTGTTTCACATTACCTTTAGAAAGAACTATTTGCTCCCCCCCAGAGGGTTTAAAAATAAAGAAATTTGTCCTGACTAACTTCAGCAGCTCACTAACATGACGTTCCTGTGACCGAGAAAGTTTTCCCTCCATGTTCCCTGAAAAATCCTATTGTCCAGCAATAGTTAAGTACGTACTTTACCTATTCCAGGCAAGGAAACACGGAGGTCCAGACACGTAGCACCTGCAGTGGATCATGTCGGGGTCACCACTTGTGGTGGTCTCTCATGGAAAAGATGAGACACAAGCAAGTGTTCTCAGGATGAGAGCCCAGAGTAAAATCCAAAGCTCCTTTTTATTGAGATTTTAATACATAGTAAGCATGATCACATTGTGGATTACAATAATTAGATTTAGTACAGACTTGTTTACAGTTGTCTGAGCTGCTTAATTGTTTTTAGTGTTTGCTTTTAATTTCTTTGCTTTATCTCAGTGACCTTTAGGCAGACATGTATGTATAAAGCATTAGATTAATCGTTACTCGAACCCAAGCCAAAGTTTATTCCCACAGTTGTTAACTATGGGTCTATAGTGAGAGAAGCATTGTGAAACATTACAGCAACACTTGTATGTAATAGTGAGGTTTGCCTTGTCTTCTTTCTTTGAGAAAACTGCAATGATTTGAACTACACTAGGAGATGGAAACATCATTAGAACATACATTTCTGAGCAAACACAGAAAACAACCACCTAGATACTTGTCCTCTGGGTAAAACTTACAAACATGGGAGAGAAAATGGGTATGGGTCTTTTCTGAAGTCTAAGTAAGTGTCCCAATAATTCCCCAGGTGCAAATTCCCACCAATAATGTGATCCCCAGGTCTTTAATAGTATTCTGGAATCTTGTAATGTTGTGGCAACACACAAAGGGTTTGCATCCTCTTAGCAGTAATGGGAGGCAAGAGCCAGAAGAGCAGCAGCAGAAAATGCAGCCCAGGCATTCTTCTTTTTAGATGAGAAATCAAGATTGGGCAGAAGTTGAATTACAGGCATCACTTTAAACTTAACAGACCATTAATACAATAAACACAGGGTATGCCACTGGATGCTTCAAAACAAATATATCAAATATACTTCCTCTTACCTGTTTGGGCTGTGACCAAGGAGAAAATTAGGGAGTGCTGAGTCTCTTCAAACCCAGGGGTTAGCTCTTTGCAAGACAAGGTGAGGTAGCCTTGTCTGCCCCCAGCTGCAGAACTCCAAGCTTATATTTAAAGCAGGTTTTATCCTGAAAGACTGTTGTGGCTTGAAATCCACAAGGTATATGTTAACAACTACTGTTCTTCTGATAATTGCAAAAAAAAAGTAATATTACCTGTTAGGGATAACATTGTTTACCCTAACTGGTTTAGGTAAAATAATAAATATGTAATCATAGTTTATATGTTAAAGTGTCTGCAATTTTAAATATGGGAATGTAATTAGGGGAGTGGTTGTGAAAGCACTTTAAAAGAAGCAAGGTACTGCAGCTTGCTCTCTCTGGCTTTGATGATCCCTAATTACTGCTTGGAATCAAGACTGCGTTACTCGAACGGGAGAGATAAACAAAGGACTGATTTGTAAGTGAACTGACATAGGATATTCCACACGGACTTTGCTAACTGAATATCCTTGAATGGACTGACTAAATGATACATGACTAATGGACTGTTATTTTGACTATGCTATAAACTCTAAATGGAATAAACTATATTTTTGATAGCACAAGCATATCTGTTATTTTTTACTGTATGTTAACAAACATACAACCTTATCTCACTCATTTATCTGTGTGTCTATCTGACTAACGCTGCACATTCTGTTTAGCTTGTCTCCTTAACCCTGGTTGGGGAACCCAGGCTTAACATTCCCACCCATTTAACACTCCATTTTGTTTGTGCATCAGACAGAGAAAAATATGTTTGTGTCTTTAATTTTGAATCAAAGTTAAGTTTAGTAATTGACCTACATAAAAGTGAACACTTGCACACCAAGTATAGTTTCTTTCGGAAATATCCTTCTGGAAGGATATGGCAGCGCACTCAGTTGCTGAGGCTTTTCGCTATCTGGTTTGGTGTGTGTGTGTTTGGTGATATAAGTGTCTGAGTCTTGTTGCATGGGGGAGGTTTTCAAGCCAACAAGATTATTTTAATTATTTTAATTTTTAAATACTCTGTAGTGTGATTGTGATGTGGTGTTTGGGGCACTGTGCTGGAGTAGCTTTCAAATTTCATTGTATTTGTGGAATGCAATGATGATAAAGGTATTTTATTCTATTCTAAGGAGAAATTTCTCAACAGGGACAAGAATCACTAATGGGGAGAAGGCGGAGCTTCGTTTTGGCGATACAGCTGCGATCTTGGGGCTCTGAGATCGCAGCCAATATTTTCACCCCTGGTTGGCCCCAACAGACCTAAACCGTCCCGTAGAGATGGGGATTGAGAAGGGTACTGTCCCAGGATCCCAGAGATATCGCAAAATCTCTGGTTTGATCCGGGAGAAGCCCTTTTGCTGGCGGCGGAGAGGCAGCCTCCATAGCTGCTGAAGTCGGGACAGCTCCGGAAAGAAAGTGGCTGGAAAGAAGTGTGTCGGCTGGGTGAGAAATTCCTTTTGTGTTGTAAATTCGCTGAGGCTTGAAAGGGCATCCTGAACAAAGAAGAAATCTGTGAGGCTTTTTTTTTTTTGACCAAACTGTTTGAGCGGCATTTTTTAAAGTGATGTCAAATTGAGGCTTGGATTCTTTTTTCTTTTTCTTATTTTTTTTCTGGGGACTTAAGTGTGACTTTGTAGGTAACCAGATTGAATTTTCTCTTATATATATTTTTATGCTCCTTTTGATTTTTTAATTTTTTCTAGGATAGAGGCTCCCTTTAGCTATTTTCTTTTTCTTTTCTTTTTTTTGTACATTACTCATTTTTTCTGCCTGGGGGGGGAAGAGCATTAAGAAACATTGCAACACTGCCAACTAGAGGCTTGAAAATACTTTAAGACTCCTTCTCAAGGACATTTCAATGTGATAAGAAAGAGGGAGAGCATAGCAAAATATTATTACAGGTGTTTTCCTGGACTCTTATCAATATTTCAACATTTGAGGCTTAGCTTTGAAGCTGCTGGAGAAGAGAGTCATAATAAGAGCCTTGGATAAATAAATAAAGTGCAGTGTGCTCATATATATATATATATATATATATATATATATATATATATATATATATATATATCTTTGGTTATTCGGGTTTTCTCCTGCGTAAGATTGGAAGTATCTAGGCAACGTTTCGATGAAGTCTCATTCATCATCTTCAGGCTTGGTCTTCAGCTCTGTGCTTCTCAGAGTGATGTGAGCTTGCAGCTGCTTCTTCCTTTTAACTGCTCTTGGGGGTGTGACTTGATTGGCTGGGGGCTTGGCTGTGTTCTGATTGGATGGGGGGGTGTTCTCATTGGTTGGGGGTTTGGCTGTGTTCTGATTGGTTGGGGGGTTGGCTGTGTTCTGATTGGCTGGAGGCGTGTTCTGTTCAGGTGGGGGCTTGATTGTGCTCAGGTTAGTCTTAGTTGCTGGAAGGTTTGAGCTGGTGAGCTGTGATCTTGCTGTTTGGCTTCGAGTTCGTGGTCGTGCTGCATCTTCATGGTGGGGGTCAGTTCGCTTCATGTATGGCTCAGAGGGGTTTGAGGTGGGTAGTGATGCAGCTGCAGTGCAGCTTCTGGTCCGTGGTCGTGTTTCATCTTCTGTGTGGGTGTGAGTCTGCTTTCTACGTGGAAGTGTGGTGGTGGCATCTTGTGTGGCTATCAGGGGTGTGGGTCTGGTGTCATTCTTCATATTAGGTACGCGTCTGTTCATGAGGGCGGGTTTCCAAATGGCTGGTAGGCGGGAGGCATCATCTCGTTTATTCATGCTGTGTGGGCGTTTTTCTATCTCTATGGCTTCTCTGATGATTCTGCTGCTGAAGTGTTCGGTTTTGGCGATAGTTCTGGTATTTTTAAAGTCAATCTTATGTCCTGTGGCTTTGAGGTGTTGGACCAGGGAAGAGGTCGGTTCTTCCTTTTTGATTGAGTTCTTATGTTCTTCAATGCGTGCACCTATTCTTCTGTTAGTCTGTCCAATGTATGTGGTGGGGCAGGCAGTGCAAGGGATTTCGTATACTCCTTGATTTTCTAACTCGATTCTGTCCTTAGGGTTTCTTAGGATGGTGGATATCTTTCTGTTTGTGCAGAATGCTGTCTTAATGTTGTGTTTTTGGAGGATCTTGCTGATTTTGTCCGTAGTGCCTTTTATATATGGGAGGAGGGCTTTGCCATTCTCTTGTTCTTTGTCTTGGATTTTGGCTGGGGTTTCTTTTTGGATTAGGTGGGTGATCTTCTTTCTTTGGAATCCATTGGCTGTCAGCACGCCGGTGAGAGTGTGTAGTTCGGTCTCTAGGTGTTGTTCATTGGCTAAGCATTTTGTTCTGGAGATGAGTGTCTCAGCTACGGAATTGATCTGTGCTGGGTGGTGGTGTGAGAGTGCATGTAGATAGCGGTTTGTATGTGTTTTCTTCTGGTAGATGGTGTGTCCTAGGGAGCCATTGGATTTTTTGTATACCAAGACATCTAGGAAGGGAAGTTGGTTGTTAGCTTCTGTTTCCATGGTGAATTGTATTTTGGGGTGTTGGCTGTTGAGGTGTGTGAGGAAGTTGTTCAGTTTTTCTTTCCCGTGTGGCCAGATTATGAAGGTGTCATCTACGTATCTGAGCCAGAGTTTGGGTTTGTGATTGGATTGGTAGTCAGATGTGTTCATAACCACTGTCGCATTTCCCTTGTCTGCTGATAGGATTATTATGCTGGTGTCTTCTTTCAAGTTAAGTAGTGCAGTTTGTTCTTCTTTGGATAAGTTGCTTTTGGGTGGTTTGCTAGTGCAGAGGATGTTGGTGATTAGGGAAACGCGACAGTGGTTATGAACACATCTGACTACCAATCCAAGTTAACCAACCTACTCCAAGACCCCACATACAAACCCCTAAAGACAGACCCCACCACCTACCTAGAAAAAACCACCAGATCCAAAATAAAAGCCTCCCCCATCAGTGAAGAAATCCAGCAAAGAATCATACCCAGAGAGAAATCATCCAGATGCCCTAAACTTTATGGTCTCCCCAAGATACACAAAGAAGGAACCCCACTTAGACCAATAGTCAGCTCCATAGTCTCACCTCTACAAAACCTAGCCAAATTTCTCGCCAAACAACTACAGCCCTATGCAGAATCCATCAACTCACACGTAAGAAACTCATTCCAGTTCATCGAGATCAAAAAGAAACAAAACTTACAACCCAGTGACCTACTAGTGAGCTTCGATGTCATATCCCTCTTCACCCAAGTGCCAATAAAAGAAGCCTTGACAGCCATCCAAAACAAATACAACCCCCCCAAGCACATCCTAGATCTGACCAACCACTGCCTATCCAATACATACTTCACCTACAACGGACAAAAATACAAACAAATAGAAGGAGCACCCATGGGGTCACCCCTCTCACCTGTCATCGCTAACCTCTACATGGAACACTTTGAAACACAAGCTCTAGAAAAATATGATCATAAACCCAAACTCTGGCTCAGATACGTAGATGACACCTTCATAATCTGGCCACACGGGAAAGAAAAACTGAACAACTTCCTCACACACCTCAACAGCCAACACCCCAAAATACAATTCACCATGGAAACAGAAGCTAACAACCAACTTCCCTTCCTAGATGTCTTGGTATACAAAAAATCCAATGGCTCCCTAGGACACACCATCTACCAGAAGAAAACACATACAAACCGCTATCTACACGCACTCTCACACCACCATCCAGCACAGATCAATTCCGTAGCTGAGACACTCATCTCCAGAACAAAATGCTTAGCCGATGAACAACACCTAGAGACCGAACTACACACTCTCACCGGCGTGCTGACAGCCAATGGATTCCAAAGAAAGAAGATCACCCACCTAATCCAAAAAGAAACCCCAGCCAAAATCCAAGACAAAGAACAAGAGAATGGCAAAGCCCTCCTCCCATATATAAAAGGCACTACGGACAAAATCAGCAAGATCCTCCAAAAACACAACATTAAGACAGCATTCTGCACAAACAGAAAGATATCCACCATCCTAAGAAACCCTAAGGACAGAATCGAGTTAGAAAATCAAGGAGTATACGAAATCCCTTGCACTGCCTGCCCCACCACATACATTGGACAGACTAACAGAAGAATAGGTGCACGCATTGAAGAACATAAGAACTCAATCAAAAGGGAAGAACCGACCTCTTCCCTGGTCCAACACCTCAAAGCCACAGGACATAAGATTGACTTTAAAAATACCAGAACTATCGCCAAAACCGAACACTTCAGCAGCAGAATCATCAGAGAAGCCATAGAGATAGAAAAACGCCCACACAGCATGAATAAACGAGATGATGCCTCCCGCCTACCAGCCATTTGGAAACCCGCCCTCATGAACAGACGCGTACCTAATATGAAGAATGACACCAGACCCACACCCCTGATAGCCACACAAGATGCCACCACCACACTTCCACGTAGAAAGCAGACTCACACCCACACAGAAGATGAAACACGACCACGGACCAGAAGCTGCACTGCAGCTGCATCACTACCCACCTCAAACCCCTCTGAGCCATACATGAAGCGAACTGACCCCCACCATGAAGATGCAGCACGACCACAAACTCGAAGCCAAACAGCAAGATCACAGCTCACCAGCTCAAACCTTCCAGCAACTAAGACTAACCTGAGCACAATCAAGCCCCCACCTGAACAGAACACGCCTCCAGCCAATCAGAACACAGCCAACCCCCCAACCAATCAGAACACAGCCAAACCCCCAGCCAATCAAGTCACACCCCCAGGAGCAGTTAAAAGGAAGAAGCAGCTGCAAGCTCACATCACTCTGAGAAGCACAGAGCTGAAGACCAAGCCTGAAGATGATGAATGAGACTTCATCGAAACGTTGCCTAGATACTTCCAATCTTACGCGGGAGAAAACCCGAATAACCAAAGATCCACATACAAGTACCCGCGAGAACCTCAGAATATATATATATATATATATATATATATATATATATATATATATATATATATATATATATATATATATATATATATATATATATATATATCCCCCATTCGCCAGCCTTTTTGTAAATCTTAATTCTAGTAATATTCTTATTTTTGCCTTTTATTTTAAAGGGAAAGTCTCAGAGTTTTTTCTTTATTTTTCTTTTTTTCTTTTTATTTTTATTGGGACTTCTTTGCTTTTTCTATCCATGTTTTTGGACCACTTTGTTTTTCTTTTTTGATTATTGAGATTAAGGTGTGAAGAACCTGAAGGAATTTCTTTTTTTCTTTTCTTTTTTTCTTTTGCTCTTAATCAATAATATCATTTTTGGGTTTGTTTGTTTTTTTCCTTTCTATTTTTCTTTCTTTATGGTGGACTACTTTGTAATTGGATTAGGGTCAAGAAGAACCTGAAGATTTTTCTTCTTTCTTTTTTCCTTTTTCTTCTTTGGTTTTGGGTCTTTTACTATTGTTTTTTTTATTTTGGATTATAATTGACTATTCTACCAGTTGGATTAAAAGTCAAAAAGAATTTGAAGCTTTGGAGGCATTAAAATGAGCAGGAAACCAATACCAATTGGCATTTCTACTTCTACCTCTGCTTCCCCACTAGCTGGAGGACAACGTTTAATTCAGACAATGTTGAAGCAAAATAAAGAACAAGAAATAGTAACTTTACAGATGATTATGCAAGGAATCCAAGATGTCTAGATAAAATCAGACATCATTGAACAAAGAATAGAGAAGACTGATGAAAAAGTGGAAAATATTAAACAAATGATGGGGAAGTATGAGGAGAGATTCCAAAAAATTGAGGAAGAAGGAAAACAAAGAGAGGAGAAGATTGGAAATATTGACAGTAGATTAACAGTGGTTGAACAAGAAAAAAATGGGATGTTGAGGTGGGAGATGGAAAGGTCAGAATTTTATCTTAGATTTCAAAATATAGAAGAGGAAAAAGGAGAAAATTTGGCTGCGATAATGATAGAAATTTTGGCAGATGCTTTGGAAATTACAGAGGAAAAGATGATGGATGGAGTAGATGAGGTATATTGAGTTTATACAAGATATGCGATGAAAAATAAATTACCAAAGGAAGTCCATATTAGATTTATCAAAAAATCCATCAAAACACAAATATTACAAGTGGTAAGTGAGAAAACATTGAAATTTGATGTGGGTTAAAGAATGGATAACATTAAGAAAGCATAGATTGTTGACATTAGAAGGGCATGATTTGCTGTTGGGCTGGCATGCTTTTTTATGGTATAAGGGAACTAAAACACAGGGTTATTTTAGAAGACATTATATGCGGGAGTCTTTGTGGTTCAACTGGGAGAAGATAAAAAGACAATGTTATTTGAAAATTCCAGTTTGGTTATCGACTATTGAAGCATTTTCCTATCCTATAATTTATAAGAAGGAACAAACAGTTAGATATGGGGAACTCTTGGATGAAAAGGGTGAACTTAAAATGATCCAAAACTTAAAGGAACAAGGTATAAGGATGAATTGGTTTTCATATGCGCAAATACATTCAAAGTATGATGAAGATTCTAAAACGGAGGGATTCTATGATAAGCAGACTGATTTAGATAAGATCTTGATGGGTACTGATGAGAAGGTGATTAAAAAATTATATGGTTATTTACTGGGAATGAAATTAGAGGAAGAACAAGTCAAAGAAACTATGATTGTTTGGGGGAAGAATTTTGGATATGGTATTGATCTAGAGAAATGGCAGAAATTGTGGTCTCAAAATTATAAAATGACAATGTCAACAGCATATAAAGAAAACTTGTATAAGATGTTTTACAGGTGGCACTTTCTCCCGACAAGAATAGCAAGAATGTTTAAGAACAAATCTGAAAAATGCTGGAAATGTCATCAGATACCCAGCTCATATTACCATATGTGGTGGACTTGTGAGGATGCTAGAAAATATTGGACTATAATTCGCATGTGGTTGGAAAAAATGACAAAGAAACACATAGACTTGAAACCACAGATCTTCTTATTGGGAATTTTACCTGATATATATAGTAAAGATTTGAAGTACCTGATTGTAAATGTATTAACAGCGGCTAGGATTGTATTTGCTAAAAATTGGAAGAATGAGAAAATACCATTACAGGAAGAAATTATTAAGAAAATATTGGAATGTGCTGAGATGAGTAGATTGACATTTGAAATTAGAGAGCAAGAGGATAAACAATTTTATGAAATTTGGGATCTTTTTTATCAATGGCTAGATGATAAAATACGATAATAGAATATTTAGAATGCTAGACAGTAAGAAATATCTTTATTTTGCTATTATTTTGTTATTTGACATTATATTTATAAAGGGTTTTTTAGGATTGATTTGATATGATTATATGATTTGTTATAGAGTAAACTGGTTTAAAGTATTGTTAGCTCATAAAGCATGAATGGTTAAAAATATAGTCAAAAACTTTTTTTTTAGTGATATTAGGATATATAAGTTTGGATTGACAATATGAGTTGTTATGTAACATAATTGTAATTGAGACTACAGAATGAATGCACAAAAATGATGAACCAACTGACACACTGGATGTACATATGAGAGTTGATGTTTTTATGTTTTGTTTGCTTGTTTGTTTGTAGAAAATTAATAAAATCTTTTTTTTTTTTTTTTTTAAAAGAATCACTAATGGAACAAAATTTGCCTTTGGAAGTTGAGGGAGCTTTCAAGAAGGGACTGGATTGCCATTTCTCAGAAATGGTGTAGGATCTCTTACTTGGGTCAGTGGTTGGACTAGATGACCTACAAGGTCCCTTCCAACTCTGTTATTCTGTTTAATGAAGAGACCTAGGAGACTGGATGATTCTTTGCTATTTATGGGCTTGGTTATTTATGGAGAAAAGCACCAAGGCTCCTGAACTGCACCAGGAGATTGCAAACATCACTGGAATAGATTTTCTGAAAGGAGTCCCCAAATCTACAACAAGGTAGACAATCTTCTTCCACATTCTCCTCCAGGTGAAAGAAAAGGTTGATTTGATAGAGTTGCTGCTGTCACAGAGCAGGGTGGGTGAGTCATGGTTTATTTATATTGTGGATTTTTAATATTGCAAGCTGTCTGTGTGGAAGAACTGTGTGTAAATTGGGCAACCATATACATTTGTTCAATACATAAATAACACCTTTCTAAAACTGGCATCAGGAATTGCTCAGTGTGGAATTGTATCTCTAAAGTCAGAATATTTTCTCAGTGGCAAATTTCCCCCAATAATGAAATCACTAGGTTTGTAGTAGTCCTCCACAACCTGCAAAGGATCTTGAAGTACACATACACTTGGCATTATTTCATGAGTCATTGAAGGCAGGATCCAAAGAAGAAGCAGAAGTAGAGTCATCCTATTCATTATTCTCACCTTCCTTCCAAGATAAAAAAATTGATGAACATTCAAAATTAGAATTGTGTTTGATTCCCCCCAGGAAATCTCACCAGGGCTTTAGCACAGAGGAAATAACTTGGGTGGCTTTAGGGCAAATTCAACTATATCAACTATACTTTTTCTTACTTGCATTTGAGTTGTCACTGAAGAGAAAATTGACACGAGTGAAGTTTTATTGATTGCAAGGAATTGCCTCTTTGTAACACAAGCTAAGGTGGCATGTCCACACACAAACATCTTTGGGAAAGCCCAGAGCTTGTTTCTTTCAAGCAGATTTTACCTTGGAAAAGTTTTGTGGGTAGAAATTCATAGGGGATACATTAAGAATGAATGATTGGTTTTCTGATAATTGCAAGGAAGTCTAACATCATACTGTCTGCTTACCAATAGCTTCTCATCATATACCAGAAGGGGAAAAACATGTTTGTGTGTCTTGTCTCAACAGGTGGATTTGAGGGTCAGGGTGCAGGTGGTACTCAGCTTACCTGAAATTGAACATCAAGATGGAGTGTGTGTCATAGTTTCTTCAGATAAGTGAGGGCTAAGGACCAAGATGCTAGCATGTTGATCAATTGTTTTGAATTTGAATTGGTTTAAGGATGATAAGGGATGAAATTATAACTCATTTGTGATCCCTTAAAAATTGGTGTGGTAATCAAGATATGAAGCTAATTTAAACTCTGCAAATTGTTGCCTAACAATTAGTTAGGACCTGAGAAATTTATTTACTCTAAAGCATTAAAAAAAAACCTCTAAAAGTCAATTGAATGAAAAGATCAGCACGAAATTCAGGAAAGCCTCAGGGAAAATGCTAAAAAATACTGATAGTTGAAAGAATTTTAATGTCTCTTGATTACAATAATAAAATGTGAAACTTCCTGTTGGAAACTAATATCCACATTTTTATTTTATTTTAAAATAAAATAAAAAAATATTTCCAAGTTGATAATAGAATCAACTCTGGGACAACTGGCCCTAATGAAGGATAAAACAATAGAGAATTGTTATTGATTAATAAATACTTTCTGATTAGTCACATCACAGTATTTCCAATTATTTGATGGACAATTCCTTCTCTCATTTTGGATCAAAAACAATAATGTCCGAAAATCAAGGTTTCCATTTCCTGCATCAATCACAGTTTCTTTTGTCTCATTATATTTTCTCTACAATTCAGATTGGGCCTAAGTAGGATAACGTAGCATTTGGGGAAAAAAATACAACCCAAGAGGCCAGCCCCAGAGGCCAAGATGGAGAAGATCTCCACAGCCACCATAGATTTCCCTTTGGAGCTTAGGTAGGTGGGGAGGAAGGTGACCCAAACACTGCAAAAGACCAGCATGCTGAAAGTAATGAACTTGGCTTCATTAAAGCTGTCAGGCAATTTCCTAGCCAGAAAGGCCACTGTGAAACTGACAAGGGCCAAGAAACCCAAGTAGGCAAGTACAGCATAAAACATTGAGGTTGAGCCTTCATTACATTCTAAAATGATCTCGCCAATCAATGAGTGGAAATCCAAGTTGGGAAATGGAGGGGAGGCTGCTAGCCAGATGGTGCAAAAAATTGCTTGGACCAGGGGACATCCAAAGACAATGGAGTTGGTCAGTGGTTTTCCTAGGAATTTCCTTGTCTTGTTCCCTGGCTTGGTGGCCATGAACGCCAGAACCACCATGACAGTTTTTGCTAATACAGAAGAAACTGCAAGAGAAAACAGAATGGCAAAAGCTGTTTGCCGTAAAAGACAAGTGAACTTTCCAGGTCGACTGATGAAGAGGAAGGAGCAGAGGAAGCAGAGAAGGAGGGAGACCAGGAGGATGTAGGTGAGATCTCGGTTGTTGGCCTTGACGATCGGTGTGTCGTGGTGTTTATGGAAAATCATCAGAACCACCAAACTGATCACACAGAGAGAAAGAGCTAAAGAAGCTAAAGTGTATCCTAGGGTATCTTGATAGGAAAGGAAGTGGAGCTTCTTGGCAATGCAATGGTCCTTGTCCTTGCAGGGGTATTGGTCTTCTGAACAAGGGTCACAGTGGGCTGCATCTAAAATCAAAAATCTTTGTCTAAGGCCACAGCAAGCAAATATTATTTTTAATGGAGATACAATCAAACCATGTGAAATTCAAAAGTGTACAAGACAAGGAAGAATAGAATAACAGAGTTGGAAAGGACCTTGGACATCTAACCCCTTGCTCAAGCTGGAGACCGGTTGCAGGAACTGGGCTTGGCTAGTCTAGTAAAGAGAAGGACCAGGGGAGACATCATAGCAGTCTTCCAATATTTTGAGGGGCTGCCACAGGGAGGAAGGGGTCAAGCTATTTTCTGAAGTAGCCTGTATGCCAGACAAAGAACAATGGATGGAAACTGAACACGGAGAGATTTAACCTGGAAATAAGGAGAAACTTTCTGAGAGTGAGAACAGTCAACCAATGGAACAGCTTGCCCTTGGAAGTTGTGGGAGCACCATTACTTGAGACTTTCAAGAAGAGATTGGACTGCCATCTGTCAGAAATGGTGTAGGGTCTCCTGCTTGGATGGGGGGTTGAACTAGATGACCTACCAGGTCCCTTCCAACTCTGATTATCTGTTACCCTATACCATTTCAAACAAATGACTGTCCAGTCTCTTCTTAAAGACCTCCAGTGATGAAACACCTACAACTTCTGAAGGCAAGTCATCCCACTGATTAATTCTAACTGTGTTTTATCTCTCTTGTTTTTTTATATTAGGAGTGGAAATTTTGAATAGAGATATTAGACATATTATATTTTGATAAATTTAATAAAATTATATTTAAAAAACAAATTTTGTATAAGGATTTCAGGGGCTTCTGCCATGAGTGTTATCCCTCCCTTAATGTGATTATGTCCCCCTTTTTTTCTGTGGCAAACACACAAAGGGGATGATTGAATGATCCACTGTGTGTTTGAAAGTGAATCTCAATGGACAAATCATACTTCTTTCAGTGTGACCATAAAGATAAGGTCCAAGGTCCAATCTGGGTAGTTCACCAGGACCAGAGGTTTTGGCTTCAGAGCTTTTGGATTCATGCTGGAGACCAACTTCAGGGAACTCATCTCTATCTAGAGAAGTCCCCCAAAGGTGGGATCAAGCACGAATCTTTTCTCTAGCTGGAGTTAAGTTCCCTGAAGATGGGCTCCAGCTACAAGTCCATTGTATAAAGTCCCCATCTGCGAAAATCCTTATCTGCATAAAACATCCTCTCCATTCCCACACAAACCACTCTTACGCGCTGAAATAAACACATATATAAACAAACACAGATACATTTCCACTCCTTCTAGCAAAATATGAACAAACAAACAAGGTCCAGATAAAGACATGCAGCAAGGGAAGACAAGAAGAGGAGAGCATCTTTCTTATTTTTCTTCTTTTTTTGTGTTTGCTAAATGTTTTTGTCCTACACCATTGCCTTTAAAATGGGAAGGTTGCTTTAGATTATCTGATGATGTGGTATAAAATAGTATAGGGTAGAGAGGTGCAAACCAGCCAAAGTCCAAGTTAACTTCAAAATTTGATAGCAAAAAATCTCATTCAAGATTTGATTTAAGGTTTAGCCATAGGCTACAATTGGGAAGCACTAAAATGTCTCCAGCTGAACCTTTTTTGTTTGTTTGTTTGTCAGAAGGTGACCAAAAAATGTAGAACAAGCAATCTTAAGACTTGTGGACTTTAAGGTATGTGGACTTCACCTCCCAGAATTCTCCAGCCTGCCATGCTTTTAGGGTTGAAGTCTACAAGTCTTAAACTTGCCAAGATTGGACATGCCTGGCATAGAAGTCCAAAAGCTCAGAAGACTAAACCTCTGGCCCTGTGACTGACCCAGATTGGATCCTGCAACATTCTTCTGAAACACATATATTTGCCTTCATTCGATAGAGATAAGTTCTCCAGAGACAATAATTTCTTCAGTTCAGTCAGTTTCCTGTGTGGAAAAGAAGACCTTCTCTAATCACTGGGCATGTCCAAGACTATAGTGGCTTTTAGGGTCAGGGAAATTGCCAACTCACCCACACCTACTTCATCTTGGAACCCCCAAAAGATGGATAGATCTGTTAGCCAGAAATCCTGCTGTTTGGTATATTATTTGTATATTATCTGTTGGAGGTTGGTGAGAAGAGTAACAACAAGAGAGAGAAGGAATGTGAAGTGAGTGTTGTGAGAGGGAAAGTCTCTTTTCTTGTTCACAAGTGATTCACAGGGAAATTTACTACAGGTGGGAGAAAAGAAACAAAGATGCAGAGCTACCATAGCACCAAAATGTTCTACAGTCCAACCTGCCTACTATATACTTCAAATCTGCTCATTCAGAATTTTCCTTGCAGGAAAGAGATAGATGGCTCTCACATTTTTAATGAATAAGTTAATACCTCACTTTTCAGGGAATGTTTGATAGTTGGTTTACCCAAAGGGTTGTGAGAGTGGAAAGTTATGTAGGAAAAATGTAAATTGGTGAGGAGAGGACAAAGATGCTCTTGTGGGCAGAACACTTTAGATTAGATCCATGGCTAAAACTCTGTGGAGATTCTCAGCCATCCAGGTTATGGTTGTCCCAAAGGTGCTTTTTCAAGAGGCAACTGGACTTTCTGGTTTTTTCTTTAAAGACATTTCACTTCTCATCCAAGAAGGATGCAAATCTAAAAGGATGCAAATGACCAGTTGTCTGCAAGGAATATAAATCCTTCCATTCCCCAATCAGAGCTGAAGAAGTTTCTTGGATTAGAAGTGAAATGTCTTCAAAGAAAAATAAGAAAGTCCAGTTGTCTCTTAAGAAAAAACACTTTTGGGTCTTTAGATCCATTAACTGAGAGGATCTTCTGAAAATGATGAATATTTTAAGCATGTCAAACCTATTAAAATGACAAAAATTAACATTTTTATCTACTGAATGGCTTCCTAGGTGCTGGAAATTCTACATTTTAAGTATGCTCTACCTGTCTGATTAGAAATGGTTCCTTCTGGGCAAAGGGCACATCGGTAGCAGCAAACCTGCTGGCCCTCTGGAACTCTTCTCCTCTCTCCTGCCTGGCACCTTCTCATACCACACCTGGCAAAGGGCACCTTCTAAAAGAGGAAAGAGAAATGCTTGACATGCCTTATGCAATGGACATACTTCATTTATTCCTTTCCATATTCTTATCTCCATATTCAGAACATCTCCAAAAGAAATTGTTCATCAGGGTCTACCAGAAGCAGGAAAAGCTCTTGGGGGATTCAGGCCAGTGGCATTCCCAATACACCACTGAATGCTGGAGATTGGAACTGGGATTTTTTGCAATCCTATGTAGGTTTCTGTGATTGAGCTATAGCTTTTTTTAAGGAAAAAACCATGAGGATTCAACTGAATGAGAATGGTCCATGGAAATCTCTGTTGCTTGTTCTAACTGCCTCTTGAGTTAGCAGCAAATATTTTTCCCCAGTTTAAACCTGTTGTGGACCTGCCACAAATCAGACCTCAAATGTGTCACATGCAAAACCTTACATTTTCAGCAAATGCCTGCCACATTTTCTGGCTCAACTGATCATTTTTTCAAGCCCAAGATATTTTTTTCAAGTCTGAGGGATGAATGCATTTTACCCTGAAATTGTCAGCCACCTGAAGTCATTTTGGAGCATTTTCAGGACTGTCACAGCAAGGCTGGTTGAAGTCGGAACGGGAGGGGGGAAGTATAGATAGCTGGGGGATGTGTAGCCAAAATAAAATTCTTTCTCCTGGGAACCAAGTTTTCTGACCTAGGCTTCCACAAAAGCACAAAGCCGACTCCTCATCCCGATAAACCCTTTTTCTTTAGTTTACAGTGAATTCCTCTCCAGCAAAGTCCTGGCCAACAGTCTTTCAAGATATTTCACAATTACAGACCTTTATTGGGCTTGGAGAGTTGCCAGGCCGATATCTTTCAGATGCCACACTGTAGCAGACAATACTTGGCAAGAATGCAGGAACAGATCTTCACCCAAATGAACTAATTGTCTCCTGCAAAACTCATTCCCCTTTCGCTCCTCTTTTATTCTCTACGGGAGTAGGGAATAAAAGGGCACTGTCCATCTGTTCCCTTACTCCCAAGTTGACACTTGTTCGTTGGCTTTTCCTTTCTTCTTGCAGCTCTGTGCATGTGCACACTGGGAACAGGCTCCAGCTGTTCTTCTGCCCCAGTGATCTCCAACTATGAAGGCAGCTGATAACTGTCAGACAGCCCCATCTCTGCCTCTGATACAGACCACTCATCAGAGCCTTCTCTAGATTCTAGGACTGGCCCATGTTCCTCCCCAACCTCTTCACTGTCCGAGTCTGCTACCAGCTCTGCTGGCCACTGGTGGGCCTCAACACCAAGGACTTTCTCACCAGGTGCTGGGAAGGCATGACCTGATTGGACCATGTGATGGACATGTGGACTGGAGGCAAGAACTTTGCGGTTTGATTTGAGAGGGGAAAATTTCGGGTCTTTCAGAGTTGAGTTTTCCCAAATGTGCCAATATGACATTCCTAATAAATTCATCCTTTGAGGAAACCCCAGGCCTCAGAATTTTGATTGTGTTGGGTTAGTTATTTGGAACCCTGACAAAATTATAACCTTGCCTTTCAACTCACCTTTTTTGCCCAGATGATTGCATCAGAGTTAATCATGAAGTCCTGACCGGGAGGAGTTCCGTGATCTATTTGTCCAACTTTCATGGGGACAAAAGATTGATTAAGGAAGAAAATCCAGTTGAAAAGGTCATAATGAGCAGATCCTAGTCCATTTTCAGACAAGGAGATTTTATCTCCAGCACTGTTGTTGAACTGGACATTTCTCAAATAGGGAAGAAGCTGAAAGAAAAAGAGATCTCCAAACATTGATGTAAAATAGATGAAAGCATACAGAAGAAAAGTGGGGGGGAGGGAATCTCCCCGTTCTCACCCAGCAACCAATCATAAAGTAGATTGCCCCATGCAGAAGCCCATACTCTCCAACCTATCAACTACAACTGTGTGAACCAGCACTTTATGGTTTGGGCTATTATATTCAATATCTTAAGAGGGAGCAGGTTAGTTGAATAGAAAGATGGAAAGCCATACGTATATATAGTGCATGCCTATACAAAAGTCAGACCCTCTGGATAACGTATTACATCAATTATAATTTATATACATCTGACTTTTGTTTTACTCCATGTATGAGAAAATGTAATAGGAAATGAAATTTATTTATTTATAAAATTTATTTATTTATTTATAAAATTTGTTTATTTATTTATAGAAAAAATATATATTTATAAAATTTGTTTATTTATATAATTTATTTATTTATTCATAAAATTTATTTATTTATCTATAAAATTTATGTATTTATTTATAAAATTTATTTATTTATTTATAGAAATTGTTTATTTATAAAATTTGATTATGTATAAAATCATTTATTTATAAAATTATTTATTTATAAAAATATTCATTTATTTATAAAATTATTTATTTATAAAAATATTCATTTATTTATTTATTAAAATATTCATTTAATTATTAAAAATATTCATCTATTTATAAAATTATTTATTTATAAAAATATTCATTTATTTATTGATGAAAGTATGTATTTATTTTCTTAAGTTTTCGTGAGTATTTATATGTATGGTATTCAGCTTTGTTCGGGCATTTTCCCACGTCATTATAGTTGTGCTTTTAAAGTTGTAGCAACATTTTGGCAGAATCTCATCTGTCATTATCAGTCTTCTGTATTGGATTAGTCTGTGATACAGAAGCCTGATGATGGCAGATGAGATTCTGCTGAAACGTTGCTACAACTTTAAAAGCACAACTATAATGACGGGGGAAAATATCCAAACAAAGCTGGATACAATACAAATATTTAAATCTTTTCCTTATATCAGCTACGTTCCTTTTCTCCTGGAGCAATTTTGTGTGCATGTACTTAGTCTGATATGTGTTAGGATTTACCCTCTTTAGGAAAGAATTTATCTCCGTTCCTTTTTGCAAAGTGTGGGATAAAAGCCACATATGAGATATCCCGGCTTCTATCATTTTGTGACAGCCATCATCTGAGGAGCCGACAAGATAGAGATCCTTTGGTGCAGATCTCAGTAATCAGGAGTGACATGAAATATTTGATTCCTTCCCCAATATTATCAATGTTTCTCTTTATCATTGTGAATCTGTAACAGGGCTTCTTTAAACCCAGTTTTACATGAAGGATACCTACAGACAAAAGTTTTCATGCCACATTATATAATTCATTCTATGGTTTCCCCCCAGATATACTTGGCTATATACATTTTTAAATGCTTTACTTTGGTCCAAGATCTTCAGAATCAGAATAGAGCTGGGAGGGACCTTCGAGGTCTCTAGTCCAACCCCCTACCCAAGCAGATGATCCTATACCATTTCAGACAAGTGACTGTCTAGTCTCTTCTTAAAAACCTCCAGTGATGAAGCATCCACAACTTCTGGTGGCAAGCAGTTCCATTGGTTAATTGTCCTCACTGCTAGGAAGTTTCTCCTTAATTCCAGGTTGCTTCTTTCCTTGATTAGTTTCCATCCATTGTTCTTATCTTGCCTTCTGATGCTTTGGAAAATAACCTCCTCTTTGTGGCAGCCACTCAAATACTGGAATATTGCTATAATGTCACCTCTAGTCCTTCTTTTCTCTAGACTGGCCATACCCAATTCCTGCAACCATTCTTCATATGTTCTTGTCTCTAGGCTTTTAATCATCTTCGTTGCTCTTCCTTGCAGTTTTTCCAAAGTCTCAAGATTTTTTTTTTTTTTTTTTTTTACTGTGGTGACCAAAACTGGATGCAGTATTTCAGGTATGGTCTTACTAAAGCTTTATAAATGTCTTGCAAATGCAAATGACAATTGCATTTTAGGAATGATTAAATAGTTTCTGTCATAATGCAATTGCACAATGCCATTACATTGGTTTCTCTAGCTAATAGTAAAACACAGCAAAATGTGAGGTTGGGCCATGTGGAAAGAAACAGCTGCCCTAAATTGTCATTTTACTGCCCCAGAGGTCCAACATTCAGCCTTTGATCTGGAAAGACTGATGAATTTCAGACTATGATCCCATTAGGGCTACTTTGACTCCAGCTTTGTGTGCTGAGGTTGACAGAAGCTGTCTTCACACAACAAGCTGAGAGGTGCAACAAATGGCAAGCCGAACAAATGGGGTGGGGTCATACAAGACCCTAAGTCATAGAAATATAAACCAAGATTAAGAGAGATTGAGTTGAGTGTCTTTCTACAAATTGTGTTTAGGCTATATACAGAGGAAAAGTGAAGTGGAATTGCAAATATGCTCGCTAGGACTTCAACTGACCTTTTGAACAATCTTGCACAAATCTACCCAGATTGTCATCTTGCTCTGTGTTGCACCTCCTCCCTTGAATGGCCACCCCATGAAATTCAGACAAGCTCTAAATACCTTTCTGGAGTTTAAACAAAAGTCTTCTATGGATCTTATGGAGAATTAGTTTGAGTTAGCTTTTCCCAATTCTACCCCTTTACAAATTATACCTAATTCATATTATTGTTTTCTTTGTAGTAATTGCTGTTTAATCTACAGAATCAGAATAGAACTGGAAGGACCTTGGAGGCCTTCTAGTCCAACCTCATGCTCAAGCAGAAGACCCTCTATCATTTCAAACAAGGACCTGTCCAGTAAGGGAGCACCCACAACTTCTAGAGGCAAGCTGTTCCATTGGTTAATAGACTTCACAAATCGAAAGTTTCTCCTTAATTCCAGGTTGCTTCTCTCTGTGATTAGTTTCCATCCATTTTTTTGTTGTTGTTGCCTTGGTTTCTGGTGCTTTAGAAAATAAGTTGATTCCTCTCTTCTTTGTGGCAGCCCCTCAAATAGTGGAATATCATGTCAACCCTAGTCCTGCTTAATAATATAAACAATATAAACCGGCAATAGAATGTAACCCATCCAATGTCTTAAACTTTAAAAGAACTGATTTTAACAAAGTTGGAGAGCATCTAAGAAAAAAAGTCAAGGTCTGATCAGAAGTCCATTGATATAGAGATATTTAATCCATAATTCAAGAAATAATTGGGGGAATATAGATAAACTTCTCTAAGGATCTGTGGACTGAATAAAAAGTTTCAGAGGTTACCTTCCATGATTGCACATTTGAGATCCTCTTTCCAGCCCTCATCATGGTTGGTCGTGCTCCTGCTTCATACATTGCATGTAATGCATGTGCCAGAGCATAAATGGCATTGTAGACATTGTAACTGTCACCTGTCATGCTCGTCTCAAACATAAAAGCTGGCAGATTCTGTAAATTCTCCTTTCCTGTGCATGTTTTGTCTTCCCCTTTAGAGATGTTGCCATGTTTGTAGAACTTGCAGTCAAAGACCCTTTCCCACCATTGCAGAAGAAAGATGTCCCCCTCTGAATTCAAAGGATCTAAAGACAAGAGGAAATGGCTGAATTCTGGGACATTCCCGGTATGGTCCCTAAAATGCAAAGCCCCATGGAAGGGCTTCATATATTCCAGGGTATCTAGTGATCCCATCCCACTAAGTTCACAATGGGAAGTTATTATCCAGACTTTGCCATACGATGTTTTTATCCATTGTTCATAAGAAAACAGAGCTCCCTGTAAAGTTGCAATCGTTCTGTAGTCTACAAAGAGGACAATCACTTCAACTTTAAAGGAAGATTTTAAAAGCCAAAGGAATCTGAGCATTGTATTTGTAAGGACCTCCAATTTCAACATTTTAGTGAAGGCCAGGCAGATCTCCTTCTCCTTCAGCATTGGTGTCAGAGTTGAGACAAAGTGTTCTCCACTGTCATCTTTAGAGACCACGAGCCCAACCCAGTTCCACTGGAAATACAGGAGCAGCTGGACTAAACCCACATACTGAGGAGATTCCTTGGGGTTGATCTGGAAGAAGGAAGGATAAACTCTTCTCTCTCCTGGAGAGAACTCAAAGCCAACACCGAGCTGGAGAAAGTGAGATTCTTCTTTCAAAGGCAAAGTAAAGTTTGATGGTGACTTTAGGGATCACTATTGTGTGGCTTATTGCCCCACCAGTAAGGCTGACTTGCTTTGATTGGCAAAACTAAGTTCTTCCCTTCTAAGGAAGATCCACCAGTTACATAGTTTGTATGATTTCTCAAGGGAACAAACCATCAACCAGATTTAAATAATCTACTGCACTGAAAAGGTGGTTGTATTTTTATAAAGAATACACAAAGAAGAAATTATCTTGATAAGTTCAATATCTAGGAAATCTCATTATTTATCTCTTTGAGGGTTATTTAAAAACTTATCTTGACACATAAATATCTAAAAATGAATTCAACTGCAGGATGGATTATTAGGACTGCAGAAAAAACAAATACTATCAACCTGCCTTCCATTGAAGACCTGTATACTGCACCCTGAGTCATAAAGAGGGCTGTGAAAATATTTACAGATCCCTCACATCCCGGACATAAATTGTTTCAATTCCTACCCTCAAAACAATGCTATGGAACACTGCACACCGGAACAACTAAACACAAGGACAGTTTTTTCCTGAATGCTATCACTCTGCTAAACAAATAATTCCCTCAACACTGTCAAACTATTTACTAAGTCTGCATTACCATTACTATTAATCTTCCCATCCTTCCTTTCACCCATCTCCTTCCACTTATGACTGTATGACTGTAACTTTGTGGCCTGTATCCTTACGATCTATATTGACTGTTTCCTAGTATGATTTGATTGCTTATTTGTACCCTATGACCATCATTAAGTGATGTACCTGATGATTCTTGATGATTGTATCTTTTCTTTTTATGTACACTGAGACAAATTCCTTCCGTGTCTAATCACATTGGCTAATAATTCATTCATTCATTTCTTCCCTCACCCACCCACCCATCCATCCATGCATCCATCAATGTGATAAGCCTTCTCCCCCAACCTCCCAAAAAACAATGTTGACTTCTGTCTGTGCTTCTGTTGTTTCTCTATTCCATACTGCATTCCCTTACCTGTGGAACCTTGAAGATGCTGAAGATGGAGGCCATCTGCCTTGAGGATTTGGAATTGAGACCTCCAATGACAGAGAGCAGAGGGTCCTGCCTGTCACATTGATAACCTGGGACAGTTTGGCCTCTTGTGGAGAGCAGAGAAAGGCTGGTTAAGGAAATCTCCCTCTCAATCTGGTGATTGTCATAGATGTGGAAGCCAAGGGTGATGTTGGGGAGAAGAAGATCCTTGTTGATCTCTCTGACTGCAAACATCAAGGCCTGGAACTGCTGGTACTTCATGGGTATGAGGCTATAGTAACAACAATAGCAATAGCACTTAGACTTAAATACCACTTCACAATCTTCACAGCCTTTGCTAAACAGTTTACAGAGTGAGCCTATTGCTCCCCACAATCTGGGTCTTCATTTTACCAACCTCAGAAGGAATTGAAGCCTGAGACAACCTTCAGCATATCAGGATCAAACTCCTGGCCTACTGCATTCTAACCATTGTGCCACTATTCAGGAAAGCTGGTGTCTGCTGGAGATTACCTTGCCTTTTGTGTTGTGCTTTGGAGCAGTAAATGCCAGATTTCATTGGGTTTTTTTTTTTAAAGGATGTTTCTGGATGAAACTTGGATGGCTTTGTGGGAAAGGAGAAAAACCTGTCTGTCCGAATCAAAAACTACTCTCCCTTTCCCCCCAATTTTGCTCCAATGTCTGAAATCCTTACCAATTACTTCTCTGCTACTTTATGTCAACTTTGGAAGCCATTTTTGTTTTCAGGGTTCCGGCCTGCCACATTCAGTGCCTGGGAATTTGGGAGGGAGGATTTCAAGGAACAGTGGAAGATTAGCCACAACATCATTCCTTTCTTGGAGAGTCAAGGACAGTTTGCTCTGCACCTGGAAGGGAGTGACTGAGGGATGTCTCCAGTTGCTGCAAAGACATGATTGGACCATGTGATGGATGGTTGGGTGCAGGGGCTGGATCTTGGCTTTCTTTGGGTGGGGGAAAACCCAGAACTCTCAAATTTGGGTTTTCCCCAGATGTGCCAATATGACTTCTCCAATAAAATGGGTTTTTGAGAATGTGATAGTCTCAGAGTCTTTTACTTTGGAGGATGTTACTTGGAATGCTGAAACCTTAATCAATTTAGTTGTCTCTTGGAGCAGGTCTATTTAACATTGCTAATTACTGTAGGGTCACAGCATTGATTTACTGAAGGTCCCTATGAATAAGCACAGCTAATTCCAAAACTGATTTAAAAACAAAACCAAACCATGAACTACTCCTGAAACAGAATTGGGCTTTTATTGGTGTTTTCAACCATGACTTTTTCCAAATTAAAAATGACAAATTCTTGGAGAAGGCGGAGCTTCGTGCCGGCGTTACAGCTGCGATCTCGGGGCTCTGAGATCGCAGCTGATATTTTCGCCCCTGGTCGGTCCTAACGGACCTAAATCATCCCGGAGAGACGGTGATTGTGAAGGGCACTGTTCCAGGATCCCAGAGACATCGCAAAGTCTCTGGTTAGATTCGGAAGAAGCCCTTTTGCTGGCGGCGGAGAGGCAGCCTCCATAGCTGCTGAAATCGGGACAGCTCCGAAAAGAAAGTGATTGGATTGAAGTGTGTCGGTTGGGTGAGAAAAACTCTTTTGTGTTGAAAATTCGCTGAGATTGGAAAGTTCATTCTGAAGAGAGGAGGAAGCTGTGGGATTTTTTTTTTGACTGAAATTGTTTGAGCGGCGTTTTTAAAGTGTTGTCAAATTGAGGCTTGGGGTGTTTTTTTTTTTGTTTTTTTTTCTATATTCTTTGGGAAAGATTTTACTGTGACTTAGGTAACCGGACTGAATTTTCTTATATATATACTTTTAGGCTCCCTTTGACTTT
Organism: Hydrophis major; assembly: GCA_033807585.1. NCBI lineage: Eukaryota > Metazoa > Chordata > Lepidosauria > Squamata > Elapidae > Hydrophis > Hydrophis major. Next base: position 3,588,298 of record CM066328.1, read on the forward strand.
TTTATTTTTTTTAGGATAGAGGCTTCCTTTGGTCATTTTTTTCTTTTTTTTTGTATATATTAATCCTTTTTTCCGGTTGGGGCTGAGAAAGAGCATTAAGAAACTTTGTAACACTGCCAACTAGAGGCTTGAAAGTATTCTATCTGAATTGGAGAGAATTGCAAAAAGACCTCATCTCAAGGACTTTTTAATGTGATAAGATAGAGGGAGAGCACAGCAAAATATTATTGCAGGTGCTTTCCTGGACTGTTATCAACACTTGAGGTTTGGCTTTGAAGTTGCTGGAGAAGAGAGTCATAACAAGAGCCTTGGATAAATAACAAAGTGCAGTGTGTTTTCTTGTATGGACCCCATTTGTTAGCTTTTTTTTTAAATCTTAATTTTTAGTAATATTTTTATTTTTGCCTTTTATTTTAAAGGGAAAGCCTCAGAGTATTTTCTCTTTTCTTCTTTATTTTTTTTCTCCTTTTTATTGGGACTTTTTTGCTTTTCATATTTATATTTTTGGATTATTCTGTTGTTGTGGTTGATTTTTTTTTGTTTTTTTTTCTTCTTTCTCTTTTGGATTATTTTTTGGATTATTGAGATTTCTTAATTGGATTAAGGTGTGAAGAACCTGAAGGAATTTTTTGTTTTTTGTTTTTCTTCTCTCCCTTTTTGCTTTTTCCTTTTTCTTTTGCTTTTAATCAATATTATTATTTTTGGATTTGTTTGTTTTTTCCTTTTTATTTTTTCCTTTTTTATGGTGGATTATTTCGTAATTGGATTAGGGTCTAGAAGAACCCGAAGATCTGTCTTCTTCCTTTTTTTCTGTTTCTTCTTTGGTTTCGTGTTTTTTACTATTGGAGTTCTCCATTTTGGATTATAATTGGCTGCCCTACCAGTTGGGTTAAAAGTTAAGAAGAATTTGAAGTTTTGCAAACATTGAAATGAGCAAGAAACCAATACCATCTGGCATTGCTGCTTCTACCTCTGCTTCCCCACCAGCTGGAGGACAACGTTTAATTCAGACAATGTTGAAGCAAGATAAGGAACAAGAAAAAATAACTTTACAGTTACAGATGATTATGCAAGGAATTCAAGAACTTAAGACAAAATCAGATATTATTGAACAAAGAACAGAAAATATTGAACAAAGAATAGAGAAGACTGATGAAAAAGTGGAAAATATTAAACAAATGATGGTTAAGTATGAGGAGAAATTCCAAAAAATTGAGGAAGAAGGAAAACAAAGAGAGAAGAAGATTGAAAATATTGACAGCAGATTAACAGCGGTCGAACAAGAAAAAGGTGGGATGCTGAGGTGGGAGATGGAAAGGTCAGAATTTTACCTCAGATTTCAAAATATAGAGGAGGAAAAAGGAGAAAATTTGGCAGCGGTAATGATAGAAATTTTGGCAGATGCTTTGGAAATTACAGAGGAAAAGATGATGGATGGAATAGATGAGATATACCGAGTCTATACAAGATATGCGATGAGAAATAAATTACCCAGGGAAGTTCATATTAGATTTACCAAAAAATCCATTAAAACGCAAATATTACAAGTAGCAAGAGAGAAAACACTGAAATACAAGGGTAAAGAGGTTGTGGTCTTGAAACAAATACCTAGAAGAGTGAGAGAGATGAGAAGAGAATATCAATTTCTGACCAAAATACTATTGGAAAACGAAGTGAATTATAGATGGCTGATTCCAGAAGGATTAATGTTTACGTGGCAAGAGCAGAGACATAGAATTGACTCAATTGAGAAAGCAGAACTTTTTCATGCAGAATTTTTCGGAGGAAGAAGAGAGGAAGCAGAGAAAGAGGCTTCATTAATTGAGTTTCAAGATGAACAACTGGAGACTGAAAAAGAGAAAGGACAGATTGATAGTAAAGAACAGCGTGAAGTGAGATCCACGAGAGCTGTTAGACCTAAATATAAAGCATAATCATGGAGGAAAAAAAACTGATTACAATGAATATAAACGGACTTAATTCAGCTGTTAAAAGAAGGAAAACTTTTCATAAATTAGAGAAATTAAAATTTGATATAATTTGTTTACAAGAAGTTCACATTAAAAAACAACATGAACAATTGTTATTACAGCCAAAATTAGGGAAAACATTTACCTCTTTGACTCAATGTAAGAAAAGAGGTGTGGTTTTATATATTAAAGAGGCTATTCCAGCAAAATTGATTTACTCGGATGAAGATGGAAGAGTATTAATGGTAGAAATAATGGATAATAATATAAAAATACTCTTGATTGCAATTTATGCTCCGAATGATAAACAAGGAGAGTTTTATAAAAAACTGCACATGAAAATAATTGGACTGGATTATGTTAATATAATTATGATGGGAGATTTTAATGGAATTGTGGACAATAAACTGGACTATATAGCAACAACAACAAAGCAAAATAGAAAGACTCTCCCAAGGTCCTTTTTTAAAATGACAGATGAATTAACTTTAAAAGATATTTGGAGAGAAAGAAATGTTAAAGCTAAACAATATACTTTTTATTCAAATAGACACTTATCATGGTCCAGATTAGATATGATTTGGATCTCAACAGAACTAATATCTAATATTAAAGAAACAAGCATTGAAACAAGTACCTGGGCAGATCATAGCCCAATGACAATTAAATGGAAGGGACAAAAAAAAAGATCGAGATGGACATTAAATAATACTATTTTAAAGGAGAAAGATTTTACACAATGGATGGAGAAGGAATTGGCTTTTTTCTTTAGAGAAAATAAAAAAGAGGATACTTCAACGCAAAATGTGTGGGACACTATGAAGGCATATGCTAGAGGTTTGATAATAGATTATACAAGAAAAAAGAATATTAGGAAACGGCAAGCTTCTAAGGCCTTGGAAAATGAGTATAAAACTCTTGAAAAAGAATTACAGAAAATGCCACAGAAAAAGGATATTAAATTGAAGCTGGATGTAATTAAACATAAAATGGATTTAATAGAGAAAGAAGAATTGGCACAGAAAATTAGAAACTCTAAACAGAATTATTTTGAAGATGCAAATAAACCAGGTAGATGGCTAGCATATAAATTGAGAAAAGAGAAGGAATCAAGAAAAATATTGAAGTTAATAGATGAACAAGGCCAAGTTTGTTATGGGAATAAGGAGAAAAAAGAAATTATCCGAGATTTTTATGGGCAATTATATAAACAAGAGAATATTGATGAAGGAAAAGTCAAACAGTATTTACAGGAAGCTAATCTACCAAAGATACCTAAAGAGACTGAAGAAATGCTAGAAAGCAATATAACAATGATGGAACTAAATGAAGCATTTAAGAGACAAAATAATGGGAAAGCTCCGGGCCCAGATGGGCTTCCAGTAGAATTTTATAAAACATTTCAAGAATTATTGAGCATCCCATTGTTAGAAGTTATGAATGAAGTTATGTTAAAAAAGATGATACCTAAAACATGGTCAGAGGCTTATATTACACTTATACCAAAGGAAGAGACTGACCCATTGCAAATTAAGAATTATAGACCTATTTCTTTATTGAATGCAGACTATAAAATCTTTGCTTCAATCTTAGCAGAAAGACTTAAAAAATATTTAAATAATTTTATTCACTCAGATCAAAATGGATTTCTGCCAAAGAGACAAATTAGAGACAATATGAGAGTAATCTGGGACACTTTGGAATATTATGAGGCTCATCCTGAAAAGCAAATGGCTTTGATATTCCTAGATGCTCAAAAAGCATTTGACAACGTGAACTGGAGATTTATGTTATTATTATTGGAGCAGATGGGTTTTGCTAAAAAATTTATTCAAGCAATAGAAGCTATATACAATAAACAGACAGCAAGGGTAATGATGGTGGGGGAACTTACAGATTTTATTAATATAAGAAAAGGCACAAGACAAGGATGCCCCCTATCTCCTTTGTTATTTGTGTTGACCTTGGAAGTCTTGAATAGAAATATTAGGGATGATAAAAGCATAAAAGGAATGAAAATTAAGAAGGAAGAATTTAAGCTACAAGCTTTTGCTGATGATTTAGCTTTTATTTTGGAAGATCCGATTGAAACAGCTCCAAAGTTACTGGAAAGGATAGAGTCATATGGAGAGGTGGCTGGTTTGAAAATAAATAAAGATAAAACAAAGATTTTGACAAAGAATATGTTATTGAGACAGAGAGAAGAATTGGCAGATCTTTTGAAAATTCAAGTTACAAATAAGGTTAAGTATTTGGGGATATATTTGACAACAAGATGTAGCACATTAAAGGAGAATAATTATATTAAACTTAAACAACAGATAACTACAGATTTGAAGAAGTGGGAAAACTTGCAATTGTCATTAATAGGGAGAATTTCAACAATTAAGATGAATATCTTACCTAGAATTTTATTTTTGTTTCAAACAATACCAATAAGGCTTGGAAAAGACTATTTTGAAGATTTAAATAAAATTATGTTGAAGTTTATATGGCAAGGTAAAAAAGCGAGAATAAAGCTAAAGCTTTTGCAAGATGCTAGAATTAGAGGAGGTTTTGGTCTGCCTAATTGGGAATTGTATTATCAAGCTGCAAGTTTGATGTGGGTCAAAGAATGGATAACATTAAGGAAACATAGGTTGTTGACATTAGAAGGGCATGATTTGCTGTTGGGTTGGCATGCTTTTTTATGGTATAAGGGAACTAAAACACAGGGTTATTTTAGAAGACATTATGTACGGGAGTCTTTTTGGTTAAATTGGGAGAAGATAAAAAGACAATGTTATTTGAAAATCCCAGTTTGGTTATCGACCATTGAAGCATTTTCCTATCCTATAATTTACAAGAAGGAACAAACAGTTAGATATGGGGAACTTTTGGATGAAAAGGGTGAACTTAAATCAATCCAAAACTTAGAAGAACAAGGTATAAGGATGAATTGGTTTTCATATGCACAAATACACTCAAGGTATGATGAAGATTCTAAAACGGAGGGATTTTATGATAAACAGACTGATTTAGATAAGATCTTGATGGGTACTGATGAGAAGGTGATTAAAAAATTATATGGTTATTTACTGGGAATGAAATTAGAGGAAGAACAAGTCAAAGAAACTATGATTGTTTGGGGGAAGAATTTTGGATATGGGATTGATATGGAGAAATGGCAGAAATTGTGGTCTCAAAATTATAAAATGACAATGTCAACAGCATATAAAGAAAACTTGTATAAGATGTTTTACAGGTGGCACTTTCCTCCGACAAGAATAGCAAGAATGTTTAAGAACAAATCTGAAAAATGCTGGAAATGTCATCAGATACCCGGCTCGTATTACCATATGTGGTGGACTTGTGAGGATGCTAGAAAATATTGGACTATAATTCGCATGTGGTTGGAAAAAATGACAAAGAAACATATAGATTTGAAACCAGAGATCTTCTTATTGGGAATTTTACCTGATATATATAGTAAAGATTTGAAATACCTGATTGTAAATGTATTAACAGCGGCCAGGATTGTATTTGCTAAAAATTGGAAGAATGAGAAAATACCATTACAGGAAGAAATTATTAAGAAAATATTGGAATGTGCTGAGATGAGCAGATTGACATTTGAAATCAGAGAGCAAGAGGATAAACAATTTTATGAAATTTGGGATCTTTTTTATAAATGGCTAGATGATAAAATACGATAATAGAATATTTAGAATGCTAGATAGTAAGGAATATCTTTATTTTGTCATTATTTTGTTATTTGATATTATATTTATAAAGGATTTTTTAGGATTGATTTGATATGACTAGATGATTTGTTATAGAGTAAGCTGGTTTAAAGTATTGTTAGCTCATTAAGCATAAATGATTAAAAATATAGTCAAAAATTTCTTTTTTTTTAGTGATATTAGGATATATAAGTTTGGATTGACAATATGAGTTGTTATGTAACATAATTGTAATTGAGACTACAGAATGAATGCACAAAAATGATGAACCAACTGACACACTGGATGTATATATAAGATTTGATGTTTTTATGTTTTGTTTGTCTTGTTTGTTTGTAGAAAATTAATAAAAATTCTTTTTTTAAAAAAAAAAAAACGACAAATTCTTCAGTAGCCAGATCAATTTTTAAGATATGGTCCCTGCTCATCTGTATGTTGTTTGTTGCTTTCCTGATGAAGGTTTAGTATTCTAGTCAATTTATAAGCTTGGCTCTTTAGTGGGGAAAAGCACAAAGATTTGAATTACACCAGGACATTGCAAACATCACTAGAAGAAGCATTTCTGAACATGGTCCCTGAATCCAAAACAAAGCAAACAACCATTTACATCTTTTCCCTCCAGGCAGAACTTACAACAGTGAGATAGGAGGCAGGGATGGGTTATTTTTAAAGTCTGGGAAGTTGGAGGAAATAATTGTTTTCAGGAGCAAGTTCCCACCAATAATGAGATCACCAGGCTTGTAATAGGCTTTTGGAATCCGGAAAGGGTTTTTCATCGCACATACGGTTTGCATCCTCTTAGCAGTAGTTGGAGGCAGGAGCCAGAAGTGCAGCAAAAGGAGAGGCATCCTGTTCATTCTTGTCACCTTCTCTCCTAGATCAGAAATCAACGTTTGTGCAGAAGCTAAATTGCAGGTAGCACTTGAATTCTCATCAGATATTTAGCACAATGGAGACTGGCCATGCCACCTGGTTGGCCTCAGTGCAAATTGGTATCAACCATGCTTCCTTTTACCTTTTTTTTGGGCGGTGACCTAACAGACACACTCTTAGCTCTTTGCAAGGCAAGGTGACATGGCCTATTCCCACCTGGAGAATTCAGAGCAGTTTTTTTAAAGCATGTTTTTATCTTGGATAATATATTTGGGATAGAAATCCATAGGGGATACATTAGCAATGACTGTACTTGTGATAATTGAGATGAAAATCAATTGTGCTGCCCAATGAGCAATAGATGTTGTTTGCACATCAAATAGAGAAAAACATGTTTGTATCTCTTGTTGTTAATCCACAGACCAGATGGAGTTGAGAGTCAAAGTAAAGTTGAGTATTTGACCTCTGACCTCAATACAGAAGATCGAGTTTAACTTTCACTATAGTGTTTTTTCAGATATTATGATGTGCCATGGTGGCACATGATAATCGGTTGCACCCGAGTAAGGGTGAGCAATCATACCAATGCTTGGATGGTGTCAACCCTGAAGCTGACCTGGCCGAAGCCATTTTGGAGCTTCAGTGTTGTCACACTGGAACTGAGGGATAGGGAGTGGGGAATACAGAGAGTTGGGGTTTTGTAGCTGTTAAGTCTGGAGCATGGGTGCGAATGATGGAGACGAGCCAGTAGAAACAGTGAACTTCAAACTCTTTATTTACATGGTGTGACAGCTCAAACTGGAGGGCTGCTATAGCCTTCCTTATATAGGCAATTTATTAACTATTCAACCAATAGCAATCCTGGAGTGTTAGCTCCGTTAACCAATGGGAATGTCCTGTTAATGGCCAATCAGATGCTCCTGAACAGACCAATCCGATCCTGCCATTAACAGCCAATCAGAAGTGCAGGGCCAGAACCCTGCACTTGACTTCAAGCTCAAGATAACTTTATTGGCATTATTCATTCACAACAGTAGCCAAAACAAAATATTTTCTCTTGGGAACCAAGGACATTCTTACACATGGTCAGAGGAAGGAGTGATGTCACCAGGCAACCAGATGGCCCCTTGTTTGGACCATGTGACTGGTTGGAGAGGGGAAAAACTTTTATTTTTAATTAGGTGAAAACCATGGGAACCTTCAGAGTCAGTTTTCACCAGAACTGGGCCAATGTAATATATCCAAATAAAACGATTCTTTGAGGAATCTATGGGTGTTTTGTTCATTATGGGTGTATTACTTGGAACCCTGACAGATGGAGTAACTGGTATATTTACAAACACATAACAGGAGATGAAATTAGAAACTAGGATAATAAGAATAAATGCACGGTGTTATGTGGTTGTCTGCTTTGTAGCTGGTTCCACTTAGTATTGGTTGGAGATGAAAAAGTGAGTCCAACCCCTTTTTGCCAAAGTGCCTCAGTCAGGTCTTCTCAGTTTCAGGTCATGTATCAACCATATATTCAATAGTACAACCCAGTGGTGGGATTCAATTTTTTTTTTTTTTACTACCGGTTCTGTGGGCGTGGCTCATTGGGCATGGCAGGGGAAGGATACTGTAAAATCTCCAGTCAGAGGTGACATTTGCCAGTTCTCCAAACTACTTAATATTTCCGCTACCGGTTCTCTCCAGAACTGGTTAGAACTTGCTGAATCCCACTTCTGGTACAACCATTGACTGTTTATATTTTGTCCTAGTGCCTGAAGGCTGTTGAAAGAACAGTCTCAATTTTAATCCTAGCAAAACCAAGCTGCTGTGGATGATTGGCCCTCCCAGGACTGGAACTTTTCATTTTTAGTTCTGCATGATATTGGACTGCCATGCCTGAGACAGTTGTACTAGCTTGGGGTCTTCCTGGACATCTATAGTATCCTCTCAGATATTGGATTTACTTCCATGTGCTCCAACCTATTTAAAAATAAATATTCTGAGATGCATTTTGCTCTCAATTTTATTGGTGTTCTAATTGTTTATACATTAACTGAAGGATGTTTTGTATTAGAAATGAATGAAGGAAAGAGAGCTAAAACTCAGTACAGCTCTCCATATCTCTCCTTCCTTGCAGACAATCCTCTCAGGGAATTGTGCAGGAGCTGCCCAGATAAAGTTGGAGACACTATCACAAACATGTAGCCTTACATATATTGTCAGACCCAGTGGTGGGATTCAATTTTTTTTTTACTACCGGTTCTGTGGGCGTGGCTTGGTAGGTGTGGCAGGGGAAGGATACTGTAAAATCTCCAGTCAGAGGTAGTATTTGCTGATTCTCTGAACTACTCAAAATTTCTACTACCGGTTCTCCAGAACTGGTCAGAACCTGCTGAATTCCACCTCTGGTCAGACCTGTCCCCAAACAATCAGACTCTCAACTTGCTCAGATACAGGAATTAATTGAGTTCCAATGGCAGTAGAAGCTGGCCATTAAGGTGAGAGGTTTTCACTTTACATTGGAATACCAATAGATCTGTTAGTCACAAGTCCTGATATTTTATTTTTGTCTACATTCATTTTTCTCAATGTCAACACCGTTCAATTGTCTGGACTTCAACTCCCAGAATACTGGGTGAGGAATTCTGGCAGCTGAAGTCCACACATTTGAAAATTACTCAAGTTGAGAATCACTGAAATGCATTATCTGGTGTTGTGTTTTTGCCCTTCTTGGGCTCCAGAGGCTTTCTTTGAGACTCTGCGAGGGTGAAAACAGCTTCCCTAGGCTCCGGAAACTCTCTGGAAGCTAGAAATGAGCCCATTTCCAGCCTTCCCAAGCTTCCAGGAGGCCCATTGTTTGCCCTCCCCGAGCTTCTGCACAGCCCTGCATCCAAAATGGGCTGCATGGGGACTCCTGGGAGGGGAGGGATGGGGTTAGGTGCATGGGGCCAGGGATGGAACTCAATTATTTTAACAACCGGTTTTGTGGGTGTGACTTAGTTGGTGGGCATGGCTTGGTGGTCATGTGACTGGCTGAGTGTGGCCAACTCAATGTCACTCACATCGAGGCACACATCTCCTCGCCTGGCCTCTCATGACTGTGGGGATGCTGCAACAGTCATAAGTGTGAAAAAGGGTCATAAGTCACTTTTTTCAGTGCCATTGTAACTTTGAATGGTCACTCCACACAAGCAAAGTACCAGCAAAGGAGGGGAAAAAAACTCCAGAGAAGTTCCTGAGACAGGAAGTCTAGTCCTGCCAAGAACGTAATAAGGGTTAATGGAGAGGCAGTTTCTGTAAGCAACACCAGAATGTTTCCTTCCTGCCTTCCTTACAGGATTAGGCCAGTAATTTCTTTTAACAACCAGTTCTCCGAACTGCTTAGAATGTTAACAACCAATACTAGTGAATAGGTGCGAATCGGTAGAATCTTACCCCTGTGTGGGGCCCACCAGGAGTGGGATTTGGGAGCTCTCCAAACTGTGCAGAACCTTAGCTACGGGCTCTCCCAACACCTGTGAACCCCGAGCAGCTCATTCCTGGATGGGAGTGGAACAGAGAGCAGGGACTGACCAACTCCTGCCCTGGGTATTCAATGGTGTAAGGACAGGACTGCCAAGAGTGGGAAGTATAGACTGCGGGAACACGACAATTTAAGTCCATATCCTAAAGATATCTTTTGAAAACATGTTAAACTTTCCCTCTCAGCCGGTCTTCTGAAAGCTCTCAGATTTGCACACAAACCACCATACATCAGCAGAAAGCAGGTTTCAAGGTGTTTAATGTCAAACAACAAATTTCCCATCTGGCAAGAATGGCATGCAATCCTATCTAAGTTAACACTGGAAGCTTTTGCTTTCCAATGCTATTTAAAGGTATAAACACACCCACCTAAATGCTTCTATCCCCTGTACAACACCCCTAATTAGCCCCTCAATTACCCTCTAGGTCACCATCCAATTATACCTAATATGTCCATTGTTTCCTATCAATCTATCTTTTGCCTATGAACCCTACCTACTCATGAGTAAACTATATACCCAGATTTCCCCCCCACACACACACACTCCATGTGTTGCAGCACTACAGTCGATTCCAAAAGCTGCAAAAGGACAGGGGGTTTCCCAGATTCCCCCTCTTGTCACCACCAATGATGCATCTGATGCAACTAAACAATCCCAGAAGTGTATAGTGTCAGGCTTCAGTGGCTCTTGCAAATGTGCTGATCGGCTCAGTTTATCTATCAGCACTAACGGAGCCCGACATTCCCAAAAAGACACACAAACCTAATCTTATGATTAAATGAACAGCTTCCTTTGCTTGGGAAGTTCTACAATGGAAGGGAGAATCTGAAGTTTGCCCTATTTATTTATTTAATTTAATTTATCATATTTGAATAGCCCCATCAATATCATCCATATCTTACTGTGCATCAAACACTTAATTAAAAAGGAAGCAAAAATACATAGAATAATATGTAATTATGATTACTATTATTAAAAATTATAAGAACTATAAATAAGTTATAACTATAAATAAGAGAATGTGATGGTCACTGCAGGAAGGGAGCAATTACCGCTCCTTGGGGACTACCAGGCCTGATAGTCACCGTTTCTTTATCCCAGGAAGATCTACAATGAAAGTAAATTCCCCAGGTTTGTTCTACCTGTCTGATCAGAAATGGTCCCTTCTGGACAAGAGGCACATTTGTAGCAGCAAACCTACTTGCCCTCTGGAACTCTTCTCTTTTCTCCTGCCTGGCACCTCTTCCTGCCACACCTGGCAAATGGGACCTTCTAAAAGAGGAAACAAAAATGCTTGAGATGGCCTAAACAATAAACACATTTCATTTATTTGCTTCCCTATTCTTATTTTTAATCTTCAGAATATCTTCAAAATAAATAGTTCAGCAGGATATACAAGAAAGCAGGAACAGCTCTTGGGAGAATGCAGACCAGTGTCATGTCCAACCCACCAATAGATGCTGCAGATTATTATTACTGGGGCTTTGGCATATAAAGGAAGGAAGGCTTTTGGCATTGAGCTAAATGTCTTTTCTAGAGATGGATGGATGGATGGATGGATCGATAGATAGACAGACAGACAGACAGACAGACAGACAGACAGACAGACAGACAGATAGATAGATAGATAGATAGATAGATAGATAGATAGATAGATAGATAGAAAGAAATGGATGGATGGATGGATGGATGGATGGATGGATGGATGATAGCTAGAGATAGATGGGTGGATGGGTGGATGGATGGGTGGATAGATAGATGATAGATCGATAAAATGGCCCTATACCAAATGAGACCTTAAATGTGTTATACTCAAAGCAGCTTTTTCATAAAATATCTTCCTCATTTTCTGATTAAATAGATCTGTTTTCCAGTTAGAAGGATGTCGGGTAATCCCAGGAGAGAATGAACCTTTTTCTGAATTTGCAGGATTTCCTTCCAGCTTACCTCTGTGGCCCAGGTGATTGCATTGGAATTAATGATGAAATCCTGGCCTGGGGGAGCCCCGGGATTTATCTGTCCAACTTTCACAGGGACAAAAGATCGATTGGGGAGGAGAACCCAGTTGAGAAGATTGTAACGAGCAGATCCCAGCCCATTTTCTGAGAAGGAGATTTCATTTCCAGCACTGTTGTTGAACTGGATGTTCCTCAAATAGGGAAAAAGCTGAAATAAAAGAGACACTCAGAAATTGGAGTCCTTGACTTAGAACTACAAATGAGACAGCAGGGTGTCTATCGGTCAACCCTGAAGCTGACTTGGCTAAAGCCATTTTGATGCTTTCATGTTGCCACACTGGAACTGAGGGATAAGGAGGAGAGGAAATGAGATAGCTAGAGTTTTGTAGCCAAAACAAAATACTTTCTCAGGGGAACCAAGGACATTTCCACAGGTGGTCAGAGCAAGGAAGAGTGAAGATACCAGGCAACTGGATGGCACCTTAACCGGACCATGCAACTGACTGTTTGGGAAAGGGGGAAAAGTTTTATTTTTAATTAGGTGAAAACTGTGAGAACTTTCAGAGTTGGTTTTCACCATATCATGGTGATATGATATGCCTAATAAAACTATTTTTTGAGGAAATTTTAGACCTAGACAACCTAGAACTATCCCCCTTCAGTCCGATCTAAGTATATTATATAAAATCATACATTGCAATGTCCTACCTGTCAATGAATACTTCAGCTTTAACCACAACAATACAAGAGCACACAACAGATACAAACTCAAGGTAAACCGCACCAAACTTAATTGCAGGATATACGACTTCAGCAACAGACTCTACTCTACCTGACTCTGTGGTTTCTTCCCCAAACCCCAAAAACTTTAACCTTGGACTGTCTACTATTGACCTCATCCCTTTCCTAAGAGGTCTGTAGGGGGCATGCATAAGTGCACCAAAGTGCCTACCGTCCCTGTCCTATTGTTTCTTTTTTATTTGTATCCATTTCATGTATTCATAACCATGCTTATACTTATATTTGTTATCTAATACTTGCTTGACAAATAAAAATAAATATAAAATAAAATAAAATAATAAAATAAAATAAAATAAAATAAAATAAAATAAAATACCTAGCTGCCTTGGCGTTCTGTTTGCTATGGATGTATTACTTGGCAGCCTGACACTATCATTCTGCAATGACCATCATCTTAAATGATAGAATGTGTGGATGAAAAGCTAGAAGAGCGTTCTAGGCAGAGATCTGAGCAATGCAGAGTAACACCAAATATTTGACTCCTTTCCCAACGTGACAATTCCAGTTTTACCAGAATGATATGTATATACAAAAATTTTAATGCATACCAAATTTCATTGTTGGGTTTTGCTCCTTTGATAGTTGGCTATGTACAGTTTTAAATGTTTTCTTTGGACCAAAGTGTTGCATATAACAAATGCATTTTATGATTGATTCAATCATTTCTATCACCACAATGTATAATTCCATGGACTTTCTCTAGCTGATATTCAAAAAGAGAAGAGTGCAGGAACTGGGTCTGAGTTAATGGGACCATATGGAAAGAAGTACCGAGTGGTGCGGTGGGCTAGAGTTGGATCTCTAGCCTCAAAATCAGGAGACTATGAGTCCGATGTAAGGTAGAGGCACATATTTATCTCTTGGGGCACAATGAGAATGTATCTGCTGAACAAAACTCCACATTGGCAACAGGAAGGGCATCCAGCCAGTAAACACTCTGCTAGCTCCATTCAATTGCCCAGTCTCCATCCCATAAGGGATTATGTGGTCATTAAAAGATGATGATGATGATGTTGGGTTTGCAAGACTCCGCGCGATCCCTGCTGCGCTCACTGCCGAGATGCCTCCGATCCATTTGGATTTGGAGGATATAGCTGCCCCGTAGAGACAGCTGAAGATAGGGGGACCCAGACAGGGGTTTGGGGATGTCGCAGACCCCCTCCCCACCTGGCAAAACCCCCTTTTCCCAAGGTGGAGGAGCAGCAGTCAGCAATGGCCGCCACAAAGAGCCTGCAGCTGGACAAGATTGTGCAGGAGGAAGAAAGTGGGAAGAGTCGTGAAGAAGTGAAAGCAGTTTTTGCTGACTGGGATAAAGTAAGAGAAAGTACCCTGGAACTTGAAATTTGCCAAAGATAAATTGTTTCCAGAGAGATTTACAAGCAGCAAATGGAATTCTAAAAGGAAAAGTTTTTTTTCTCTTTCTTTTCACACTCCTTCCTAACGTGACAGCGGATGGAATCATAAGAGAAATTGGAAAACCTGCATTGGAGGTAATTAAATGCTGAAGGGATAAGGATTTCTGAATATTTAAAAAAAACAACCCTTTTTTGCTGTGAGTGGGGAGAGGGAAAAAAATTGGAGCAGAATTTGAAAATAAGGAGAAGATTGCCTAGAATTTTAAAGAGTTATTAAACATTAATAAGACTTCTAAAAGATATATTTTAAATGGAACTTTGTGACTAAACAGTAACCCCAGAAAGAGAAAGTGAAGAAAGGAGAAAGTATTAAAAGAAACAGCTTATTTGGATTGTTTGGTGATCTTGGAATTTCTGAGAACTATGTTTGATTAAAAGCACTTGGGTGGTTGTTTGGAAAAACTTTTTCTTTCTACAATGGCATCATTTGTGGATGAATTGAAATTTGAATACCAAAAATACAAAAAAGAAGAACAAGAAGGGAAGAACTCTCTTGGCACTCTTTTTCAATTTTTAGAAATGGCGGTTTGTAGTTATGAGAAGCTGACTGTGCAACAGGATGACTGGGATAAAGAAGAAGCCATTTTTGATGAACAAGTGACTTTATTTGGGGAAAGGAAGGAGAAAGAGGAAAATGAGAAGAGGACTTTAAGACTTGGAAAAACAACCAAAAAAGAGAATAAGGTGAAAAGTGGATATTATGTTAGAAAAAAACAAAAAAGGAGGAAAGCAGAAGAAGAAAAGGGAGGTGGAGAGACAAGGGGTAAAAAGGGCAAGGAGAAGAATATAGAAAGGAAGGTATGAGAAGCCTCAATGGTGGGGAGCAAGATGCAAAGAAACAAAATTCTTTTAGAGATAATGGGTAAACTTTATTGAAAAAGGGATTCTGGAAAGGTACATAAGATTGTATTTTTATATTTGTATTTAGAAATAATCTTAGAAAATTAGAAACAATATGTAATTTAAAATGTGATAAAACAGTGTAATTTAGTGAAATTTTTGTGAAGAAAAAGAAAGCAATGAAATAAATAAGAGAATTGGAGTAGGAGAAGGGGGAACATTTTAGCGAAATAATGATTTAAAATATGTGATGTGGGGGGGAAATAACTATGGAAAGCATAAGTGTTCCCATAAAGGTATGATATTTAATTGAAAAATAATGTGTAAAATGTTTAAGATATAAATGAATATCAATATTAATGATTAGATTGTGTAACTTTACTGAATTTTTTTGTGAAGAAAAAGAAGGCAATTAAATAAATGAGAGATTTGAAGTAGGAGAAGGGGGAACATTTTAATGAAATAATGATTTAAAATATATGATGTGGGGGGGGAAATAACTATGGAAAATAGAAGTGTTCCCATAAAAGTATGATATTCAACTGAAAAGTAATGTGTAAAGTCTTTAAGATATAAATGAATACTAATATTAATGATTAGATTTGTATTGGCATTGATAATAAAAAATATTTTATAATTTTAGAATGTACCAAACAGAATCCCAATATAAGCTATGTATTATATTAAGTATTATAAATGTAGGGGAAAGAGATAAAGGCATCATACTCTAAGGACAGGAGAAGTTTTGTTTAAAGAAGAAAGATAAATGGATAGCTGGAAACAGAACAGACAAAGAATAATAAATATTATGATTTGAATTGAGATGAGATAAATAAAATAAAACTAAGAAAGTTTAAAAGAGATGAGAAGCTATACAGAGAATTGAAAATGGTAATAAGATATGGAATGGTATATAAAATGAATATGAATTTGAATTTGTGTCTGTATGAAGAGTTGTAACCCGGGACTAAGCAACTTTCAGAAAAGATTTTTTTTATGTGTCTATGTTTTGTGTTTTTGTGTGCTTGATTGAGTTAATAAAACCTTGGAGGAATGTTAGAAGAGGAGAATTGAGAATAAAAGATAGAATAGAATAAAACAAGTCAGAGGAAAATATAAGTGAATAAAAATGAATAAAAACATATAAAATAGATAAATATAGAAAATAAATATAATTGAATAAAAGTAAAGGGAGAAATAATGAGAAATTAGAAAGGATATGTATGTGTTTATAAGGAAATGTGCCAATGTTGTATAAAATAATGTTTTATTTGCTTTGTTAAAATTTACAAATAACTTTCAGAAAAGAGGTTTTATGTTCTTATGTTTATGTTTTGTTTGTCTTTAAAAACTAATAAAATTTGTTTTTGTTTTTTTTTTTTAAAAAAAAGATGATGATGATGTGGAAAGAAGTACCTGCCTTGGTTTGTCATTACACCACCCAGGAATGTCCATCATTTAGCCACTGATGCTGAAACTGATGAAATTCAGACCAAAAACCTATTAGGATCACTTGGCATACTGCTGTGTACTCTGAAGTTTATAGACTGCCTTCACATAATTAGCTGAACTGGAAAACTAAACAGATGCAGTGGATTGATGCAGATGCTAAGCCACAGAAACACAAACCAAGGTTAAAATGAATCGCGTGTCTCTTTCCAGGTTGGATCCAGGGCAGTGGTGGGATTTAAATATTGTTGCCACCAGTTCGGTGGGCGTGGCTTGGTGGGTGTGCTTTGCATGTGTGCACATACTTTGTGTGCACATATGCACCAAACACACACTTTGTGCAGGCACAGAGGCGTTCTAACTCGCCTCCTACAAGCTTGCATGATCCCGGTCGCTTCAGCAGCTGTTGCATAGTGCTATTCTATGCCACGCAAAGCAGCTGCACTTCAAATTCAGCAGATAAAAGTGAGTATAGGAGCCCGGGCAGGTGGGTGGGCCCAACAGCAGAGTGATTGAGAGAACCAGTTCAGTCTCTGCTGCTCATCGGTCCTACCAGCTCATCACAACTGGGCTAAACCAGTTGAATACCACCACTGATCCAGATACATACCGAGAGAAACCTTGATGGTTCTGCATGAATTAAGCAGTGTCTAATGTATTAACATACAATCATCATTATCATCATGATCATATATATATAAACAAATATGCAATAATATATAAACAAATATAACATGAATCCTATTTCACTCCTCTAACATCAATATCTGTCATTTATAGAATAGTTCCCATTTTATGTAGTAGTACAAATCTTCTTTTCCTTTCATTTTTAGAGTTAACCTATCAATCTCTGCACATTCCAGAATTTTTTAAATTATAATATTGTCTGCGGGGATTTCTGGATTTTTCCAACATTGTGCATATGTAATCCTAGCTACTGTTAGGATGCATAGAACAGAGGTGGTATTCAGCAGGTTCTGACCAGTTCTGGGGAACTGGCAGTGGAAATTTTGAGTAGTTTGGAGAACCGACAAATCCCACCTCTGAATAGCCATGCCCCATCTATTCTCTACCTCCCAAGTCCCAGCTGATCAGAGTCCCATCTGATCGGCTGGATCTTCTTTTGTTGCCCTGTACAGGAGAACGGAGCTGGAAAGCAGGTTAGTGGAGTAGGGAGGGAATGGGATTTTGCAGTAACCTTCCCCTGCCACACCCACAAAGCCAAGCCACACCTACCAAGCCACACCCCAGAAATGGTAGTAAAAATTTTTGAATACCACCACTAGTACAGCATGTGTTACCCTTATTGTAATTTCCTGGAATCATTCCCAACAAAAATATCTCAGATTTCAGATCTATTTGTTGTCTTATATTCTGCATGAATTTTGACAAGGACTTCAACTGACTTGTTTCAACACCATCATTGAAACATCATTTACAAACCCACCCAAGTTGTTATCTTGCTCTGGGATGAAACCTCTTCCTGGAGCATTCCTGAAATTCTGGCAATAGCTAAAGACATTTCAGGATCTTATAGGAAGGTCTTTCTTCTAAAGGTCTTATGAATATCTCATTTGTTTTACTTCTCTGTTCTTCTTCTGTCCCTTCTCAACAAAACGTATTTCATTCATTTTTAAAAATATTTTCTGTTTTTATATGCTTCGACATCCGTTGATAAGGTAGCATATAGCTACCATTGATTACCTGCCATGACTGGACATTTGAGATCCTCTTGCCATGTCTCATCATGGTTGGTCGTGTTCCTGATCCATATATCACATGTAGGGCATGTGCGACAGTATAAACGGAATTGTAAATATTGTAACTTTCACCTGTCATGCTTGTTTCAAATATATAAGATGGCAGATTCTGCAAATTCTCCTTTCCTGTACATTGTTTTTTCCACTTTTGAGGGATTGCTCCTGGTTTGTGGATGACATAATCAAACATTTTTTCCTACCACAGTGGGAATAAGTCATCTCCTTCTGGATTCAAAGGATCTAAAGACAGGAGAAAATGGCTGAATTCTGAGACATCCTTGGTGTGTTCCCTAAAATGCAAAGCCCCATGGAAGTACTTCCAAAATTGCAATGTTTCTTTAGATCCCACCACACTAAAATCACAAAAGGAAGATAGGAGCCAAATTTTCTGAAATGATATGGATTGTCTATAACCAAGCAAGATGAACAATAAAATAGAAATAACACTGGAGTCTCCAAATAGAATGATCACTTCATCTTCCTGGAACATCTTGAAAATAAGTGGTCCCACCACTTTAATAACAAGAATATCAAAATTGAATATTTCAGGGAAGGCCAAGCAGATCTCCTTCTCCTTGAGCATTGGCATCAGAATTGAGATGAAATGTTTCCCACTGTCACTTTCAGAGGGAATAAGCCTGATCCAGTTCCACTGGAAATACAAGAGCAGCTGGACTAAACCCTCATACTGATTAAATTCATTGGGATTAATCTGGAAGAAGGAAGGGTAAACCATCCTGTCTCCTTGAGAGAAGTCAAAGCCAACACTGAGCTGGAGACAAAGAAAAGCCAAGTAGTCCAGAGTTTTAGTTTAGTTTGTTATTTTTAATAAAGAGCATTAATGGCTTTTGGCAGCATGCCCAGACCTTCAATCAGCTTGGACCAGGATTTTCACTTTTGGCCTTCTTAAAGGGGAAGGGCTGGCTTGAGTCTCTTGGCACAGTTTTCTGAGGTTTCTGGCACTGTCCTTTTTTTGGGTGCACTTCTCACAGCTCTACCACTTAGAGTAGCTCACTCTCAGTTGCAAGTAAAAGCTCTTTCCCTTCTTAAGAAGAGCCAGCTGTAAAATATTTTGCCTGGTTGTGACAGGTCAGAACAAAAGGGAAGAAAGTATTAAGCTGACACAGAAAATAAATAGTGCTGAAAAGGTGGCTAGACTGTTATGAAAGTCAGGAAGGAATTCCTCTTGACAATTACAACATTTCTGGATTATCCCATTCCCTATCTCTTTGGAGTTATACTATGTAAAAATGTATCTTTAAACATAAAATGTAAAATTGAATTCAACAAAAGGATGGATTCTCTGAGCTATATTTCCTTGATATGCCACTCATCCACCTCCAAATAACTTGGCTTGATTTTTTGCTTCTGTGTGTTTCTTTTGTTTATCTACCTGATATTGTTTCCAGTGGAGCCCTCTTACCTGTGGGACCTTGAAGATGCCGAAGATGGAGGCCATCTGCCTTGAGGATTTGGGGTTGCCGCTTCCAGTGACAGAGACCAGAGGGTCCTGCTACCACATTTATAGCCTGGAACCATTTGACAGTGTGGAGAGCAGGAAGAGGCTGATTAAGGAACTATTCCTCACAATCTGGTGATTGTCATAGATGCGGAAGCCAAGGGTGATGTTGGGGAGAAGAACCAGATTCCTGTTCACCTCTGAGACTGCAAACTTCAAGGTCAGGAACTGCTGATAGTTCTTGGGGATGGGGCTATAGTGAGAAAATCATTGAGAAACATTGAATAGCAACCTCTGTGTTGAATTTGCATTGATTTTAAATTGGAATTCTTTAAAGCAACAAGTCCCATGTTTTATTGTGTTTGTGGTTTTTTTTTAAGGGAAAACCCTGGATTAAACTTGGCTTTGTGAGATTGGAGAAAAGTCTATTCATTCATATAATGAACTATTTTCTATCCTCTGTCATCCCTCGCTTCTTCACTTTCCTGCAGTGTCTGTAATCCTTCCCACTTGTGCTTCTACAATCCAAATCAATTTGGTTCTCTTTTGGAGCAGATTCTTCAGGTCTGATAACCATTGCTGTGTATAATTGGGGTCACAGCATAGATTTCCATAGATTATTAATGAACACTATTGGTTCAAAAACTGAGTTTTTTTTTTTCCAGTATACCACTGTAGAAAATGACTGAGATTTTATTTGAATTTTCTGCCATGATTTTTTTCCAAATTAATAGTATAAACCAACTTCATTCCAAGGCTTGGGCAATTTCGAATGTTTTAGCCTTCCTCACTTTTGATGCTGTTTATCATTTTTCTGATGATGAGTTGAAAATGATTGAGAATTATGACATTTTTTTAAAAAAGGAAAAAAGAATGACATGGTGTATATTATAGGCCACCCAATCAAGGAAAAATAATAGATGTCCTTTTTGCCAACTAACTAACAAACATATGCAGGAAACACATAAAATAGTAATGGGAGACTTCAATTATCCTGGATATCAACTGGAAAACTAATTCTGCACCAAGTGAGAAATCAAATAAGTTCCTAACCAACCTAGCTGACAATTTATTGTCCAAAAGGTGGAGGGGGAAACTAGAGGGACAGCTATACTGGACTTAATTCTTTCAGAGAAGAAGCGATAGAGGAAGTTGAAACTACAGGAACCTTGGGTGAGAGTGACCATGTCATACTAGAATTCAACATAACACAAACACAAGCAATAGAACATCTTGGATTTTAAAAGAGCTGATTTTAATAAACTCACAAAGAACTTGGGAAAGAATCCATGGATGAAAATCCTAAAGGTGAAAACAACTCAAGAATCTTGGGACTCTGAAAAGTATGATCATAGAAGCTCAGACCAGCACAATACCACTGAGAAAGAAAAACAAGAAATCCAAGATGAAACCAACATGGCTGCACAAAGATCTCTCTGGCAAATTGAAAGAAAAAAAGAACAAGTACAAAAAATGGAAGAAGGACAGACAGCCAAGGAAGAATATCAGCAGACAGCCAGAATCTGCAAAGAAGTCAGGATAGCAAAGGCTCAGAACGAACAAAGACTTGCAATAAAAATCAAAGACAATAAAAAAGAGTTTCTTCCAACATATAAATTGTCGTGTCCTCGAAAATGATGCCAGGAGTCGGTGACTTCAAATCATACTCTTTTATTAATGTAGGAACCGAACTGGCGCTTTGCAAAAGGTTCGCGGCTTTTATTCCTTTAGCCGCGGCGGCCGCGGCCAATGGCACCGCTTTGAATCTCCCGCGATTCGAATAGATCAATCGCGGGAGATTCTTTGCGAGCCAATCGGCGTGGCTCGCCTGACCAATCAGAGTGCCCCACGCTTTTGGCCAATCAAAGTGCGGGGATCTCAAGAATGCTAATGAGGGGACAGAACATAAATAACAAGAAAAAAATCAAGAAAACAGTTGGTCCACTAAAAAGAGAAGATGCCAAGGAAGTAACAGGCAACAGAGAGAAAACAAAACTGCTTAACTCATTCTTTGCATCTGTCTTCACACAAAAAGAAACTGTAGCTCAACCCACCAAAAACATAACTGTAAAAGACAGACCAGAAATAAAAGTTAAAGTAAGCAAAACATTAGTAAGAGAACACCTGTCTGATCTTGATGAACACAAATCACCAGGGCCTGATGGATTACACCCCAGAGTTTTAAAGGAACTGCCAGAGGTCATCTCAGAACCACTGCACTATATCTTTCAAAAATCCTGGAGCACCTGGGAACTACCAGAGGACTGGAAAAGAGTTGATGTGGTTCCCATCTCAAAAAAGGGAAAAAAAAACCAGACCCAGGAAACTATAGACCAATCAGCCTAACATCAATTCCCGGGAAGATACTGGAAAAAATAATAAAAAAGCAGATCTGCAAACATCTAGAAACAAGTAAAGTAATAACTAGCAGTCAGCACGGGTTTGTTAAGAACAGATCATGCCAAACTAATCTTATTTCATTCTTCAACATAGTGACTAAATTAGTACACCAGCAAAATACTGTGGACATAATATATTTAAATTTCAGCAAGGCTTTCGACAAAGTAGACCACAATCTACTTCTTAGTAAACTAGAAAAAAGTGGAATAGACAGCAGCACCCCTAGATGGACTCGCAACTGGGTGGCAAACTGTACTCAATGAGCAGTCCTTAATGGATCTATTTCTACATGGAGGGAAGTAAGCAGGTGCCACAAGGTTCTGTCTTAGGCTCAGGACTCCTCAATATCTTCATTAATGACTTAGATGAGGGAATAGAAGGGGAACTTACCAAATTTGCAGATGATACTAAGCTGGCAGAAATACCATAGACTCAAGATCCAGATGGATCTTGACAGACTAGAACACTGGGCCGTATCTAACAAAATGAAATTCAATGTAGAGAAAAATAAAGTCCTACACTTAGGCAAGAAAAACCAAAAGTACACATATAGACTGGGTGAAACCAGGTTCAATAGCAGTAGCTGTGAGAGGGATATTGGAGTCTTAGTGGACAACCAGCTAAATATGAGCCAGCAGTGTGCAGCAGCAGCCAAAAAAGCTAATGCAATCCTAAATTGTATCGACAGAGAGATACAATCAAGATCAAGGGAGGTACGAATAGCACTCTATAAAGCTTTAGTAAGACCACACCTAGAGTACTGCATCCAGTTCTGTTTACCACATTATAAAAAAGATGTTGAGGCTCTAGAAAAAGTACAGAGAAGAGCAACCAGGATGATTAGGGGATTGGAGATGAAAACTATGAAGAATGGTTACAGGAACTGGGCTTGGCTAGTCTAGTGAAGAGAAGGACCAGGGGAGACATGATAGCACTGTTCCAGTATTTGGGGGGCTGTCACAGAGAGATGGGGTCAAACTATCTTCAAAAGCGCCCGAAGGCCAGACAAGGAATAATGGATGGAAACTGAACAAGGAGAGATTCAACCTGGAAATAAGGAGAAACTTTCTGACAGTGAGAACAATCAAACATAGGAACAGAAGTTACCCTCGGAAGTTGTGGGACTGCCATCATTTGAGACTATCAAGAAAGATTGGACTGCCATTTGTCAGAAATGTTGTAGGGTCTCTGTTAGGGATAACATTGTTTTACCCTAACTGGTTTAGGTAAAATAATAAATAAGTAATCATAGTTTGTATGTTAAAGTGTCTGCAACTTTAACTGTGGGATAGTAATTAAGGGAGTGGTTGTGAAAGCACTTTAAAAGAAGCAAGGCTGCAGCTTGCTCTCTCTCTGGCTTTGATGTCCCTGATTACTGCAAGGACTCAAGACTGCATTGCTCGAACGGGAGAGAAAACAAAGGACTGACTTGTAAGTGAACTGACATAGGATATTCTACACGGACTTTGCTAACTGAATATCCCTGAATGGACTGACTAAATGATACATGACTATTGGACTGTTATTTTGACTATGCTATGAACTCATAATGGAATAAACTATATTTTTGATAGCACAAGCGTATCTGTTATTTTTACTGTATGTTAATAAACATACAAGCTTAGCTCACTCATTTATCTGTGTGCCTATCTGACTAATGCTGCACATTCTGTTTAGCTTGTCTCCCTAACCCTGGTTGGGGAAACCAGGCTTAACACTGGTTATGGGCCCAGAGGCTGCAAAGTCAGTTTAACTAGGATAAGACAGATTTATGTAAAAGTGAGAGTTTGTGTTGTTATACATTACAGTAAACAAACAGCTGTGTTTTATTAATTATAGTTTTATATCCATATAAGAAAACATGGCACAAGTCAATCTACAAAGTTTGTCCCTTATATCCAAGTTGGATGGAACAAACTATGTATCATGGTCTATGAAATGTAATCTGCTTCTACGAAGAGAAGGTTTGTGGAACATAATTGAAAATCCACCAAACGTAGAAGAATGGGATCCAGAGGATGAGGAAGATAAATTAAAGATAGAAGAATTTATGCATAAAAATGAACACGCTATTTGCATTATTGCTTTAACCTTAACTGATCAACAGCTTGTTTATATCCATGGAGAGAAAACGGCTGTTGGGTGTTGGCAGAAGCTGAAGAGGATTTATGTTCGAGATAATGTTGGTGCTCACATAAATCTAACACGGAAACTTTTCAGTACACATCTCCAAACAAATGGTGATATGCTGAGTCATTTGAAAATTATGCAAAGCATTTTTCAAGAACTGCACGAGAAAGAGCTTATTTTCTCTGAACTACACCAAGTCTACATAATTCTATCTTCCCTTGATGAAAGTTATGACAACTACGTAACTTCCCTTGAAATTTTGCCAAAGGAAAGCTTAACTTTAACTGATATAACTGGCAGATTGATTGAAGAGGCCAGAAGAAGGCTTGAAAGAGATCAGTTAAGGAGGCAGCAACCTCAAAAAGAAGATAATGAATCTCCTACTGCATACGCAATTAAAAAGTGCTTTAATTGTGGAGGAAGAGGACATTTGGCAAGATTTTGTAAAAAAGCAAAACGCCAGAACGCTGGCCAGAATACTAAAAGTCATCAAAATAAAAATAAAAATTTAGAGTTAGCCATGTATACTAACGGAGCTGTAAAAAATAATTTATGGGTGGTTGACAGTGGAGCATCTCACTGTATAACAAATGATAAAAAAATGTTTTTAAAAATATCCAAGAGTACACAGCAGATATCGTTAGCCAATGGCTGGAAACTGAAAGCTAAAGGTCAAGGTATAGCACATTGTTCTTTTATAAAAGAGAATGTAAAAATGTTATATGTACCACAACTTAAGTTTAATTTAATTTCAGTTAGAATTTTGGTTAAACTAGGATATGTAGTTACTTTTAAAGGAGATAACTGCATAATTAAGAAAGAAGATAAGAAAATTACTGCATCTTTAAGAGGTGAATTATATGTATTAAATGATGATGGTTTAAAGGTGGCTAACACAATTTATGAAAATAAGAAACCTCATGATGAATGTATTCACTTGTTACATCGAAGGCTAGGGCATTTAAATTTTAAAATGCTTAAGAAAACTGTTGAATTATCTAAGGGAATAAGTTTGAAACCTTGTAATAAGTATTTGCAATGTAATGCCTGTAATCAAAGCAAAGCCAGGGTCACACCGGCTAATAGAGTTGATGGATTTACTACCAAAGAACCTTTAGAGGTAGTATTTGCAGATTTAATAGGTCCGAAAAAACCAAGTGTAGGAGGAGCTCGTTACATACTAAGCATAATGGACCATTATTCTTGATATGGGTTTTGCTATTTAATGAAGAGCAAAACTGAAACGTATCAAAATCTCTTTAATTGGATAAAATTTGCTGAAAGGAAAACTAAAAAGAAATTAGTAACTCTTATAACAGATAATGGTACGGAATTTACAAATAATAAATTCCAGAACAGACTAAGAATGTTAGGTATTCAACATAAAATGTCTGCACCATATAGGCTACAACATAATGCCTTTATAGAGAGAAGAGGCCAAACATTACAATCAATGACACGAACTATGATGTCTGATTCAGGATTACCTGACAATTTGTGGGGAGAAGCAATAATGTGTGTTAATCATATATTAAATAATGTTGTTAATTCAACAACAGGTGAATTACCATTCACATTGTGGCATGGTACAAAACCTGATTTAAGTTACATGCACACATTTGGAGCACCAGCATGGGTGCATATCCCTACACAACTTAGACACAAAGGACAGCATAGAGCTAAAAGATTATATTTTGTAGGATATACATCTAATCATAGATCTTATAGATTCTGGGAACCAGGTACATCTAGAGTTTACACCAGTGCTAGTGCTAAATTCCTAGAACATGTAGGATGGAATAGATTAGAGCAAGATTTAAATAATGAAGTAATTATTGAACCCTACAAAAGGCAGAAAGATCAGATTAGTTATAA
This sequence comes from Hydrophis major, assembly GCA_033807585.1. Classification (NCBI taxonomy): domain Eukaryota; kingdom Metazoa; phylum Chordata; class Lepidosauria; order Squamata; family Elapidae; genus Hydrophis; species Hydrophis major. The sequence goes on from CM066328.1 coordinate 3,614,465, forward strand.
GAAGAGTCCAATTAAAGAAGAAGTCCACGAAGAGCAAATAGGACCAGAACAAGAAGAAACAGTTGATCAGGAAGAGTTAGATAATCAAGAAGAGTTAATAAATGAAAGTCCACCTGTAAGTCCTGTAATACCTAGACGTACTACACGTATAACTAGACCACCTGATAGGTATCAAGCAAGTATAGTTTGCCAAGTAACTAAAGTTCCAACTAGTGTAGATGAACTTAGGATGTATCCTGCTAAGGATCAGGAGAATTGGCAAAAGGCAATGGAAAAAGAACTAAATTCATTAAAGGTAATGAAAGTTTATGAAGATGCTAAATTACCTCCAGGAGAAAAATCCATTGGGTGCAAATGGATATTTAAAGTAAAAACTGGAAATGATGGGACTGTTACCCATAAAGCTAGGTTAGTAGCTCAAGGATTTAATCAAACTGCATCTGATTACGATGAAGTTTTTGCACCAAGTCTTAAAGCAACATCTTTAAGAGCAGCATTAGTGTGGGCAGCTAAGAAAAACTATGTCATTAACCATTTAGATGTAGAAACTGCTTATCTGCATGCACCATTGCAGCACACTATATATTTAAGAAAACCAGTAGGTATAAAAGACAATAAAGTAAATAGTAATGATTGTTGGAAACTCAAAAAGAGTCTTTATGGGTTGAAACAATCTGGGTTTGAGTGGAACCAATATATTGTGAAAGAGTTAAACAATATAGGTTTTAAATCTGGTTTAGCAGATCCATGTGTGTTTAAAAGAGAAAATAATGGAATAGTGTCATTATTGTTATTATTTACAGATGATATTGCTTTGATAACTAAGACTAATAATGAAGCTAATGAGATTATATCATTATTAGCCAAAAAGATAAAATTAAAGCATTTAGGTGAAATTAAAAAGTATCTAGGATTGACAATTAACAAAACAAAAAATGGTTTTAAGATATCTCAAGAAGATAAAATTTGCCAATTAATTAAAACGTTTAAAATGGAACTTTGTAAACCGGCAAAGACTCCAATGAGTCAGGAAGTTTGCCAAACTGATGTTCAAAGTCCCAAATTTGATAAGTCTATATATCAATCTTTGATTGGTAGCTTATCATATATAAGCAATTGGTCAAGACCAGATATAGCTTATAGTGTAAATCAGCTGGCACGTTTTAATTCAGATCCACATCAATGTCATTGGCAATCATTAAAGAGAATTTTAAGATATCTTAAAGGAACAATGAACCATGCATTGTATATAGAACCAAAGGGTGATTTGATTCTTAGTGCCTATGCAGATGCAAGTTTTGCAACTGATATAAACACAAGAAAATCAACATCTGGGATGGCTATATTATTTGGTAAAACACTAATAGGGTGGAGGTCAATCAGACAACAGCATATTAGTTTGTCCACGATGGAAGCGGAATTTTCATGTCTGTCATTATTATGCACTGACTTGATTTTGTACAAACAGTTATTATTAGACATGGGTTTAACTGTTAAAGATTCTATTATTGTGTACGAGGATAACCAGGCAGCTATGAAGTTAGCTACTAGTATTGCTGTAAAAACTAGATCAAAGCATACTGACTTAAGATACTTAAATGTTAGAGAATCTGTAAAGAATGGGCTAATTAAATTGGAATATTGCATGACGGAAGAAAACATTGCAGACCAATTTACCAAAGCTCAAGGAGTAACTAAGTTTAAAGAGAGTTGTAACAAATATGATTTAAAGATGTAAATAGTTATATTTATATTATTATTTAACCTAAAAGGGGAGAATGTTAGGGATAACATTGTTTTACCCTAACTGGTTTAGGTAAAATAATAAATAAATAATCATAGTTTGTATGTTAAAGTGTCTGCAACTTTAACTGTGGGATAGTAATTAAGGGAGTGGTTGTGAAAGCACTTTAAAAGAAGCAAGGCTGCAGCTTGCTCTCTCTCTGGCTTTGATGATCCCTGATTACTGCAAGGACTCAAGACTGCATTGCTCGAACGGGAGAGAAAACAAAGGACTGACTTGTAAGTGAACTGACATAGGATATTCTACACGGACTTTGCTAACTGAATATCCCTGAATGGACTGACTAAATGATACATGACTATTGGACTGTTATTTTGACTATGCTATGAACTCATAATGGAATAAACTATATTTTTGATAGCACAAGCGTATCTGTTATTTTTACTGTATGTTAATAAACATACAAGCTTAGCTCACTCATTTATCTGTGTGCCTATCTGACTAATGCTGCACATTCTATTTAGCTTGTCTCCCTAACCCTGGTTGGGGAAACCAGGCTTAACAGTCTCCCGCTTGGGTGGGGGTTGGACTGGATGACCTACAAGGTCCCTTCCAACTCTGATTATCTGTTATCTGTAAATTTATTGACTAAATTAACATGCCACCCATCTCATTAAGTACATCTCACTGCCATAAAAAGGAAGGGGTCAAGTTATTTTCCAAAGAGGAAGACATGAAAGAATGGATGGAAACTAAACAAGGAAAGAAGCAAGCTGGAACTCAGGAGAAACTTTCTAACTGTGAGGATAATTAACCAGTAAGGACAGCTTGCACATTCTTCATCACTGGAGGTTTTCAAAAATAGGAATAGTACTTAGACTTATATACCACTTCACAGGGCTTTACAGCCCTCTCTAAGTGGCAGCTTACAGATCCATCATGTTGCCCCCAACCATCTGGGTCCTCATTTTATCAACCTTCGAAGGATAGAAGTCTGAGTCAACCTTGAGCCATTCAGAATTGAACTCCTGGAGTGAGCAGTAAGTTCGCCTGCAGTACTGCATCCTAACCACTGCACCACGACAGCTCTGGTGAACTGTACTTGCTGCTTGTCTCAAATTGTCTAGGGTCTCCTGCTTGAGCAGGGACAAGAAGACCTCCAAGGTCTCTCCCAGCTTAGGAGCTTAGGAGCTGGAGCTTGATTGAGAAAAGTACAAAGATTTGAACTGCACAAGGATGTGCAAAGATTACTGGAACAAGTATTTCTGAAAGAAGTCTTTGAATCTAAAACAAAGCAAACCATCATCTATACCTTTCTGCTGCAGGTGAAACTTACATCAGTGTATACAAAATTTTGGATGGGTCTTTATTAAAGTCTGGGGTGTTGGAATGATGAATGCTTGTCAGGAGAAAATTCCCACCAATAATGAGATCACCGGGCCTGTAATATTCTTGCTGAATCTGGAAAGTGTTTGCCAATACACCTCTTTTTGACATCTTCTTTTTGAGTTTGAATGCAGGGTCATAAGATTTAGGTGTATGGTCGGTTGTGTTTAGTTTTAATTTAATTTTTTTTTCTTTTAGTGGTGTTTGTCCAGATTTACTTGTGGAAGAGCACCTCATTTCGTTGCACCCGCTTGCGAGTGTAATGACAAATAAACTCTTATGTCTTATGTCTTCTCACCATGAGCTGGAGGTAGGAGCCAGAAGAGTAGCAGCAGTAGCAGGGGAGGCAGCCCAGCCATTCTTGTCATTTTCCTTCCAACATCAGAAGTCAAGGCTTGTGTATAAGCTGAGGCCAGTTAAGTCTCACCAAACCCAGAAATTAGTTCTTTGAAAGACAAGGTAATGTGACATATGACATAACCCTGCCCCAGCAGGAAACACCAGAGAATAAAGCAGGTTTATCCAATAAGACTTTTATGGGTTGAGCTCCACAAGGAATTCATTGAGAATTACAGTTCTTTGAATAATTGCAAGGAAAAGCAGTATCCTTTCCACTTAGCATTACATTTTGCATTTGCACCAGGAAGGGAAAAACTTGTTTATTTCTCTTGTAATCCACAGTGCAGATAGACTTGAGAGTTAAGGTGAAGTTGATTATTTGACATACAGTACATGAAACTGAGCAACCAGCAGCCAGTGGAGGGATAGATTGAGCCCAAACCCCTGATTTTCAAGATGCCTCAATGAGGCATTTTTTATTCAATGTCATAATCCATAATGACATTGATCAAGCCGAATCAAACTACTCAACCACATTTTTGAATGATTGTGTTTAGTTTGCGCCCATAATAGATCTCCTGGTTATGGCCAAGGCGATCTTGATTCAGTATTCTCTTTCAGCATGCCCAACCATATGTCTCTGCATTGACTACAAGTGGGAGAAACACACCCCTCACTCACTATTGTTCTTTTATCCTGCCACTATGCAGGCATATGGCCAGGGGTGGGATTCAACCAGTGTAACAATAGGTTCGGTGAGCTCGCACATGCACCGCATTTGAAAACCGCCCTTTTCTGGCTTTAAATCTTACCTTCTGTGCCATGCAAATCAGCTGGGCTGCAAAACATGTAAATAAAGGACAGACTAGGGCAGGGGCAGGTGGGCGGGGCCAACTAATCGCCGGAACTACTGGTTTGCCTGAACTGGGCCATACCAGCTGAATCCCACCCCTGCATATGGCTCACAACTCACACTAAATCATCAAGACTGATCACCCTCCCTTTCCAAAGATTTCTCTAATTTCCCCATCAGAGGTTAGTTAGTAGTTGCTAATACATCTTCTGAGCTGGACTTCATTTCTTTCCCTTTTGGTTTCAAATGTTTTCCTGCTTAACCAAATAGCTTCTTCAGTCTGAGCAATTTGGTTAGTGCAGTGTTTCCCGACTTTCTCGGGTTTTGGTGGCCAGGCTGAGGGTGGGTGGGTGGGAGGGAAGAGGGGATGGTTTTGTGTGATGGGCAGGCAAACACACATGCACAGCTTTATTTCTATGAGTGGCACATGTGAGAGTGGAGCTGTGAGTGCTGGTGGCTGCTGCTCACACCAGTGAGGCTGCAAATGCAGGGCCCGCTGCATGTGTGAGGTTGGCTGCACATGTGTGCATGCATGCTAGCCCACCTCTCACACTGCCCTGTTGCAAATAGGCCTTGGCATGGTAGTGGGCTGTGGCCCACAGGTTGGGGACCCCTGGGCTAGTGGGATCCCATATATGTCCTCCAGAATAGTATCATTTTTCTCTTCCTGTCAGGTCCACCATCATGTCCTGCCATTCTGTTGAAGTGGGGGAGGAAGGCTTGCTCACATTTTTTGCATGCTTTTACTTTTTCTGTTACTGCTTGGGAACTAGGGAGGAGAATTGTCTTCAGAGATGGAGCGGACTCCCTCCCAGTCAGTTCCAGCATGGTTCCAAGGCCATCATGCCCTGAAAGTGACCTGTTATCTGCCTAGCACCTCATCATTCTCAAAACATTCTTGTGGCATCACATTGGCAGCTGGTGTACTGGTCAGGGGGAGTTGGGTTTTGGTAAATGGAAGAATTGCTTTATGCTTTGCCCAGGATATTCAGAGTCCACCTGAATTTACTGTCACCACTTCCTCTCAGTAAAAGTTCTTGTGATACAATCCAATGGAGTCAAGAGCCATGCTTTCCTGAGGGACCAGCTGGGGCAGATCCTTACAGTTATCCCGAATAAGCTCATCAATTGATTAAATAGATTTGGGGTGTAAATGTTCCAATGCCCAAATTTCCCCCCTAGGTGGGTCATTAAGTGAAACCCCACTGGTGAACTTGTGAAATTGGGCCTTTATCAAATCAGCATCTGGATCCAACAAAGGAACAGCAAACAGAGCTGAGATTCAGTATAACCTGGTCATTCCTTACATGGCTGGTATATTGAAAAAATTAAAACGGATATTTGTAAAACACCACATGTTTCAAAGTTGGAACATTTATACCCCAGACTTGGGTAAGCAACAACACATTTCAAACCAACAGGAAAAGGGAAAAGAAAAATCCAGTTGCCATGACTCTATTTTTATGGAATGGAATTGAAATGAACGGAATACTTTATTTGGCCAGGTGTGATTAAAATAGAACAGAACAGAACAGAATAGAATGACAGAGTTGGAAGAGATCTTGGAGGTCTTCTAGTCCAAATCCACAGGGGGTACATAAATAATTACTGTTCTTGTGATAATTGCAAGGAAAAGCAATTGTCATGCCCAATTAGCATTAAATTTTATTTGCACACCAAAAGGGGGAAAACATTGTTATGTCTCTGTTATGTTATGTTATGTTATGTAAAAACATTGCATGATTCAGTTGGCAAGGAATTTAATATAATATAATGTGATGCTTGAACACTAAGTTCAAGTACTAATACCACTCTATGAAGCCTTAGTAAGACCACACCTAGAGTAGTGCATCCAGTTTTGTTCACGACATTATAAAAAAGATGTTGAGACTCCAGAAAAAGTACAGAGAAGAGCAACCAGGATGATTAGGGGACTGGAGGTTAAAACATACAATGAATGGTTGCAGGAACTGGGCTTGGCAAGTCTAGTAAAGAGAGTAAAGAGTAAAGGGAGACATGATAGTGGTCTTCCAATATTTGAGGGGCTGCCACAGAGAGGAAGGAGTCAAGCTATTTTCTAAAGTGCCTGTAGGTCAGACAAGGAATTATGTATGGAAACTGATCAAGGAGAGATTCAACCTGGAAATCAGGAGAAACTTTCTGATGGTGAGAACAATCAACAAATGGAATAGAAATTGCCCTTGGAAGTTGTGAGAGTGCCATCACTTGAGACTTTCAAGAAGAGATTGGACTGCCATTTGTCAGAAATGGTGTAGGGTCTCCTGCTTGGGTGGGGGGTTGGACTAGATGATCTACAAGGTCCCTTCCAACTCTGATTATCTGTTATCTGTAACAATGGGAAAATATGCGGGTGAAGGGTTTAACATTTACATTAAATTATAACTTAAAAGAGAATTTTTATAAGAAGATGTATTGCTGGTATTTAACACCAGATAAGCTGATAAGATGTATAAAGGTATGTCAAATGAATGTTGGAAGTGTAAAAATAAAGAAGGGATGTTGCTAACCCATTCCTGACCCACCAAAGGGTCTGGAGATAGGAACTCCATACCATACAAAGGAAGGTTTGAGACATTCCCTGTCAAAGTGAATGTCTCAAAGTGAATGTCTCAAACCTTCCTTTGCATGGTATGGAACATGTATGCACAATGATTTATGAGTTGACATGCTTATCATCATGTATATTTAGAAGTACATAGCCCTTTAACTTTCCAAATAAACAATTTCTAAGCATTTCATGTATAGTTATCTGTAAGTTCAATAAACAAGCAAGAGAATATAATCCTCCCTAATCAATAATGATATATTCCATTTATTTTCACCTATTTTCCTTCCTTTCTTCCATCCCTCAGTTCATCTTTCCTTCATTATGGTAAGAAAGAATAAAATTAGTAATAACAGTAATATTCATTTCACAGAATTGTATTTATTAATAATGCATGTCTCTCTACTAATTTAATAGAGAGTAAAACAACGTGGTTAATTGAAACTCTAGGATTTTTAAAAACTCTAATAGTTTATTTAATGAAAAAATAATAATTTGGAAATCAGCAAAGATTTGAAGCAATAAACATGCTTAAAACACTGATAGTGAATCCAATTCAATACATATTAACTTTAACCCCTTTGATTAAAATAAATAATGTAGGAAACTTTTTCCCCCCAAGTTGATTACTTTGGCCCCATTGAGGACAACAGGAGTAAGTGAAAAATACAAGGGTTATTGTTGCTGATTCTTTGTATTCACTCACATAATGGAATTTCAAATTATTTCATAGAGAAGCTCCTCTCTCATGTCATCATTTTAAGAAATCAGATGAAGTATAAAAATGCCCCAAAGTCAGAATAAGTTCCCAATCTCTGCATAAATCAGAAACTGTTGTGCCTCATTATATTTTCTCTACAATTCAGATTGGGCATAAGTAGAATAATATAGCATTAGTTAGAGATGTTTGTTCTTCATCATATTTTCTCTACAATTGAGATGGGGCCTCAGTAGGATAATGTAGCATTTAGGGAAAAAGATGCAAGCCAAGAGACCAGCCCCAGAGACCAAGATGGAGAAGATCTCCACAGCCACCATGGACTTCCCTTTAGTGCTCAGGTAGGTTGGGAGGAAAGTAATCCAAACACTGCAAAAAATCAGCATGCTGAAAGTAATGAACTTGGCTTCGTTAAAGCTGTCAGGCAATTTCCTAGCCAAAAAGGCTATGATAAAACTCACAAGGGCCAGGAAACCCAGGTAGGCAAGGATGGCATAAAACATTGAAGCTGAACTTTCCTGACATTCCAAAATGGCCTCTCCTACCAAGGAGTGGAAATCAAAGTTTGGAAATGAGGGAGAGGTTATGAGCCAGGTGGCACATAGAACTGCTTGAATCAGGGGACAGGCTGTGACAATGGAGTTGGTCAGAGGTTTTCCTAAGAGTTTCCTTGCCCTGTTCTCTGGCTTGGTGGCCATGAAGGCCAAAACCACCATGACAGTTTTTGCCAAGACAGAGGAAACTGCAAGGGAAAAGAGAATAGCAAAGGCAGTTTGTCGAAAGAGACAGGTGAGCTTCCTGGGTCGACCAATGAAAAGGAAGGAACAGAGGAAGCAGAGCAGGAGGGAGACCAGGAGGACATAGGTGAGATCTCGGTTGTTGGCCTTGACGATTGGTGTGTCACTATGCTTAAGGAAAATTACCAGAACTCCGAAGGTGATCATGGAAAGAGAAAGTGCAAAGGAACTTAAAGCATATCCCAGGGAGTCTTGATAGGAAAGGAAGTGGATCTTCTTGGCAATGCAGTGGTCCTTGACCTTGTTAGGATATTGGTCTTCTGGGCAGGGATCACAGGAAGCTGCATCTAAAATCAAGATAAAGTGATAAGATTGAAGTTCTTAGTCTTTGTCTAAGGATTTCAGGGGCTTCTGCCACAACCATTATCCTTCACTCAAGAATACCGTGACTGTCCCACTGAGCACATTATGGACATCATAGAGAGAAAATCCTTCTTCATTGATGATGAAACTGAGAATAGGTTAGCCAAAGAAAAGATTCTGTTCAACTCCAGTTGGCCTGGTCAGTTTGCCCTGGAAAGAAAGACCAGTCATTGACAACTTCCATGACTACTGAGGCTTTCAGTGTGAGAGAAATTGCCAGGTGTACTTTTCCACACTTGCTTCTGCATAGCAGTGGCAGGAGAGGAGAGCAGTGTTGAGTGAAGGGTGTGTTTCTTCTGCTTGTACTCTAGGTAGAGACAGCTGGTTGTGTATTGTTCTGATTGAGGCTTCCAAGATCATGAAGAAGACTCCTCCTCCCATTTATTTAGGCTAACGTGAATTCCTCTCCAGAAAAGTCCCAGCAAATAGTCTTTCATGAGATTTCACAACTACAGACCTTTACTGGGCTTTGAGAATTGCCAGGCCAATATCTTCCAAATGCCATGCTGTAGCAGTGATTACTTGGCAAGAAGTCAGGAACAGATCTTCACCCTAATGAATTGAACTAATTGTCTCCTGCAAACTCCACTCCCCTTTCGCTCCTCTTTATTCTCTATGGGAGAGGCCATTCACCATCCACCTGAGCCTTTACTCCCAAGTTCACCCTCATTCCTTAATTGTTCCCTTCTCCTGGCAGCTCTGCACATGAGCACACTGAGAACAGGCTCCAGCTTTTCTTCTACCCCACTGAACTCTGACTCCAAAGGCAGCTGATAATTGTCAGATGGCCCTGGCCCTATCTCTGCCTCCGACACAGAGCCCTCGTCAGAGTCTTCCCCTGACTCCAGGACTGACCCATGTTCCTCCCCAACCTCCTCACTGTCCAAGTCTGCCACCAGCTCCACTGGCTGCTGGCAGGCCACAATATGTATCTTTAAAGATAACACTGGAGGAAGGTGGCTTTGATCAGAACCAAGGGAACTATTCTGGATTCAGAGTAAACCTCAGCATTCAAAACTGTGTTTTAATAGGTTGATTAAGCTCGATCAATGTCATTGTGGGTACTGTGCAAACCCCTGAAACTATCATAAGCTGTATATAACTTTCACATCTCTTCCCCTTAAGGAAAAATGGTTATGTTTATTATTTTTTTCTTAGCAGATAAACCTGGCAAGGAAGAACATGCAAAAAAGCAACACAATCTTTCTTACTGGTAGAGGTCCTTTGACTATAGGGTTAAATGTGCTTGCTGGTTCATTCATTCAGATATAGATTAACAGAGTTAAAAGGGACCTTGTAGGTCATCTGGTCCAACCCCTTGACCAAGCAGGAGACCCTACAGCATTTCTGATGAATGGCAGTCCAATCTCTTCTTGAAAGCCTCCAGGGATGAAGTTCCCACAACTTCTGAAGGCAACTTCTGTTCCATGGGTTGATTGTTCTCACTGTTAGAAAAATTCCTCTTTATTTCTAGGTTGAATCTCTCCTTGGTCAATTTCCATCCATTATTCCTTGTCTGGCCTTCAGGTGCTTTGGAAAATAGCTTAACCTAATTTTTTCATGGAGTTTTTCAATTAGGAAGAAATCTTCCTGGTCTCTGCCAGGAAGGGTAGAATTCAATGAATCTTTATTTTTAGAGCTGCAAAATTGTCATAAATGCAAATCTACATTAGGAAGATGGGCGTGTTGGTTTGCACAACTGATTTGCTACCTCATGTTCTCTTTTTCTCCTATACTTCCTCATTTCTGTTGGAGAAACTTCTTGACCAACTTGCCTGTTTGATTAGAAATGGTCCCTTCTGGGCAAGAAACACATCCATAGCAACAAGTGGGTTTCTCCTCTGCAACTTTCTTGGCTTGACCTGGAAGGCAATGCTTCACACAACGGGAGAAAGGCTTTGTCTGAAATGATAGCAAGATTAGCTTTGAGATAGAGACATTAGAAATGTTCAGCTTGGCTTCAGGGTCTATGTAAAAGGAGCCCATCTTTTTCCTTCCCCAAATCCTGATAAGGGTTTTCACCATAACAGCCTGTTTCATCCTCTCAGCTTTCCTTAACCCTGGAAGAAGTATCTAGTCCCCACCTGGTTAGTCCACACAATGGCATCAGGATCAATAGCGAAATCTGCACCTGAAGGAATTTCCGGATCAACCCATCCGACTTTCTGCCGAAGGATCGTCTTATTTGCAAAGATGACCCAGTTTAGGATGTCAAATCCTGCATATTTCATTCCATGATCTGAAAAGAGGACTTCATCCCCAGCAGTGTTGTTAAAATGGATATTTCCCAAGAAAGTGTGGATCTGAAATTGCAAACCAAAGAAACACAATCTCAAAATTGCAAACCAAAGAAACACAATCTCAAAGGTGCTTTTTTTTCAAGAGGCAAAATGGACTTTCTGGTATTTCTTTGAAGACGTTTTGCTTCTCATCCAAGAAGTTGCTTCAGCTCTGACTGAAGATGGAAGGATTGGTACTCCTTGAAGCAGTGGTGGGATTGAAAAATTATTACCACAGGTTCTGTGCATGTGACTTGGTAGGCGTGGTGTGGCTTGGTGGGCATGGCAAGGGAAGGTTACTGCAAAATCCCATTCCCTCTCACCCACTAACCTGCTTTCCAGCTCCGTTCTCTTGTGCAGGGAAAGAATACCCAGTCAATCAGTTGGGACTCAGGAGGCAGAGAATAGATGGGGGAGGGGCAGTCAGAGATGGTATTTGCTGGTTATCTGAACTATTTCCACTCCCAGTTCCCTAGAACTGGTCAGAACTTGCTGAATATCACCTCTGCCTTGCAGACAGCTGGTCATTTGCATTCTTTTAGTGAGTCATTAAGGTCACCTGGAGATTTACTTGTGTCATCAGGGTCCCCTGAATGGTGCAAGTGGGTGTGGAGTCTTATTGGAACTGTTGAAAGGACTATGTTGTAGATTGGAGATAGATGGTGTCATGTCCATCTCCTTCTGTTGAGAGAGGACTGTTCAACTTTGACATAGATGGCCTCTTTGATCTTTCTTTCAAGCTAGTGGCCTTCTCTGTCCAAAATGTGGACTTTGCTGTCTTCAAAAGAGTGGCCTGTGTCTTTTATTTTATTTTATTTGTTTGTTTTAAATGCAGATGGAATGCTGAATCTAGTCCTGATGCGTTTTTCTCCTATGTTGTGCCATGCATTTGTGAAGGGATGTTTTGTTTCCCTAACATACAGATATATACAGGGATCACTGCTTTGTACTGAATATACCATGTTGCTCAGTTTGTGTCTGGGTGCTTTATCTTTTCGGTGGACAAGCTTCTGCATTAATGTATTCTTGGGTTTGAAGTGTGCACATATGTTGTGTTGGCTGGAGATGCTCCTGAGCTTTTCTGATATGACTGCAATGTATGGCATGACAACATTGCTTTGTTTATTGTTTTCTTCATTATCTGTTGTGGAGGAGCTGCTGTAGGGTCTTTTTTGAACTTTGGTAAGTGCATGGCACAACATAGAAGAACAAACTTGCTAAAAGAATGCAAATGTCCAGCTGTCTGTGAGGGAAATGTCCATTTCCCACCATCCAGTCAGACTGAAGAAGCTTCTTGGATGAGAAGGGAAACGTCTTCAAAGAAAACTCAGAAAGTCCAGCTGCCTTTTGAAAAAAGCACCTCTAGGAAAACTATGATTGAGAATCTCCATAGACAAGAAAGAAAAAGAGCAACTAAGATGATAAAGGGCCTGGAGACACACACACAAAAGTATAAAGAATGGTTGCAGGAATTGGCCGGTCGCGGAAAAGAAGGACTGGGGAGAATATGATAGGAGTTTTCCAGTATTTGAGGGGCTGTCAGAAAAAAGAGAGGGTCAAGTTATTTTTCAAAGTACCAAGAGGCAAGACAAGAAGCCCTGGATGGAAACTAATCAAGGAGAGAAGCAACTTAGAACTAAGGAGGAATTACCTAACAGTGAGAACAATGGACCAGTGGAACAACTTGCCACCAGAACTTGTGGGTGCTCCATCACTGGAGGCTTTTATGAAGAGACTGGTCAGCCATTTGTCTGAAATGGTATAGAGTCTCCTGATTAAACAGGGGAAGGGGCAGGGGGGCCTGACTTGTTTCCCTTACGAAACTTCTGCTGACCAGAAATTTCTGTAAATTTCATGATATGAGATTTAAATAAAAGGGGATGAAAGTAGCTGGAGCAAGGTCTTCAGACTTGACAGCTTTAAGACTTATGGACTTCAACTCCCAGAATTCCTGAGCTAACATGACTAGAGGAGGAATTCTGGGAGTTGAAGTCCACAAGTCTTGAAGCTGTCGAGTTTGAAGATCCCTAAGCTAAAGAAAAGGCGAGGCAATGGAGATCACAGGCAAAAGTTTTTAAAATCCTAAAAACAGTGCAAAGTGAATATAGGCAAGAGAAGGAAGGACTCATTGGCCAGAAGGGAAGATGTGAAGGTGAGAATTACCTGCCAGGGCTTCACACAAAGTAGGTGTGGTTTATTTCTGCCCCTCTTCAATGCCCATTGTAATTCTGATATATATGCATCATGTAATGCATGTGCCACAGAATAGGCAGCATTGTAGATGCTGTAGCTGAAACTGGTCATCTTTCCATCAAAGACGGATGCTGGGAGGGTGTCCAGATTCTCCTCCCCGGTGCAAACCCTTCGGCCATCAGGTGAGTCTAGACCTGCCTTCAATACCTGACAGTCAAATACAACTTCCCACCATTCGGGGAGAAAGACATCTCCATGGGGTTCATGTGGATTCAGAGTCCAGAGATAATCTTTGAATCCTGGCACCAGGTTTGTGGGGACTGTCAAAGACAAAGCACCATGGAGAGTTTTTAATTTCCCCCACTCATAATGATAGCCAAAAGCTGAAAATTCCCATTGGGTCAGGATCCAGACCTTCTCAAAAGTAGCATCATTCTCTTCTTCATAAAGGGATAGGGACACTATTAGTCTGTGTAGTGCATTAGAATCCCCCGAGACAATCACAACTTGAGCATCGCTGTTCAGAATGGTCGAAAGCAAACGTATCTCATTTATGTGCAATTCATTGAACATTGTGAAACGGGGTATGATTTGTTTCACAAATTGTACGCAAATGTCATTCTGGGCCAAGGTGGCATCAAAAATTTGAATGAAATGGTCACTGCTCTCGGACTTCTGAACAATAATCCCAATCCAGTTCCACTGGAAAAACAGAAGGAGCTGGACAATGGCTGTATTCTGTAGGTGATACTGGGGATCGATCTGGTAGAAGGTGGGGAACTGGCTCTTATCGCTCAAAACAGGATCTGAGCAGCGGTAACCTAACTGAACAGAGGGTGTAGATGGAGGAAAAGGAAAAAAAAATAAGCAAGGAAAATAGTACCTGTATTTTTTAATATGTTTTATCAATACATTTTTATATCCCATAAAAATTCCATATTTATCCGAACAGCGTGTTGTCTGGAGACAATTAGTTTTAAATGGAAATGCAATATTAATCAACGTTAATCATAATAATGAGCATAACAAACATATTAGTAATAATTGCAAAATAGTAATACAATTAGTTTATCAATTTAGCAATTTTCAATACAAAAGTTTTTATTATCTTTTGGATCTAATTAGTTTCTAATCCCTGACTCTTTTAGTTAACCATTGGTAAAACAAGTCCCATGTCAAGAAATATTCTGTTTCTTCCTTTTCTTTTATTTTAAGTGTTAATCTATACATCTCAGTACATTCTAATATTTTTAATAACACTTTCATCTGTAGGAATCTCTTCATTTTTCCATTGTTGTGCAAACACAATTTTTGCTGCTGTTACATGTAAAATTAAATATATTTTCCCTTTGTCATAGTGTTCTGGTAATATACCCAACAAGAATATATCTGGTTTCAAATCTATATGTAGTTTATTATTTTTTCTAACCAAGTATTTTTTTGGTACTAACTTCAGATAATCTAGGTTAGCAGGATATCCAATCTAGGCCCTCATCCCCACAATCTTGTATCTTCATGAGATGTTTTCTATCAGTCACAGAATTGGATCTGTGAGCTTGTGGCAGCAACCACACAAGGCAGAAGTCACTGCCTTACATCTGTATTCCCCCTTTTATCATGTTATGTGTCCAAGTACCTGAGAAATCTTGAACTTTTCAAACATGGTTGCCATCTGGTACGAGATTCTGGAGTTGAGACCTCCAAGGACAGAGAGAAGGTTGCCCTGTGTGTCACACTTATAGTTAGGAAACACTTTTCCCCGGCTGGAGAGCAGAGACAGGCTGACGTCTTGGGCCATGCTTGCATACTGGTTCTCTTCGTAGATGCGGAAACCCAGGGTAATGTTGGGGAGAAGCTGTGGCTCTTTGTTGATCTCCTGGATGGCAAATGCCAAAGCCAGAATGTGTTGGTAGTTCTTGGGGATAGGTCTTTGTTGCAAGTGTTGGAGGACAAAAATTAGACAGGAGCAGGAGGGAGATGTTTATTTTGTTAACAAAGTATTATCAGGATTCTAGGAGTTAATCATTGAACAGATCGATACAAATTAGTTGATTTATATTGATGGTGTCAGAATACAGGGTTACAGAAAACAGTCAGTTGGACTTGTTACTGTTGTCAATGGTGTATGACAAAGCCTCTTCTTCTTTCAACAGTACATTTCAGTGAGATGATGCATACGTTATGATTTACAGAATGAGCTGTAATTCAAGTCAGTGCTGACTTTTCCAAAATGAACATTTCAGTCCAGTTAAAGAAATCTGGCTTATTATCTTGCTAATAGGACCACATCTGGAATACTGCTTCCAATTTTGGTCACCAAATTACAATAGAGAGGTTGAAACTTTGGAAAAAGTGCAAAGAAGAACAACCAAGATGTTTAAAGTCCTGGAGACAAAAACTTATGAAGAACGGTTGCAGGAATTGGGTTTGGCCAGTCTAGAGAAAAGAAGAAATAGGGGGGACAGGATAACAGTCTTCCAGTATTTGAGTGGTTGCCACAAAGAAGAGGTCAGCTTATTTTCCAAAGTACCAGAAGGCAAGACAAGAAAAACAATGGATGGAAACTAATCAAGGAGAGAAGCAATGGAATTAAGGAGAAACTTCCTAATAGTGAGAACAATTAACCAATGGAAAAGAAGTTGCCTTCAGAAGTTGTGGGGGCTCCATCACAAGAGGTTTTTAAGAAGAGACTGGACAGCCACTTGTCTTAAAGTGTTTAGGGCCTCTTGCTTGTGCAGGGGGTTGGACGAGAGGATCTCTGGAGTCCCTTCCAGCTCCATTCTGATAGATAGATTGATTTATAAAGCTACATACTTTATCATACCCAGTCATGGAAACCTTTACAGGCTGTCAACTTCTGTCTTACATTCTGAAGCACTTTTTCCCAACATGGCACACTTCACCTTTCACATGATCAGATAACTTTACAATAAGGAAACTTTATGAATCCAATAAATTAGATTAAATTGAATGCCTGAGAAGTTTGGCTTTTTCTGGCTAGAAATGAATAATACCTCTGGATGGCCCTCCTTTAAAAAGTGTCCTTTCAGATGTCTTGAAATTAATTAATTAATTAACAATTAATTATTATACTTTTAGATGATGTATTTCGCAAGAACAGTTCTCCACTTCTCTATTCATTGCAGAATACCTTATGCCACCAGACTTGAAATTCTAGACCTAGACAACCTAAAACTGCACTGCCTTCGGTCCGATCTAAGTATAGTATATAAAATCATACATTGCAATGTCCTGCCTGTCAATGAATACTTCAGCTTCAACCATAACAACTCAAGAGCACACAATAAATACAAACTCAAGGTTAACCGTGCCAAACTTGATTGCAGGAAATATGACTTCAGCAACAGAGTGGTCAACGTCTGGAATATTCTACCTGACTCTGTGGTTTCTTCCCCAAACCCCAAAAACTTTAACCTTAGACTGCCTACTATTGACCTCATCCCTTTCCTAAGAGGTCTGTAGGGGGCATGCATAAGCACACCAATGTGCCTACTATCCCTGTCCTTTTGTTTCTTTTTATTTTTCTTATATGTATCCATTTCATATATTGATAACTATGTTTATACTTATATCTGTTATTTTACAATCACTTGACAAATACATACATACAAACATGCATGCATACATACATACATACATACATACATACATACATACATACAGAAATGGGGTAAGATTACTGAACTAGCCTGTAGATTCTGGAAGAAGTTAGATCCATTGATGTCGAAGTATCCAGAATTAATGGGAGAGTAGTGAGAAGCTAAGACTTGGTGTGACAAAAGAAAGTCCTTTTCTACATGAAATGTAGCATTACAAGCCATCAGAGTAATGAGATGGGAAGATGAATTTAGTCCAGCTATAAAGATAGAGAACCCTAGCATTATTTCTCCACAAGTTCAGCCCAAATTGTCATCTTGACAAAGTGTACTTTGCCTTCAGGAATATGGAGAAAAAGTTGACTTTTATTCAATGTGACAAGCTGTTCTTCACCACTGAAGAGCCAAAGGACTTGAGAAGGTAATCAGAGGGAAATTGATTCATCAATTAGAATCAATGTGCCTAATTAAGAAGGAACACCAACAGAGGTTAAGTGGGATTTTAATCTTCAAGACTGCCATTCCCACATTGCCCTAAGAAAAAAAAAAGACCATCAAGGGAAACACTTACAGAGAAAGGACATCCCAATCACCAGGAGGCTCCTGTGGGAGCTGTAGTACGATAGTAATGGAGAGAGGTAGGTTTCCACCAATAATGAGATCTCCAGGTCTATAATAGTCTTTTTGTTCTTGGAAAGGTCTCCTCCAGAAACAGTTTGGCCTCAGGTCCATCTGCACAGCTGCAGGCAAGGTCCACAGCAACACTAAAAGCCAAATCATTGGCCACTGAAAGAGACCTTCTTCTAGATCAATCTGACAAAGAATGTTGCAGGGAAAGTGATGCTCTGGTGACTTCAGAGGACTAAAGTGACACTTTAAGTCTTCAGGATGAGCATCCATCTCAGCTGCAACTCTCAAGGGACTTGGCCATATTATTTGAAGCATGCAAAATAAACATGTTTTGACCAGACACAAATCTCTTTATGCTTAGGGAGGGTTAACCTCTGGAAATCCACTGAGATGAAGTAAGAATTACTGGTGTTTTATGAATCCTGGGAGAGAGATATGTCCATAGAATTCTTCCAAAGTCATGTGGGAGAATTATCCCCATAACTTTGGAGTCCATGGCATTTTGACAAGAGAGGAAAAAAACTATTTCTGCAACCAGAGTTGTGCCTCTGACTGTGAAATATGCAACTGTAATCGGAGAGGAATGCAAATTTAGAGTTGAAAGCAAACTTGGGGAATCAGCCAGTTCAATTCTCTTAATGTAGGATCTAATTGGAGCAAACTCTTTAAAATCTATTTGGGATTGATTGCTTTTGCTGTGATTACCAAACCCTTTGTCAACTGAAGCTGGCCTGACTGAAGGCCATCTTGGAGGCTTCAGTATTGCCAAAATGGTGCTGAGGGATGAGGGGGGGGAAATAGAAATAGATGGGGTTTTGTAGAGAAGGCAAAATAGTTTCCCCTGAGAACCAAGGACATTCTCACAGGTGGCTGAAGAAAGGAAGAGTTGCCAAGCAACTGGACAACAACTTGATTGGATCATGTGACTGATTGTTTGGGAAAGGGGGAAAACTTTTAATTAGGTGAAAACCATGGGAACCTTTAGAGTTGGTTTTCACCAGTTTGTGCCAATATGATATGCCCAATAAACCTATTTGAGGAACTCTTGGAGTTCTCTTTGCTATGGGTGTATTACTTGGAATCCTGACACCCTTTTCATACCAAGAACTGGAACAACCCACCATGGCCTTTGTCCTAGTGGTGTTTCCCAAACCAGTCAATGAAGATGTGTTTCAGCTATGATGTACCAAGATGGTTTTTAATAATCACACAATTTCTTCTTTCTTTTATGGCTTAGTTGTATTCTGCCCAAACTCTCTCTTATTTGAGTAGGTCACCAATATTTTAAATTAACTATTTCAAAACCAATCACTTTGACCGATGGATGATTTTCTAAGGACCAAATCCAGACCACTGTTCTGCTCTACATAATTCTTCAGTCCCAAACCTTTGAACCAAAAGGGGTTAACTTTTTTTGAGTGACAATTTATTTATTTGTTTGTCAAACATGTACAAGAAAACAAGCATAGGTATGAACAGAAACATGAACAAAGGAAGTAACTACAAATAAATGGGGACAGTAAGACCGGGACAGTAGGTACACTGGTGCCCTTAGACACGCTCCCTTTATGGACCTCTTAGGAATGGGGTGAAGTCCATGGTAGATGCTTGATGTTGAAGCTGGGAGGGTTTGAGGCTGTAACAATGGAGTCAGGTAGAACATTCCAGGCATTTACCACTCTATTGTTGAAGTCGTATTTTCTGCAATCAAGTTTGGAGCTTGAGTTTGCATCGATTGTTTGCCCAATCATCAATTATAATACACAATCCTCACCCTTCCAGACCAAATCATCCTAAGAGATTATAATGCCCAGTTTTACATCACCCTCCTACTCAGCCAGCCCTCCTACTCAGAGTTATTGCCATCAAACAAGCAGGGTATCTTACTGGGTTACCTAGGATTGGAGACCATGCTCTGCTCTGCGTATTCACTCTGGAATGGTAGATGAGAAGTCAGACTTGTGGGTTTGGCTCTGTGGGGTGCTGTAGAGTTGGCTCTTTCCCTATTCTTGAAAGTTCATGAAACATATATCATTCAAAGTTGTTCTTCTTTTCTCTCTGACCAAGATTGAACTTTTCTAATGATTCCATTAATAAACACTCAACTATTTATCCTTATAATAATCTGACAGGATAAATAATAGCAGGGACATGAAAAGACCCCTTAATATTCAGTTCATGTGGTATTATTTATTAATGAAGTATGTGGGGCTCTTGGTACTTCCTGAGATTGTTTGTTTCCTTTTTTTTGTGTCAGCCCCTCAAATACTGAAACACTGATATTATGAACCTCTAGCCCTTCTTTTCTCTGGACTAGCCAAACCCAGTTTTTGCAACAATTCTTCATATATTTTAATCTCCAGGCATTTAATCATTTTAGTTGCTCTTCTCCACCATTTTTCCAAATCTCAACCTCTTTTTGGTAATGTGGTAATTTGTAATGTAATGAATTTTGAGAAACTGTGCTGTAGAAGGCCTAGGGGTGCTAACACATTTGGTGCAGTTCTGTATACAAATCAGGAAGTCATTGTGCAAATACCACAATGATTCATTCAAGATAGGGAAAGGAATGTGGAAAGGTTGTATTATTTAACCTTTCTTATTTTACTATGAAGGGACGGTGTATGATCAACTTGTATGTCAAAGTGGTCATGAGGAAGCTGGAACTTGAAGAATCAAAAATTAGAGTAAAAGCTGAAAGAAGGAGTATTAATCATTTTTCATATGCTAATGAAAGTTGAATGATAGTTAAATGATAGTTAAAAACAATGATAGTGAACACAACCCAAAACCTTATTAAGACACTTAATAAGTTTATTTTCAGATTGATAATGAGGGCTCACTTGGCACTATGGTTGTTAATCAAAAATGGAAGAGTGGGTGATTATTGCTGATTAACAGAAATGTTGTGATTAGTCACATCATTTGATTTCCAAATACTAAAAGAAAAAAGCCCTTGCTCATTTCTCTACTTTTAAGAAATCAGATCAAATAAAAAATGTCCTAAACTCACAACAAAAGTTCCCAATCTATGCATAAGTCAGTGGTTCTTTTGCCTCATTATATTCTCTCTATAATTCAGACTAGGCCTCAGTAAGATAATGTAGCATTTGGGTGAAAAGATACAAGGCAAAAGACCAGCTCCAGAGGCCAAGATGGAGAAGATCTCCACAGCCACCATTTACTTCCCTTTGGTGCTCAGGTAGGTAGGGAGGAAGGTTATCCAAACACTGCAAAACACCAGCATGCTGAAAGTAATGAACTTAGCTTCATTAAAGCTGTTGGGCAATTTCCTAGCCAAAAAGGCCACCGTGAAACTGACAAGGGCCAGGAAACCTATATAGGCAAGGAAAGCATAAAACATTGAAGTTGAGCCTTCCTTGCATTCCAAGATAGCCTCTCCTACCAAGGAGTGGAAGTTCAAGTTAGGAAAGGGGGGAGACATTATCAGCCAGGTGGCACAAAGAACTGCTTGAACCAGAGGACAGGCTATTACAATAGAGTTGGTCAATGGTTTTCCTAAGAGTTTCCTTGCACTGTTGCCTGGTTTGGTGGCCATGAAGGCCAGAACCACCATGACAGTTTTTGCCAAGACAGAGGAAATTGCAAGAGAAAAAAGAATGGCAAAGGTAGTTTGTTGGAAGAGACAGGTGATCTTCCCTGGTTGACCAATAAAGAGGAAGGAGCAGAGGAAGCAAAGCAGGAGGGAGACCAGGAGGATGTAGTTGAGATCTCAGTTGTTGGCCTTGACAATTGGTGTGTCACGATACTTAAAAAAAATTATCAAGACTGTAGATGTGATTACAGAAAGAAAAAGAGCAAGAAAAGCTAAAGTGTATCTGTTAGGGATACACACCCTAGCAGAACGTGCAACGGCAGTCTAGCAGGCAGGCAAATTATGTGAGATGAACGTTGTTGTAGTTTACACTCAGTAAGACAGATACACTGTGCCAGTTAAATAGTTTTTATTATTCCAGCAAAAGTTATAGCATAATCAAAAAGTCCATTTGTCATAAATTAGTTCAGTCCATCCCGGGATTAATCAGTTGCAAAGTCCAGTGTTGAAAATAGAGGTCAGTAAACTTACAAATAATCAGTCCAGCAATATATCTCTTTTGCAGTCAGAGATATGAAGAAAATCAAACCCCTTTTCTTCGTTTCAGCAACAGCAGGGAAACACATGTAGTTATCACCATCAATCCAACATTGTGAACTACCAGTATAAGTCAGCAAACAGTGAGCTCTCTTGCTCCCTCTTATGGTGATTTTACAACCGCACCCAAAATACATGTTTTACAGTTAAAGTGATACATACACTTAAACTCACAAACATAGTTTATATGTTATTTTTTACCCAAACCAAGTTAGGCAACCAATGTTATCCCTAACAGTATCCCAGAGTTTCTTGATAGGAAAGGAAGTGGATCTTCTTGGCAATGCAGTGGTCCTTGTTCTTGTTAGGATATTGGTCTTCTGGGCAGAGTTCACAATGAGCTGCATCTAAAATCAAGATAAAGTGATAAGATGAAAGTTTTGTAACCTTTGTCTAAGGATTTTAGGAGCAACTGCCATGCATACAATCCTCCTTCAAGGGAAATATGAGTGTTGTACTAATGGAATACCACTAATACTAATACCACTAATGCAATCCTTGGTTGTAGACAGAGGCATTGAATCAAAAACACATATTAATACTGCTTTATAAAGCCTTAGTAAGGCCACACCTAGAATACTGTGTCCAGTTTGGGTCACTACATTATGAAAAAGATGTTGAAAGTTTGACACCCCTGGCTTAAATTTATTAACTGAAAGCTTCGGTTGAAAAGCATAAATAGTTCGAAGCATTTCTGTTGTACCCAAAGTGACAAAAATGAACTTTTGATCTACTAAGTGGCTTACTCAATCCTGGAAGATCTACATTTGAAATGTGCTCTACCTGTCTGGTTAGAAATGGTCCCTTCTGGGCAAGGATCACATTGGTAGGAGCAAACTTGCTCACCCTCTGGGACTTTTCTCCTCTCTCCTGCCTGGCACCTCTTCTTGCCACACCTGGCAAAGGGCACCTTCTAAGAGAGAAAAGAGAAATACATGATATGGCATAAGCAATGAACATGCTTAATTTATGTCTGTGGAGATTCTTAGTCATACAGGTCATAGTTGTGCCAAAAGTGCTTTTTCAAAAGGCAACTAGATGTTTTGCTTCTCATCCCAAAAGCTCCTTCAGCTCATCCAGCTGAAGAAGTTTCTTGGATGAGAAGCAAAACAACTTCGAAGAAGGATGTTAGTCCAGTTGCCTCTTGAAAAAGCACCTTTGGAATTCTTCATTCATTCATTTCTTTCCATATTCCTGTTTCCATCTGCAGAATGACTTCCAATGAAATGATTCTTCATGGTCTATCAGAAATCATGAAAAGCTCATGGAAGATTTAGGACAGTCCATTTCCAACCCACCAATGAATTCTGGAGATTTAAAGTGGGACTTTGGCATGCAAAGTAAAGCTTGTGACAGTGAGCTACAGTTCTTCTAAAACAAAGAATCATGAGGGTCTGGATGAATAAAAATGATTTATAGAAATCACTGTCATCTCAACATATTCCATCTGAGTTTCAGAGGTTTTTCCCAAAACCAAACTTTCTTGACTTTTAGACATTGTCCTCAGATGTGTTACACACAAGGCAGGTTTTTCACCCAATGACTGCCATATTTTCTACTTCAATAGACCTATTTCCAATTAGAAGGAAATTCTGTGTCCCAGGAGAGAATGAATTTTTCCCTGAATTTACATCCCTGCCTTTCAACTCACCTTTGAGGCCCAGATGATTGCATTGGAGTTAATGGTGAAATCCTGGCCTGGGGGAGCCCTGGGATCTATTTGCCCAACTTTCATGGGGATAAAAGACCGATTGGGACAGAGAACCCAGTTGAGAAGATTATATTGAGCTGACCCCAATCCATTTTCTGAGAAGGAGACTTCTTCTCCAGCACTATTGTTGAAGTGGGCATTCTTTAAGGAGCCAAGAAGCTGAAAAAAAAGAAAGAAACAATCAGAAATTGAAGTAATCAGGTGAATATCATAAATGAGACATCATGGCTTCTATCATTCTGTGATTTCCATCATTTTAGCAGATTGGTGTACATCTGAGAAGCCAGAGGAGTTCCCTTCGTGGAGATCTTAGGAATCAGGAGTAACGAAAAATATTTGACACTTTCCCCCAACATTACAAAAGGTTCTTTTTATTATTGGGCATTTATATCATGGTTAGTTCAATTTCAGTTTTACCAGACTGATAACCTAGATTTTAATCTGTATTCCAGAATTAATTGTATGGTTTTAATTTTGTGATGCTTGACTGCATACAGTTTTAAATGTTTTATTTGGCCAAGGTCTTGTAATTTGCATTTTGGAAATCACTACATTATTTCTATCACAATTGTGTGCAATTCCACTGACTTTGTGTAGCTGATGTTCAAGGAGAGCAGCATAGAGGAACCAGGTCTGAACCAATGTGTCCACATGGAAAGAAGAACCTGCCTTGGTTTGTCACTTCACTACCCAGGAAAGTTCAACATTCAGCCATTGATGTTGAATGCCTGATGGAAATTCAGACCAGAAACCCATTAGTATCACTTGGAGTTTTGCTCTGTGTTCTGAAGCTTTATTGTTAGTTGTGAACTCACGTCCGACCCACACAACCCCATGGACAACGTTCCTCCAGGCCTTCCTGTTCTCTCCCATCTTCTGCAGTCCATATAATCTTCTGGAGTCCATTTAATCTGAAGCTTACAGAACTGTATTCACAAGCTGAACTGCACAACAAATGGCAAACTAAACTCATGGAGTGGGATCTTGTAGGATGCTAAGCCATAGAAACACAGACCAAGATAAAAATGAATTGAGTATCTCATTAGAGATAGGACTCAGGTGTACCTATTGAGGGAAACTGAATTGGTTCTGCATGAATTTTGACTAGGATTTCAACTAACCTCTTGTTTTGACTCAAATGAAACAAATGCAAAACAGAGATGAAAGCAAAACCTTTTTAATGCCTATCTGTGAATTCTGTTCATTCACAATAAAGTGCTATTGAAACTGATTGTCCCAGATATGAACAAGCCCTGTCAAGGTTTTGCAAGGCTGCCAAGAACACAAGATTAAATTGCAAGGAAATATGCAAAGCCAAGTCTCCAAACACAAACCAGGATAAACTTCCACAAGACTTGAAGTGCAAGAACTTCTTTGCTTTCTGCAAAGAACCCCACCCCTTAAGACTGGCTTTTATCCCTTAAGGGAGGGAACATCATCTTTCAGCCTTACTCCTGAGTTGCCTGTGCTGCTGTTGCTCTTTCCTTTGAGCAGCCCTGCACACATGCGCACTGGGCACTGGTTCCTTGAGATCCTCTGCATCACTGCTGCCAGACTCCACAAGCTCCGCAGGCAGCACCCCACTCTCTGATAGTCCTGGCCCTATCCCTGCATCACATGCAGGCCCCTCCTCTAGTCCTCACTCTCAGAGACCTCAGCTATTTGCACCTGCTGCCATCACACCTCTTTAAACACCATTCACAAACAAACCCATTTTGCCAACTTGCTCTGGGATGAACTTCCTTCCTGAAATGATCATCTCCTGAAACTTGAGTGTCAGGGTTGTGATGATTGCCCTAATTGGAATTGTACACTATTGTGATAGAGATAATGTCATCACAATATCATGAGCCTCTAGCCAAGCTTCAAAAGAATCCAAAAGATTAATTAGGAGCAACATGTCCAGTACTAACCCATATGAAGCCAACTTTGAGAGATGTAATTTACTATCACCTATGACCCTGTTTTCCCCCCACTTCCCTGGGTGGATCATAAATCAGATTCTCCAATGAAACACGTTCATGGACTGGGTGTCACCAATCACACTCCCCAATGAAGGATTTGCGTGGGCAGAAGATCCAGCAGCCTAGGCTACAATCTCCACAAGATAAACATGGAATGTGTTTCTGGCTTTCATTTACCACACTGCTTCCTCAGGCCTTTCCTCCCCTCCTTCTTATGGCAACTTGGAAACAGGCATAGGAATGATTTACGAGTTGACATTGGGTAATTGTTGAAGACCTTTCAGGACCTTGTAGGAAATACTTTTCCTCTATGGATCTTATGCATAAGTAGTTTGATTTACTTCTCTTTCCCTGCCTCTACCACTTTTCAACAAAATAGTATACTTGATTCATACTACTATTTTAATCACTGCTGTTTAATCTATTCTGAGATTGATTGATACGGCAGCATGCAGATATTTTAAAAAAAGTAATTCAAGAAATACATATGAGATACTGAGCAT
This sequence comes from Hydrophis major, assembly GCA_033807585.1. Lineage (NCBI taxonomy): Eukaryota > Metazoa > Chordata > Lepidosauria > Squamata > Elapidae > Hydrophis > Hydrophis major. Next base: position 3,640,281 of record CM066328.1, read on the forward strand.
TTGTGGATTGGATAAAAATTCCCAGAAATTACCTGCCATGATTGGAGATTTGAAATCCTTTTTCCAATGTTCATTGTTGCTGGTCATGGACCTGATTCGTACATTGCATGTAATGCATGTGCTACAGAATAAATAGCATTGTAGATATTCTAACTCTCACCCATCATGCTCCTTTCAAAAATGGAAGAAGGTACATTTGTAAATTCTCCTTTCCTGTACATCCTGTACTAATACTAGCTTCCAGAAGGCACTGAAGACCTGGTTCTGCCAGCACTCCTGGGGAACTGAGAGCAGGATGGAGCCCATCAAATGGCTCATGTGATTGGCTGACGCTGGGGTGGGTGATGGGAACTGGGGTTTTATTTTGTTATATTGTACTATATTAATTTTTTTTATTCTTTTTGTTAATTTGTATTATTTTAAATGTGGTTTTATATTCTGTAAGCCATCTTGAATCACCATGGGTGAACAGACAGCAATATAAATTCAATGAATGAATGAATGAATGAAGAATGAATGAATGAATAAAGAATGAATGAATGAATGAATGGAATAAATGGAATAAATTAGAAAATATCCTTCTTGAAATAATGAATATTTTTAATAGTAAGCTTTATTTTAACTTAGAACACTGGACTTCACTGGGGACAACTGAAAGACATGGGATGAAAATGGCTACAAGATTATTGCTGACAAAAGGTTTATTTATTTATTTATCATTCATTCATTCATTCACTTATTCATATAATTTCTATATATGCCCACCTCAACCAAAATAATCTTATTGTAACCAGTTATAGCACTTAAAAAAGCATTTTTGGATATACTAGAAAAAGAAGAATTGGCACAGTGTATAAAAAAGGCAAAACAGAATGTTTTTTGAAAATGCTAACAAACCAGGAAGATGGTTAGAATATAAATTAAAGAAATTGAAGGAAGAGAAATGGATCAGCAAATTACAAGATGAAAAGGGAAATATCTGTTATCAAAATGAAAAAAAGAAAAATATAGCTCAGGCCTTCTATGAACAGTTATATGAAGAAAACTGAGATTATACAAAGGAAGAAATTCAACAATATCTGGATAAGTCTGAGTTGCCCAAAGTATCAGAAGAAGTAAAAGATATGCTCAATGAAGAAATAAAATTGTCAGAGTTAATTAAGGCTATACAAAAACAAAAGATTGATAAAATTCCAGGACCTGATAGATTACCAGCAGAATTGCATAAAGAACTTCAGGAAATTTTGGGTCCAACACTACTAGAGGTATATAATGCTCTATTAAAAGGAGCGAAGATACCATTATCTTGAACAGAGGAAAATATAGTATTGATACCAAAAGAAGATGCAGATCAAATGTTAATTCAAAATTACAGACCAATCTCATTGTTAAACACATATTATAAAGTTTTTGCTTCTATAATATCAGAACACCTGAAAAAAATTATCAATATGTTTATTCATTCTGATTAAAATGGTTTTTTTTACCTAGAAGATATATAAAAAATAACATGAGAAAGATACTTGATATATTAGAATACTATGAAACACACAATGAAAAACAAGTGGCACTGCTTTTTCTTGATGTTCAAAAGGCATTTGATAATGTAAATTGGGAATTCATGTTTCCCAATAATAAATAAGATAAAAACTAAAATGTTGGTAAAGAATATGACAATTAAACTAAAAGAGGAACTTACAAAAGAAATGGGCATTCAAATTGTGAAGAAAGTGAAATATTTAGGTATATTCTTAACAGCTAGGTGCATAATTCTCAGAGAAGCTAATTATACTAAACAATTCAAATTAGAAAGGATCTAGAAAGATGGAAGATTCTACAACTTTCTCTAATGGGCAGGATAGCTGTTAAAAAAATGAATATATTACCAAAAATCCTTTTTTTATTTAAAAATATTCCTATTAAACTAGAGAAAGGCTTCTTCAAGAATTTAAACCAACTAATGTCAAAATTTATATGGCAGGGTAAGAGGCCACGAATTAAACTGAAAATGATGCAAGACATTAAAGAGAAAAGAGGAATTGGCTTATCTGAATGGGAGTTATATTATTATGCAGCAACTCTGACATGGATAAAAGAATGGATTACATTGAGGAATAAAAGATTGTTAAAACTAGAAGGTCCTGATATTCAAATAGACTGGCATGCCTTCTTATGGTATGGAAAAGATACAACACATAATTATTTCCAGAGACACTATTGAAGACAGGCACTGTTAACAGTTTGGAACAAAATCAAATATCAAAATTACATGAAAATACCTATTTGGCTTTCCACACTAGAAGCATTTATACATCCAAAGTTTATAACTATGGAGAAAATAATAACTTATAGAGATATACTGAATGAACAAGGAGTACTGAAAACTAGATTAGAACCAGTAACACAAAGGGTAAATGTAATATGGTGGTCTTATTTACAAATACAATCAAGATACACACAAGACAGAAAAAACATGGGGTATTAATAAAGAATTAACAATTCTGGATAAGCTATTGTTAGAGACAGATGATAAATTAATAAAAAATTTGTATATATATTTATTAGAATACAAACTTGAGGAAGAACATGTTAAAGAAACAATGGTGGCATGAGCAAAAAAAATTCAATTATAATATTGAATTGGCTAAATGGCAAAAACTTTGGACCACAAATAAGAAAATAACTTTGGCTATGGCTTACAAAGAAAATCTTTATAAGTTGTTTTATAGGTGGCATTTTCCACCAGCAAGGCTTTCTAAAATGTTTAAAAATTTATCTTCAAATTGTTGGAAGTGGAAAGATGTACCAGGCACATTTTTTTCACAGGTGGTAGACTTGCAATGCTGCAAAAAGAAAAAAAAATATTGGAGACTGATTCAGACATGGATAGAACAAATGGTGGGAGAGTGTATTCCATTTAAACCAGAATTTTTTGTTCTTGGAATAATATCAGAAAAATTTAAGAAGGAAATAATGTATCTAATAATACATTTATTGATGGCGGCTAGAATATTATATGCACAATATTGGAAAAATGAAATTATACCTCCAAAAACAGAGAGAATAAGAAAAATTATGGCATGTGTACAACCAGACAGGTTAACTTGAGAAAGACAAAGGAGAGTCTAAATATTATAAAACATGGAATAATTTTATCAATGGTTATATTAGAATTAGAATTATTTTATTGGCCAAGTGTGATTGGACACACAAGGAATTTGTCTTGGGGCAAATGCTCTCAGTGTACATAAAAGAAAAGATACATTTGTCAAGAGGCGAGAATCATAAGATACAACATTTAATAATAGTCATGGGGTATAATAAGCAATCAAATATAGTAGCAGACAAGGTCAAAATACTAGTAGTTATGATTAGATTAATTAGTAATTAACATATTTTAAGGAGATTATAAATTATGAAATAAAATGTATTTTTGTATAAGAAGGATAAGTTGGATGTATTGTGTTGTACTTGCATAATTAAAATTAAAAATAAATTTAAAAACATTATTTAATGGTCCTGTTCCTCCTTCTCTTTCATGATAATTCATCCATCCATCCATCCATCCATCCATCCATCCATCCATCCATCTATAAATTAATTAATTCATATTATTTCTATATATACTCACTTCAACCAAGCAAATCTTATTGTAACCAGTTATAGAACTTAAAAAGACATTCTTTAATGAACCTGTTCTTTTTTCTCCATCATCATTATTCATTCATTCAATCTTTAACTCTTTCTTTCTTTCATTTGCTTATTCATATAATTTTTATATCGGCTCACCTTAAGCAAATATTATTGTAATCAGTCATAGTCTTGAAAAGGTATTATTTAATGGACCTGTTCTTTCTTCTCTCTCATCATGATTTTGAAATATAAGATAGTAAATATGCCTCAAAGATAAATATAAATGTTTCCCAAGCATGTATTAATTAGAGAAGTTTGCTCCTTATCATATTTTCTCTACAATTAAGATGTGGCCTTATTACGATAATGTATCATATGGGGAAAAAGATGCAAGCCAAGAGACCAGCCCCAGAGGCCAAGATGGAGAAGATTTCCACAGCCACCATGGACTTTCCTTTAATGCTAAGATAGGTGGGGAGGAAGGAGATCCAAACACTGCAAAACACCACCATGCTGAAAGTAATGAACTTGGTTTCGTTAAAGCTGTTGGGCAATTTCCTAGCCAAAAATATGATAAAATATAAAAAATATTAAGAGCAACTGCATTGTCTTCACTGATGATGAAAAGTTGTTCAATACCACAGACAATACTGCTACCCTTCAAAAAGATCTTGACTATGTATCAGAATGGTCAAACAAATGGCAACTTCAAATATCAACAAATAAATGCTCTGTCTTACATATTGGCAAAAAAAAAAATCAGAAAATAAAATACAAGCTGAATAGTCAAGACCTTGTTGATGATCCAAGCTCTGTAAAGGACCACAAATGTAAAGGTCTGTAAAGGTCCACAAATGGGATGACCAATTTATAAGAAGCCCTTGTCAAAGACCTGAAGAACATCTAGAATAGAATAACAGAGTTGGAAGAGACCTTGAAGTCTTCGAGTCCAACCCCCTGCTTAAGCAGGAAACCTTACAGCACTTCAGACAAATGGTAATCCAACATCTTTATAAAAACTTCCAGTGTTGGAGCATTCACAATCTCTGGAGACAAGTTCTTCCACTGATTAATTCATCTAACTGTCAGGAAATTTCTCCTTAGTTTGAAGTTGCTTCTCTCCTCATCTACTCTTAGATTGTATTTTTGTAGGCAGACATTGGGAATAGATTTGGTCATTCAGTGTTGGTCTGCATTCAGTTTTGGTTGCTACGATGTAAAAAAGATGTTGAGACTCTACAAAGAGTGCAGAGAAGAGCAACCAAGATGATTAGGGGACTGGAGATGTTCACATATAAAACACACTGGGAAGGAACAAACTCTGAGAGGAACTATAAAGTCGAGATATTTCCACACTTTATTTCGAACGTTTGCCAGGTCCAAACTCTTATTCAGTTGTCACACCTGCAGCCCATGAAGAGGATCAAGGGCCTATCTTCCTGAAGAAACCACATCTCACCCTTATCTTCTCCTCCCTGCATGCCCTAGAATGGATAGGGGATGGACCTGGGTCCTCCTCTGACTGCTCAGCCAGCATCTCCCTTCCCCAGCCTCCTCCACAACCTCCAAAGCTACACTTCCACTCCCTGTCAGCTGTTCCTCAGAGTCAGTCTCCACCAGGGGCATGACAAGGTGGGTGAATTTGTGTGTCATGACAGAGGGATAAAGATTGAAAAATGACTGAAAGAATTTGGAGATGTGCTAAGAGGTCTATAGGGGGCATGCATAAGTGCACCAATGTGCCTAACGTCCCGTCCTATTGTTTCTTTTATTTTTCTTATATGTATCCATGTGATCATAACTATGTTTATACTTATACCTATTATCTTAGCAATTGACAAATAAAATAAAATGCAATACAATACAATAAAATGTCGATCTGCACTAGGAATTAACAACAAGAGGCACAAACTTGTTTTTCTCATCCTGGTGTGTAAAAAAAAAAATCTATTGCTAAGTGGACAGGAGAATTCATTTCCTTTGCAATTATCAGAAGAGAAATTCTAAATGTATCCCTCTGGATTACATTTCCCCCAAATTATTCCTGCTTTGAAAATATGTTCCAAGTTCCACTAGAGTTCTACTAGGGGCAGGATCTGTCAAATTACCTTGCCTCATTTTGAAATGAATCATTCTTTGGCTTTGTTGAGACTCGGCTGTTGTCATTATTGATTTTATTTATAAAAACTATTGGGGTTTCCCATTTTGTGAAGTCCATAGGCTCTAATATACCTTGTTTAATTAATTTGTCAAGCTCCATGTCTAATTTGGGGTGGATTGCAAAAGGTACCCTTTGAGGCTTTAAATGGATTGGTACTGCCTGAGGGTCCAAGTTGAAAGATATTGGGGTTCCTGAATAACAGCCCAGCCCCTCGCTGAACACATCAGCATAGTCATTAAACAAGGTGTCCACTTCAGAATTTGTAATAGAGTGGATTCCGCTCATATGGAGGCCAAGGGCAGGGAACCAGTCTAACCCCAACAGGCTAGGGAGTGCACCATCCACTACCACTAAAGGCAAGTGACCTTTAAAATTTTGAAATTGTAAAAAAACTTGCCTTTTCCGAGGACTGGGTTGATTCTGCCTTGGTAGTCACGTAGGGTTAACTGGCAGCCGAGAAGCTTCTTCTTAGCCATTCTGGCAAGTAGCTTTTTCAAGGTGCTCCAGGAGATGATGGACAGTGCTGAGCCTATGTCAACCTCCATCCTGCAAGATTTTCCTTCTATAGAAACAAAAACACTAATTTTGTTAGAGCCTTTGTTAGTCAGCTTAGCTTGATAGTAGGTAAAACAGTCTTCAGCTTGTTTTTGGAAATGTTGGGTTGTCTGAGGCTTTTGGACAAAAGTCTTTCCTGCTTGACAGACCCTGGCTAAATGACCCTTCCTTTGGCATTTTAGACAAATGGCATTCCTGAACTTGCAGGATGCCCTGAGGTGGTTTCCCCCACAGCTTAGACAAATGGGCTGATGCCGTGGAGGTAGAATGGGGTTTGGTCTATTTTCCCCTTGACTGCTTTTTTGCTGCCTGAGGTGATTTACATCATTAGCCCCTTCAGAGCCTTCTTCTGAGGAGGCTTCATCATAATGGATGCTGAGCTGCCCTGGCTAATTGGATTTCCCTGAATTTCTGCTGCTGAAAGTGCAGATAGTTCAGCAGCTTGAGACTCTTCAATAGCTATTTTAAGGGTTAAATCTTTTTTAGCCAATAGATACCTTTGTAGCCTTAAATCACTGACTCCACAATCTAGTTGGTCTAATAGCATGTCTTCCAGATAGTCTCTAAACCCACAATGCAAGGCGGCTGTTCATAGGGCAGCCATGTACCCACTAATAGTTTCTCCCTCAGTCTGAATCTGTCTCCTAAAAGCATGATGCCTGGCAATTTGGGATGGCTTAGGGGAATAGTGGTTGGAAAGAATTTCCTGCAATTCTTCCCATGGAACAGTCTGAGGCAAATTCGGAGCGAACTTCAGCTGTTACTTTATTGAGACAATAAAGGGTTTCCGTGGCTGCTGCGCTAACAAGGCAGCCAGCTGGCGGACAACAGCTGATGCCATTTGACAGCTCCCTTTTATAGCTGGCTGTCAAACAGCATCAGCCAATAGGAGCGGTCCGTGTTTCCGCTGGAAACAAAGAGCGGAGTGAAGACTTCGGCTTAGTCCATTGCGAATGCCACAGTCCTCCAAATTATTCCTGCTTTGAAAATATGTTCCAAGTCCTTCCACTAGGGGCAGGATCTGTCAAATTACCTAGCCTTGTCTTGAAATGAATCATTCTTGGCTTTGTTGAGACTCGGCTGTTATCATTTTTCTCTTAGCTCCTGCCTGCAATTCCACTTCGGCACAGATCTTGATTTCTCATTTAGGAAGGACAAGAATGACTGGGCTGCCTCTCCTGCTACTGCTCTTCTGCCTCTTACCTCCAACTATTGCTAAGAGGAGGCAAACCGTATGTGTGTTGAGGAATTTGTTTGAGTCTAAAGGAACACAGCACCATTACAGACCCGGTGATCACATTATTGGTGGGAATTTACCCTTGGAAAATCTTTCATATATATATATATATATATATATATATATATATATATATATATATATATATATATATATATATATATATATATATATATATATATATATATATATATATATTTGGTTATTCGGGTTTTCTCCTGCGTAAGATTGGAAGTATCTAGGCAACGTTTCGATGAAGTCTCATTCATCATCTTCAGGCTTGGTCTTCAGCTCTGTGCTTCTCAGAGTGATGTGAGCTTGCAGCTGCTTCTTCCTTTTAACTGCTAGTGGGGGTGTGACTTGATTGGCTGGGGGCTTGGCTGTGTTCTGATTGGGTGGGGGTGTGTTTTCATTGGTTGGAGGGTTGGCTGTGTTCTGATTGGTTGGGGGGTTGGCTGTGTTCTGATTGGCTGGAGGCGTGTTCTGTTCAGGTGGGGGCTTGATTGTGCTCAGGTTAGTCTTGGTTGCTGGAGGGTTTGAGCTGGTGAACTGTGATCTTGCTGTTTGGCTTCGAGTTCGTGGTCGTGCTGCATCTTCATGGTGGAGGTCAGTTCGCTTCATGTATGGCTCAGAGGGGTTTGAGGTGGGTAGTGATGCAGCTGCAGTGCGGCTTCTGGTCTGTGGTCGTGTTTCATCTTTTGTGTGGGTGTGAGTCTGCTTTCTACGTGGAAGTGTGGTGGTGGCATCTTGTGTGGCTCTCAGGGGTGTAGGTCTGGTGTCATTCTTCATGTTAGGTACGCGTCTGTTCATGAGGGTGGGTTTCCAAATGGCTGGTAGGCGGGAGGCATCATCTCGTTTATTCATGCTGTGTGGGCGTTTTTCTATCTCTATGGCTTCTCTGATGATTCTGCTGCTGAAGTGTTCGGTTTTGGCGATAGTTTTGGTATTTTTAAAGTCAATCTCATGTCCTGTGGCTTTGAGGTGTTGGACCAGGGAAGAGGTCGGTTCTTCCTTTTTGATTGAGTTCTTATGTTCTTCAATGCGTGCACCTATTCTTCTGTTAGTCTGTCCAATGTATGTGGTGGGGCAGGCAGTGCAAGGGATTTCGTATACTCCTTGATTTTCCAACTCGATTCTGTCCTTAGGGTTTCTGAGGATGGTGGATATCTTTCTGTTTGTGCAGAATGCTGTCTTGATGTTGTGTTTTTGGAGGATCTTGCTAATTTTGTCCGTAGTGCCTTTTATATATGGGAGGAGGGCTTTGCCATTATCTTGTTCTTTGTCTTGGATTTTGGCTGGGGTTTCTTTTTGGATTAGGTGGGTGATCTTCTTTCTTTGGAATCCATTGGCTGTCAGCACACCGGTGAGAGTGTGTAGTTCGGTCTCTAGGTGTTGTTCATCGGCTAAGCATTTTGTTCTGGAGATGAGTGTCTCGGCTACGGAATTGATCTGTGCTGGGTGGTGGTGTGAGAGTGCGTGTAGATAGCGGTTTGTATGTGTTTTCTTCTGGTAGATGGTGTGTCCTAGGGAGCCATTGGATTTTTTGTATACCAAGACATCTAGGAAGGGAAGTTGGTTGTTAGCTTCTGTTTCCATGGTGAATTGTATTTTGGGGTGTTGGCTGTTGAGGTGTGTGAGGAAGTTGTTCAGTTTTTCTTTCCCGTGTGGCCAGATTATGAAGGTGTCATCTACGTATCTGAGCCAGAGTTTGGGTTTGTGATCATATTTTTCTAGAGCTTGTGTTTCAAAGTGTTCCATGTAGAGGTTAGCGATGACAGGTGAGAGGGGTGATTCCATGGGTGCTCCTTCTATTTGTTTGTATTTTTGTCCATTGTAGGTGAAGTATGTATTGCATAGGAAGTGGTTGGTCAGATCTAGGATGTGCTTGGGGGGTTGCATTTGTTTTGGATGGCTGTCAAGGCTTCTTTTATTGGCACTTGGGTGAAGAGGGATATGACATCGAAGCTCACTAGTAGGTCACTGGGTTGTAAGTTTTGTTTCTTTATGATCTCGATGAACTGGAATGAGTTTCTTACGTGTGAGTTGATGGATTCTGCATAGGGCTGTAGTTGTTTGGCGAGAAATTTGGCTAAGTTTTGTAGAGGTGAGCCTATGGAGCTGACTATTGGTCTAAGTGGGGTTCCTTCTTTGTGTATCTTGGGGAGACCATAAAGTTTAGGGCATCTGGATGATTTCTCTCTGGGTATGATTCTTTGCTGGATTTCTTCACTGACGGGGAGGCTTTTATTTTGGATCTGGTGGTTTTTCCTAGGTAGGTGGTGGGGTCTGTCTTTAGGGGTTTGTATGTGGGGTCTTGGAGTAGGTTGGTTAACTTGGATTGGTAGTCAGATGTGTTCATAACCACTGTCGCGTTTCCCTTGTCTGCTGGTAGGATTATTATGCTGGTGTCTTCTTTCAGGTTAAGTAGTGCAGTTTGTTCTTCTTTGGATAAGTTGCTTTTGGGTGCTTTGCTAGTGCAGAGGATGTTGGTGATTTCGAGTCTGATTCTATTAGCATCATCAGGGTTGGTTTTGGTCAGGCTGCTTTCAACTCCGCATATGATGGTTTCTTTGGGGATGTGTTTGGGAGCGACAGCAAAGTTGAATCCTTTAGAAAGGACCTTGGTTTCGGCTTTGGTGAGGATCTTGTCTGAGATGCTGTGCACTGTTTGTTTCATGTGTGGCTGTGAGAGGGGAGGAGTTAGTTTCTGGCATTGTTGTAGTTTTCTGAGTTTGTTGGTGTGTGTGTCTGTCTTGAGGGTGGTCTGTGTTTCGGCTCTCCAGACAGCGAGCTGTTTGGATTTGTCCCAAAGTAAGGGGTGAATCTTGTTGCTGAGTCTGAGGTGAAGTGTGAGGAGATCTTTGTTGATTTTGTCTAGGAGAAATCTTTTTGTGTGAAGTTCATTTCTAATTAGGGCCAATTCTGTTATTTTTAGGATGCATTTGGTGGCTGCTGTGGTGGTGTGGAATTTCAATTGGAAGCTTGTGGGAATTAAATTTTGATCTCGGCAGTTGCATAGGAATGCGAGGTCACATAAAATGGAAGCTCTTTGGACTTCAAGTTTTTCATAAGTCCTGGTCAGATGGTGGGTTTCCTCCCCATAGAGGTGCAATATTTGTTTTCTGAGGTTCTCGTGGGTATTTGTATGTGGATCTTTGGTTATTCGGGTTTTCTCCCATGTAAGATTGGAAGTATATAGGCAACGTTTCGATGAAATCTCATTCATCATTCTCATAATCTGGCCACATGGGCAAGAAAAACTGAACAACTTCCTCACACACAACAGCCTACACCCAAAAATACAATTCACCATGGAAACAGAAGCTAACAACCAACTTCCCTTCCTAGATGTCTTGGTATACAAAAAATCCAATGGCTCCCTAGGACACACCATCTACCAGAAGAAAACACATACAAACCGCTATCTACACGCACTCTCACACCACCACCCAGCACAGATCAATTCCGTAGCTGAGACACTCATCTCCAGAACAAAATGCTTAGCCGACAAACAACACCTAGAGACCGAACTACACACTCTCACCGGCATGCTGACAGCCAATGGATTCCAAAGAAAGAAGATCACCCACCTAATCCAAAAAGAAACCCCAACCAAAATCCAAGACAGAGAACAAGAGAATGGCAAAGCCCTCTTCCCATATATAAAGGGCATTACAGACAAAATCAGCAAGATCCTCCAAAAACACAACATTAAGACAGCATTCTGCACAAACAGAAAGATATCCACCATCCTAAGAAACCCTAAGGACAAAATCGAGTTAGAAAATCAAGGAGTATATGAAATCCTTTGCACTGCCTGCCCTACCACATACATTGGACAAACTAACAGAAGAATAAGTGCACGCATTGAAGAACATAAGAACTCAATCAAAAAGGAAGAACCGACCTCTTCCCTAGTCCAATACCTCAAAGCCACAGGACATGAGATTGACTTTAAAAATACCAGAACTATCGCCAAAACCAAACACTTCAGCAGCAGAATAATCAGAGAAGCCATAGAGATAGAAAAACACCCACACAGCATGAATAAACGAGATGATACCTCCCGCCTACCAGCCATTTGGAAACCCGCCCTCATGAACAGACGAGTACCTAACATGAAGAATGACACCAGACCCACACCCCTGAGAGCCACACAAGATGCCACCACCACACTTCCATGTAGAAAGCAGACTCACACCCACACAGAAGATGAGACACGACCACGGACCAGAAGCCGCACTGAAGCTGCATCACTATCCACTTCAAACCCCTCTGAGCCATACATGAAGCAAACTGACCCCCACCATGAAGATGCAGCATGACCATGAACTTGAAGCCAAACAACAAGATCACAGCTCACCAGCTCAAATCCCTCAGCAACTAAGACTCAACTACGTGTGAGTTGATGGATTCTGCATAGGGCTGTAGTTGTTTGGTGAGAAATTTGGCTAGGTTTTGTAGAGGTGAGCCTATGGAGCTGACTATTGGTCTAAGTGGGGTTCCTTCTTTGTGTATCTTGGGGAGACCATAAAGTTTAGGGCATCTGGATGATTTCTCTCTGGGTATGATTCTTTGCTGGATTTCTTCACTGATGGGGGAGGCTTTTATTTTGGATCTGGTGGTTTTAGTGCAGCTTGAGCTACCTCCAGCTCAAACACACCCCAACCAGGCACCCAGATGAAACCCAGCTTCCTAACGAATCATAGCCGTCCATTTACCCGAAGCCAAGCTGCACTAAAGGCCTCCAATAAAGTAACACAATGTTGCCAGCCAATCAAAATACAAAAAGAGCCCCCCCCTCAAAAACAGACAGAAGATACTAGTAGCAGAACACAGCAAACTCCAAGACCAATAAACACAGACCAAGACTCTCAGCCAATCAGGAGGAAGAAAAAACCATTCTGACACAGCAATAGGCTGCCCCAAATTTAAATCTGAAACCACTGTAAAAGTCTGACTCACAAACACCATACAGAAGCCTGATGATGGCAGATGAGATTCTGCTGAAACGTTGCTACAACTTTAAAAGCACCACGTGGGAAAATACCCGAACAAAGCTGAATGCCAGACATATATATATATATATATATATATATATATATATATATATATATATATATATATATATATATATATATATATATATATATATATATATATATATAAATTTTTATTGGTTTTTATTGGTTTTTAAAACAAACATAAACAAACAAAACATAAAAACATCAGGCCATCTTCCATATATGTACATACAGTGTGCTGGTTGGTTTACAAATTGTTTTGTGCTTCCATTTCATAGTCTTCAATTAGAATTACATTGTATATGATCTCATATTTTCAATCCAATATTAAATACATTGGTATCATTATTAATCAATCACTTGACTATACTTTTATTCATTTATGCTTTAGGAAATGATCATATTTTACTTAATTTGTTTTATGACAATTCAGATTGTCATCCCAGATCTATCCTAGAATCATTTTGTACATATAATAAGAAAAGAACACATCTTTATATATTTAATATTTTCTAAAAGTCTACATATTTCGTTACTATACTTTATTGTCTAACCATTGATAGAAAAGATCCCAAACTTTGTAAATTTGTTTATCATCTTGTTCTCTAATTTCAAATGTCAATCTGCTCATTTCAGCACATTCCAATATTTTCTTAATAATTTCCTCCTGTGATGGTATTTTCTCATTTTTCCAGTTTTTAGCAAATACAATCCTAGCTGCTGTTAATACATTTACAATCAGGTATTTCAAATCTTTACTATATATTTCAAGTAAAATTCCCAATAAAAATATCTCTGGTTTCAAATCTATGTTTTTTTTGTCATTTTTTCCAACCATGTGTGGATTTTAGTCCAGTATTTTTTAGCATCCGCAAAAGTCCACCACATATGGTAATATGAGCCAGGTGTCTGATGACATTTCCAACATTTTTCAGATTTATTCTTGAACATTCTTGCTATTTTTTTCGGGGAAAAATGCCACCTGTAAAACATCTTATACAAATTTATTTATAGGCTATTGACATTGTCATTTTATAATTTTGAGACCACAATTTTTGCCATTTCTCTAGATCAATCCCATATCCAAGATTCTTCCCCCAAGCAATCATAGTTTCTTTAACTTGTTCTCCCTCTAGTTTAATTTCTAATAAATATCCATACAATTTTTAAATCACCTTTTCATCAGTACCTGTCAAAATCTTATCTAAATCAGTCAGTTTATCATAGAAACCTTCTGTTTTAGAATCTTTATCATACCTTGAATGTATTTGCGCGTATGAAAACCAATTCATCTTTATACCTTGTTCCTCTAGTTTTTGTACAGATTTAAGTTCACCCTTTTCATTCAATATTTCACCATATCTAACTGTTTGTTCCTTTTTGTATGTTATAGGATAAGAAAATGCTTCAATAGTCCATAACCAGACTGGAATTTTCAAATAACATTGTCTTTTAATCTTCTCCCAATTTAACCACAGAGACTCCCGTATATAATGTCTTCTAAAATACCCCTGTGTTTCAGTTCCTTTATACCATAGAAAAGCATGCCACCCCAACAACAGGTCATGTGCTTCTAATGTCAACAATCTAGTATTTCTTAATGTTATCCATTCCTTAACCCACATCAAATTTGTAGCTTGGTAATACAACTCCCAATTAGGCAAACCAAATCCTCCTCTAATTTTAGCATCTTGCAAAAGTTTTAACTTTATTCTCGCTTTCTTACCTTGCCATATATATTTGAACAGAATTTTATTTAAATCTTCAAAATAGTCTTTTCCAAGCCTAATTAGAATTGTTTGAAACAAATGTAAAATTCTGGGTAATATATTCATCTTGATTGTTGATATTCTCCTATTAATGACAGTTGTAAATTTTCCCATTTCGCCAAATCTAGTGCTATCTGCTGTTTAAGTTTGATATAATTATTATCTTTTAGTGTACTGCAGCTTGCTGTCAAGTATATCCCTAAGTACTTGATCTTATTCGTGACCTGAATTTTCAATAGATCTGCCAGTTCTTCCTTTTGTCTTGATATGGTATTCTTTGTCAAGATCTTTGTCTAATCTTTATTTATTTTCAAACCAGCCACCTTTCCATATGTCTCTATCTTTTCTAGCAATTTTGATGCTGTTTCTAATGGGTCTTCTAAAATAAAAACCAGATCATCTGCAAATGCTTGCAACTTAAATTCTTCCTTTTTAGTTTTCATCCCTTTTATATTCTTTTCATCTCTAATATTTCTATTTAACACTTCTAAAGTTAACACAAACAACAGAGGTGATAATGGGCACCCTTGTTCCTTTTCTTATATCAATAGAGTCTGTCAGTTCTCCCTCTATCATTACCTTTGCCATTTGCTTATGATATATAGCTTCTATTGCTTGAATAAATTTTCTAGCAAAGCCATCTGTTGCAGCAGTAACAACATGAATCGCCAATTCCCATTATCAAATGCCTTCTGTGCATCTAGAAAGCCATTTATCAAAGCCATTTATTTTTCAGGATGTGGCCCGTAGTATTCCAAAGTGTCCAAGATTACTCTCATGTTATCTTTAATTTGTCTCTTTGGCTGAAATCCATTTTGATCAGGATGGATAAGATTATTTAAGTATTTTTAAAGTCTTTCTGCCAATATAGAAGCAAAAATTTTCTAATCTGTGTTTAGTAGGGAAATAGGGTTATAGTTTTTGATTTGTAATGGATCGGCCTCCTCTTTTGGAACAAGTGTAATATAGGCTTCTGACCATGATTTAAGTATCCTCTTCTTTAACATAACTTCATTCATAACTTCTAGCAATGGAAGATTCAACGATTCTTGTAATGTTTTGTAAACTTTTGCCAGAAGTCCATCTGGGCCTGGTGCCTTTCTATTATTTTGCTTCTTAAGTGCTTCAGTTAACTCCATCATTGTTATATTGCTTTCTAACATTGTTTCAATCTCTTTAGGTATCTGGGGTAATTTAGCATTCTGTAGGTACTGTTTGACTCTTTCCTCATCAATATTCTCTTGTGTGTATAGTTTCCCATAATAGTCTCGAATGATTTCCTTCTTCTCTTTACTACCATAGCAAACTTGGCCCTGATCATCTATTAATTGCAATATTTTCCTTGATTCTTTCTCCTTTCTCAATTTATATGCTAACCATCTACCTGGTTTATTTGCATCTTCAAATTAATTCTGTTTAGCACCTCTAATTTTCTGTGCTAATTCTTCTTTTTCTATTAGACCCATTTTATGTTTGGTTATATCAATTTTTAACTTAATGTCCTTTTTTTGTGACATTTTATGTGGCTCTTTTTCAAGTTCTTTATACTCATCCTCTAATGCCTTAGAGGCTAATCTTTTCATGGTATTTCTTTTCCTTGCATAGTCTATTATCAAGCCTCTGGCATATGCCTTCATTGTATCTCATACATTCTGGACTGATGTGTCTTCTTTTTTGTTTTCTCTAAAGAAAAAAGCCAATTCTTTCTCCATCCACTGTGTGAAGTCTTTTTCCTTTAAAGTAGTATTATTTAGCATCCATCTAGATCTTCTCCATTTAATTGTCATTGGATTGTGATCTGCCGAAGTACTTGTTTCAATATTTATTTATTGAATATTAGTTAACAATTCTGTTGACATCCATATCATATCTATTCTGGACCATGATAAGTGTCTATTTGAGTAGAAGGTGTATTGTTGTCAGCCTCAAGATACCTTCCCCTTCCTGACTATCTGCTATTATTTCATTATTTCTCTCGGCTGTCATGGCAACGGTGGGAGGGGGGATTTTATATGGGAAGAAAGCTGGAGGTGTTTGCATTCCTTGCTGGGCTAGCAAGGGGAGGGGGGATTCTTGTCTTTAACTTTCCATTTCTTGGCTATCTTTTTCCTCTTTTGCGCAACTGCGAACTTTTATCAAAAATGTCAAGGTCATTTGACAAGACATCTCATCACCATCTGGAGATGACCACATGAGCTGTTTCAAAAGTTTTAATTGGAAGAATCATTTGAACTTTGGGGGGTGGGAGCAAACCTATTTCTTTGTATGTGCATTCTACCCGCCAATTTCTCAGTTTCGGAATTGCTTTGTAGCTACCACTTTATTTCCCAGTAAAAGGATAACTTTGCTCTACCCCATGGAGTCTGAGTATTTCTTTCTTGGGATCTAAAAGGAGCGCAGCCTGACATAATTCCGAAACTCCCACATCAACCCACCCGGAGAAAACAGCAACTTTTCTTCCGAGGGGGTTTCATCCCATGTCGTCTCCAACCGGCGATGAAGAGGATCAGGGAGCTGCGGGGGGGCAGCCCATGCCGCTACCGGAGGCGTCGGTGGCTGACCTGCTGGCCGAATTGACTCTGGAAGAAACCTCAGCTGAGATGCCCAGATGGTCGTTGGGGGTTGGTTGGAGAGACCCTGAAGACCCCCCTCCTCCCAGGATCACTGTAAGACGAAAAGGTGTGAGGGGACGGCTTTGGCAGGAGGGGGAGGAGATGGAAGGCAAGCTGGATCAAGCCAAGAAATTCTCTATGGATGTTCCTGGAGAGCCCGGCACAACTCAAAGGTATGAGGGGGAAGAGGGAGCGAGATCAGCCCGGGGGAGCCAAGCTACCTCTACCCCCCTTGCCCAGCTTCCGCCAGCGCAACCGCCCACTGCCGCCCGGGGAGCCCCAGCAATAGGAGTGGCTCCTAGAAGACGCCACCTGCCCCCCCTAGATGTAAAGTTTGGAGGAAATCCAAGAGATTTGGGATTTTTCCTGGTACAAGTTGGGAGTTATATGGCAGAATTTGAGCGGGAGTTCACCTCTGAAGCAGCCAAAGTGAGATGCGTTACCAGAACCCTGGAAGGGATGGCAGCAGATTGGGTGGTGACTTTGTACAATGATAACTCCCCCCAACTGCAAACCCTCGATGCTTTCATGACTGCACTGAGGAGAAGGTTTGAGGACCCTCTGGCAGAGAGAAAGGCCAGAATCAGAATGAAGACCCTAGCCCAAGGGGGGAGATCGGTGGCAGACTACACCCAAGAATTCAGGCAGCTGGCACACCACATCCGAGGTTGGTCCCAGGGGGCCCTGGTGGAAGCCTACAAAGATGGCTTAAATGAAGATGTATACCACACGTGCATCTCCAGAAGGGATCCACGTGAGTTACAGTCATGGTACTTGCTGGCGGAAGAGGTGGACATTGATCTAGCCAGAAACAGACGCAGAGGAGGTCCCACCTGGAGAAAACCGCTCCCCCCGTCTCCGAGAGACCTCAGGGCCCCAACCGAGAGGGATGGCGGGAGGAGCCAAGACCACGGCATGTTTCCGTTGTGGAAAGGAGGGCCACCGGATGGTGGATTGTCGAGTAAAGGTGAACCCACCGAAAGCGCGGGACCCCGGGAGAAAGCCAAAAAACCCCTCAACCAAACCCCGCAAGACCGGGCTGAAGACAAGAGAGGTTGTAGAGGTCGCCCTTTCGGCGGGAGAGGAGCTGGGACCTCCAACCCCACTCGACGAGAACGAGACAGATTCGGAAGATGACGTCCCGGTAAGTCCTAATCAAGGGCCCATGACCACCCCAATAAAGTTAAGGCGGCCCACCTCGGGGACTGAGGGAGTGATGATGGCCTTACTGGACTCAGGGTGCACGAGGTGTGTAATTAACATGAAAGTGGTTAAGGGGATGGGCATTGGACTGAGAACTCTAAAAACGCCCATATCCTTTTGCCAACTGGATGGGTCGGTGGCGGGAGGTTGCCCCGCACGTTTTGTAATCGAACCCCTAGAGATGACCATGGGAAACCATCATGAGACCCTGTGTTTTATTGTGGCCCCTGGGATGGAACAACCTCTAATATTGGGACTACCATGGCTTCGGAAGTGGAATCCCCATGTAAACTGGAGAGAGGGATGGATACGCATCCGCACCGATCGGCCACCGGAAGGGGAGGAGCAACCCTATCCGGAAGGGGAGGAGGAATCCCATCCGAAGTCCCAGGCACTCGCCGAGATAGCTTCTACGGGTGCCGAACACGTGGAAGGAGAGGAGAAAATCCCGAAGGAGTATTGGGACTTAAGAGAGTGTTTAGTGAAGAGGCTTCCAACGAGCTCCCCCCCCATCGGTCGACCGATTGTAGCATTGAATTCCTGCTGGGGGTGACGCTCCCGAAACTGAAGATGTATCCGATGACACCGGGGGAGTTGGAGGAATTGAGGGCGTTTATCAACAAGAACTTGAAACGGGGTTTCATCACGCCTGCCAGACCTCGAGTAGCGGCCCCTGTGATGTTCCGCGAGAAGAAAGATGGCTCCAAACGTCTGGTAGTGGACTATAGAAACCTGAACGCAGTATCCGTAGAGAACATGTACCCCCTCCCCCTGATGAAGGACATGTTAGCCCACCTGGCAAAGGGGAAGATTTTCACCAAGTTGGACTTGAGGGAGGCATACTACCGAATCCGGATAAAGGAGGGAGACGAGTGGAAGACTGCGTTCAACTGCCCAATGGGTTGTTTCCAGTTCAATGTTCTCCCTTTCGGCTTACAGGGGGCGCCTGCTGTTTTCATGCAATTGATCAATCAAGTGCTTCACGAACATTTGTACAAAGGGGTTCTGGTATACCTTGATGATATTCTTATCAACACGGAGACAAGAAACGACCACGTGAAGTTGGTACGCTCTGTGTTGCACAAGCTGAGGGCCGCCAAACTGTACGCCAAATTATCCAAATGTGAGTTCCATCAAGAAAAAATCGACTACTTGGGATATCGTATCTCCCCCGAAGGCATTGAAATGGACCCAGAAAAGGTGCGAGCCGTTTTGGACTGGGCCCCACCGAAAACTCGTAAACAGCTTCAAAGTTTTCTGGGATTTGCAAATTTTTACCGCCAATTCATCCCGTCTTTTGCAAAAATAGCTATGCCCATCACCAACCTCCTAAAAACAAAGGGGGAATTGAAACCAAAGCCCAGTCAACCATTGAATTGGACTATGGAGTGCCAAGCTGCATTTGAAAACCTTAAAAGACTTTTTGCTGCAGAACCAATACTGAAACACCCTGACATGGACGCCCCTTTCGTGATCCAAGCTGATGCAAGCGATGTAGCAGTGGGGGCGGTCTTACTCCAATTGAACGAGAAGGGGACACTACAACCATGCGCTTACACTTCTCGGAAATTCACTGAGACTGAAAGAAGATGGGCCGTTTGGGAGAAAGAAGCATTTGCAGTCCGTTGGGCTTTATTAGCTTGGAAGCATTTTCTGGAAGGAGCGAAACACCCATTTGAAGTGTGGACTGACCATAAAAATTTAGAAGCTTTAAAGACCCCTCGGAAACTCTCCCCTAAACAAGTTAGGTGGGCTCAGTTCTTCAAGCGATTCAACTTCTCCTTGAAATATATCCCAGGGGGAAAAATTTTTATGGCAGATGCTTTGTCTAGAATGCCTCAATACAGCAGTATCCGAAAAGAAGTGATTAGGCCAATCGTATCCACTACACAACTGGCTGCCCCTGTTGTTACCCGCGCACAGAAAAGAAACCAGGAGAGAGATCTACCTACTGATCTGATGGAACAGTTTAAGGAGGCTTTGAAGACAGATGAGTGGTTTCTGGCAAATGCAAATAACTGCACCATTCAAGATGGCCTAGCCTGGATGGGGGCGAAATTGTATGTTCCACAAACCCTGAGAAGCCATGTATTGCAACAAACCCATGATTCCAAAGTGGCTGGTCATTTTGGTTTTGTGAAGACCTTACATTTGGTGAAACGACAGTTTTGGTGGCCTTCCTTGAAAAAGGACATTGAGACTTATGTGGCGAGTTGTCCGATTTGCGCCTCAGCAAAAAGACTGCCGGGTAAGCCACCAGGACTGTTACAGAATGTGGCCAGACCAACTGCCCCTTGGAAGGAAATTTCCATGGATTTTATAGTAGATTTACCTGAAAGCAATGGACACATGGTCATTTGGGTGGTGACTGACTTGTTTTCCAAACAAGCTCATTTCATCCCTTGCTCAAAGATCCCTTCGGCGAAATCCTTAGCCAGACTCTTCATTCTTCATGTTTACCGATTGCATGGTGTACCTGAACGTGTAGTTTCTGATCGAGGAGTCCAATTTACCTCAAATTTCTGGAGGGAATTTTTGAAGTTAATAGGCTCCACCCAAAGTTTAAGCTCCGCCCACCATCCCCAAACTAATGGAGCCTGCGAGAGAACTAACGGGGTACTAGAGCAATATCTCCGATGCTACATAAATTTTCAACAAGACAACTGGATGGATCTGTTACCTTTTGCGGAGGTGGCGTATAATAACTCTGTTCACAGTAGTACGGGGTTCACCCCTTTCAAAATAGCGACAGGGCAAGATTTTGTACCCATACCTGAACTGCCTGGTGAAAACCCAACTGTCCAGTCATTGAGTGATTGGATATCTCAGCTTCAACTTAATTGGCCAGTTGTCCGCAAAGCTTTGGATGAGGCGCACCAATCTCATAAGAAATTTGCTGACAGAAAGCGAGCTCCACAGATGTCATATCAAGTGGGCGATAAAGTATTCCTTTCGACCTAGTATTTACAAACTACCCAAAAATCAAAGAAGCTGGGTCCTAAGTATGTAGGACCTTTCCCCATTGAGAGGAATATAAATCCTGTAACTATTCAACTGACTTTACCAAAGACTCTTCGTCGTATTCATCCTGTTTTCCATGTTAGTTTGTTGAAACCAGAACGTACCTGTGCCTTGAGACCGATCCAATCTGATCCCCCTGTGCCAATATTAATTGAGGGGGAACAACATTTCGAAATTAAAGAAATTCTGGACTCTAGAAAATGGAGGGGTCGTACCCAATACCTTGTAGCTTGGAAACATTTTCCTCCGTCCCATTCTGAGTGGGTAAATGAAAAGGACCTTAGGGCTCCTGAACTGTTAAAGAAATTTCATGCCAAATATCCTGATAAACCATAGAAATGTACATTAATGTTAACATGTAACTATTTTTTTCTTATGTCCTTCTTCTAGGGGGGCCGAATGTCAGCCTCAAGATACCTTCCCCTTCTACCTTTCTGCTAAGATACCTTCCCCTTCCTGCCTTTCTGCTATTATTTCATTATTTCTCTCGGCTGTCATGGCAACGGTGGGAGGGGGGATTTTATATGGGAAGAAAGCTGGAGGTGTTTGCATTCCTTGCTGGGCTAGCAAGGGGAGGGGGGATTCTTGTCTTTAACTTTCCGTTTCTTGGCTATCTTTTTCCTCTTTTGCGCAACTGCGAACTTTTATCAAAAATGTCAAGGTCATTTGACAAGACGTCTCATCACCATCTGGAGATGACCACATGAGCTGTTTCAAAAGTTTTAATTGGAAGAATCATTTGAACTTTGGGGGGTGGGAGCAAACCTATTTCTTTGTATGTGCATTCTACCCGCCAATTTCTCAGTTTCGGAATTGCTTTGTAGCTACCACTTTATTTCCCAGTAAAAGGATAACTTTGCTCTACCCCATGGAGTCTGAGTATTTCTTTCTTGGGATCTAAAAGGAGCGCAGCCTGACAATTGTTTAGTTTTAGCATTTCTTTCTCTCCAAGTATCTTTTAAGTTTATTTCATCTACCATATTAAAAAAAGATTTAGGAGAGTCTTTCTGTTTTGCTTTATTGTTTTCTGTGCTGTATAGTCCAGTTTGTTGTCTACAATTCCATTAAAATCTCCCATCATAACTATATTAGCATAGTCCAGTTCAATTATTTTCATATGTAATTTTTAATAAAATTCTTCTTGTTTGTCATTCAGAGCATAGATCAGGAGTGTTTTTGTATTATTATCCACTATTTCCACCATTAGTATTCTTCCGTCGTCATCAGTATAAATCAATTTTTCTGGAATGGTCTCTTTAATATATGTCAAAGAGGTAAATATTTTCCCTAGTTTTGGCTGTATCAACAATTGTTCATATTGCTTTTTAATATGTACTTCTTGTAGGCTGATTTTATCAAATTTTAATTTCTCTAATTTATGGAAAGTTTTCCTTCTTTTAATGGCTGAATTAAGTCCATTTTTATTAATTGTAATCAATTTTTTCTCTTCCATGGTTATATTTTATCATTAGGTTTGGCAGTTCTCATGGATCTTGGTTCATGTTGTTCTTTGGCTTCCTCCTTTCCACTTACAGCACCTTCCTCTTTTCTTTTTCAATTGTCATTTGGCAGTCCTCTTTGAATTCAATTAGTGAAATTTCTTTTTCTGCCTCTTCCTCTTTCCCTCTGAAAAATTCTGTATAAAATAATTCAGCTTTCTCAATTGAATCAATTCTGTATCTCTGTTCTTGCCATGTGAACATTAAAACTTCTGGAATCAGTCATCTATAATTTACTTCTTTTTAAAATAGCAATTTGGTCAAGAATCGGTATTCTCTTCTCATCTCTCTCACTCTTCTGGGTACTTGTTTCAAAACCACAATCTCCTTATGTTTATATTTCAATGTTTTCTCTCTTGCCACTTGCAATATTTGCATTTTAATGGCTTTCTTTGTAAATCTGATGTGAACTTCTCTTGGTAGGCTATTTCTCATTGCATATCTTGTGAAGACTCGATAAACCTCATCTATTCCATCCATCATCTTCTCTTCAGTTATTTCCAAAGCTTCAGCCAATATTTCTATCATTATCTCAGCTAGATTTTGTCCTTTTTCTTCCTCTATGTTTTGGAATCTGAGGTAAAATTCTAATCTGTCCATCTCCCATCTCAGCATACCACTTTTATCTTGTTCAAACACAGTTAATCTGATATCAATGTCTCCAATCTTCTTGTCTTTTTGTTTATCTTCTTCAATTTTTAATAGTCTCTCGTCATCAGTTTTCCCTGTTCTTTGTTCGATGTTCTCTATTCTCTTTTCAATATTCTCTGAACTTGTTTGAATGTTTTGAATTCCTTGCATAATCATCTGCAGGGTCACTTTTTCTTTTTCTTGTTCTTTCTCTTGCCTTAACATTGTCTGTATTGAACATCCAGATGGTGAAGAGGAGGAAGTAGAGCTTATCACCTTTTCTTTTCCTATAAACTTCAACACCAGACTCCAACTGTTGATAGAAACCCAGAAGAGCACTTGCAATAATACTCTCCCATGCTCTTCCCTCTATCTTATCAAATAGCAATGTCCTTGAAAAAAGTCTCAGTTCTTTCTTTCTCAGCTTTGTCTGGTCACAAGAGAAATAGAATATTTCCAAGCCTCTAGTTGGCAGTTTTACAAAGTTTCTTTGCTTTCACTTTCCCCCTCATTTTCCAAGCAAAATGCAATAAGAATTAAAAAAAAAAAAAAAGATATTTCAAAAAAAAAAATAACTAAAATGGTTACAAAATCAAAAAGGAGAAAAGAAAAATAGATGGAAAAGAAAAAACCAGTCCAGTTTCAAAAAAAAAAAAATCATGTATAGAAAATCCAGCAATGAGAAAAAAAAATTACTTTGACATTCCTGTTTAAAATCGCCGCTTAATCACTTCTGTCAAAACTTTTACAGATTCTTTCTTTTCTTTAGGGTGTCCTTTCAGATCTTAGAATAAAGAAAAAGTTCTCACCAAACCGGCACACTCTCTCTGTTCTCTTCCATTTTGGAGCTGTCCCAACTTCAGCAGCTTTAATGGCTGCGTCTTTGCCACTGGCAAGAAGAACTTCTCCTGGATCTACCAGGGACTTTGTGGTGTCCCTGGGATCAACAGGATATGCTCTTCACTTTCACTGTCTCTTCGGGATGGTTTAGATCCGATAGGATCGTCCAGGAGCAAAGATATCGGCAGCAATCTCAGACCTCCAAGATAGCATGCTGTATCGTCACGACACCAGCTCCGCCCTCCACCCTTGGGAACTCTAATGTACTCCAGAATTCCATATTTTCAGAAGGAACCATTCTGGCTTAGTTTTAGTACGTTGTAAGTTTCACCTGGCATGGAAAGATGCATTAATTTTTTGCTGTGTTTTGGATTCAGGGATTCCTTTCAAAAACTCTTGTCCTACTATTCTAATATTCTACTGCAGTTCTTGTCTTTAATCATAAAATAGGATAGAATTGTCAATCATTCTAGAAATCAATATCAGGAAGATGATAGAGCACATAAAAAGTGAGAAAGGAACAACAAATTTGAAACTGTGCTGGCCTAAAAAAAGTTAACGTAATGTTCATTTAGAAAGAAAAACATAGTAAAAATCTCAAAGAAAAGCTTAATAATTTGTCATTTCATGGTTTTGTAATAAGACCAGTTTTGTATTGTTTTGTATTGTGATGTCCAGTGCTGGCAATCAAAATACAAAAAAGATTTGGAGACTCTGGAAAGCATGCAGGGAAGAGCCACAAAGATGATTAGGGGACTGGAGGCTAAATGTATTAAAGGACAGATACAGGAGTTGGGTTGTGTCAAGTGTAAGGAAAGAGGGAATAAGGGTCATGATTGCACTGTTCTAATATTTGAGGGGCTCCTACAAAGACAAAGAGGTCAAACTATTTTCCAAAGCACCAAGTTGGGAGACAATAATTGGAAACTAAAAAGGAGAGAAGCAAAGTAGAACTAAGGTGAAACTTCCTAATGGCGAGAACAGTTAATCAATGGTGCAGCTTGCCTTTTCTCTTTGTCACTAAACCATACAATTTGAATCAAAAGGCATCTATGGAAAAAAAAAAAAAAAGCTCAATGAAACCAGAGACTTGCTATTGCAAACATCAACATCAAAAATAGGCAAATTTAAACCACACATACACCCATATTTCTCTGTTATGTTCCCAATGCTTTCTTTACTATAGAACCATAAGCACAAAATATCAGCAGTTCTTTGCCTTAGAATTTGCTATCATAGAGGTCAACAAAGATTTGGTTCTCCTCCCCAACATCACACTTGGCTTCCAGATTTATGACAATTTTCAGATTGACAAGGAGATTTCCTTAATCAGCCACTCCTTTCTCTCCACAAGAGGCCAAATGGTTCCAGGTTATAAATGTGACAGGCAGGGCCCTCTGCTCTCTGTCATTGGAGGTGATAACCCCAAATCCTCAAGGCGGATGGCCTCCACCTTCAGCATCTACAAGGTTCCACAGGTAAGAGGGTTCCATTGGTAATAATAAAGAGTAGACAAATAACAGAAACACACTCAGAAGTCAAGGATGAAAATTAAATTGTTCAAGGGGATGTTCTAATTTCAATTCATTTTTTTATCTTATGTTTTTAGATAAACCCCAAAGAAACAGATAATGAAATAATTCTGAAATACTGTATTTGTCGAGAAGAATGTATTTCTAACTTTTGTAAAAGTTTAGCCACCATTTCACTACAGTTTATTTACTGCATCAAGTTTACAATTTCTTGGCTTCTAAGTTCTCGTAACCAGACAAAAAAGAATAGAATAGAATACTTTTATTGTGATTGCATTTAAAATACGATGACATTTGAAAGCTACTCCAGCACAATGCCCCACACACCACATCACAATCACACTGCACACTTTTTAAAAATTAAAATAATTAAAATAATAATAATAATTAAAAACCTAGTCTAAAACCTATTTAAAACATATATTTTTAGAAAATTTAAAAATGTCACTTTATACATAGAACGAAATCACAAATGTACTGTTTCATTCAAGACAATTATTGCCTTGGTAAAGAAACTGTTTCTCAGTCTATTAGTGCTCATTTTAAGACACCTATAACATCTCCCTGATGGAAACAGTTCGAAATATGAACATACAGGATAAGAACAGTCTATGGAGTTTTTTAGTGCTCTAGAGAGGAGTCTGGTCTCCACAATCTCTTCCAAAGAAAAGAAAGAGCAACTAATGATTTTTTGTGCTGTGTTTATAACTCTCTGGAGCATCTTCTTATCCATTGCAAAGCATCCAGCATACCACATCATTATACACTATGCCAAAATGCTCTCGATGGTAGAATGGTAAAAAGTAACCAGCCACTTCTCACCCAGACCACTCTTTTACAGCAGCCTCAGAAAGTACAGGCACTGTTGGGACTTCTTTGCAGTGGCCATAGTGTGGACCAAACAAATAAGATTGTCAGAAATATGAGTTCCTAGAAATTTAAAACTATGAAGTCTTTCCACACAATCTCCATTGATATATAGTGAGAGAGGCTCTGCTTTGCACCATCTGAAGTCTATAATCAATTCTTTAGTCTTTTTGATGTTCAGGGCGAGGTTACGACTCTTGCACCACAAGATCAATATGAGAGCCTCTGACCTATAGGCCATTTCATCTTCTATTGATACGAGTTCCACCAATGTGGTGTCATCTGCAAATTTTATTACAGAATTAGTGGGACAAGAGGGAGTGCAATCATAGGTGTAGAGTGAATACAAAAGGGGGCTCAGCACATAACCCTGTGGAATTAGAGTGGAGGAAAAATAGCTGTCAATCCTAACAGTTTGGGGTCTGTTAGTAAGAAAGTCCTTTATCCAACAGCAGATGTGAGAGGAGAGGCCCATTTCCAGCAACTTCTTAATCAGTATATATAGAATGATGGTATTAAAAGCTGAGCTGTAATCAACAAAAAGCATCCTTACATAGCTCCCACTATGCTCCAAATATGTCACTGGTAACTCTTCCCTAGGAAGAGAAGAATAAGCTTACTTTAATGAAAGTGAGTGTGCCTGACTGGTAGGAAAAAACTGCATGTAATGTTACCCACTAAATGCCACATGAAACTTTACTTTGTATATGAAAGAGGAATCTCCCTTTCTCCAGCTCGGTGTTGGCTTTGAGATTCCTCAGGAATACAGACCAGTTTATTCTTCCTTCTTCTGGATTAATCCCAGTGCCTTTCCTGAGTGTGTGACTTTAGTCCAGCTGCTGCTGTATTTTCACTGGAACTGGGTTGGCCTTGTGACCTCTGAAGATGACAGTGGAGAATATTTCATATCAACTCTGATGCCAATGTTCAAGGAGAAGGAGATCTGCTTGGATTTCAATGAAAAATGGAAATCTAAAACAAATTATTGATTTAATAAATAAAATAATGTTCAACATTTTGTTTAAAGCTGAAGTTATTTTTCTGCTTGGACAATCTGCTGATATGGCAAATTTTTTGACAGCTCTGAATTTTTGTGTAAAACATAGAAAGATACAGAATGTTTGGATCCTAACATGTCATTGGAAATTTACTCTGGTTGAAGATATTTTTGAAGGTGTAAAGACTTTGCAAGGGGCTTTGCAGTTTAGAGACAGCACTGGTGATCTCTCAGAATTCAGCCACTTCCTCCTATCTTTAGACCAGTTGATTAAAAAGGGGGACGTCTTTCTCCTAAATTGGTGGGAAGTACTCTTTGATTGTCATATACCCAAACCAGGCAAGGACCCTCCAAAAGGGCAAATGCAATGTACAGAAAAGGAGAATTTACAGGATCTTCCAGATTTTATTTTTGAAATGAACATGGAAGTTCAAAGTGACAACAATACCATTTATGCTGTGGCACATGCATTGCATGCCATTTATGGATTAGGAGAGCAACCAGAGATGTTGAAGCATGAAAAGAGGATCTCAAATGTGGAGCCATGGCAGGTAATCTCTGTGGTATTTTATCCAGTCCACACATTGATAAAGAGGAAGCTCCTTGTATGCATTTCTTCATATCATATCAAGGGATATCATAAAATGGCATATTAAAAAAGATTAAAACAACAATTGCTTCAAAATCAATAATATGAACTAAATATAATGTTTTGTTGAAAGATGCAGCAGAGGAAAAGTAACCTAAACCAGTTGTGCATAATATCAATCGAAGATAGATTTTCATATATGGTTCAAAAGGTCTTCAACATTTCCTGAGATTGAGGGACTGAGCAGGGATGAAATGTCACCTCAGAATAAGATAATAATCTGGGTGCATTTGTGCAAAATGCTTAAGCAGGACCGTTGAAGTCCTAATGAGCATGTCTACAGAACCTGCTAAGTTTCCATCAACTTGAAGCCTGAATCCAACATATAAAAGCAAACTCAGCTCAATTAATTTAACCATTGATTTATCTTTCTATGAATTAGCATTCGATGTGACTTCATTCCATTTGTTTAGTTTGCTATTTCTTGAACTGTTCAGCTGCTTAACAGAACAGATTAACAGAATTGGACAGGAACTTGGAGGTCATCTAATACAAACCCCTACTCAAGAAGCAAGCCCTATACCTTTTCAGACAAAAGTTGTCCAATCTCTTCTTAAAAACTTACAGTGATGGAGCAGTCACAACTTCTGAAGGCAAGTCATCCCTGTCATCTGGTTAAAACTGGAGTTGTGAAAGCCAAAATACAAATACCTCATGATAAAGACAATCGTTTGTATTGTTGAGAATTGAGTCAAATATTTGAAGTTACTTCTACAATGCTGTTACAAATCTGGGACTGGAACAACTAGTAACCAACAACACTAGACTAAACAACTGCCTTGATCTCATCTTCTTCAATAATTTGAATTTAATTTATGGAATACAAACTAAATAACCCTTTTCCAGCAGTGACCACAATATGATTGACTTTTGTCTCAACATACGCCCACACAAAAATCACCACAATGACGTAATCTCCAATTATAACTTCAAAAAAGGCAACTATGATCTTATAGACAACGATCTCTCATCCCTTGATGGGCAATCTCTATTCACTGGATGCAATACTGTTGAAGACCATTACAACATATTTTTACTTGAAGTCAAAAGAATCATCAAATTATATGTACCAACAACAACTCCCAAAACAAAACAGAAAAACAGATTACTCATAACAATAAGGAAACTTCAATCCAAAAAAAGATCACTCTGGCAGAAAAACAAATCTGGTCACGTTGCCAATTTCAAACACTGATACGAAAATTTATGGCACTAGATAAAGACTGAATATACCAAATATCACATTAAACAAGAGGAAAACCTTCAAACCAATTCCACCCATGCTTTTTACAATTTTGTAAACAACAAACTAAAAGACTCAAGGTCCATCCCACCCAGGATAGGACCTAATGGTAAAGACTGCAACAATGACACCATTAAAGCCAACATCTTTAACACATTCTTCAGCTCAGTATTTGTAAACAGCAATGGATCATGCCCAGTATTTCCTAGCCGAACCACAGATAACTACAATGATCTAATATATATTGATTTTACAGAAGACAATGTTGAAAAAGCACTTTGCAATCTAAAACCATCTCTATCTATTGGACCAGATGGAATATGTGCCTACTTCTTAAAAACGCTATCCACTGCCATAGCCAAACCTCTAAGCATAATCTTTGAAAAATCTTTCAGGAGCAGCTCCTTGCCTAACCTATGGTCACAAGCCACAGTCATTCCCATCTTTAAAAAGGGAGACCCCAGCCTAATTGAAAATTACAGACCAATCTCCTTATGCTGCATCACCTGTAAAGTCATGGAATCAATTATTAACCAATCCATCATCCTCCACTTAGAGACAAACAGCCTACTCTCCAATAAACAATTTGGTTTCAGAAAAAAACTATCCTGTAATCTGCAACTCTTACACTGCAAAAACATATGGATGACACAACTCGATCAGAGCAAAGCAATAGACGCAATCTACATAGACTTCTGTAAAGCCTTTGATTCAGTGGTACATGACAAACTACTCCTAAAAATAAAATCCTATGGTATCTCTAGACAACTGCATAACTGGGTAGAAGCATTCCTGTCAAACAGACAACAAATGGTCAAAATTGGGAGTGTTCTATCAAATTCTGTACCTGTCAACAGTGGTATCCCCCAAGGCAGTGTTCTAGGACCAACTCTCTTCATACTCTACATAAATGATCTCTGTGATCATATTAAGAGCAACTGCGTTCTTTTCGCTGATGATGTAAAGCTGTACAGCACCATAGACAATACTGCTACTCTTCAAAAAGATCTTGATTATGTATCAGAATGGTCAAACAAATGGCAACTTCAAATCTCAACAAATAAATGCTCTGTCTTACATATTGGCAAAAAAAAATCCGAAAATAAAATACAAGCTGAATAGTCAAGATCTTGTTGATGATCCAAGCTCTGTAAAGGACTTTGGAATACTCACCTCTAATGATCTAAGTGCTAGAGCCCACTGCAACTACATAGCCAAAAAGGCATTAAGAGTTGTTAACCTAATCCTACATAGCTTTTTCTCTGGTAATGTCACACTACTAACTAGAGCGAACAAAACATTTGCTAGACCAATACTTGAATACAGTTCATCAGTCTGGAACCCACATTACATTTCTGATATTAGCACAATTGAGAAAGTCCAGAAATATTTCACAAGAAGAGTTCTCCACTCCTCTACTCATTGTAGAATACCTTATGCCACCAGACTTGAAATTCTAGAACTAGAAAACCTAGAACTATGCCATCTTCGGTCTGATTTAAGTATGTTATATAAAATCATACATTGCAATGTCCTACCTGTCAATGAATACTTCAGCTTCAAACATTACAACAGAAGAGCACACAATGGATACAAACTCAAGGTTACTGCACCAAACTTGATTGCAGGAAATATGACTTCAGCAACAGAGTGGTCAATGTCTGGAATACTCTACCCGACTCTGTAGTTTTTTTCCCCAAACCCCAAAAACTTTCCTAAGAGGTCTCTAGGGGCCGTGCATAAGCACACCAATGTGCCTACCATCCCTGTCCTATTGTTTCTTTTATTTTTCTTTTATTTTTCTTATATGTACCCATTTCATGTATTCATAACTATGTATACACTTATACTTATTATCTTGTAAACAATTGACAAATCAAATAAATAAATTAAATAAATAAATAAACTTTAAAAGCACAACTATAATGACATGGGAAAATACCCAAACAAAGCTGAATACCATACTTGTAAGTACCCGCGAAGACTTAAGAAAACATATGTATGTATGTATGTATGTATGTATGTATGTATGTATGTATTCAGCTTTGTTCAGGTATTTTCCCACGTTTCAGGTTAGCCAGGTTAGCCAAATATCACTTGAACCCTGACCCTCAATTCTGTCTCCTCTTTGGATGAAGAACAAGAGACACAAACATGTTTTTCCCCTACTGGCCCAGGAAGCGAAGCTGTTGCTCAGTGGGTAGGATGTTAAGTTTTCTCTCTTTGAAATGATAGAGTTTGACAGTGAGCCATCAAACACAAGAATTAGCAAGAAGGTATGTTTCACCTGAAAGGGAATGGATTAGAAGAGTTTCTGATTGATTACTGAGTTAAATTTTAAATTAACTAAAATAAGGTACAATGGGATTGCAAGGGGAAACAAAAGTCTTATTTAAAGAAATATTATTGACCATCCAAGTTTTGCAGGAAATGATGACAAGGAACCATAGGGAGATAAAAGAAATGATACATGATATGATTAAGAGACCAGAAAACTATTACCAAAAGACATTAAACAACAAACAAGAAGTCCAGGAAATAGAAAACAAAATAGAAAGAATAGAGGAATGGACAAGGGAGGGAAACTGACAAATGATACAAAAAGATACAATAGAGGAAATAGTTAAAGCTGAAATAGGAATGGTGAACTATAGTGTGGAAGACCAAGAGTTAGAAGGGGACACCCAGGAAGATATTATGAAGTCAGGAAAAGACCACTGAAAAGTGTATGGAAGGTCCAAAAGGGTGAAGAAGCAACAGAAATAGAAGAAATACTTAGATTGAATGAGATAAGAAGATACAAGATTACATGGGAAGAGTATGGGAGACATTCCAAGAATTGAACAACAGTTGAGATATGAAAGCAGAGAAGAGATGAGGGATAAATGCAGAATATTGTTTAACACAGAAGCTATACCATCAAGAATAGAAATTAGAAATAGAAATAAGGAATGAAAAGCGAGGATTACATAGAAGAACCCTTAAGGAAACGATATATAGATATGTAGAAATGTAAAGTAGATAAAGATAGATATTAATAACAAACATAAATAAGGATAGAAAATGTATGATAAAATTGTATGTATGTCAATGCAAAATGCTGTTGAAAATGTAAACATGATTTGTACTGGTGGAAAACAACAAAAATCATTTGTGGTATAAAGAATAGAAATTAGAAATTAGGAGAAGAATACCTTTATTATTGGGGAACTATTCTATAGTAGAAATAACGGCAGAAATTAGAAATCTAGATATGTAAACATAGATACCTAATGAATAGAGAATAACTAAGATAAATAAACATTAGGATTATACGCAGTAAATTGGCTATAACTACTGTATGTATAAGATTTATTATTGGTATGTAATTAAGAATGTGGAGATTGCACCCAGATGGAATACTGTTACTGTGAATAATGAAATCCTATGCATAACCAAGAAAATTGTACAATAACAAGTACTAATATATGATGTATAACAAAGGAAAAGTACAATAAAAATATTTTTGGGGAAAAAGAGTTTCTGCTTTGCTTAGAATTCAGATAACAGATAATCAGAGTTGGAAGGGACCTTGTAGGTAATCTAGTCCAACCCCCCACCCAAGCAGGAGACCCTGCACCACTTCTGACTAATGGCAGTCCAAACTCTTCTTGAAAGCCTCAAGTGATGGCACTCCCACTGTTGCAGCAAATCCCATTTCCAAATCAGGACACAAGACCACGAAAGGTTGGAGAGTACAGGTGTTAGAAATAACAAGGTTACCTAATTTGTAAAATAATATATATAAACTATGATTGTAAGTTAAAGTGTATGTCACTTTAAACAGCAAAGCATGTAATTTTGGGTGCGGTTGTAAAACTGCCATAAGAGGGAGCAAGAGAACTTGATTGATTGCTGGCTTACTGAATTGCTTGCTGACAATGATGGATTGATGGTTCCCTGCTGTTTTTGCTGAAGAGAGAAAGGAGTTTTGAACTTCTTCATATCTCTACTGTGAGAAGATTTATTACTGGACTAATATTTGTAAGTTTACTGAACTCTTTTTCGACACTGGACTTTGCAACTGAATAATCCCCGGACAGACTGAAATAGTGAATGATATATGGACTGTTTGACTATGCTAAAACTCTTACTGGAATAAACAATTTAACTAGCACAGTGTATCTGTTTTACTGAGTGTAAGCTACAAAAATGTTTATCTCACATATTTTGCCTGCCTGCCTGCCTGCCATGCAGATTCTGCTAGGGTGTATCCCTAACACTGGTTATGGGCCCAGGCTACACAGTCAGACTAACCAGGATATAACAGGCTTATATAAAGTGAGTGTTAGTGTAGTTACACAATACTGTAAACAGACAGCTGTGTTTTATTAATTATAGTTTAATATCCAGAAAAAGATGGCACAAGTCAATTTACCAAGTTTGTCTCTAATATCCAAAATGGATGGAACAAACTATGTTTCATGGTCTATGAAATGCAGCCTACTTCTACGCAGAGAAGGTTTGTAGAGTATAATTCAAAACCCACCAGAAGTAGATGCTTGGGATCCGGAGGATGATGATGATGCCCAGAAAATACAAGAATATAAACTGAAGAATGAGCAAGCTCTCTGTATAATAGGACTGACACTCTGTGACCAGCAGCTTGTCCATATTCGTGGAGAAGAAACAGCTGCAAAATATTGGGAGAATTTAAAGAAGATTTATGTTCGAGACAGTGTAGGAGCACATATAAATCTTACACGAAAACTGTTCAGAACACATCTTCTAAAGAATGGAGACATGCTGACTCATATAAACACTATGAAGAGAATTTTTCAGGAACTGCATGAAAAAGAACTTATCTTCACAGAACTACATCAAGTTTATATAATTTTGTCTTTGTTAAATGAGAGCTATGATGACTATGTAACTTCACTGGAAGTACTGCCAAAAGATAACCTCACATTAACTGACATTACTGGCAGATTAATTGAAGAAGCAGGAGAAGGCTTGAAAGGAATCAACTCAGAAGGAAACAACCACAAGAAGATAAAGAATCTTCGACAGCCTATACAATTAGAAAATGTTTTAATTGTGGAGGAAAAGGACATTTGGCTAGATTCTGCAAGAAAGGAAGGTAAAAAAGTGACTGCAACTTTAAAAGGTGAATGATAATCAATCAGAGGTAGCTAATACAGTATATAATAACGTTAAACCTCATGATGAATGCATACATTTGTTACACAGATGTCTAGGGCATATAAATTTTAAAATGCTCAAAAAAATGTTGAACTGTCTGAAGGTATAAAACTGAAGCCTTGCAGTAAGTATTTGCAATGCAATGCTTGCAGTCAAGAAAAAAGCAAGGTAATACCAGCAAATAGAATTAATGGATTTAAAACTAAAGAGCCTCTAGAAGTTGTATTTGCTGATATTATAGGTCCTAAAAAACCAAGTGTAGGAGGTGCTCGTTATATATTAAGCATAATGGATCATTATTCTAGATATGGTTTCTGTTATTTAATGAAGAGTAAGACAGAAACATATCAGAATTTCTTTAATTGGTTGAAGTTTGCAGAAAGAAAAACTAAAAGGAAATTAGTAACTCTTGTAACTGATAATGGTACGGAATTTATAAATAATAAATTCCAAAATAGACTGAAGATGGCAGGTGTTGAACATAAAAAGTCTGCACCATATAGGCCACAACATAATTCCTTTATAAAAAGACGAGGCCAAACAATACAGGCAATGGCTAGTACTATGTTGTCGGATTCAGGATTACCTGAAAATTTGTGGGGAGAAGCAATAATGTGTGGTAATCATATATTGAATAATGTTGTTAACTCAACAACAGGTGAATTACCATTCACACGGTGGCATGGTAGAAAACCTGACCTAAGCTACATGCACACATTTGGAGCACCAGCATGGGTTCATATTCCTACACAACTGAGAAATAAGGGGCAGCATAGGGCTAAAAGGTTATTCTTTGTAGGTTATGAATCTAATCACAAATCATACAGATTCTGGGAAAAAGGTACATCTGGCGTTTACTGTAGTGCTAGTGCACAATTCCTTGAACATGTAGGATGGGAAAAACTGGAACAAGATTCAAGTAAGGATGTAATCATAGAAACCTACAAAAGACCAAAACAACATATCAGTAATAAGAAGAGTGCAATTAAAGAGGAAGTACAGGAAGAGCACATAGGACCAGAACAGGAAGAAATAGATTAACAAGAAGAGATAGGTGAACAGGAAGAAAGAGATAACCAGGAACAGGCAGTACATGAAAGTCCACCTGTAAGTCCTGTAATACCTAGACGTTCAACACGTGAAACCAGACCACCTGAAAGGTACCAAGCAAGTGTAGTTTGCCAAGTTAGTAAAGTTCCAACTACTGTTGAAGAACTTAAAATGTATCCAGCAAAGGAACAAGAAAATTGGCATAGAGCAATGGAGAAGAAATTAAATTCATTAAAACAAATGGAAGTTTATGAAAATGTTAAATTACCTCCAGGTGAAAAGTCCATTGGCTGTAAATGGATATTTAAATTAAAAATAGGTAAAAATGGCACTATTACCCATAAAGCTAGGTTGGTAGCTCAAGGATTTAATCAAACTGTACGTGATTATGATGAAGTATTTGCACCGAGTCTAAAACCAACAACCTTGAGAGCAGCTTTAGTGTGGGCAGCTAAGAAGAACTATATCATAAATCACTTAGATGTAGAAACTGCCTATCTGCATGCACCATTGCAGCACACTATATACTTAAAGAAACCTGTAGGAATTAAGGATGATAAAACAAATAATGATTGTTGGAAGCTTAAAAAGAGTCTCTATGGATTAAAAAAATCTGGTTACGAATGGAACCAATACATTGTTAAAGAGTTAAACAATATAGGATTTAAAGCAGGTTTAGCTGATCCATGTGTATTTAAGAGAGAGAAAAATGGAATAGTGTCATTATTATTGTTGTTTACAGATGACATTGCCTTAATTACAAAAACTAATAATGAAGCTACTGAAATAATATCATTATTAGGTAAGAGGACAAAATTAAAGCAATTAGGAGAGATAAAACAGTATCTAGGATTAACAATAAATAAAATCAAAAGTGGCTATAAGATATCTCATGAGGATAAGATTTATCAATTACTAAAAACATACAAGATGGAACTTTGTAAACCGGCAAAAACTCCAATGAGTCAGGAATTTGGCCACACTGATGCTCAAAGTCCAAAATTCGATAAGACCATTTATCAATCATTAATCGGTAGTTTATTGTATATTAGTAATTGGTCAAGGCCAGATATTGCCTATAGCATTAATCAATTGGCAAGATTCAATGCTGAACCCACTGAACAACTCTGGCAAGCGACAAAGCGTATCAAGATATCTTAAAAGGACAATGCACTATGCATTGTATTTGGAGCCAAAAGATGATCTGATGTTAAGTGCATATGCTGATGCAAGTTTTGCAACCGACATAAACACTAGGAAATCAACTTCAGGTATGGCTATAATGTTAGGAAAAGCACTGATTGGTTGGAGATCAATTAGACAACATATGTCCACAATGGAAGCAGAATTTTCATATCTATCTTTATTATGTACTGATTTAATTCTGTATAAACAGTTGTTATTGGATTTGGGAATAACTGTTAATGATTCCATTGTAGTTTATGAGGACAATCAAGCAGCCATATGGTTGGCTACAAATACTGCTGTGAAAATGAGATCTAAGCATACAGAACTTAGATATCTGAATGTAAGACTATCTGTAAAAAATGGTTTAATACGATTGGAATATTGTATGACTGAAGAAAATATTGCTGATCAGTTTACAAAAGCCCAAGGTTCAGTCAAATACAAAGAAAGTTGTGATGATTATGATTTAAAGTTGTAAATAGATATATATATTATTATATTACCCAAAAGGGGAGTATGTTAGGAATAACAAGGTTACCTAACTTAGTTTGGGTAAAATAATATATATAAACTATGATTGTAAGTTAAAGTGTGTGTCACTTTAAACAGCAAAGCATGTAATTTTGGGTGCAGTTGTAAAACTGCCATAAGAGGGAGCAAGAGAACTTGATTGATTGCTGGCTTACTGAATTGCTTGCTGACAATGATGGATTGATGGTTCCCTGCTGTTTTTGCTGAAGAGAGAAAGGAGTTTTGAACTTCTTCATATCTCTACTGTGAGAAGATTTATTACTGGACTAATATTTGTAAGTTTACTGAACTCTTTTTTGACACTGGACTTTGCAACTGAATAATCCCCGGACAGACTGAAATAGTGAATGATATATGGACTGTTTGACTATGCTAAAACTCTTACTGGAATAAACTATTTAACAAGCACAGTGTATCTGTTTTACTGAGTGTAAGCTACAAAAATGTTTATCTCACATATTTTGCCTGCCTGCCTGACTGCCGTGCAGATTCTGCTAGGGTGTAACCCTAACAACAGGTGTTTATTTTGCACAAAGCGTTCATAGCATTCAGATGACAAATTCTGAACTCCCATCTCTTCCTGAAACATTGCTTTTATACCCAAAATGACACCAGCTTTCATCTGGGTGTTATTCTTAACACATTTCACCAAATAAGGACGGTTATACTCCTGTATTGTGCTCTTGTGTTGTCTCACAGTAGTAGTCACACTGTAAACAAAGGGTGTACATGTCAGATACTGCGCTGGCTAAGTGGAAAAGTCATTTCTATTACTTATTTTGACAAAAAGACATGGTGGAAATCTCAAAAGAAAGGACAAATCCAGTTGCAATGGGGACGTGTACTAACAACAGGAACACCCTGTTTTGGGATCATTCATGGTCTTTTGCAATGACCTTTAGCTGATCTTTCTTCTGGCCTTCAAGTGGAGTATTTGAAGAGAATGGTTCCCAGAGCTGAAAGAGCTTTCAAAAGGATAATCAAAGTGCCAAATCTATTTAAGATATGTATTTCTCATATGGATGAGTTATGGTTGTTTAGGGTTACCACCTCAAAGTCCAAGAGAGCACACATACAAGCACACTTAAGCAAAGACAATCTCCCTTAGCACACAAAAGGTCTTGTTTTTGTCCGGCGGCAGCAAGTGGAACTGGTAGCAGAGTCAAACAGTGAGGAGGTTGGGGAGGAACATGGGCCAGTCCTGGAGACTGAGGAAGGCTTGGACAAGGGCTCTGCATTGGAAGCAGAGATGGGGCCAGGGCAGGCTGTCAGTCATCAGCTGCCTTTGGAGTTGGACAGCAGTGAGGCAGGTGAGCAGCTGGAGCCAGTTCCCGGCCTGTGCATGTACAGAGTTGCCAAAAGAAAAGAACTCTTATGAACTAAGGGTCGACTTGGGAGTAAAGCCTAGGTGAACAGTGAATGGCTCCTCCCATTGGGATGAAAAGAGAAGCAAAATGGGAGGGGGCTTTTGCAGGAAACAATTCATGTGTTCCATCATTGTGAAGATCTGTCTGCATCTCAGAGACTCTCTGCCAAGCCCTTCCTTGTCAGCACTGTGTTTGAAAATATTTACTTGGCAGCTCTCCAGGCAAGATAAGGTCTATGATACTAATTACATCCTTGAGAGACTGCCAGGCCTTTGGCTCAATGTGAATGCAAGAAATTCACCTTTGTTTAATAAAAGGGGTTCTGACAGGACAAATAGTCTACTTAGTGCTTTTTGGGGAAGCCTAGGTAAGAACACATCTTCCACTAGAGGCAGGATCTATCAAATCATCTTGCCTTGTCTTGAAAAGAATCATTCTTAGGTTGATTGAGACTCAGCTGTCCTCATTTTTCTCTTTGCTCATGCCTGCAATTCAGCTTCTGCACTAATCTTGATTTCTGATTTAGGAAGGACAAAAATGACTGGGCTTCTTCTCCTGCTGTTTCTCTTCTGCCTCTTACCTCTAACTACTGCTAAGAGAAGGCAAACGGTATGTGTGTTGTGGAATTTGTTCAAGCTTTATGGAAAACAAAACTATTACAGACCTGGGGATCTCATTATTGGTGGGAATTTACCCTTGGGAATTCTTATGTCCTCCAGCATCGTGCATTTTGAGAAGGAACCATTCTGGCTTCATTTGTGTATTTTGTAAGTTTCACCTGGCAGGTGTTCTGGATTCAGGGATTCCTTTCAAAAACTCTTGTCCTACTATTTGAATGTCCTAGTGCAGTTCTTGTCTTTTATCATAAAACAGGCTAGAATTTTCAACCATTCCAGAACTCAAGATCAGGAAGATGATAGAGCACATAAAAAGTGAAGAAGGAACAATAAATTTGAAACTGTGCTGTCCTAAAAAATTTAATGTAATGTTCATTTAGAAAGAAAAACATAGTAGAAATCTCAAAGAAAAGCTTAATAATTTGTCATTTCATAGTACT
This sequence comes from Hydrophis major, assembly GCA_033807585.1. NCBI lineage: Eukaryota > Metazoa > Chordata > Lepidosauria > Squamata > Elapidae > Hydrophis > Hydrophis major. Next base: position 3,680,127 of record CM066328.1, read on the forward strand.
GTAATAAGACCAGTTTTGATCTGGGTGGATAAAATTATTTAAATATTTTTTAAGTCTTTCTGCTAAAATTGAAGCAAAGATTTTATAATCTGCATTCAATAAAGAAATAGGTCTATCTTCGGTAAATTGGCATTCTGTAAATACTGTTTGACTTTTTCCTCATCAATATTCTCTTGTTTATATAGTTGCCCATAAAAATCTCAAATAATTTCCTTTTTCTCCTTATTACCATAACAAACTTGGCCTTGGTCATCTATTAACTTCAATATTTTTCTTGATTCCTTCTCCTTTCTCAGTTTATATGCTAGCCATCTACCTGGTTTATTTGCATCTTTAAAATAATTCTGTTTAGAATTTCTAATTTTTTGTGCCAGTTCCTCTTTCTCTATTAATTCCATTTTATGTTTAATTACATCCAGCTTCAATTTAATATCTTTTTTCTGTGGCATTTTCTGTAATTCTTTTTCAAGTCTTTGAAACTCATCTTCCAAGGCCTTAGAAGCTTGCCTTTTCCTAATATTCTTTTTTCTTGTATAATCTATTATCAGACCTCTAGCATATGCCTTCATTGTATCCCAAACATTTTGCGTTGAAGTATCTTCTTTTATATTTTCTCTAAAGAAAAAAGCCAGTTCCTTCTCCATCCATTGTATAAAGTCTTTTTCCTTTAAGATAGTATTATTTAATGTCCATCTCGATCTTTTTTTTTGTCCCTTCCATTTAATTGTCATTGGGCTATGATCTGCCCAAGTACTTGTTTCAATATTTGTTTCTTGAATATTGGATATTAATTCTGTTGAGATCCAAATCATATCTAATCTGGACCATGATAAATGTCTCTTTGAATAAAAAATATATTGTTCAGCTTTAACATTTCTTTCTCTCCAAATATCTTTTAAAGTTAATTCGTCTGTCATTTTGAAAAAAGATTTAGGGAGAGCCTTTCTATTTTGCTTTGTTGTTGTTGCTATGTAGTCCAATTTATTGTCCACAATTCCATTAAAGTCTCCCATCATAATTATATTATATATATGTGTAGATCAGTTTTGCTGGGATAGCCTCTTTAATGTATAGAACCACTCCTCTTTTCTCACATTGAGTCAAAGAAGTAAATATTTTCCCTAATTTTGGCTGTACTAACAATTGTTCATGTTGTTTTTTAATATGAACTTCTTGTAAGCAAATTATATCAAATTTTAATTTCTCTAATTTATGAAAAGTTTTCCTTCTTTTAACAGCTGAATTGAGTCCATTTATTGTAATCAGTTTTTTTTCTTCCATGATTATGCTTTATATATAGGTCTAACAGCTCTTGTGGATCTCACTTCACTCCGTTCTTTACTATCCACCTGTCCACCTACTGCTCCTTTCTCTTTTTCAGTCTCCAGTTGTTCCTCTTTTTTTTTTTTGAAACAAATTTTTATTAATTTTAAAGATAAAACAACACATCATTAACCATTAAATACATAAACACATAAAACCTCTTAACATTGTAAATCCTTACAAGTCAAACAAAACATTATTTTTATACAGCATAATTCCAATTTATCCCATCTCCATATGGACACACAAATATCTTTCAGCAAATTTCTCATTATTTCTCTTTACTCCTATTCAATTTCATTTCTCTTCCATATTTATCCATTTTATAGTCATCATATTCTTTTCTTTCTGGCTTGTTTAAATTATTCTCGTCTAACATTCCTCCAAGGTTTTATTGATTCTTTTTTCCTTTTTTTTTAAAAAACAAAAACAAATTTTGTTAGTTTTACCATAAGCACAATACACAAACATACAAACACAAAACATAAACAAAACTAAAAGATCTTTTCTGAAGGTTGTCTGTTCCCGGGTTAAAACTCTTTACACAGACACAAATTCAAACATCATATTCAACCCATATCTCCTTCCATATCTTATTATCATTTTCTTTTTTATATATATATATAAAAACCATTTTTATCAGTTTTATAAAAACAATGCACAAAGAATCAAGGCATAGCAGCTTATAAATTCTTTTCTAAGAAAAAATAATAATAATAGACCAATAAGGCATAACATTTCCAGATTATAATATCAATATTTCATATAATATTAACTTCATATCTTGTCCCTACTTCTCTTTTCCATCCAAATTATTTATTAATTAAAATTTTATTGCCTTTTATCAATATACAAAATCCAAAAAAAAAAAAAGCATATATATCCTTCCATATCTTATTACCATTTTCAACATCCAGTTGTTCCTCTTGAAACTCCTTCTCTGCCTCCTCTTCTCTTCTTCCAAAAAATTCTGCATGGAAAAGTTCTGCTTTCTCAATTGAATCAATTCTATGTCTCTGCTCTTGCCATGTAAACATTAATCCTTCTGGAATCAGCCATCTATAATTCACTTCGTTTTCCAATAGCTTTTTGGTCAGAAATCGATATTCTCTTCTCATCTCTCTCACTCTTCTGGGTATTTGTTTTAAAACCACAATCTCTTTATCTTTGTATTTCAATGTTTTCTCTCTTACCACTTGTAGTATGTGTGTTTTAATGGATTTTTTGGTGAATCTAATATGGACTTCCTTTGGTAATTTATTTCTCATCGCATATCTTGTATACACTCGATATACCTCATCTACTCCATCCATCATCTTTTCCCCTGTAATTTCCAAAGCATCTGCCAAAATTTCTATCATTATCGCAGCCAAATTTTCTCCTTTTTCTTCTTCTATATTTTGAAATCTAAGATAAAATTCTGACCTTTCCATCTCCCACCTCAACATCCCACTTTTTTCTTGTTCAACCACTGTTAATCTACTGTCAATATTTCCAATCTTCTCCTCTCTTTGTTTACCTTCTTCTTCAATTTTTTGGAATCTCTCCTCATACTTCACCATCATTTGTTTAATATTTTCCACTTTTTCATCAGTCTTCTCCGTTCTTTGTTCAATGTTCTCTATTCTTTGTTCAATGGTGTCCGATTTTATCTTGAGATCTTGAATTCCTTGCATAATCATCTGTAAAGTTACTTTTTCTTGTTCTTTATCTTGCTTCAACATTGTCTGAATTAAACGTTGTCCTCCAGCTGGTGGGGATGCAGAGGTAGAAGTAGAAACGCCAGATGATATTGGTTTCCTGCTCATTTTAATGCTTCCAAATCTTCAAATTCTTTTTAACTTTTAATCCAACTGGTAGAATAGTCAATTATAATCCAAAATGGAAAAGTCCAATAGAAAAAAGGCCCAAAACTAAAGAAGAAAGAGGAAAAAAAGAAGAAGAAAAGATCTTCAGGTTCTTCTAGACCCTAATCCAATTACGAAGTAGTCCCCCATAAAAAATAAAAAATAGAAAGAAAACCCCCCCAAAAATAATAATATTGATTAAGAGAAAAAAAAAGAACAAAAAGAAAAAAGAAGAGATTCCTTCAGGTTCTTCACACTTTAATCCAGTTGAGAAGTCTCAATAATCAAAAAGAAAAACAGAGTGGTCCAAAAACATAAATAGAAAAAGCAAAAGGATCCCAATAAAGATAAGGAGAAAAAAGGAAAAATAAAGAAAAAAAAACTCTGAGGCTTTCCCTTTGAAAGAAAAAGCAAAAATAAGATTACTAAAATTGAAATTTACAAAAAGGCTGGTGAATAGGGATATCACAAGTAACAAATATATACATATAGTGGTGCTTTTAAAGTTGTAGCAACGTTTCAGCAGAATCTCATCTGCCATCATCAAGCTTCTGTATAGTGTTTGTCTGTGAGTCAGTCTTTTACAGTGGTTTCGGATTTAGAAAGTCTGATTTAAAAGTCTGACTCACAGACAAACACTATACAGAAGCCTGATGATGGCAGATGAGATTCTGCTGAAACGTTGCTACAACTTTAAAAGCACCACTATTATGACGTGGGAGAATACCCGAACAAAGCTGAATGCCAGACATGTAAATACCCGCGAAAACTTAAGAAAACATATATATATATCTAAAGGATGGTGGATATATAAAGATATCCACCATCCTAAGAAACCCTAAGGACAGAATCGAGTTGGAAAATCAAGGAGTATTCGAAATCCCTTGCACTGCCTGCCCCACCACATACATTGGACAGACTAACAGAAGAATAGGTGCATGCATTGAAGAACATAAGAACTCAATCAAAAAGGAAGAACCGACCTTTTCCCTGGTCCAACACCTCAAAGCCACAGGACATGAGATTGACTTTAAAAATACCAGAACTATCGCCAAAACCGAACACTTCAGCAGCAGAATCATCAGAGAAGCCATAGAGATAGAAAAACGCCCCACAGCATGAATAAACGAGATGATGCCTCCCGCCTACCAGTGATTTGGAAACCCGCCCTCATGAACAGACGCGTACCTAACATGAAGAATGACACCAGACCCACACCCCTGAGAGCCACACAAGATGCCACCACCACACTTCCACGTAGAAAGCAGACTCACACCCACACAGAAGATGAAACACGAGCACGGACCAGAAGCCGCACTGCAGCTGCATCACTACCCACCTCAAACCCCTCTGAGCCATACATGAAGCGAACTGACCTCCACCATGAAGATGCAGCACGACCACGAACTCGAAGCCAAACAGCAAGATCACAGCTCACCAGCTCAAACCCTCCAGCAACTAAGACTAACCTGAGCACAATCAAGCCCCCACCTGAACAGAACACGCCTCCAGCCAATCAGAACACAGCCAACCCCCCAACCAATCAGAACACAGCCAAACCCCCAACCAATCAGAACACACCCCCAGCCAATCAGAACACAGCCAAGCCCCCACCCAATCAAGTCACACCCCCACTAGCAGTTAAAAGGAAGAAGCAGCTGCAAGCTCACATCACTCTGAGAAGCACAGAGCTGAAGACCAAGCCTGAAGATGATGAATGAGACTTCATCGAAACGTTGCCTAGATACTTCCAATCTTACGCGGGAGAAAACCCGAATAACCAAAGATCCATATATATATATATATATACATATATATATATATATGTATGTATGTATGCATGTATGTATATGTATATGTATATGTATATGTATATGATGTATATGTATATGTATATGTATATGTATATGTATATGTATATTTATATAAATATATATATGTATATATATGTATATAAGAAAGCACACTGCCCTTTATTTAGTTATCCAAGGCTCTTATTATGACTCTCTTCTCCACTAGCTTCAAAGCCAAGCCTCAAGTGCTGAAATATTGCTAAGAGTCCAGGAAAACACCTGTAATAATATTTTGCTGTGCTCTCCCTATATCTTATCACATAAAGATGTCCTTGAGAAGCAGTCTTCTTACCATTCTCTCCAATTCAAATCAAATATTTTCAAGCCTCTAGTTGGCAGTGTTACAAAGTTTCTTAATGCTCTTCCTCCCCCCAGCCAGAGAAAAAGGATAATTTATACAGAAAAAAAAGAAAAAATAACCAAAGGGAGCTTCTATTCTAAAAGAAAATTAAAAAATCAAAAGGAGCATAAAAATATATATAAAAGAAAATTCAATCCGGTTACCTACAAAGTCACAGTAAAGTCCCCCGAAAAAAAGTAAAAGAAAGAGAAAAAAAAATCCCAAGCCTCAATTTGACGTCACTTTAGAAAACGCCGCTCATACAGTTTTTTGTCAAAAAAAAAAAAAAAAACTCACAGGTTTCTTCTGTATTCAGGGTGCCCTTTCAAATCTCAGCGAATTTACAACACAAAAGTTTCTCACCCAGCCGACACACTTTCACTCCAACCACTTTCTTTCCAGAGCTGTCCTGACTTCAGCAGCTATGGAGGCTGCCTCTCCACCGCCAGCAAAAGAGCTTCTCCCAGATCAAACCAGAGATTTTGCGATATCTCTGGGATCCTGGAACAGTGCCCTTCACAATCCCCGTCTCCACGGGACAGTTTAGGTCCGTTAGGACCGACCAGGGGCGAAAATATCGGCTGCGATCTTAGAACCCCAAGATCAAAGCTGTATCGCCGAAATGAAGCTCCGCCTTCTCCTTATTTCTCCGCCTTCTCAGATCTTGATTCTGACTTTGGGACATTTCTATATTTGATGTTATTTTTGATGATAATGTATGTATTAATCAGCAACTACTACCATGCCTTTCAGTTTACTAAAGTATCAGTTGTTCCCATGATCAGTTCAGGAAAAAAAAAATGATACTAAAGATGTGGATATTAGTTTCCAGCATGATTGTTTCTCACTTTATTTATTTTAACCATGAGTTTTTAAAACATTCTTGGGTTGTCTTTATTGTTAGTGTTTTTAAGCTTGATTGTTTGCACAGATTCCTGATATTGTGCTGAGTTCCCTACTAACATTTTCATTTAATTGACTATCAGTGTATAATAACTTTAAATGAGCCACAGTTTCTTACTCTCTATTGACATACTAGCCAAACACAGTTTATTAAAAGAGAAAATCATGTTAAATCGATATCAATGGATATTTTCTAATCTTTGGTATTGTTAATAATTTTTATCCATTCCCAATATTATGAAGATGGATGGACAGAGGTATGGATAAAAGAAAGGGAGGGTGAATGTGTGAGAATAAATGGAATAAATCATGAATTGTTCACTATTAAATAGGGAGGAACAGACAATTATAGGTTGTTGTCTTGTTTTTTTAAGAACTTAAAGATGTCAACTCATAAAACATTTTGGATACACATTTTATAGTTGTCAACAGAAAGAATCAGGGATTTGTAAGAGCAGGGAGCAGTGTGGAATCGAAAGTACATTCCATTCATATTTTCTCCAGAGACTGATTAGATGACTAAAGCTTCTGCCGTGCAAAAATCTAATTGGAGAGCATGATTGATGACTCTTGGCTATGGACATGTTTTGTTGGATGATACACCCAGAGGGGTGGGGGGGAAAGCAGGATCAAGGGTGACAGTGAATTACATATCTCAGAGTTGGCTACACCCAGGCTAATACCAGAATGATAACTTCTAATAAATCCTTTTTAGTTTTGGGAGTGTGGCTCAAGGCTCATGATTTAATTGGAGTAACTGCTGGAATCCTGACAACAGATAAAATGCAGAAATGCTTAGACACTTGCTATATGGGAAGGCAAATATCTGTGTACTTATACATAAAGATGATGGAATGTTATCTAAGGACCCAAATCATTTCCAGCAATTTTCCATAGATTGGATACATGCAGACTGGTTTTATGTATTTGAAAGCCAATACATCAAAAATCAAGATAATCATGTTTGGCAAAGAAATGGAGTGTCCAATAAAGGAGAATAACACAACTATAATGACGTGGGAAAATACCTGAACAAAGATGAATACCATACATATATATATATAATTGGAGAAGTCATAGAGATTGAAAAAAAGCCTGAAAGCATGAATGGAAGAAATGATTCCACCAGACTGTCAATCATTTGGAAGCCTGCATTCACAAACAAAAAAGTCTCCACACCACTAGCCAGGCAAACATCTGGGCACAAATAGATCCCCCCTGATACCTCTAGCTCAAACACACCCCAACCAGGCACCCAGATGAAACCTAGCTTCCTAAAAAATGATAGACGTCCATTTACCCGGAGCCAAGCTGCACTAAAAGCCTCTAATACAGGAACACAATATTTCCAATCAATCAAGACACACACAAAAAAGCCACAAAACAGACAGAAGACATTAGAAACATCAATCAAGCAGAACACAGCAAACTCCAAGACCAATAAACACAGACCAAGACTCTCAACCAATCAGGATGAAGAAAAAATCATTCTGGCACAGCAGTAGGCTAGCCCCAAATTTAAAACTGAAACAACTATAAAAGTCTGATTCTTCAATCCCTGGAAGGGAGGGAATTATTTTTTTTCCCCTCTCTCTTTTGGGATGATGATGGAAGAGTATATATGAAATTGTAAACAGGACAGACAAAAGTATAAGTATAATGAATAGAATGATGTAGAAATTTGGGAAAATAAATGTAATTGAATTAGAAAGAAATGAGATAATTATAAAAAAAGATTTAAGAAACTCAGGGGAAAATATTGAGATATTGAAAAAATAGTGATAAGATATGAAACTGAATATATGAGATGAATATGTATTTGAGATTATATCTGTATGGAGATGTGATAACCTGCAATCATGCTGTTGTCAAAAAAAGATGTTTTATTTGTTATCTTTTGTTAAAACCCAATAAAACTTTAAAAAAAGTGAGGAAAGGTATCAAGGTATTGAGATTTAATAGCTGACCAGCTGCTGTAAGGCTGATGCAATTAGGATGAATCAGCGTGGTTATTGCCGCTTTAAGACTGAGGATGGATCCGACAGGGTTTTACCACTTTAAGAAGCTGTGCATATAAATGAGGCCATAAGGAGTGTACCTCTCTCTCCTCGTGTTCATCTCCATTGTAATTCTCCATGCAGAGTAATGAAGACTGATTGCTTGCCTGGTATGTGCCTCACAGGAATATTGATGTATATAGTAGTCCTGTATATAAACCACTGTTAAAAGGCAAAGCTCTCCTCTGAGCCACAGGAAAGCCAACAAACAACCTGCACATATAAAATATAGGATTCCTGGCTGATAGATTCATCCATCTTCTGAGGGTTCCAGTTTAAAATGGAAAAGGGAAAGTTTCCAATCTCTCTCACACTGAAAGCCACAGCAGTGACAAGTTAGCAGTGATTGGAGATGACCTTTTCTTTCTCACAAAAACTGACCAGGCCTGTTGGAACTGAACAGATCCAATTTTCTGGCTTACCTTTCCCCAGGATCATCCTGAATGAAGGATGATCCCCTTCTAGATGCACCATCAACTGCACTATATCACTACCAATATCAGTTGTAGGCTGGCCAATGCAAAAAGGGGACAGTCTTGTCAATTCTTGGAAAGTGATAATGGTCGTGGCAGATTATGCTGAAATCCTTATACAAAAATTCTTAAATCTTAATTTCAGATGCAGCCCACTGTGACCCCGTCCTAAAGACCAATATCCCAACAAGAAGAAGGACTACTGCATTGCCAAGAAGATCCACTTCCTTGCCTATAAAGAGACCCTGGGATATGCCTTAGTTTCTCTGTCTCTTTTCCTTTCTCTGATCACAACTGCTGTCCTGGTAATTTTCTGTAAACATCATAACACACAGTTGTTGTCAAGGCCAACAACTGAAATCTCACTTACATCCTCCTGGTCTCCCTCCTGCTCTGCTTCCTCTGCTCCTTCCTCTTCATTGGTCCACCTGGGAATCTCACCTGTCTTTTCAGACAAACTACTTTTGCCATTCTCTTTTCCCTTGCAGTATGTTCTGTGTTGGCAAAAACTGTCATTGTGGTTCTGGCCTTCATGGCCACCAAGCCAGGGAACAAGACAAGGAAATTCTTCGGAAAACCACTGACCAACTCCATCGTCATTGCCTGTCCTTTGATCCAAGCAGTCCTTTGTGCCATCTGGCTGACTACCTCTGCCCCGTTTCCCAACTTGGACTTCAACTCCTTGGTAGGAGAGGCCATCTTGGAATGTGATGAAGGCTCAGCTTTCATGTTTTATATTGTCCTCGCCTATCTAGGTGTCCTTGCTCTGATCAGTTTCATGGTAGCCTTTCTAGCTAGGAAATTGCCTGACAGTTTTAATGAAGCCAAATTCATTACATTTAGCATGCTGGTATTTTCCTGTGTTTGGATCACCTTCCTTCCTGCCTACCTAAGCACCAAAGGGAAGTCCATGGTGGCTGTAGAGATCCTCTCTATCTTGGCTTCTGGAGCCAGTCTCCTGGCCTGTATTTTTTCCCCTAATTGCTACATTATTCTACTGAGACCACATCTGAATTGCAGAGAGAATATAATGAGGCACAGGAATCTGTGATTTTTTTTGCAGAATTGAGAACTTCTGTTTTGGTTTTGGGACTTTTTGTATTTGATCTGATTTTTAAAATATGAAAACGAGGGGAAATCTCCTTAAAAAATTGGAAATCAGGAGATGTGATAAATCAAAGAGTTTCTGTTAATTGGTAACAATTGCTTGCCTTTTTCACTGGTTCCATTTTTTTTCTCACTGTGGTCCAAGTGATAACTTAGAAAATGCTAATAGATATTAAAGATATGGATATTTACAGTATTTCCACTTGGACAGTTTCACACTTTATTGTAATCATATGTGTCATGTATGCAAATGGACTACTCGAAATCCCCGTGCCTTGATTGGCTAAGGCGCGGGGATTTCTGATTGGCCAGGCGAGCCGCGCCTGATTGGCCCGATTGGAGTCTCCCGCGATTGGTTAAAGCCAAGAGCGGGAGACTTGAATCGCTGCCATTGGCCGCGGCCGCCGAAGCCAAAGATATAAAAGCCGCAAGCTTTTTGTCTTTGGCGGTTCGGTTCCACCAGTGTTAATAAAGAGCTTGAATTGAAAGTCACTGACTACGAGTCTTAATTGCGGATACGACACTGGCGATGAAGGTGGGATCTCGCCTTTGAACCGAACCCCGTATCCGTTTAAGAACCAGCGACAGCGAAGATGGCGAAAATAGCACCGCCCGCTCCCTTCAACCCCGCCGCCGAGGACTGGGAATCGTACTCGGATCGATTCCGGATGTATCTGGAATGCGCCGGCATGAAGGACGCCCCGGGCCCGCTAAAACGCGCCGTCTTTCTCACACACTGCGGACCAGAGGTCTTCCAGATGGCCAAGGCATTGGCCAAACCAGCAGACGCAACCGCCATAGACTGGGACGTCCTCGAGCCCATACTGAGACGCCATTACGCCCCCGAGGTCCCCATCCTGATACGGCGAAACGAGTTCTACCGCAGAAACCAGAAACCGAACGAGAAATTAAGCGACTTTGTCGCTGAATTACGGCGCCTGGGAGGACTCTGTGAGTTTGAAGGGCTTAATAGTCTCATCAGAGACCGCTTCGTGCTCGGGCTATGGGATCCGACACTCCAGAGCCGACTCATGGCAAAAGGCGACATCAGCCTAGCCGATGCCCTCACTGCGGCCGCAGCAGCAGAAGCCACCCGCACGTCAGCAGACACCATGCGAAGATCTGACGCGAAGGGCGGGAACAACAACCCCGCGAGGCCGGCCGACACCAGAAGCGAAGCGACCGCACACTACGGCGAATACCAATCAACCTCCAGCGCGTCAGATGACGAGGAGGACATACACCGTGTACAAATGGGACGAGGCGAACAGCGAAGCCAAAGAGGTCGCAGGTCGAGGACCAACTGCGCCGGTTGCGGCGGCGACCACCCCAGGTCAGAATGCCGATTCTTCGACGCTATCTGCAGGCATTGTGACCGACGAGGCCACATCGCCCGAGTTTGCCGCCAGAAAAAACCCCGCAGCCCGCCCAAACGGGAACAACTTGACAGGAAGAGAGAAAACTCCCCGCCCAGAGCCAGAGAGCGCCAGCCAACGGGTCGATGGGACCAGAGACAACGATCGCAAAGAAGCAGTGACAGCCGGCGCAAAGAGGAAACCCACCAGACGGTGACCATTGGCCACGCCATTTCCGACGGAGCTAGAAAGGTTCACGTAGAAGTTCACATAGAGGGTCGACCATGTAAGATGGAAGTGGACTCCGGTTCCTACCTTTCTATGATTGCTTGGTGCGAAATCAAGCAACTAGTGCCTACACTACAAAGAAGAAACGTACCTGCCCAAAAAATCATCATAAAAGACTATCAAGGTAATCGCGTTCCGGTAGTGGGCACCAAGAACTTTAACATAACCTACAAAGGCCACACAGAACAACTTCCACTCACAATAGTCGACCGCGACCGCCCTAGCCTGCTGGGGTTACAATGGTTTGCTCCGCTTAACATCGCGCTGACAGGTGTCAACCACGTATCCATTGAAGCTTGGGAACAGCGGCTAACCGAAGAATTCCAGGAGGTCTTCAATGGAGAATTGGGCAAGTACCAGGGGCCCCTTATTTCATTTGATTTAGACCCAAGGGTTCCCCCGAAGCGGCTTAAGCCTAGAAGGGTACCCTTTGCATTAAAGCCCAAAATCGACGAGCAGCTAGACAAGCTCGTCAGACAAGGGGTGTTACAACCGACAGATCACGCCAGATGGGAAACCCCTATAGTGACCCCAATAAAACCAGACGGGTCCGTGAGAATCTGCGGGGACTATAAGGCCACCCTAAATGGCGCGTTGCAGCAAAGCGCCTACCCAGTCCCGGTAGTGCAACATTTACTGCACTCACTGGGAGGGGGCAAAGTTTTTGCTAAGCTCGACCTCGCACAAGCCTATCAACAACTACCTGTGGACGAGGAAACGGCAGAGGCCCAAACAATAGTGACCCACCGGGGGGCTTTTAAATGTAACAGACTTCAATTTGGGGTCAGCGTGGCACCAGGCATCTTCCAGAGCCTGATGGAACGCTTGCTGCAAGGCATCAAGGGGGTGGTGCCCTACTTCGATGACGTATTAGTGGCGGCGCCAAATGAAGCTGAACTAGAAAACCGTTTAAGACAAGTCTTAACGAAATTTAAAGAAACAGGACTTAAAGTCAAACGCGAAAAATGCCAACTTTGTACAAAACAAGTAGAGTTTCTGGGCTACCTCCTAGACCAGCAGGGCATCCACCCCACAACGAAAAAAGTAAAGGCCATCAAAGAAGCCCCCACCCCAAAGTCCAAATTAGAGCTGCAAGCGTTCTTAGGTTTACTAAACTTCTATAATGTCTTCCTACCTCAAAAGGCTACGGCAGCGGAACCTTTACATAGACTCCTGGACAAGAAGGCAGCCTGGACTTGGGGGAGACGGGAACAAACAGCTTTTCAAAAGACCAAAGACCTCCTCACCTCTGATGCCGTCCTAATGCAATTCTGCGAAACCCTGCCTGTAGCTGTCACTTGCGACGCATCACCCTTCGGCGTCGGCGCTGTCCTCAGCCATACCCTCCCAGACCAGAGAGAAGCACCTATCGCATTTTTCTCGAGAACTCTGACTAAACCAGAGCGGAACTATAGCCAGCTGGACAAAGAAGCTTTGGCTATAGTGGCCGCCGTTAAGCGTTTCCACGAGTACCTTTATGGCCGCCCATTCAAAATAGTGACTGACCATAAACCGTTGCTGGGCATTCTCGCGGGAAACCGTCCCACACCAAACATCTTGTCACCCCGGATGACAAGATGGTCTGAATTCCTGGCAGCATACAACTATGAACTGCTACACAAGCCAGGTAAGAAGATATCGCACGCGGACGCTTTAAGCCGTTCCCCCTTACCTGACTCTGACCCTGACCCTGCACCAACAACAAATACCCTGTCCATCGAGTGTTTACCCATTACCGCATCGGACATAGCGAGGGAAACGGTTAAGGACAAACACTTAGCGCCAATCTTACATTGGCTGCAAAAAGGCTGGCCGGAAAAAGACGATAACGAGACTTTTAAACCTTTCCGCCAGCGCCAGACGGAACTTTCACTACTGAGAGGATGTATCCTTTGGGGAGACAGGGTGGTAATTCCGACTAAATTACAGAACAGGGTCCTAGAGATGTTGCACGAGGGTCATCCTGGCATCGTCAGGACCAAAGCCCTGGCCAGGAGTTACGCTTGGTGGCCTGGCATGGACAGACAAATTGAAACATGGGTCGCCAAATGCCACCGGTGCCAGGAGACCAGATCCAGCCCACCCACGGCACCTATCCGGGACTGGGAGACACCTCGGGGACCCTGGTCCAGAATACATTTAGACTTTGCCGGCCCCACAAATGGCCACACCTTTTTAATCACAGTTGACGCATACTCAAACTGGCTAGAGGTGGCCGACATGAAATCCACCACCACGGAGGCCGTCATTAAAGAACTGTGTAAGCTGTTTGCCACCCACGGCCTCCCAGACGTCGTTGTCTCGGACAACGGGCCACAGTTTACATCCATCGATTTTGAACGGTTCCTGGCAGAAAAAGGCATCCGCCACGCGTTAACGGCACCGGTGCATCCGGCGGCGAACGGTAGGGCGGAGCGGATGGTCCAGTTTACAAAAAAGACCCTCCGGAAAATGGACCACGGGGAGATCAACGACAAGATCAACAGGCTGCTCTTCATACAGCACATCACGCCAAATACAACCACCAACAAGAGCCCTGCAGAGCTCCTGATGGGCAGGAAGCTGCGATCCCCACTCGACCGCCTACACCCAACCTACAACCCGGAACAGCCCCCAGACTCCAGCTCCAGGTATCGGACATTTGAACCAGGCGACCTAGTATACGCCAAAAACATGACGGGGGACCCCCTATGGATCCCAGCCGTCATAACTCAGATCTCTGGTCCAAAGTCGTACCGGCTCCAAACCACCGACGGGCGAGCCTGGAAACGACATATCGACCAGCTCCGGTCACGAACATTGACTAACCTCAACCCCCAAGACACGAACCAAGGGGGGAGGGAACACCCGGTTAAACAACCGCAAGAACAAATAAAAATTAAAAACTCACCAGAACGCAGCCTTCACGAGTCACAGCCGGAGAAGAACCGTCTGGCCAGCTCTACCGACCCGGAGAAGCCAAGCGGGAGCGGCGGAATCCGCGACTCAACCGACCCGGTAGGCCCAGGCGGGAGCCGCGGCGAAGGAACCGGCCCGATCATCCAGCCGGTTCGCTCAGAGGCAGGAGCAGCCAAAAAGATGACCGCCCCTACCGAGATACAACAAGAAAATGAATTGCGCAGGTCATCTAGGACTCGACGGAGCCCCGCCTACCTGCGTGACTACACCACGTGAGAGACCATACCAAGAGGGGAGGGGTGTCATGTATGCAAATGGACTACTCGAAATCCCCGTGCCTTGATTGGCTAAGGCGCGGGGATTTCTGATTGGCCAGGCGAGCCGCGCCTGATTGGCCCGATTGGAGTCTCCCGCGATTGGTTAAAGCCAAGAGCGGGAGACTTGAATCGCTGCCATTGGCCGCGGCCGCCGAAGCCAAAGATATAAAAGCCGCAAGCTTTTTGTCTTTGGCGGTTCGGTTCCACCAGTGTTAATAAAGAGCTTGAATTGAAAGTCACTGACTACGAGTCTTAATTGCGGATACGACAATATGAATCTTTAAAAATAAAATTGGGTTAAGTTCACTATCAATGCTTTTTAGAATGTTCATTTCCTTAGATCCCTGGGGTCTTGCTGATTTCCTAATCATTTTTGCGTTCTATCACCCATTAATGGTTTAAATGAACCACATTATTCTATTAATTTGAGATACATACATTATTATTAAATAAGATCATGTAAAGTAAACATTAATGACATTTTCCTTCCCTTGCTATTTTTTCCTATTTGAGACATCTTAATATCAGATCTGTGACTCAAGGAAAACTTTTTAAAAAAATAACTTACAATCTCTGGTTTAATGTTTCCATTTTAAGATAGGTGAGAGAAAATGAATAGAGAAAAAAAATGGGCAGCATTAGTGATGGCTGATCATCCAATCCTGTCAGAAGATACAGATAGTCCTTGACTTACAATAGTTTGTTCAGTGGCAGTTCAAAGTTAGAGCAACACTGTAAAAAGTGATGTATAATTCATGTACAACCCTTGCAGTATCCCTATGCTCAAAATTCTTAGCAACTGACTCATATTTATAACAGTTAGAGTGTCCTGGGGTGTCCTGTGATCAGCTTTTGCAATCTTCCAACAAGCAAAATCAATGTGGAAGCCAGATTCACTTAACAACTAGTGATTCACTTAACAACCATTGCAAGAAAGCTCATAAAATAAGGCAAAACTCAGTTAACAATTATCTCACTTAGCAACATACATTTTGGGGTCTATTGTCAAGGACTGCCTGTATAGGAAAGGGCTACAGGAGACTGAGGCATCTGTCTTTTGTCCCAATTAAAGTTGGGCAAATAGCCCCCCAGGCTCCCCCAGACCAGGATTTCACCATCGACCTGGATGCAATTATCTGGGGCACAAAGGTAGGCTGGAAGGAGATGTTTTGAATTCAGGGAAAGATTCATTCTCTTGTCGGCATGCAGAATGTCCTTCTCACTGGAAAAAAGTGGATTGACTCAGAAAGGATAACAGTTGCATGATGAAGGATCTGCTTTTCATGAATCAGATTCAAGTATGAGTATACAATTATTGGTTGTATAAAGAGAGGCATAGAATCAAAATCACGTGAAGTATTAGTACCGCTTTATAAAGCCTTAGTAAAACCACACCTGGAATTTTGCATATGGTTTTGGTCACCATGTCACAAAAAAGATCCTGAGACTTTGGGGGGGGGGGGAAGGGCAAAGAAGAGCAACTAAGATGATAAAAAGACCTTGAGACTAAAAGATATGAAGTTGTAGGTTTTGCTTTTGTCTAGTTTAGGTAAAAGAAGGACTAGGGGGGAACATGATATCAGTATTCCAGTATTTGGGATGCTGCTACAAAGAGGAAGTGGTCACTTTATTTTCCAAGGTGCCAGTGGGCAGGACAAGAAACAATGGATGAAAACCAATCAACGAGAGCAGCAAACTGGAATCGAGGAGAAGCTTCCTAAAAGTGAGGAATATTAACCAGAGGAACAGTTTGCTTTCAGACCTTGTGGGTACTCCATGCCTGGAAGTTTCTAAGAAGAGACTGGATGGTACAGGATCTCCTGCTTGAGAAGGGGGCTGGAGTAGAAGACCTCCAAGGTCCCTTCCAGCTCCATTCTGATTGGAGCTCCCTCAGATTCCATTTGTGTTTAGAGGTGGTAATTGATAGCTCTATTGCATAGGGAAGCCAATTGCCCATTATTATTGCTACCAGATGTTGACCAGATGAAGCTTCCAAGTGGTCTTCAAAGGGAGCTCCATGAGGAGCCCATTGCAACTGTCCACCTGTGAGATGACTAAGGCCTAAAGGATTAGGAAGAAGGGCTCTCAATCCAGGGACAGGCACAACTATTGCACAAGCCAAATCTGTACAAAGGCCTTCCTGGCCAGAGGTGTCACCTGCTCTTAAGTCAGGTTCTGAGAGTCTGGAATGTCCTCCAAATTGTGCCCAAATCCCTAGTGTGACACAGCAATTCCATGCAGGATAAAAGATGGCTAATATGTGTGAATCGGGAGGTTCAAGCACTGACCACCCCCTGTTTGGCTCATCTTAATCTTGTGCCTGTTCCTCTCCATCCAGCTCCCAACAACCTTGATTAGATGATTAGGGGACTGGAGGCTAAAACATATAAAGAAGGGTTCCTGGAACTGGCTATGTAAAATTTGCTGAAAAGAAGAACTAGGGGTGACAGGATAGCAGTGTTCCAATATCTCAAGGGCTGCCTCAAAGAAGAGGGAGTCAAGCTATTCTCCAAAGCACCTGAAGCTAGAACAATAAGTAAAGGGTGGAAATCAAGGAGAGAAGCAACCTAGAACTAAGGAGAAATTTCCTGACAGTTAGAATCAGTGGAACAACTTGCCTCCAGAAGTTGTAAAATGCTCCAACGCTGGAAGTTTTTAAGAAGCGACCGGATAACCATTTGTCTGAAGTGGTCTAGGATTTCCTGCCTAAGCAGGGGGTTGGACTAGAACAGGGGTGGGCAATTAATTTCTATCGGGGGCCACATGGAAAATCAGATCTGCGTTCGAGGGCTGAACCAATTTTATAAAAGACCATTATAAAGGGTCCATTATAAAATGCAGCAAATTATATATAAGAATATTAAGAATAGAGAAAGATTCACTCTGAGAAGCACAGAGCTGAAGACCAAGCCTGAAGATGATGAATGAGACTTCATCGAAACGTTGCCTAGATGTGGTGCTTTTAAGGTTGTAGCAACATTTCAGCAGAATCTCATCTGCCATCATCAGGCTTCTGTATAGTGTTTGTCTGTGAGTCAGACTTTTACAGTGGTTTCAGATTTAAATTTGGGGCAGCCTATTGCTGTGTCAGAATGGTTTTTTCATCCTCCTGATTGGTTGAGAGTCTTGGTCTGTGTTTATTGGTCTTGGAGTTTGCTGTGTTCTGCTGCTAATATCTTCTGTCTGTTTTTTGGGGGAGGGGGGGGCTCTTTTTGTATCTTGATTGGCTGGCAACATTGTGTTACATTATTGGAGGCCTTTAGTGCAATTTGGCTTCGGCAAAATGGATGGCTATCATTAGTTAGGAAGCTGGGTTTCATCTGGGTGCCTGGTTGGGGTGTGTTTGAGCTGGAGGTATCAGGGGGGATCTGTTTATGCCCAGGTGTTTGCCTGGCTTGTGGTGTGGAGATTTTTTTGTTTGTGAGTGCAGGCTTCCAAATGATTGACAGCCTGGTGGAATCATCTCTTCTGTTCATACTTTCTGGTCTTTTTTCAATCTCTATGGCTTCTCTGATGATTCTGTGGCTGGGATTTTCTATAGTGGCTAGGGTTTTGGTGCCATTGAAGTTGATGCTATGACCTGTGGCTTCCAAGTGTTGGACTAGTGAGGAAGTGTGTTCCAGCTTTTTGACTGCATTTTTGTGTTCATCCAGGCGGGTGCTTATTCTTCTATTGGTCTGTCCAATGTATGTGGCCGGGCATGATGCACAGGGGACTTCGTATATGCCTTGGTTTTCCAGGTCAATTTTGTCTTTGGGGTTCCTGAGGATGGCTGCTATTTTTCTGTCTGTTTTGAAGGCAGTCTTGATGTGGTGTCTGTATAGAATCTTACTAATTTTGTCTGCAGTGGCTCTTATGTAGGGCAGGACAGCTGTTCCATGGGTCTGTTCATCTTCTGGGTCTCTATTATGTCTCAGTGTGTTTTTGTGGATCAAGTTGGTGATTTTGCTTTTGTGGAAGCCGTTGGCTGTCAATATTTTAGTCAGGTTGCATAGTTCAGTCTTAATGTGTGTCTTGTCTGCCAGGCGTTTGGTTCTAGTAATTAGTGTTTTAGCCACGGACTTTATCTGTGCTGGGTGGTGGTGGAATTGGGCGTTGAGGTAGCAGTTGGTGTGTGTTTTCTTCTGGTATATGGTGTGTCCTAGTGTGCCATCTGTTTTTTTGTAGATTAGTACATCTAGGAATGGTAGTTGTTTGTTTGTTTCTGTTTCCATGGTGAACTTGATTTTGGGGTGTGTGCTGTTTAGGTGTGTTAGGAAATGGCTTAGGTTTTCTTGTCTATGGGGCCAAATCACGAATGTGTCATCGATATATCTTAACCATAGTTTGGGTTTGAGTATGGCATTAGCCAGGGCTCTGGATTCGAATTCTTCCATGAACAGGTTTGCAATGACAGGTGACAGTGGTGATCCCATGGGGGCTCCTTCAATTTGTTTGTATCTTTGTCCTTTGTATATGAAATATGTGTTGGTTAAGCAGTGTTCTGTTAGTTCCATGAGGTGTTTAGCTGGTTGGTATTTATTTTTGATGATTTCGAGGGTCTCTTTTATCGGGACTTGAATGAATAGTGAAACCACGTCAAAACTTACAAGCAGATCTTCCTGCTCCACATGTAGATCTTTGATCATTTCCAAGAAGTGGTATGAGTTTTGTACATGAGAAGCTGCTGTTTCAGCATGGGGCTGTAGCTCTTCTGCTAGGTGTTCAGCTAGGTTTTGTAGTGGTGCTCCTCTGGAGCTGACTATGGGTCTGAGAGGTATGCCTTCTTTGTGTATTTTTGGGAGGCCATATAGTTTGGGGCATCTGGAAGATTTCACTCTGGGTATGATCGTGTGTTGGATCTCTTTGCTTATGTGGCTGGTTATAATTTTCTTCTTGGTTAATTTTTCCAGATATGTGGTTGGGTCTGTGTTTATGGGTTTGTATGTGGAGTCTTGGAGTAGGTCTGTCAATTTAGTTTCATAGTCTTTTCTGTCCATTACTACAGTGGCATTCCCTTTATCTGCTGGGAGGATGATTATGCTGCTGTCTCTTTTCAGGGTTTGTAGCGCTTTAATTTCATTTTTCTGCAAGTTGCTTTTGGGTGGTTTGCTTGTGCATAGGATGCTGGTAACTTGGTGTCTTATTTTATCAGCTTCATCTGTATTTAATTTAGTTAGGCTGGATTCTACTGCACATATGATGGATTCTGTGGGGATTGTTGGAGGTGCTATAGCATAATTGAATCCTTTGGTTAGGACTTCTGTTTCTGTTTTGGTGAGTTCTCTGTTGGAAACATTGTACACTAATTGTTTCAGGTGTTGTTGTGAGTTTTTGGGGGTTTTCTTGTCATGTTCTAATTTCTTTAATTTTTTCAAGAGCTTTTCCTGTTTGTAAATATTTGCAGATTCAGCTCTCCAAGATGTAAGTTGTTTTATCTTGTCCCAAAGTAGAGGGTGGATTTTGCTGCTCAATTCCAGGTGTAGTGCTAGCAAATCTTTGTTTAACTGATCTAATTGGAATCTCTTACTGTGGAGCTCGTTCCTTAGTAGAGCCATTTCAGTTCTTTTCAGGATGCGTTTAGTGGCTGCTGTGCTTTGATGAAATGTTAATTTGAAGCAGGTTGGTGTAGTGTTGTCTCTGCAGCTGCGTAGGAATTGGAGGTCACATAGTATTCCTGCTCTTTTAATTTCCAGTTTCTCGTAGGTTTTGATCTGGCTGTTTATTCCCTCCCCGTAGAGATTTGATATTTGTTTTCTTAAGTTTTCGCGGGTACTTACATGTCTGGCATTCAGCTTTGTTCGGGTATTTTCCCACGTCATAGTAGTGGTGCTTTTAAAGTTGTAGCAACGTTTCAGCAGAATCTCATCTGCCATCATCAGGCTTCTGTATAGTGTTTGTCTGTGAGTCAGACTTTTACAGTGGTTTCAGATTTTAATTTGGGGCAGCCTATTGCTGTGTCAGAATGGTTTTTTCATCCTCCTGTTTGGTTGAGAGTCTTGGTCTGTGTTTATTGGTCTTGCAGTTTGCTGTGTTCTGCTTCTAATATCTTCTGTCTGTTTTTTTGGCTCTTTTTGTATCTTGATTGGCTGGCAACTTTGTGTTACTTTATTGGAGGCCTTTAGTGCTACCCTAACCCGCCGGACAGAACCCTTCCCGCTCCTCGGTGAGAAGACGCTCCCACCTGCAAACTTTGCCTTTGCAAAGTTTAAGCCTGGAAGCCCCGGAAAAAAAAGGGGGATCGCCGGGGACTCACCTTCGGAGAGGTCGCACTCAAAGGTGATTTCGAACTCCCAGCTGAGGCCTTTGCAAAGTTCTTTTTTTCTTTCCTACCCCAAGAGCACTCCGCACTGTTTTGCAGCTTTGGGGGCCACGCGGCGCAGGGCAATACGACACGCCCAGTGATTTTTTTTCAGGGGCGGGCTGGATTGGACAGACCAATGGGCCGGATGTGGCCCACGGGCCATAGTTTGCCCACCCCTGGACTAGAAGACCTCCAAGGTCCCTTCCAACTCTGTTATTCTATTCCATTGTATTCTCAATGTCTAGATTCTGTGGTGAGACCTTGCCAGCATTGCATGGTTGGCTAGGGGTTGACGTTAATTTTTTTATCTATTATTAAATTAACATGCTACACATATCATGATTCCAGGTGACTCTGAGCAGCTTACAATGTGATTAAAAATAATGAAATATAATGGAAACATAAAAAAAAATTCTAAATATAAAACAGGTGAAAATTGTAATAAAATTCAAACAATCAAGCAGCTTAATGAAGATACCAGACCTCAAACCAAAATATGCCTTACTACAATGGCTAGATGTAGAAGTTAAACAAAAGGGGATAGAATGTCAAGCATTGGATCTCCCTGAAAATCTTGTTTCAGGATCATTGCACAATGACAGGAATCAGATGGAAAGAAAAGGGAGAGCTATGTTTCTCCATGTACATCAACATGTTATATGTAGTAAATCTAGAAGATGCCATGATGGAAAAAAAAAGGGAGAGCTATGTTGCTCCATGTACACCAACTTGTTCTATGTAGTAAGTCTAGAAGATGCCATGATTCATGGTACTCTTCCCCCACTGAGTGACAGCAGACAAATTTCTTGGCTTCTAACTTAGGCCCAGTACTCTTCAATATCTTCATAAAAGACTTAGATGAGGTAACAGAAAAGGAATTTGCCAAATTGGTGAATGATACTAAGCTGGCAGGAATAGCCAACACCCAAGAAAATAGGCTCAAGATCCAGATGGATCTTGATCGACTAGAATACTGGGCCATGTTTAACAAAATGAAATTCAGTGTGGATAAAAGTAAAGTCCTACACTTAGGCAAGAAAAACCAAAAGTACACATATAGATTGAGTGAAACCAGGCTCAATAGCAATAACTGTGAGAGGGATCTTGGAGTCTTAGTGGACAACCAGCTAAATAGGAGCCAGCCATGTGCAGCAGGATCCAAAAAAGCCAATGCAATCCTAAATTGCATTAACAGAGGGATACAATCAATATCAAGGGTGGTACTAATACCGCTCTATAAAGCCTTAGTAAGACCACACCTAGAGTACTGCATCTAGTTTTGGTCAACACATTATAAAAAAAGATGTTGAGACTCTAGAAAAAGTACAAAGAAGAGCAACCAGGATGATGAGGGGACTGGAGACTAAAACATATGATGAACGGTTGCAGGAACTGGGCTTGGCTAGTCTACCAAAGAGAAGGACTGGGGGGAGATGTGATAGCAGTCTTCTAATATTTGAGGGCCTAACACACAGAGGAGGGGGTTAAGCAGTGGTGGAATTCAAATGTTTTTGCTACCGGTTCTGTAGGCATGGTTTGGTGGGCGTGGCAGGGGAAGGATACTGTAAAATTTCCAGTCAGAGGTGGTATTTGCCAGTTCTCAGAACTACTCAAAATTTCTGCTACTGGTTCTCCAGAACTGGTCAAAACCTGCTGAATACCACCTCTGGGTTCAAGCTATTTTCCAAGACAACTGAAGGCCAGACAAGGAATAATGGATGGAAATTGATCAAGGAGAGATTCAACCTAGAAATAAGGAGACATTTTCTGACAGGGAGAACAATCAACTAATGGAACAGAAGTTGCCTTCAGAAGTTGTGGCAGCTTCATCACTGAAAGCTTTCAAGAAGAGACTTGGCTGCCATTGTTCAGTAATGGTATAGGGTCTCCTGCTTGGAGGGGGGTTGGAGGAGATGATCTCCAACTCTGTTAGTCTGAAATCTTGAGTACTCCACCCTCTATTTTTAAAAGTCATAGGAGAAATGAAATTGTATATCATTGCTAACCATGCAGAAGAAAGTAAACAGTTCTTCCACGCACACACTGCATTATTGATCACTTTCACAAGGTTATAACTGATCACCATGCTTAGCCCTCCCTTTATCTGAACATACTCTGGCATAGGCCAGACTCCAACTTGGGTGCAGTTGCTCCATTTCAGGTAGGCCAAATACCTTGACCTGCACGTTGACCCTCAAGTCTATCTGTTCCTGATCATGATCTAGGAAGGAAGGTGAGAATAGTGAATGGGTTGCTCCTCCTCCTCCTCTTTTGGCTCCTGCCTTCAACAAGATAATGCAAACCATACGTGTTGTGAGGAACCCCCTGCAGACTGTGGAGGACTACTACAGGCCTGGAGATCTCATTATTGGAGGGAATTTGCTCCTGGAAAAATTTGTTCTCTGTGAAATGATGGAATTTGACTGGAAGCCATCAAAAGCAACAATTACAAGAAGGTATGTTTTACCTAAGGGATGTGGTGGCTCAGTGGCTAAGACAATGAACTTGTCAGTTAGAAAGGTCAACAGTTCGATATTCAAATCTCTAGCACCACATAACAGAATGAGGTCCCATTACTTGTCCCAGCTTCTGCCAAACTAGCAGTTTGAAAGCCTGTAAAAATGCAAGTAGAAAAATAGGGACCACTTTGGTGGGAAGATAACAGCGTTCCGTGCACCTTCAACATTTAGTCATGTTGGTCACATGACTATGGAGATGCATTTGGACAGCACCGGCTCTTTGGCTTTGTAACAGAGATGAGCACTGCCCCCCTAGAGCCCAAAATGACTAGCATGTATGTGTGAGAGGAACCTTTACCTTATGTTTTACCTGGAAGGGAATGGATTAGAACAGGGGTGCCAAATTCATGTCATGATTTGATGTATTGGGAATTTTTACCCCTTTGCTAAACTGGGAGTGGGCAGAGCCAGCATGTGATGCATCTGGCCCATGGACTGTAAGTTTGATACCCCTGGATTAGAAGATGTTCTGCTTTGTCTAGGATTCAGAGTCACTTTTCAAAAAGTTTCTTGTTCTGGTTGCACTTCTAAGGTGCAAAAATGTTGGTGAGTTCCTAGATGAAGAACCATGCTCATAAAATAGACTAGAATATTGCAGTTTAATCATATTAATATTGCAGTTTAATTAAGCAAATAGCATAAAAAAGTGATCAAGGGGCACATGTTAGAAACTCTGGTGGCATAGTGAAGAAGTTGACTTGCTGTCTTTGAAATGATAGAATTTGTTCTATCTCAGAGAGTGGGCATAATAACGGAGATGAGACATCGAATAGTGACCCCAACTCTTTATTAGTGACTTAGGGAAACAGAGCAAAGTGTCTGGCAGCAGCAGCTCCTTTTATAGAGCTGGCTGCTGTCAAAGCGTCCAATGGTTTAAGTTTGCTGCGCTTGGAGCATCCAATCGCGGCAGCCCGTTAACTAGCCAATCCGATTAGTCCGGAACAACCAATCACGACCCGCTGTTAATGGACCAATCAAATATGCAGGATTTTGAGCCTGCTTGGAAAGGGCCAGTCAGGTTCGCAGGCTTACGAGCCTGCTAGTTCGGAACACCCCTCCCCTCTAGGTTCCGTCTCAGGGGTGGGATGATGTATTCACGCAGGTAGGTAGGTCTTCACACCTGTCTACCTGCCTTTGCTCGGATTCTGGTTCTGGTGGACTGTTTAACGGTGACCTGGCTTCTATGCTGGGTATCCTTGGAGGCCTTCAGGGTTTCCCTCGTTCCTGTCGTCTGGGTCCTCTGGACTTGCTGACCCCGCTCGGCTGCTGTTGCCTGGAGAGATGACCATCTGCCACGGCTCCTCTTCAGTAGGTGAGTATGCTGGGCTTGATTGTGTGGACTGTGGGTTTGCATGTCTGGGACCAGATGTTAGTTCGTTTTCAAAATCCTCGGCTTCCCTTTCCCCTCTGGTTCTGAGTTTAGAATTCGTGGAGGGGGTAATTGTCAGCCTGGAATGCAGCTGGTCGATGTGGTGTTTCCACAATCTTCCATCTGTGGTTTCTATTCTGTAGGAACGGGGACCTGTAACTAGTGTTATTTTGGCAGGGACGCACAAAGGGTCACCTGTAAAGTTCTTTGCAAATACGAGGTCTCCTACCTTAAACGTGTGATGTTTGCTGCTGGAACCCAGGGGCTTCCAGGGTGTAGGCAGTGTAGGGTGTAGGCGGTCCAGATGTGATCTAAGTTTTCTACCCATCAGGAGTTCAGCTGGGCTTTTGTTTGTGGTGCTGTTCGATGTAATATGTTGAAGAAGGAGCATCCTGATGACTCTGTCATGGATGTTTCCTTGGCCCATTTTGTGTAGGGTTGTTTTGGTGAACTGGACCATTCGTTCAGCCCTGCCATTGACCACCGGGTGAGCAGGTGAAGTCAAGGCATGGCGTATACCCCGGTCCGCTAGGTATTGTTCAAACGCCAAGGCGGTAAACTGCGGGCCATTGTCGGAAACCAAGACATCTGGAAATCCGTGCGTTGCAAACAGTCTGTTTAGTTTTTTGATGACTGCTTCTGTGGTGGTGGTCTTCATCTTGTTCACCTCGAGCCAGTTTGAGTAGGTGTCTACTGTTACTAGAAAAGTATGTCCTTTTGTAGGTCCCGCAAAATCAATGTGGATGCGGGACCATGGACCCCTGGGCGTTTCCCATTCCATTGGTGGTGCTTTTGGTGGAGCCGAACATGTTTCTTGGCATTTGCTATAGGTGGCAACCCAGGCTTCAATTTGTCTGTCCATACCTGGCCACCAGGTGTAGCTTCTTGCCAGTGCTTTCATTCGTACGATGCCCAGGTGTCCATCGTGCAGCACTTTCAGGACTCTGCGTTGTAGTTTTTCTGGAATGGCTACTTGGTCTCTCCACAACACGCACCCTTTTTGGGAGAAAAGTTCTGTCTGTCTGCTTTTGAAGGGTTTGAACTTGTCGTTGGGTTAGATTTCTGGCCATCCCCTCTCCACCCAGCTGAGGAGTCGCACCAAACAAGGGTCTTTTTTTGTTTCTAATGCGATATCCTGCGCAGTTAGTGGAGGTGAGGGAAGCATCTCAATTTGTAGCATGGATAGCGTAGGAGCTGGGTCATCTAGAAACTCAGGTAATGGTGAACGGCTTAAGGTGTCAGCATGGGGAATGGCTTTCCCCAGTCGATGTCTTAACTGGTAGTCGTAGGCAGCTAAGAACCCTGACCATCGTGTCATTCTTGGCGATAGAATGTGGGGAGTTGATTTATCCCCTGCCAAAATGCCAAGCAATGGCTTGTGGTCTGTGATTATGGAAAAGGATCTTCCATACACGTATTCGTGGAACCTTTTAATTGCGGATACAATAGCAAGGGCTTCTTTATCTAATTGACTATAATTCCTTTCAGTTTTAGATGAAGTTCTTGAAAAGAATGCAATAGGCGCCTCCATGCCTTTTGGTAGAACGTGGCTCAGGATGGCTCCTACTCCAAAAAGTGAAGCATCACAAGTCACAGTCAATGGCAGTGTTTCGTTATATTGGATTAACACTGCATCTGATGTTAAAAGATTTTTGACTTGCTGGAAAGCGTGCTCCTCTCGACATCCCCAAAACCAGGAAGCCTTCTTGTCGAGGAGCCTATGCAGGGGTTCAGCAACAGTCGCCTTCTGGGGTAGAAAGATGTTATAAAAGTTAATAAGGCCCAGGAAGGCTTGGAGGTCTGTCTTGTTTCTAGGTCTTGGAGCATTTTTAATAGCTGCTAATTTCTTTTCAGTAGGGTGAATACCTTGTTTGTCAAGAAGGTAACCAAGAAATTCAACTCTCTCAGTGCATAATTGGCACTTGTCCTTCTTGACTTTGAGTCCTGCGTCCTGGAACTTTTGTAGGACAGTTCTTAGGTGTTTTTCTAACTGACTTTTTGTAGGAGTGGCGATCAATACATCATTGAAGTAGGGTACAACTCCTTTTATGCCCTGCAACAACCTTTCCTTCAAACTTTGAAAAATGCCAGGTGCTACACTTACTCCAAACTGGAGTCTATTGCATTTGAACGCACCCCTGTGCATGACTATCATTTGGGCTTCTGCGGTCTTTGCGTGACTATCATGTGTGTGACTATCATGTGGACTTCTGTGTCTACTGACAGCTGCTGATACGCTTGGGCCAGATCAAGCTTCACGAATACCTTTCCGCACCCGAACAAGTGAAGAAGGTGTTGGACCATGGGTACTGGATAGGCACTCTGTTGAAGCATGTGATTCAGGGTGGCCTTGTAATCCCCACAGATTCTCAGGGATCCATCAGGTTTTATGGGGGTTACAATTGGGGTCTCCCATCGGGTGTGGTTGATGGGTTCTAATACACCCTGTGCTATTAACTTGTCCAATTGCTCATCAATTTTTGGTTTGAGAGCAAAGGGAACTCGGCGTGGCTTTAGACGGATGGGTGCGATATCAGGACAGAGATTAAATGAAATGGGGGACCCCTTGTACTTGCCTAATTGCTCGGTGAAGACTTCTTGAAAGTCCCGGATGAGGGCCGCCTCCCAGTCTTTGCTTACAGTCTGGTTGATGCCTGCCAATTCGATTCCTAATGGCGCCAACCACTGTAATCCCAATAAACTGGGTCAGTCTCTGTCAATGACAGTGAGAGGTAGAGTTGCGGTGTGGTCTTTAAACGAGACCTGGATGTGACTGGAACCAGCAACCAGGATTTGATTGCCCTGGTAGTCCTTTAATATAAGTCTCTGGGTGCTGAGATCCTGGCGGTGGATCAGCTGCTTGAGAGTTTTCCAGGAGACCATTGATAGGGAAGACCCGGAGTCTACTTCCATGATGCACGGTCTATCTTCAATGGTGACCTTTATTCAGATTTTTTTCGCATCCACTGATGAGGTGTGGCCGATGGTGACGGTCTGATGTGCCTCTTCTCGTCTGGTAGTGGTAGCACATGTTCGGTTTCTGTTGTAGGGGCTCCACTGGTTTTTTGGGTGGTCCCTGTTTGATGGGTGGTTGCCCGCTGTCTGCCGGAAACTATTTTCATTACTCTTGGGGCTGGAAACTCATTTACTTCTGCAAACCTTTGCAATGTGGCCCTCTTATCACAGGAATGACAGATGGTGTCTAGGAACCTGCAATCTGCTTCTGGGTGGTTTCCCCCACATCCGGTGCATTGAAAATTGGGTTTATGACCTCGCTGGTTTCTCTGGTCGCGCTCTGATCTGAGTCTGTTGACTTCTTCCTCTTCACTATCTGATGAGGACTCAATATCTTCGTGTTGGGCTGTTGTTGTGTGTCTCTCTGATGAATTTGCGATGTCACTGGCTAGTTGGCAGTTGGACCCATTCGCTCGGCACATTCGTGCTGCTGACTTTCTGGTTGCTTCTGCTGCAGTAGCATCCGCTATGGCATCTGCGAGTGCGATATCTCCTTTTGCCATAATCTTGCTTTGGATGGTGAAGTCTCTTAGACCCAGGACAATCCAATCTCTCATGGCTTCTTCCAGGTTTGCGAAGCCACACAGTCCACCCAAATTCCTTTGGACAGTGACAAAGTCTCTGATGCTTTCACTTTCCCATTGGTCCCTCTGGTAAAACTCGTGTCTTCTGATGAGGGTTGGAACTGCTGGGGCGTAATGAGCCCTGAGAATGGGAGCGAAGGTGTCCCAATCCATAGTTTTGACTTCAGCTAGTTTCGCTAGCGCCTTTGTCATTTTGAAAATGGCGGATCTGCAATGCATTAGGAACACCGCGCATTTCTTGCTAGGCGTAGCATCCTTCAAATTGTTGGTTTCCAGAAACATTTGGAACCTGTCCATATATGAGTCCCAATCTTCGTTAGCTGGATCAAATGGAGCGGGTGGTATTGTTCTGCTGGTCATTCTGCCATTTTCTGCGCGTTGTCAGCCACGTGCTCTGTCAATACTTTGTGAGTGCTCAGTCAGCTCTTATCGTCTCCGCATCCCACCTTCGTTGCCAGTGTTCTATCTCAGAGAGTGGGCGTAATAATGGAGACGAGACATCGAATAGTGACTCCAACTCTTTATTAGTGACTTCGGAAACAGAGCAAAGCGTATGGCAGCAGCAGCTCCTTTTATAGAGCTGGCTGCTGTCAAAGTGTCCAATGGTTTAAGTTTGCCGCACTTGGAGTGTCCAATCGCGGCAGCCCATTAACTAGCCAATCCGATCAGTTCAGAATGACCAATTACGACCCGCTGTTAACGGACCAATCAAATATGCAGGATTTCGAGCCTGCTTGGAAAGGGCCAGTCAGGTTCATAGGCTTACGAGCCTGCTAGTTCGGAATAGAATTTGACTGCAAGCCATCAGAGAAAAGCTTTACCAAGAAGATATGTTTCACCTGGAAGGGAATGGATTAAAAGAGTTTCTGCTTTTGTTTGGAATTCAGGGAAGTCCTTTCAGAAAATTTTGTTCTAGTGATACTGCAAGATCTGGTGTAGTTCAGAAAGTTTGGTGATTTCCTAGATAAAGAGCCATGCTCATAAAATAGATTAGAATATTCCAGTTTAATCAGAGATGAAATAAACAGCATAAAGAGTGACCAGGGGGTAAGTATTAGAAACTGTGGTGGGTTAGTGAAGAAGTTATCTTATGACATTAATTTGGACAGAAAGTCATGGTGAAAAACTCAAAGAGAAGGTTAATCCACTCACAATGTGGAGATTTTGTATAAAAAGACAATGGAATCATTTGTGTGTGTGTGTGTGTGTGTGTTTTGTAATGGCCTTTAGCAAAATTAACTTCTGGCCTCCAGTGGAGTATTGTGAACAGCTGTGGTTCCCAGAGTTGAAACAGCCTTCAAAAGGACAATCAAACTGCCAAATCTATTTAAGATATTTCTCATGTGGATGAGACATGGCTGTTTAGGATTGCAAATGCGGTACTACCCTCTTTGCATGATCCATGGTTTCATGGCAGCACCAGCCACATAATCTTTTTAATCCCATTTTCTTGTGCAATGACTCACAACATATGGATTCACCACTTCCAGGACAACACACACAAAAACACACTCAAGGAAAGGTGAATACCACCAGCACAAAAAAGCTTCTATGTAATAATCTCCAATGTTTTCACATTCTAGCATTACATTCAAGAATTACCAGCTGTTCCTGATGGGTTTTGCTAAAAAAAATTATTCAAGCAATCGAAACCATATATAATAAACAGACAGCAAAGGTAATGATGGAGGGGGAACTTACAGATTTTATTAATATAAGAAAAGGCACAAGACAAGGGTGTCCCCTATCTCCTTTGCTATTTGTGTTGACCTTGGAAGTGTTGAATAGAAATATTAGGGATGATAAAAGCATAAAAGGAATGAAAATTAAGAAGGAAGAATTTAAACTACAAGCTTTTGCTGATGATTTAGCTTTTATTCTGGAAGACCCGTTAGAAACAACTCCAAGGTTATTGGAAAAGATAGAGACATATGGTGAGATGGCTGGTTTGAAAATAAATAAAGATAAAACAAAGATTTTGACAAAGAACATGCTATTGAGACAAAGAGAAGAACTGGCAGATCTTTTGAAAATCCAAATTACAAATAAGGTTAAGTATCTGGGGATATATTTGACAGCAATATGTAGCACATTAAAAGAGAATAATTATATTAAACTCAAACAACAGATAGCTACAGATTTGAAGAAGTGGGAAAACTTGCAATTGTCTTTAATAGGGAGAATTTCAACAATCAAGATGAATATTTTACCTAGAATTTTATTTTTGTTCCAAACAATACCAATTAGGCTTGGAAAAGACTATTTTGAAGATTTAAATAAAATCATGTTGAAGTTTATATGGCAAGGTAAAAAAGCAAGAATAAAGCTAAAGCTTTTGCAAGACGCTAGAATTAGAGGAGGTTTTGGTTTGCCTAATTGGGAATTGTATTATCAAGCTGCAAATTTGATGTGGGTCAAAGAATGGATAACATTAAGAAAGCATAGGTTGTTGACATTAGAAGGGCATGATTTGCTGTTGGGCTGGCATGCTTTTTTATGGTATAAGGGAACTAAAACACAGGGTTATTTTAGAAGACATTATATACGGGAATCTTTGTGGTTAAACTGGGAGAAGATAAAAAGACAATGTTATTTGAAAATTCCAGTTTGGTTATCGACTATTGAAGCATTTTCCTATCCTATAATTTATAAGAAGGAACAAACAGTTAGATATGGGGAACTCTTGGATGAAAAGGGTGAACTTAAATCAATCCCAAACTTAGAGGAACAAGGTATAAAGATGAATTGGTTTTCATATGCGCAAATACATTCAAGGTATGATGAAGATTCTAAAACGGAGGGATTCTATGATAAGCAGACTGATTTAGATAAGATCTTGATGGGTACTGAGGAGAAGGTGATTAAAAAATTATATGGTTATTTACTGGGAATGAAATTAGAGGAAGAACAAGTCAAAGAAACTATGATTGTTTGGGGGAAGAATTTTGGATATGGGATTGATCTAGAGAAATGGCAGAAATTGTGGTCTCAAAATTATAAAATGACAATGTCAACAGCATATAAAGAAAACTTGTAAAAGATGTTTTACAGGTGGCACTTTCCCCCGACAAGAATAGCAAGAATGTTTAAGAACAAATCTGAAAAATGCTGGAAATGTCATCAGATACCTGGCTCGTATTACCATATGTGGTGGACTTGTGAGGACGCTAGAAAATATTGGACCATAATTCGCATGTGGTTGATAAAAATGACAAAAAAACACATAGACTTGAAACCAGAGATCTTCTTATTGGGAATTTTACCTGATATATATAGTAAAGATTTGAAGTACCTGATTGTAAATGTATTAACAGCGGCTAGGATTGTATTTGCTAAAAATTGGAAGAATGAGAAAATACCATTACAGGAAGAAATTATTAAAAAAATATTGGAATGTGCTGAGATGAGTAGATTGAGATTTGAAATTAGAGAGCAAGAGGATAAACAATTTTATGAAATTTGGGGTCGTTTTTATCAATGGCTTGATGATAAAATACGATAATAGAATATTTAGAATGCTAGACAGTAAGGAATATCTTTATTTTGCTATTTTGCTATTATTTTGTTATTTGACATTATATTTATAAAGGGTTTTTTAGGATTGATTTGATATGATTATATGATTTGTTATAGAGTAAACTGGTTTAAAGTATTGTTAGCTCATAAAGCATGAATGATTAAAAATATAGTCAAAAACTTCTTTTTTTAGTGATATTAGGATATATAAGTTTGGATTGACAATATGAGTTGTTATGTAACATAATTGTAATTGAGACTACAGAATGAATGCACAAAAATGATGAACCAACTGACACACTGGATGTACATATGAGAGTTGATGTTTTTATGTTTTGTTTGTCTTGTTTGTTTGTAGAAAATTAATAAAATCTTTTTCAAAAAAAAAAAAAAAGAATTACCAGCTGTTCCTGGCCTTGGTCTATGCAGTCACAAAGATCAAACAAGGATTGGATTCTCCTTCCCAACGTCACACTTGGCTTCCATATTTATGACAATAAAGACACCATTATGAAACAGCCTTTCTCTTCTACCTACACGAAGTCAGGTGGTTCCAGATTACAAATGTGACAAGCAGGACATGCTGCTCTCTGTCATTGGAGAGCTCAGCTCCCAACCCCCAAGGCAGATGGCCTCCATCTTCAGCATCTTCAAGGTTCCACAGGTAAGGAGGTTTCATAGGGTACCAGTTTGGATCAGATAGAGGATAAGTACAAACACAAAAGCCAAAGATGAAATCAAAGTAACTCAGGAAAAATCAGGACTACGTGATTTGCAGAACTCATGAAAGAATTGATTTGTTTGTTGGCATGTGTTTCATTACTTGCACAGTTACAAACTTCTAAAATGCTTTCCTGGATGAATTCCCACCTAAGAGATTGTTTGTAAATGTAACTATGCTTCAATCTGGTTTATTTGTGAATCAGGGTGATGGTTTATTCCCTCAACTTCACAAAAGTGAGTGCCAGGCAAACTATGTCAGTGGTGCACTGTGTGAGAATAGAAGAAGATTGCCTTTGTCATATCAGGAAGGAAAGGCTAATGGCTGCTGGAAGAGATTGAACAAGCATTTCTCTGAAATGGTATGGAGTTTCCTGCTTGAGTAAAGATCCCTTCCAGCTAAGTTATTCTGCTAATTCTCTTAAGTGTAAGGTGAAAGGAAATTAAACCTTGAAAAAAGGGGCCAGAATCCCCAATCCTTAAAAATGAAGATGACAAAAGAACAGTGCTAATGCCATCTTTATGGCTAGAAAAAATAGGGAGTTAAAAGAATACAGGGTAACTTGGTTAAGTATTGTCACTTATAACATTGTCATTTAGAAATATATCACTAGGCCCAGATAAATAGAAAAGTGATATTAGCACACAAGGAGGCCATACTTTTAGAATAAAGCTATCTTGTTCATACATAGTAAAGGAAAAGCTCTCAGTTGAATGGTCTTCAGTGTCAGTCTTGGAAGCCATATTTCACTTGGAAGCTTCGAGGCTGCCCCATTTAGTGCCTGGGGATTTGGATAGGGAGATTTCATAGAGAGGTGGAAGATTAGACTCAACAACATTCTTTCTCAGCGAGTCAAGGCCATGTTACCCTGCACCTGGGGAGGGTTGTCCGGAGGAATGTCTCCAGTTGGGACAAAGATTTGATTGGGCCAAGTGATGCACTGATGTGTGCAGAGAATGGGTCTTTGATTTTCTTTTGGGAAGAGAAAACCCAGAATTTTCAGATTCGGGTTTTCCCAGATGTGCCAATATGACAACTCTAATAAAATGGAACTTTGAGGAAATGTTTGTCTTGGAGTTTATTGGGTTGGAGTTGATTAGTTGGAATGCTGACATTCAGTTCTACTATAATGTAACTTTCAATCAATCAGAATGTAGATGGAAGGGACCTTGGAGGTCTTCTAGTCCCTATACCATTGCAGACAAGTGGTTGTCCAGTCTCTTCTTAAAAGCCTCCAGTGATGGAGCATCCACAACTTTTGGAGGCAAGTGTTCCAGAGATTAATTGTTCTCACTGTTAGGAAGATTTGGGGAAAACTGATCAACTACCTCTAAGCATGAATCTCTTGGTCTTTCTATAAGCACATTTGCTTTTTCATCAAAGTTTATTCCTCACCAAATATTATCCTCAATGTTTCTACCTATGTTTGTACATCTCCAAATTCTTTCAGTCATTTTTCAATCTTTATCCCTCTGTCATGACACACAAATTCATCCACCTTGTCATGCCCCTAGTGGAGACTGACTCTAAGGCAGGGCTGCCAACCTTGAGTGATAGTTCGGAGTGAGACACTGTGAGGGAGCGGAGCGACCGAGGGGGGGATGGTGTGGAAGGGGGGTGTCCCCCCTTCCACGGTAGGGAGCTTTGACAATTTTACATTTTAAATGGTGCAATCTGATGCATACTTTAGTCATGATTTGGACATATACATACATACATACATGCAAGCAGCACCAATGTACTTGAACCGGATTTGTAAGATATTAATAATGCAGTTCACTGACCATGGATAATTGAAGTTCCTGACTTGTAACTGCAGTATTCTACCTCAACTGACTTTATTAGCTTAGTGATGTACTATAGACGACTATAGGATGAATTCAATGTGCAACAAAAAGACAAAAAACCCGAAACAACTACAGAGATAATGCAAATACATCAATGGGTATTCTTCTTTCTGTATCAAATACCATACTACATGCCAATATCAAATGCTATAGTCTCAGTCTTTAATTATATACTAACTTGTTGACTGAAATAGGGGTTCATAATTTCAGACATGTATAAACTAAACATTTAATCGAATAATGAGTGCTTCATATAAATATACATATTGTTAACTGTAAAACTCATCTACTGTATTCTGAAGCTTGGCCCTAGCTTATTATTTATTGGGTAAGTTTAGATTCTGAACTTAATGGTCTTACTGCTCTTTGGATGGTAAATTGTGTTAAGATTAGAATATGTTCTAGTTGAGTCAGGGCTATCCCAATTTGGGGCTGAGAAGCCTACTGGCATCAAAAAAAGTCCTTATTGAGTCCTTATCTAAGGGTTTGAAAATATGATAATAATGTAGTACAGTCCTGTCGATCTGGTGCATGGAGACCTAGGATTTAAACTCAAAGGAGAAAGAGGAAAAAGTGATTCCTTCTTCTGAAACAAAGCCATTATGGAGTGGCTTCCATTTAACCACCAAAGATGTTTCTTTATTTTCTCTGGCTGGATTTCTGACCCAGGGGAGAAAGACCATTTAAAAAAGCAAAAAGGACAGAAAGAACAGAAAGAACACCAAGAAAGAATGGGACAACCCCCCCCCTCCCAAAAAAAAAGAGATCCAACACAACTCTGAATAAAATTCTGTGAACATTATATTTTGCATCAGTCTTCTTTTCTTCCACCTTCCTCTCCTTTCCTTGTATCTTACGCAGTGTAAACCCCAGGGTGGTGCTCGTAAAATTACTTTTTTTAAAGAGCCATTATAGCAACTTTATTTGGCTGAAGAATTAAGCAGATGTTTAATTAATTACCATTTGGAGGAGACTGCTTCCAATATTAGAAAAAGGGAAACCCTAACCTTGTTTTTAAAGTATTTTCAAAAATGCCGTCTTGAAAACTCACCTGCTACCAAGGCCCAGAGTAAACCGGAGGGGGAGAGGGGGAAGGTTACTAAACCAAATCCAAGTTATTAAAGGAACCCAACTGCACTGTCAATGCTGGAGTGTCATGCGATCGCTTGGAAATACATAACCTTTCATCCTGGTTGATCCCATTGTCCTAACAGAACATTGTCCTAATGCTTTTAGCATGTGGGTGTATGAGCAAACTTCCACCACCACCACCACCCCTTTACACGCCTTATGCTCTCTTTTAGCTGATCCAAAAGAGTCTTCCCAAACCAGCAAGGCGAGAAGCGCGCCAGGCTGATCTATAAAGGGGCTGGGCAGCTTTGTGCAAAATAGAAAGTTGGAGGACTGACAGGATGTGATCCTCTGGAACAAATGTCTTTCAGAGAGAGAGAGAGACGCCCCAGCTTCTAGTTACATCTCTGGCAGCGGACAATTCTCAGCTTTGCTTACCAGGGTTATTACTGGCCGAGGCTGTTGCCTGCAAAAGAGGCTTTGCCAGCCCCCTCGTGTCCTTCTTTGAAAAGGGCAGCTGGCTTGTCCTGGAGGACATTGCAGAGAGGGAGAGCGCGGGGCAAAGTGGCTGCGAGCGCCCCGGGTGGGAAGAAGCCTCTTGCTCTTCGCTTTCCTGAAGCGAATTTGCTAATCGGCATCATGCACAGTTACGGGACGCCGAGGCAGAACGAGGATTAAGGCGGGAAAAGAGGCACGGTGGGGTGGCTGGGCAGGGCGGGGCGGCGCTGGGAGCTCATCCTTCTCTTAAGGGGAATATTCGGAATATCAGAGAATGTAGAGATATATTTATTTTTGTACATTCCATTTTGGGGGTTTAGCGTGAGATTTCGTTTATCAGAGTGAGACAGTCAAAATTGGTTGAATTGCGTGAGTCTCACTCTGATTGCGTGAGAGTTGGCAGCACTGTCTAAGGAACAGCTGACAGGGAGTGGAAGTGTAGCTTTGGAGGTTGTGGAGGAGGCTGGGGAAGGGAGACGCTGGCTGAGCAGTCAGAGGAGAACTCAGGCCCATCCCCTATCCATTCTAGGGCATGCAGGGAGGAGAGGATAAGGGTGAGATGTGGTTTCTTCAGGAGGATAGGCCTGTGATCCTCTTCATAGGCTGCAGGTGTGACAACTGAATAAGAGTTTGGACCTGTGTACTGGCAAACGCTCCAAACAAAGTGTGTAAATATCTCGAGTTTATAGTTCCTCTCAGAGTTTGGTATCCTTCCCAGTTTGTGTTATCTGTATCCTTCCCAGTGTGTGTTATCTCCAGCCCTTATCTTGCCTGGTTTGTGTTGCTTTTTTTTTCTTCTTCACGTAACTATATGTGTGGGAGGTGTTTTGTCTTCCGTCAAAGATATTTGGACCTTGGAAGCAAAGTGAAAGAATAAAAGGGGCTTCACCTGTTTTCTGTGACTGTGTTTGTTTTGTATCCCACCCTAGGTTATCACACATCTACTCTTAGATTGTATTTTTGTAGGCAGACATTGGGAATAGATTTGGTCATTCAGTTTTGGTCACTACGATGTAAAAAAGATGTTGAGACTCTACAAAGAGTGCAGAGAAGAGCAACCAAGATGATTAGGGGACTGGAGGCTAAAGTATATGAGGAATGGTTGCAGGAGCCGAGTCTCATTTAATGAAAAGAAGGACCATGGGAGACATGATAGCAGCGTTCCAGTATCTCAGGGGCTGCCATAAAGAAGAGGGAGTCAAGCTATTCTCCAAAGCATCTGAGGGCAGGACAAGGAGCAATGGGTGGAAATTCATCAAGGAGAGAAGCAACTTAGAACTAAGGAGAAATTTCCTGACAGTTAGATGAATTAATCAATGGAAGAACTTGTCTCCAGAGGTTGTGAATGCTCCAACACTGGAAGTTTTTATAAAGATGTAGGATTACTGTTAAGCCTGGGTTCCCCAACCAGGGTTAAAAATGTGCAGCGTTAGTCAGATAGGCACACAGATAAATGAGTGAGATAAGCTTGTATGTTTGTTAACATACAGTAAAAATAACAGATACGCTTGTGCTATCAAAAATATAGTTTATTCCATTATGAGTTAATAGCATAGTCAAAATAACAGTCCATCAGTCATGTATCATTTAGTCAGTCCATTCAAGGATATTCAGTTAGCAAAGTCCGTGTAGAATATCCTATGTCAGTTCACTTACAAATCAGTCCTTTGTTTATCTCTCCCGTTCGAGTAACGCAGTCTTGAGTCCTTGCAGTAATTAGGGATCATCAAAGCCAGAGAGAGAGCAAGCTGTCGTCTTGCTTCTTTTAAAGTGCTTTCACAACCACTCCCTTAATTACATTCCTATATTAAAAGTTGCAGACACTTTAACTTACAAACTATGATTACATATTTATTATTTTACCTAAACCAGTTAGGGTAAACAATGTTATCCCTAACATTCTCCCCTTTTAGGAAATAATAATAAATATAACTAATAACTTTTTACATCTTTAAATCATATTTGTTACAACTCTCTTTAAACTTAATTACTCCTTGAGCTTTTGTAAATTGGTCTGCAATGTTTTCTTCCGTCATGCAGCATTCCAATTTAATTAGCCCATTCTTTACAGATTCTCTAACATTTAAGTATCTTAAATCAGTATGCTTTGATCTAGTTTTTACAGCAATACTAGTAGCTAATTTTATGGCTGCCTGGTTGTCCTCGTACACAATAATGGAATCTTTAACAGTTATACCCATGTCTAATAATAATTGTTTATACAAAATTAATTCAGTGCATAGTAATGACAGACATGAAAATTCCGCTTCCATCGTGGACAAGCTGATATGCTGTTGTCTGATTGACCTCCACACTGTTAGTGTCTTACCAAATAATATAGCCATCCCAGATGTTGATTTTCTAGTGTTTATGTCAGTTGCAAAACTTGCATCTGCATAGGCACTAAGACTCAAATCACCCTTTGGTTCTATATACAATGCATGGTTCATTGTTCCTTTAAGATATCTTAAAATTCTCTTTAATGATTGCCAATGACATTGATGTGGATCTGAATTAAAATGTGCCAGCTGATTAACACTATAAGCTATATCAGGCCTAGACCAATTGCTTATATATGATAAGCTGCCAATCAAAGATTGATATATAGACTTATCAAATTTGGGACTTTGATCATCAGTTGGCAAACTTCCTGACTCATTGGAGTCTTTGCCGGTTTACAAAGTTCTATTTTATATGTTTTAATTAATTGGCAAATTTTATCTTCTTGAGATATCTTAAATCCATTTTTTGTTTTGTTAATTGTCAATCCTAGATACTTTTTAATTTCACCTAAATGCTTTAATTTTATCTTTTTGGCTAATAATGATATAATCTCATTAGCTTCATTATTAGTCTTAGTTATCAAAGCAATATCATCTGTAAATAATAACAATAATGACACCGTTCCATTATTTTCTCTTTTAAACACACATGGATCTGCTAAACCAGATTTAAAACCTATATTGTTTAACTCCTTGACAATATATTGATTCCACTCAAAGCCAGATTGTTTCAACCCATAAACACTCTTTTTGAGTTTACAACAATCATTACTATTTACTTTATTGTCTTTTATACCTATTGGTTTTCTTAAATATATAGTGTGTTGCAATGGTGCATGCAAATAAGCAGTTTCTACATCTAAATGGTTAATGACATAGTTTTTCTTAGCTGCCCACACTAATGCTGCTCTTGAAGATATTGCTTTAAGGCTTGGTGCAAAAACTTCATCGTAATCAGATGCAGTTTGATTAAATCCTTGAGCTACTAACCTAGCCTTATGGGTAACAGTCCCATCATTTCCAGTTTTTATAGAATAGAATGCCTTTTATTGTCACTATCCACATGTACAATTTGCATTATACGCATACACAGTGAGATTAGATTAGTGAGATTTACTTTAAATATCCATTTGCACCCAATGGATTTTTCTCCTGGAGGTAATTTAGCATCTTCATATACTTTCATTACCTTTAATGAATTTAGTTCTTTTTCCATTGCCTTTTGCCAATTCTCCTGATCCTTAGCAGGATACATCTTAAGTTCATCTATACTAGTTGGAACTTTAGTTACTTGGCAAACTATACTTGCTTGATACCTATCAGGTGATCTAGTTACACGTGTAGTACGTCTAGGTATTACAGGTCTTACAGGTGGACTTTCATTTATTAACTCTTCTTGATTATCTAACTCTTCCTGATCAACTGTTTCCTCTTGTTCTGGTCCTATTTGCTCTTCTTGGACTTCTTCTTTAATTGGACTCTTCTTATAACTAGTCTGTTCTTTCTGCCTTTTGTAGGGTTCAATAATTACTTCATTATTTAAATCTTGCTCTAATCTATTCCATCCTACATTTTCTAGGAATTTAGCACTAGCACTGGT
Organism: Hydrophis major; assembly: GCA_033807585.1. Taxonomy (NCBI): domain Eukaryota; kingdom Metazoa; phylum Chordata; class Lepidosauria; order Squamata; family Elapidae; genus Hydrophis; species Hydrophis major. Next base: position 3,720,193 of record CM066328.1, read on the forward strand.
GTAAACTCTAGATGTACCTGGTTCCCAGAATCTATAAGATCTATGATTAGATTTATATCCTACAAAATATAATCTTTTAGCTCTATGCTGTTCTTTTTGTCTAAGTTGTGAAGGGATATGCACCCATGCTGGTGCTCCAAATGTGTGCATGTAACTTAAATCAGGTTTTGTACCATGCCACAATGTGAATAGTAATTCACCTGTTGTTGAATTAACAACATTATTTAATATATGATTACCACACATTATTGCTTCTCCCCATAAATTGTCAGGTAATCCTGAATCAGACATCATAGTACGTGTCATTGACTGTAGTGTTTGGCTTCGTCTCTCTATAAATGCATTATGTTGTGGCCTATATGGTGCAGACTTTTTATGTTGAATACCTAACATTCTAAGTCTATTCTGGAATTTATTATTTGTAAATTCCGTACCATTATCTGTTATAAGAGTTACTAATTTCTTTTTAGTTTTCCTTTCAGCAAATTTTATCCAATTAAAGAGATTTATATACGTTTCAGTTTTGCTCTTCATTAAATAGCAAAACCCATATCTAGAATAGTGGTCCATTATACTTAGTATGTAACGAGCTCCTCCAACACTTGGTTTTTTCGGACCTATTAAACCAGCAAATACTACTTCTAAAGGCTCTTTGGTAGTAAATCCATCAACTCTATTAGCCGGTTTGACCTTGCTCTTGCTTTGATTGCAAATAGAACATTGCAAATACATATTACAAGGTTTCAAACTTATTCCCTTAGATAATTCAACAGTTTTCTTAAGCATTTTAAAATTTAAATGCCCTAGCCATCTATGTAACAAGTGAATACATTCATCATGAGGTTTCTTATTATCATAAACTGTGTTAGCCACCTTTAAACCATTATCATTTAACACATATAATTCTCCTCTTAAAGATGCAGTAATTTTCTTATCTTCTTTCTCAATTATGCAGTTATCTCCCCTAAAGTTAACTTCATATCCTAGTTTAACCAAAATTCTAAATGAAATTAAATTAAACTTAAGTTGTGGTACATATAACATTTTTACATTCTCTTTTATGAAAGAACAATATGCTATACCTTGACCTATAGCTTTCAGTTTCCAGCCATTGGCTAACGATATCTGCTGTGTACTCTGGGACATTTTAAGAAATTTTTTGTTATCATTTGTTATACAGTGGGATGCTCCACTGTCAACCACCCATAAATTATTTTTTACAGCTCCGTTAGTATACATGGCTAACTCTAAACTTTTATTTATCTTTTGATGACTTTTAGTATTTTGGCCAGCATTCTGGCGCTTTGCTTTTTTACAAAATCTTGCCAAATGTCCTCTTCCTCCACAATTAAAACACTTTTTAATTGCGTATGCAGTAGGAGATTCATTATCTTCTTTTTGAGGTTGCTCCCTCCTTAACTCATCTCTTTCAAGCCTTCTTCTGGCCTCTTCAATCAATCTGCCAGTTATATCAGTTAAAGTTAGGCTTTCCTTTGGCAAAATTTCAAAGGAAGTGACGTAGTTATCATAACTTTCATTTAGTGATGATAGAATTATGTAGACTTGGTGTAGTTCAGAGAAAATAAGCTCTTTCTCGTGCAGTTCTTGAAAAATTCTTTTCATAGTTTTCAAATGACTCAGCATATCACCATTCGTCTGGAGATGCGTACTGAAAAGCTTTTGTGTTAGATTTATGTGAGCTCCAACGTTATCTCGGACATAAAACCTCTTCAGCTTCTGCCAACACCCAACAGCTGTTTGCTCTCCGTGGATATGAACAAGTTGTTGGTCAGACAGTGTTAAACCTATTATGCAAATAGCTTGTTGATTTTTATGCATAAATTGTTCTATCTTTAGTTTATCTTCATCATCCTCTGGATCCCATTCCTCTACGTTTGATGGATTTTCAGTAATGTTCCACAGACCTTCTCTTCATAGAAGTAGACTACATTTCATAGACCATGATACATAGTTTGTTCCATCCAACTTGGATATAAGGGACAAACTTTGTAGATTGACTTGTGCCATGTTTTCTTTATATGGATACAAAACTATAATTAATAAAACACAGCTGTCTGTTTACTGTAATGTATAACAACACAAACTCTCACTTTTACATAAATCTGTTTTATCCTAGTTAAACTGACTTTGCAGCCTCTGGCCCCATAACCAGTGTTAAGCCTGGGTTCCCCAACCAGAGTTAAGGAGACAAGCTAAACAGAATGTGCAGCGTTACTCAGATAGGCACACAGATAAATGAGTGATATAAGTTTGTATGTTTGTTAACATACAGTAAAAATAACAGATATGCTTGTGCTATCAAAAATATGGTTTATTTCATTATGAGTTAATAGCATAGTCAAAATAACAGTCCATTAGTCATGTATCATTTAGTCAGTCCATTCAAGGATATTCAGTTAGCAAAGTCTGTGTAGAATATCCTATGTCAGTTCACTTACAAATCAGTCCTTTGTTTATCTCTCCCGTTTGAATAATGCAGTCTTGAGTCCATGCAGTAATTAGGGATCATCAAAGCCAGAGAGAGAGCAAGCTGTCATCTTGTTTCTTTTAAAGTGCTTTCACAACCACTCCCTTAATTACATTCCTATATTGCAGACACTTTAACTTACAAACTATGATTACATATTTATTATTTTACCTAAACCAGTTAGGGTAAACAAAGTTATCCCTAACATTTACCATTTGTCTGAAGTGCTATAGGTTTTCCTGCTTAAGCAGGGGGTTGGACTAGAAGACCTCAAGGTCTCTTCCAACTCTGTTATTCTATTCTAGATGTTCTTCAGGTCTTCGACAAGGGCTTCTTATAAATTGGTCATTCTATTTGTGGGGTGCATTGTACTCTCTGAGCTGGGTTATTTTCTTGCAGATCTCTCATTGCCAAACTAGGTGAACATAATCAGTGCTAGGTCATCAGCCCTAGCACTCATGATCTTACCTAGTTTGGCTAAGACATTTTCTGCATGAAATCAACCAAACTCAGGGAGCACCAAGGATCCCTCATTTCAACCCAGATCTACAAATATTCTCCTTTATTGGAGACTCCATTAATTTGCCAAACTTGATTATCTTGATGTTTGATGTATTGGCTTTCAAATACATAAAATCAGTCTGCATGTATCCAATCTATGGACAATTGCTGGAAATAATTTGGGTCCTTAGATAACATACCATCATCTTTATGTAAAAGTACACAGACATTTGCCTTCCCATATAGCAAGTGTCTAAGCATTTCTGCATTTTATCTGTTGTCAGGATTCCAGCAGTTACTCCAATTAAATCATGAGCCTTGAGCCACACTCCCAAAACTAAAAAGGATTTATTAGAAGTTATCATTCTGGTATTAGCCTGGGTGTAGCCAACTCTGAGATATGTAATTCACTGTCACCCTTGATCCTGCTTTCCCCCCCACCCCTCTGGGTGTATCATCCAACGAAACATGTCCATAGCCAAGAGTCATCAATCATGCTCTCCAATTAGATTTTTGCACGGCAGAAGCTTTAGTCATCTAATCAGTCAAAGAAAATTTGAATGGAATATACTTTGATTTCACACTGCTGCCTGCTCTTACAAACCCCTGCTTCTTTCTGTTGACAACTATAAAATGTGTATCCAAAATGTTTTATGAGTTGACATCTGTAAGTTTTTAAAAAAAGAAGAAAAAACTTATAAATGTCTGTTCCTCCCTATTTAATAGTGAACAATTCATGATTTATTCCATTTATTCTCACACATTCACCCTCCCTTTCTTCTATCCGCCCCTCTGTCCATCCATCTTCATGATATTGGGAATGGATAAAAATTATTAACAATACCGAAGATTAGAAAATATCCATTGATATCGATTTAACATCATCTTCTCTACTAATAAACTATGTTTCTCTAGTATGTCAATAGAGAGTAAGACACTGTGGCTTATTTAAAGTTACTATACACTAATAGTCAATTAAATGAAAACATCAGTAGGGAACTCAGCACAATATCAGGAATCTGTGCAAACAATCAAGCTTAAAAACATTAACAATAAAGACAACTCAAGAATGTTTTAAAAACTCTTATGATTAAAATAAATAAAGTGAGAAACAATTATGCTGGAAACTAATATCCACATCTTTAATATCATTTTTTTTTTCTAAACTGATCATGGGATTCATCTGGGAACAATTGGTACTTTAGTAAACTGAAAGCCATGGTAGTAGTTGCTGATTAATACATACATTATCATCAAAAATAACATCAAATATAAAAATGTCCCAAAGTCAGAATCAAGATCTCTGTCCCCATATGAATCAGGGATTTCTGTGCCTCATTATATTCTCTTTACAATTCAGTTCAGGCCTGACTAGGATAATGTAGCATTTTTGGGAAAAGATGCAAGCCAAGAGACCAGCCCCAGAGGCCAAGATGGAGAAGATCTCCACAGCCACCATGGACTTCCCTTTGGTGCTTAGATAGGTGGGGAGGAAGGTAATCCAAACACTACAAAAGACCAGCATGCTAAAAGTAATGAACTTGGCTTCATTAAAGCTGTCAGGCAATTTCCTAGCCAGAAAGGCCATGATAAAACTGATGAGGGCCAGAAAACCCAGATAAGCCAGGACTGTGTAAAACATGGAAGCTGATCCTTCCTGACATTCCAAGATGATCTCTCCTTCCAAGGAGTGGAAGTCCATTTTAGGAAATGGGGGACAGGTGATCAGCCAGATGGCACAAAGAATTGCTTGGATCAGAGGACAGGCTATGACAATGGAATTGGTCAGAGGTTTTCCTAAGAGTTTCTTTGCCCTATTCCCTGGTTTTGTAGCCATAAAGGCCAGAACCACCATGACAGTTTTTGCCAACACAGAGGAAACTGCAAAGGAGAAGAGAATGGCAAAGGCAGTTTGTCGGAAGAGACAAGTGAAATTCTCAGGTCGACCAATGAAGAGAAATGAGCAGAGGAAGCAGAGCAGGAGGGAGACCAGGAGGATGTAAGTGAGATTTCGGTTGTTGGCCTTGACAATCGGCGTGTCATGATGTTTACAGAAAATTACCAGGACAGCAGTTGTGATCAGAGAAAGGAAAAGAGACAGAGAAACTAAGGCATATCCCAGGGTCTCTTTATAGGCAAGGAAGTGGATCTTCTTGGCAATGCAGTGGTCCTTCTCCTTGTTGGGATATTGGTCTTTAGGACAGGGGTCACAGTGGGCTGCATCTGAAATTAAGATTTAAGAATTTTTGTATAAGGATTTCAGCATAATCTGCCACGACCTTTGTTATTTTCCAAGAATTGACAAGACTGTCCCCTTTTTGCATTGGCCAACCTACAACTGATATTGGTAGTGATGATGGTGCAGTTGATGGTGCATCAAGAAGGGGAAATCATCCTTCATTCAGGATGATTCTGGGGAAAGGTAAGCCAAAAAATTGGATCTGTTCAGTTCCAACAGGCCTAGTCAGTTTTTGTGAGAAAGAAAAGGTCATCTCCAATCACTGCTAAGTTATCACTGCTGTGGCTTTCAGTGTGAGAGAGATTGGAAACTTTCCCTTTTCCACTTTAAACTGGAAGCCTCAGAAGATGGATGGGTCTATCAGTCAGGAATCCTATATTTTATACATGCAGGTTGTTTGTTGGCTTTCCTCTGGCTCTGAAGAGAGGACTAGGCTGACATAGGGATGAAATGTATTTTCAGTCCAGAGTCCCTTCACTCCAAGTGGTTGGATTAAAAAAAATACTACTGGTTCTGTGGGCATGGCTTATTGGGCATGTCTTGTTGGGCATGGCAGGGGAAGGTTACTGCAAAGTCCCATTCCCTCCCGACCCCACTAACCTGCTTTCCAGCTCCGTTCTCCTGTGCAGGGCAACAAAAGAAGACACAGCCAATCAGCTGGGACTCGGGAGGTGGAGAATAGATGTGGGTGGGGCCAGTCAGAGGTAGTATTTGCCAGTTCTCTGAACTACTCAAAATTTCTGCTGCCAGAACTGGTCAGAACCTGCTGAATACCAGCTCTGCTTCCCATCCAGAAGAGATCTAAATGTAGCCCACCTTGAATTCCATTGACTCTTATCCACCCCCATGCAGTAATGAATCAACTTCAAAAAGTTTCAGTACATATCAGGCCTCAAGGTCTCAGGTAGGCTGAAAGCGTGTACCAGGAACAAAGAACATCAATCAGCAATACAACACCATGGGCTACTAACTGGACTGCAGGCGTTGATTGGCTACTTTGTACCTACTAAAACTGACCATATAACACTATGATTTGATGCTACTATGTGTCCATTAATATTTCTACTCATGTAACATAATCATTGGATAGAATTCACCACTTGTGACGTATTACTGTGTGTTTTTAATAAAAATGCTTCCCAAGCTTGTGATCGGGGCAGCTCATCTGAGATAGAACCAGCCTGGTGTCTTTCTTGATGCATTCAACCACACAGTGAGAAGCGTTCCAAATGCAGAGCAAAGCCGCATCTGGTGACCCCGATGTGATCCATTAAAAGAAACGGGTGCGTCTGTCTTCGACTGCTTATCTCACCTGGCCGGACGAGCCAGTTGCAACTCAGGGATGCTGTTTCGTGTCACGGATCCCTCCCCAGGAATCTTCCCTAAAGAAGACATCCTCCCTTCAGGTGAGCATGGGTGGAAAGTTCTCCAAAGCGCAGATAGCACATTTGCAGAAATTAGGAGAATTAACGAAGAGCTCAATTCTTATTTTTAGGAATCAGGGCAAAACGCTTCCAGTTCCAACTAAAAAGGACCTTATCACCCTTTTGACTTACATCTATACACAATGTCCAGCTTATCCGGAGAAAGGGTCCTTGAAAGTCTCCACATGGCAACATTTGGGTGACTATTTTCATAGTAATCCCAGGCTCCGCCAAAAATTCTGACCACATGGCGGATAGTCATGGAATGCTTAAAAATCCATGGCTCAGCACTGACCAATGCCCCTTCCCCTAAGGAGGGTCCTTCTCCTTATACAGCTGAAACCAAGACAAAGGATGCTCTCCCGTTAAAAGCTTCCTCCCCCACTGCTCCTGAACCCATAAATCCTCCTGACTCAAATCCAGTGGAGAATCAGACACCCATGGGAGTGATCGCACAAGCCATGGCGCAGGGACATAGGGAGGGCTCTCTTACTCTGGAGGAGCTCTCTCTCTGTCCCATTGAATATATAGGGGATGGAGCCGGAAATATGGTGCCTAGACTTGAACCTTTACCCATGAAATTAATTAGAGATTTAAAACAAGCCGTGGCCATGTACGGCATCCAGGCACCATATGTCAGAGGCTTCATTAACACCATCAGCACCTCCTTTTTCATGTTACCCCAAGATTGGAAAGATCTTTTCCATATAATACTGACTGGACTGCAGTATGTTGTTTGGGAGTCAGACTTTCACGCCGAAGCTGAAAAATTTGCCCACGATTGTAGCGCGGCCGTGAGAGCGGATCAAATTTTCAGTATGGGCCGATTTACGGACTTAACAGCTCAGATGGTGCTCCCACCACGTATTCTTGCCCTTATCAGTATCATAGTGGTCAAGGCCCTTGACAAGGTTGATGATTCTACCTCTGGCATCATAGGATCTTTTTCAAAAATTACTCAAGGCTCACATCAGCCTTATGCTGAGTTCGTAGAGGAACTTCAGAAAGCCATTCAGAGACAAATCTCGAATGAAGAAGCCCATAAAGAGCTTCTGTTAAAACTGGCTGTTGAAAATGCTAATGAGGATTGCAAGAGGATTCTGCAGCCTCTATCTGCCCGAGGGGGGGCTTCCCTCTTGGACTATCTAAAGGCTTGCAGAATCATGGGAACTGTCTCCTATAATATGGAGCATCTGGTCATGGCCTTGCAGCAAGCAAATTCTCAAAACAGGGCAGCCAGAAACTGCTTCAATTGTGGGAAGCCAGGCCATTTCAAAGCACAAAGCAGAGCCAGAGACAATACACAAAACAACACCAAGCCTAAGACGATATGCCCAAGGTGCAAGAAAGGGTACCACTGGGCAAACCAGTGTCGCAGCAACATTTCTCAGCCACAGAGAAACTAGAGGAGGGGTGATCAGCCAGCCCCATTCCAAAGGCTGACTCCATATCTTTCCAACTAATTGCCTCCGAAGATATGGAAATTGACATTCCAGGCACTCTTTACTTTCTCCCCACATGCCTGAAAACGTCCCTCCTGCCATGACACCCCTCATAATTTATCCCATCTGAGATTTCATGGCAAGGGGAATCATTGCTTCTCTGTTTCTGAGAGATTCCGATGACTTTTCCTCAGTGGCCATGGCAGTAATTGGAAACACTCCCACAAAATTCAGCAAGGGAGAATTAGTAGCAACCGCTATTCCGGTACCTGTTAAAAAGGCTGATGCATGGGCATTTACTGTCCATCAGACAGTGGAACAAGCCAGGCCTGTGTAACAATTCACAATCCGTAACAAAGTCTTTTCGGGTCTCTTAGATACTGGAGCTGATGTAAGTGTCATCCGAATGGCTGAGTGGCTGGACAATTGGCCTTTGGAAACTACCCCAGACATTTGGGGAGTGGGAGGAGTTCAGCACACCCACCGTAGCAAACACTGGCTACCGGTGAGTTCCTCTGATATTTCTTGCACTGCCTACCTCCAACCCTTGGTCCTTCCACTACATACTAACCTGTGGGGCCGTGATTTTATGTCTCAACTTAACGCAAAACTCATTATTGATTAATGGAATCTTTTGCTAGAACTCCACTGCAGCTACAATTAAAAACCACAGAACCTGTTTGGGTAGATCAATGGCCCCTCACTATAGACAAACTAGAGGCCCTGCAATCACTTGTTCAGGATCAAATTGTCAAGGGCATGTTGAACCATCTGTCAGCCCATATAACACCCCCATTTTTGTCATAAAGAAAAAGTCAGGAAAATGGAGGCTATTGCAGGAACTACGAGCCGTGAACACTATAATAAAACCAATGGGGGCATTACAATGTGGTCTTCCAAATCCCAACATCATCCCTGAAAAATTTGATCTAATGGTCATTGATTTAAAAGACTGCTTCTTTTCTATCCCCTTGCATGAACAAGATCATGCCTTATTCGGTTTTACACTACCTTGCTTAAACAACTCCTCTCCCTCCTCCTGCTTTCAGTGGAAAGTCCTACCTCAAGGTATGCTCAATAGCCCCACCATGTGTCAACACTATGTCAATAATGTCTTGCTACCCTATCGTTCTGCTTTTCCACACTTTCTGGTGTATCATTACATGGATGATATCCTTGTTGCCGCTCCTGGGCCAGCGGGTACGGTGTTCACTTCATTTTCCTTCCTGAAAGCCATTCTTGCAAAAGGAGGCTTGCATATAGCACCTGAAAAGGTGCAAGTACTAACTCCATACGCATATCTGGTCTATAAAATGCTTTCAACTACTGTATATCCTTCACTTCCCTCTCTGTCTCTACCTTCTCAACCCACCCTGGTTCAACTTCAGCAATATCTGGGTACCATTAACTGGGCTCGACCTTTCCTGTCTTTAACCACTGATATTCTTTCTCCATTGTTTGAAGCCCTTACCTGGGGAAAAAAGCCTGCTGACATAATATCCTTGCAGCAACCTCAGCTTTAAGCAATAACTCAAATAGAAGAGAATATCCGAAAAATATGGGTAGACAGAGCTGCTGCCAATACTCCTTTAAATATGGTCATTTTAGCCACCCCGAGGCTTATGACCATGGCAGTAACTCAAAAGGACCAAAAACTCCACATCATAGAGTGGATCCATCTTTCCCATATGCCATGATGCTCCATCACTTCCAAATCAGCTCAATTGGCTCAATTGATCACAAAAGGCAGGAGTCGTGCAAAATTCCTTATGGGAATAGATGTCTCCACATTTTTCATCCCTTTTTCGCAACAAATATGGGAATCTCTATTCCAAAACTCCCAGGAAATTCAGTTTGCCTTAACTGACTGGCCTGGACTAGTTTCCTGCCACCCGCCCGCTGATCCACGCTTTCAAATCATTCGGACAATACCCATCTCTTTCTCCTCTCCCATCAGCAAAAGGCCTTTGGTCAATGCCTTGACTATATTTGCTGATGGCAGTAGGGAATGAGGGGCATGCGCTTGGCAAAGGAATGGGGTGTGGCACACTAAAACCACCCCTGTGCAAACATCACCACAAAGGGCTGAGCTTGCTGCAACCATATTAGTCCTCCAGAATTTTAACGAACCCCTCAACTTAATCTTAGACAGCCTATATGTTACCCAAATAGTCTCTACTATTCACGATTCTTACCTCTCTCCCGCTATTGATAAAAACCTTCTTTCTCTTTTTGTTACATTGCAGCACTTTGTTGCACAGCGTCAGCACCCCCTCTTTGTAGCACATATCCGCAGCCACCAACCCTTTCCAGGAATTCTCCAGGAAGGCAATGATGTGGCTGATCAAGCAGCTGCAGGTATCATGACCTCACATACCTTAACTCCTTGGGAGAACCATTCATACTTCCATCAAAACACTAAAGCCTCAGCTATTAGACAGCAGTGCCCCACCTGCAGTCAACAAGCCCATTCCATTCCTTTAGGGGTAAATCCCTGTGGGTTGAAAGCCTGTGAAATATGGCAGATGGACGTTACTCAGTTTCCTCCGTTTGCCCCCTGGAAGTATCTGCATTTCACAACTGATACTTATTCAGGGTTTATAATGGCAACCCTGCAAAGAGGAGAGGCCTCCAAACATGTCATCAACCACTGCATTTGGACCTTTGCATCGTTGGGACGCCCAAATGAAATAAAAACAGATAATGGTCCTGCATACACTAGCACAGCCATGTCAGAATTTTGTGCTAAGTGGCAAATTACCCACAAATTTGGAATCCCTTCTAACAGTCAAGGACAAGCCCTGGTAGAGAGAGCCAACCTAACACTAAAAACAGCATTAGAACGACATTTGATCAAAGGGAAAAAAGCCCTTGGCCTCCCGGCAATGCAAGACACCCTTAATCTCTGTCTTTATACACTCAACTTCCTAAATATCTCCGGCACCTCTGCTACGATGGCAGTGGAGTGACATTTTTCCTCCCCCCTTCCCCTGATTCTCCCAAACCACAGGTATACTACCGCCAACTGCCAGATCCTACTTGGAAGGGTCGTGCTGCTCTGCTCACCTGGGGTCATGGCTACGCAGCTATCCAGCTTCCAGATCATGTCCTGTGGGTTCCTGGATGACACGTCAGACCATATCACCTCAAGATAGAAAAATCACCACCCACAGACATCAACGTCCCGTTGCCTTGCCAACCCTCTTCCTCCTTCTTGCTGCACATGCCTCCAAGGTCTCCATTCTGTCTCGAGAGACGTAGTTCATGCCAGGTACTCCCCTCCTGCTGACCTGCACTGCATCTGGAGACATTTTCCCCCCCTACCTCAGATGGTCGACACTCCCTCAGCCATGGCTCCATATCTCCAGCAATGCTTTTCAGGATCAACACCTTTGAACACCCTCCTTGGATTACACTTCTCATACTTCGTCGTACTGCCACCACCTATTATTGCTCTGGTCAACGCCTCTATGATTACATATGCAACATTTATGAATCCTGGACAGTCCTCAGACCCTGTTCACCTCATCATCATCACAGACAATTCGCAAATCAACCTGATGTTCAGGCCACCCCCTTTCTACATCAGGTTAAGAGATTGCGGAACCCCACCAGCGCGTCAGATGGCTGCGCCCTCTGCCTGACCAAAACCATGCAAGCAGGCTCCATTCAACTAACTCTCATCTACCATACCCAACAACTGCAGAAGTGCCTTCCTACCAGAAAAACTTGCCAAAACAACGGGACCATGTACCATCTATGTAAGAAGAACTCAAAAACCATTTGCTACGATCCCAAGACGGCTGTACGTCTCAACGTTACTTTATAGGCGGGACTTCCAAGAACCTCTGGCAGATCTGATCCTGAGGGGGAGGGAAAACTTTATTACCTAAACCACACCACCGTGCTCAAGGATGGTACTAACCCAATTGTTTTAATCTTTGATGTTTGTGTTGCTTGTCCTAAACCAGGGGGACATTCATGCGGTCGGCTGACTGGAAAACAACGTATGCCCACAATCATAAATATTTGTGTCATACGCCCATTAACTGGGCCATAGGGAACCCCAATCAATGGATCCCTTGTGGAGGCTCCGTCGAGTGCTCGGGTTGGTCTTGTGTCTGTGATTATACCAGGGGAGGGGACTCAGGCTGCAATCCCCTGTCACATTTCAAACGAATATCAGGGTCTACCACAGACAATAAGGTAGAAATCACCATCTCCAGGCAACACCCTGTCTTGGATACTTATGGCATAGGGATTGATGGCACAGAATCAGATCCAAACACTTACATTACCATAAAAACTGAAGTAATATATGAAGGTCAGGAAACATCCTTAGGCTGGTCGGTATATAATAATTTAAGGAAATTAGAAAAAGCCCCTGATACCAGTGTTATTGCAATAAATTTGTTCATGGATATGGCAGAAAAAATTGCAAAACAACTTGCAATAACCAATTGTTTTGTCTGTGGAGGAACCACCACAGGAGAACAATGGCCGTGGCAAGCCTTAGAAGCCTCGCCATCACTGTTTAATAACATGTCTTCTGCAGGAAACATAACAGCTAGAACAGCTTCCGATCCACTTATCTGGACAAGTACCACCAACTTAATTGGTAGAAACTGCTTTTCCCGAAATGGGTCTACTCCAGTAGGACACCTCCTTTGCTTAGGTACATGGAATAACTCCTACCAGTCTTGGACTGCACCTGACAATGCTACCACCACACCTGCCAAATTCAACACCTCCCTCCTTCCTTATCTCAATGACAACATCTTCCCAAATTTGGACAGCCCCAAATAATATGTATTGGATTGGTGGTAACCTAGCCTATCCATCCCTTCCTGCAGATTGGCAAGGATCATGTGTATTGGGGTGGATAAGACCTTCCTTTTTCCTCCTACCGATCTCCATTAAGCAAGAACTAGGCATCCCTGTGTATGATACATTATCCCGCAAGAAAAGAGACACCGACAATGCCTTTGCAGGTTTCCCCGACTGCTACAGACAAATTACGCACAGCTGTCTACCAAAATCGCTTAGCTTTAGATTATATACTCGCCAAAGAAGGAGGGGTATGTGGTAGGTTCAATCTCACGAATTGTTGTCTTCAAATTGATAAGGTTGGCAAAGTAGTAGCACAATTAACAACTGAGATGCGACAATTAACCTATAATCCTAATCAAGTATGGCAAGGTATTGATTTTAAGAATATTTTTAGTTCCTGGTTCCCAAAACTACCAGTATTACAAGCCATAGTAGCTCTCATAGGTATGATTGCTGCAGGATGTGCTATTCTTCCATGTGTGTTACCAATTTTTGTTTGCACTATCTCCAATAGTCTGTCTTTATTAGCTGAAAAGCGCGCCATTGCACAGGTTAATGCCCTCTGGGAAAAAGAACCTCTGTACAAAGTCATACCCTCAGAAGACCCTGATGCATACGCTCGCACAAGTTTTTGCATAGGCAGTGACGAAGATCCAGAAGAATTTCCTCCATATAAAACTAAAACAGAGGAGATGCAGTAATGAATCAACTTCAAAAAGTTTCAGTACATGCCAGGCCTCAAGGCCTCAGGTAGGCTGAAAGCGTGTACCAGGAACAAAGAACATCAATCAGCAATACAACACCATGGGCTATTAACTGGACTGCAGGCCTTTGATTGGCTACTTTGTACCTACTAAAACTGACCATATAACACTGTGATTTGATGCTACTATGTGTCCATTAATATTTCTACTCATGTAACATAATGATTGGATAGAATTCACCGCTTGTGATGTATTACTGTGTGTTTTTAATAAAAGAGCTTCCCGAGCTCGTGATTGGGGCAGCTCACCCGAGATAGAACCAGCCTGGTGTCTTTCTTGATGTATTCGACCACCCAGTGAGAAGCCTTCCAAATGCGGAGCAAAGCCGCACCCCCAATTCACTTTGACCGTTTGTAGTTCAGATTCTTGAATGGATTTTAAGATTGCAATAAATCTTTATATTCATTAGAACTGCTTGAATTTCCTGATTTCTTCATATTTGACATGTTCAGAGTCTCTGCTTTATACTCCAGATCTTCCCATTCGGCCATTATTTTTTCAGGGAAAAGTTATTATTTATAAAGGGTTATTATTAATTATTAAACATTATATGACTCTGCTCTCACTTATAAGGTGACTCTTGGCCACTAGAAATCATAGATGGATGGATCTCCTCATTCTCTAACAGGTGTATCAGTTCTGTTGGAGATAGAAGATGCTGACAGAAGAAGGACCCCTAAAGATTTTGTGATAAAGCTTGGCTCCCATAAGCCACTCTTTCAGAGAATTGGCAGAGGGTTTTCCTGTTGGGATGTGACAATTGGTAAGGCTAATAGGGCATCCATCCACTGTACCCTAAAACTATCCTGCATAAAATTATTGAGGAGCCAAAAAAATGTCCTGTTGGGGCAGGAAAGTTCAGATCCATAAATTGAAAGTTTCTGCTGAAAAGTATGAATGCTCGGATGTAGTATAAACAAATATGACAAATTAGCATCTTTATCTACTCAATGACTCCCTAGATCTTGGAAGATCTGCATTTGAAAAGTGCTCCACCTGTCTGATTTGAGATAGTTCCTTCTGGACAAGGGGCACATTGATAGCAGCAAATTGGCTCGCCCTCTGGAACTCTTCTCCTCTCTCCTGCCTGACACCTCTTCTTGCCACACCTGGCAAAGGGCACCTTCTAAAAGAAAAAGAGAGAAATGTTTGAGGTGTCCTGTGCAATAACACAATTCATTTATTCATTTCCACATTCTTATTTTCCTGCTGAGACTGTCTTCATAACAAATTTTTCACCAAGATCTAATAGAAAAAGAAGGGAAAGGAAAAGCTCCTGGGGGAATCAGTGGTACTAAGTGAATCTCCAATGGAGGCTAAAGTTTGGATCTTGAACTTCAGAGTTTCTACATTGAGCTGCTGCTTCTCTCAAAGAAAGAATGATGACATCCCAACTGAACAAGAACGGTCCATGGAAACTACAGCCTGATCTAACAGCATGCTGGTTTCAAGCAGAATTCCCACCCATTGTTGGATTTTCACAGATTTGTCATATAATTTGTTAACCTCCAATGTTTTCACCTTAGACGGATGTTCAGCATTCCTAAGAGAGAGATGAATTCTTTTACTGAGTTTACAACCTTTCCTTCCCACTCACCTTTGGAGCCCAGGTGATCGCATCAGAGTTAATGCTGAAATCCTGGCCCGGGGCAGCCCTGGGATCATTTTGACCAACTTTCACAGGCACTAAAGACTTATTGGGGTGGACAACCCAGTTAACAATATCAAAACGAGAAGTTCGCAGTCCATTGTATGAGAAGGAAACTTCATCTCCAGCACTGTTGTTGAAGTGGACAGTCCTCAAATTGGTAAGTATCTGAAAGAAAAGAGGACTTCAGAAATTGGAACAATTTGCAGAAAGACAGATATGAGATATCATGGCTTCTGTCCATAGTGATGGACATCATCTTAGGAAAAAGGTGTATATCTAAAAAGCTACCGTTTGTCCCTTGTTTGAGATGTGAGCAATCAGGAATAACATCAAATATTTGACTCAGTTCTCAACATTACAAAAGATTGCCTTTGTCACAGGGTATTTGTATTTTGGTTTTCAGAACTCCAGTTTTAATTTGATGACAGGGATGATTTGCCTCCAGAAGTTGTGGCTGCTCCATCAAGAAATTGGACAATCTTTGTCTGAAATGGTATAGGTCTTGCTGCTTGAGTAAAAGCTTGTATTAGAAGACCTCCAAGTTCCTGTCCAATTCTGATATTCTGTTAAGCAACTTAACACTACAAGAAATAGCAAACTAAACATATGGGATGGAATCACACATGATGCTAATTCATAGAAACGTAAAAGGGGATGAAAATGAATTGAGCTGGGTATCCTTTTACACGTTGGATTCAGGCTACCTGCTCAGGAAACTGAGCAGGTTCTGCAGATATGCTCATTATGACTTCAAGAGTCCTCCTGAAGCATATTGCACAAATGCACCCAGATTATCATTTTGTTCCAAGATGACACCCTCCTTCTTTGTCACCTACTGATACTCAGGGACAATTAGTTGAAGACGTTTCAGGACCATATATGAAGATCTTTCTTCCATGGATATTATATACAACTGGTTTAGGTTACTTTTCTTTTGCCCCATCTTTCAACAAAACATTATATTTTGTTCATATTATTGATTTTGAAGCAATTGTTGTTTTAATCTTTTGAGAGATGCCATGATATGATATCCCTTGATATGATATGAAGAAATGCATATGAAGAGGTTCCTCTCTATCAATGTGTGGACTGGATAAAATACCATAGAGGTTACCTGCCATGGCTCCACATTTGAGACCCTCTTTCCACGCTTCAGCCTCTCTGGTTGCACTCCTGATCCATAAATGGCATGCAATGCATGTGCCACAGCAGAAATGGCATTGTAGATATTGTAACTTTCACCATCCATGGTCATTTCAAAAATAAAATCTGGAAGATCCTGTAAATTCTCCTTTCCTGTACAGTGTGGTGCCCAATTTGAAGGGATCTTGCCTGGTTTGGGAATATTGCAGTCAAAGAGTATTTCCCACCAATTCAGGAGAAAGACGTTCCCTTCTTTAATCAATTGTTCTAAAGATAGGAGGAAGTGGCTGAATTCTGAGACATCACCAGCGCTGTTCCTAAACTGCAAAGCCCCATGCAAAGTCTTTACACCTTCAAAAATGTCTCCTTCCAGAGTAAATTTCCAATGAGATGTTAGGATCCAAACATTCTCTACCTTTGTAGATTTTGCACAATCATTCAGAACTGTCCAAAATTTTGCTATATCAGAGGAGTCTCCAAACTGAATAATAACTTCAGCTTTCAACAAAATGTGATTCATTAATTTATTAAATATAACATTAAATTCATCAGAAATTCTTTCATTGAAGGCCAGGCAAATTTCCTTCTCCTTCAGCATTGGCATCAGAGTTGAGATGAAATATCCTCCAGTGTCATCATCAGAGGCCACCAGCCCAACCCAGTTCCACTGGAAATACAGGAGCAGCTGGACTAAACCCACACACTCTGGAAAGTCACTGGGATTAATCCGGAAGAAGGAAGGATAAACTGGTCTGTATTCCTGAGGAATCTCAAAGCCAACACCGAGCTGGAGAAAGGGAGATTCCTCTTTCATATACAAAGTAAAGTTTCATGTGGCATTTAGTGGGCAACATCACATGCAGTTTTTTACCTCCCAGTCAAGCAGACTCACATTGATTACAGTAAGCTTATTCTCCTCTTCCTAGGGAAGAGCTGCTAGTGAGATGTGGCTAAACTTTTACGAAAGTTAGAAATTATTTCTTCTCAGCAAATACAGCATTTCAGAATTATTTCATTATTTGTTTCCTTGTGGTTTATATAAAAACATATATTAAAACATAAGATAAAAAAATGAATTGAACTATAGAATATCCCCTTGAACAACTTCATTTTCATGCTTGACTTCTGAGTTTGTTTATGTTATTCATCTACTCTTTACTGTAACCAATGGAGCCCCCTTACCTGTGGAACCTTGTAGATGTTGAAGATGGAGGCCATCTGCCTTGAGGATTGGGGGTTATCACCTCCAATGATAGAGAGCAGAGGGTCCTGCCTGTCACATTTATAACCTGGAACCATTTGGTTTCTTGTGGAAAGAAAGGAGAGGCTGATTAAGGAAATTCTCCTCTCCATCTGAAAATTGTCACAAATATGGAAGCCAAGTGTGATGTTGGGGAGGAGAACCAAATCTTTGTTGATCTCTGTGATAGCAAATTCTATGGCAAAGAACTGCTGATATTTCGTGCTTATGGGTCTATAGTAAAGAAAACATTGGGAACATAACAGAGAAATATGGGTATATATGTGGTTTAAATTTAGCTATTTTTGATGTTGTTTGGAATAGCAAGTCCCTGGTTTCATTGAGCTTTTTTCATAGATGCTCTTTCATTAAAATTATATGCCTTAGTGACAAAGGAGAAAGGCAATTGGTTAATTGCTCTCAACATTAGGAAATTTCTCCTTAGTTCTAAATTGCTTCTCTCCTTGTTAGTTTCCAACCATTGTTTCTCATCTTGCCGCTTTGGAAAATAATTCAATCCCCTTGTCTTTGTAGGAGCCCCTCAAATATTAGAACAATGTTATCATGTCCCCCTTACTCCCTGTTTTGATTAGACTAGACATAACCCAATTCCTGTAACTGTCCTTTCTACATTTTTGCTTACAGGCCCCTTATATTCTTTGTGGCTCTTGTCTGCACTCTTTCCAGAGTCTCCAAATCTTTTTTTGTATTGCGATGACCAGAACTAGTCACCACAATACAAAACTGGACATATTACACCACCAGACAATGAAAAATTATTAAGATATCTACTATGTTTTCTGTCCAAATTAACATTATGTTAAGTTTCTTCGGCCAACAGAATTTCACATTTTTTGTTCCTTCCTCACTTTTTATGTCATATATCATCTTCTTGGTATAGAGTTATAGAATGACTGAGTATTCTAGCCTATTTTATGCTCAAAGACAAGAACTGCACTAGGACATTCGAATAGTAGGAAAAGAGTTTTTGAAAGTAATCCCTGAATCCTGAACACAGTAATGCATCTTTCCCTGTCAGGTGAAACTTACAAAATATTCGAATTAATATAGTATGGATCCTCCTGAAAATCAAACATACTGGAAGACATAAGAGTTCCCAAGGGTAAATTCCCACCAATAATGAGATCACCAGGTCTGTAATAGTTCTGTTTTACATAAGGCTCCAACAAATTCCTCAACACACATACAGTTTGCCTCCTCTTAGCAGTAGTTGGAGGTAAGAGGCAGAAGAGCAGAAGCAGGAGAGGCAGCCCAGTCATTCTTGTCCTTCCTAAATGAGAAATCAAGATCTGTGCCGAAGTGGAATTGCAGACAGGAGCTAAGAGAAAAATGAGAACAGCCGAGTCTCAACAAAGCCAAGAATGATTCATTTCAAGACAAGGCTAGGTAATTTGACAGATCCTGCCTCTAGTGGAAGAACTTGGAACATATTTTCAAAGCAGGAATAATTTGGGGGACAGAAATCCAGAGGGATACATTTAGAATTACTCTTCTGATAATTGCAAAGGAAATGAATTCTCCTATCCACTTAGCAATAGACTTTTTTTTACACACAGAATGAGAAAAACAAGTTTGTGTCTCTTGTTGGCTTAAAGATAGGCTTAAAGTCCTTGAAGTAAAGCACCAGCTCTTGTTATTCTCAAAGTTACCAATCAGACAAAAAAAACAAAAAACAACACAAGAAACCATGTACCCAAGCCTCTAGGTGGCAGTGTTATTGATTATCCTCTACTTTCACTTCACTCTCTGTGTACAAAGCAAAGGAAAAAAAGTTAAAAAGTACTTTTAAAATAATAAAGTCAATTAAAAGCAAAAAATAAAGCACTAAAAAGAAAAAAGGAGAAAATCTTTCACCAAAAAAAAAGAAAAGAAAATTAAGTAAATATAAAAGGAAAAAAACAGTCTGGTTTATAATTGAAAGGTGACTATAGAAAGTCCAGCAAAAAAAGAATTTTAAAAAACCCACTAAGTTTGACTTCAGGCTTAATCTTGCTGCTTAACCCCTTCTGTCTTCAGTTTTAACTTTTTCTTTTACCCCCTTAGGGTGTTCTCTTAGTGTGTCACCAAACCGACACACTTTCTCTCCAGCTTTCTTCCGTTCTGGAGCTATCCCAACTTCAGCAGCTTCTTGGGCTGCCTCTCTACTGCCGGAAAAGAGAGTTTCTCTTGGATCAACCAAGGACTTCACAATGTCCCTGGGATCAGCTGGATGTGCCCTCCTCTCTCACCATCTCTACGGGATGGTTGAGGTCCAAATGGACCATCCAGCTGCAAAGATATTGATAGTGATCCTGGAGCTACAAAATCATGCAATATACCATCGCAACACCAGCCTCTCCCTCCTTCCAGTTATTTTTTCAATCTATATCCCTCTGTCATGATGCACAAATTCATCCACCTACTCTTAGACTGTATTTTTGTAGGCAGACACTGGGAATAGATTTGGTCATTCAGTTTTGGTCGCCACCTATGTAAAAATGATGTTGAGACTCTAGAAAGTGTGCAGAAGAGCAACCAGGATGCTTAAAGGACTGGAGTCTAAAGCATATGAGGAATGGTTGCAGTAGCCAGGTATGTCTAGTTTAATGAAAAGAAGGACTAGGGGAGACATGATAGCAGTGTTCCAGTATCTCCGGGGCTTTCCCAAAGAAGAGTCAAGCTATTCTCCAAGGCACCTGAAGGCAAGACAACAAGCAATGGGTAATCAAGGAGAGAAGCAACTTAGAACTAAGTTCCTTTCAATTCTGTTATTCTATTCTAGATGTTCTTCAGCTCTTCAACAAGGGCTTCTTATAAATTGGCCATTCCAGGGGACAAGGCGGAGCTTCGTTTCGGCGATACAGCTGTGATCTCAGGGCTCTGAGATCGCAGCCGATATTTTCGCCCCTGGTCGGTCCTTACAGACCTAAACCGTCCCGTAGAGATGGGGATTGTGAAGGGCACTGTCCCAGGATCCCAGAGATATTGCAAAATCTCTGGTTTGATCTGGGAGAAGCCCTTTTGCTGGCGGTGGAGAGGCAGCCTCCACAGCTGCTGAAGTCGGGACAGCTCTGGAAAGAAAGTGGCTGGAAAGAAAGTGTGTCGGCTGGGTGAGAAACTTCTTTTGTGTTGTAAATTCGCTGAGATTTGAAAGGGCACCCTGAATACAGAAGAAACCTGTGAGATTTTTTTTGACAAAAAACTGTATGAGCGGCGTTTTTTAAAGTGACGTCAAATTGAGGCTTGGATATTTTTTTCTCTTTCTTTTACTTTTTTTTGGGGACTTCAGTGTGACTTTGTAGGTAACCAGATTGAATTTTCTTTTATATATATTTTTATGCTCCTTTTGATTTTTTAATTTTCTTTTAGGATAGAGGCTCCCTTTGGTTATTTTTTTCTTTTTTTTTTCTGCATAAATTATCCTTTTTCTCTGGCTGGGGGGGGAAGAGCATTAAGAAACTTTGAAAACACTGCCAACTTGAGGATTGAAAATATTTGATTTGAATTGGAGAGAATGGTAAGAAGACTCCTTCTCAAGGACATCTTAATGTGATAAGATAGAGGGAGGGCACAGCAAAATATTATTACAGGTGTTTTCCTGGACTCTTATCAATATTTCAACACTTGAGGCTTGGCTTTGAAGCTGCTGGAGAAGAGAGTCATAATAAGAGCCTTGGATATGTACCCAGCCACATACATTGGACAGACCAATAGAAGAATAAGCACCCGCCTGGATGAACACAAAAATGCAGTTGAACTTCCGGTTTGCGTGGCTTCGGGGCAGCAGGAATTCGCGACAGCTCGCGATTCCTGCTGTGCTAGCCGTCGAGGTACCCCCGATCCAGATGGGTCAGGGGGATATGGCTGCCCTGTAGGGACAGCTGAAGAGAGAGGGGAGTCGGATAGGGAGGTGGGGGTATCGCAGACCCCCCCCCTTCTCCGGGAAAACCCCTTTTTCCCAAGGCGGTGGAGCGGCGGTCAGCAATGGCCGCCACGAAGAAGCCAGCAACCGGGTAAGAACTGTGCTGGAGGAAGTGTGAAGAGTGAAAGTTCTGTCTGAGCCGGGTCAAGTAACACCTTTTAAATTGCCTGGAATTGAGCTGCTTGAATTGCTGGAGGATACATTGTATCCCTAAGAAGAGCGAAAAGCGGCGGAGAAGCTGTTAAAGGGAACTTTTTTTTTTACTCTCCCACCCCACGGAAATAGCGGAAATATTTGGATATATTAGACATTGAAAGTGGATTGCTTTGAAAGTTGAAGCTAAGAGACAAAGGGATTTTTGGACATTGAAAAATTTAAGAAATTGGAAAATCTTTGCTGGAGGTATGGATTTTTGATTATTTAAAATTGTCATTGCAAGTGGGAAGGGAGAAAAAAAATTGGAGCAGAAGCTGAAAAAGGAGGAGATTGTCTAGAACGTCTTTGTGGATCCCAAAGGAAGATATATGGTAATTGGACCTCTTTGATTAAAAACTAATCCAGAAAGAGAAGAAGGAAGAAAAGTATTAATTTTTGGAATTTTTTTTTTCTTTTAAATGCTTTTGATTGTCTTTGATTAAAAATACTTGTGGTTGTTTTGGAAAAAGTTTCCCTTTTTATAATGGCATCGTTTGCGGATGAACTAGAGATTGAATATCAAAAATATAAAAAAGAAGATACTTTGGGCGCTTTGTTTCAATTCTTAGAAATGGCGTTATGTTCTGTTGAAAAGTTGATTACGCAGCAGAAGGACTGGGACAAGGAAGAAGAGGAAGAAGAAGCCATCTTTGATGAACAATGGGTTCCTTCCGGAGAGGAGGAGAAAAAGGATAAGAAAAAGGGGATTTTAAGAATTATAAAAACAACCAAAAGAGAGAAAAATGAGCGAAAAGATGGAGGCAAGATTAGAAAGCAAAGGAAAAGGAGTAAGAAAAGCGAAGGGAAAAAGCAAAGGGGTAGAAAGGGCAAGGAGAAGAATAAGCAAGAGAGAAAGGGGGGAGGAGAAGCCTTAATGGGGGGAAGCAAGACCTAAGGAAAAAAAGTTTATTTAGAGACAATGGGTGAATTTAATTTAGATTAAAAGAGGGATTCTGGAGGGTATATAAGAGTGTGTTTTTATATGTATATTTAGAATATAAAATTTATTATGTAATTTTAGAATCTTTTAAACAGAATCCCAAGAAAGATTGCTATATGTAGTATTTCTAAGTTAGGGTAATGAGTTATAGATGTTACTCCAATTGGTGTACAGGAGAAGTATAGTAAAAGGAAAAAAAGATGAATGGATTATTGGAAATAGAACAGACAAAGAATGTTGTTGAAAATGGTAATAAGATATGGAAGGATATATATGCTTTTTTTTTTTTTTGGATTTTGTATATTGATAAAAGGCAATAAAATTTTAATTAATAAATAATTTGGATGGAAAGGAGAAGTAGGGACAAGATATGAAGTTAATATTATATGAAATATTGATATTATAATCTGGAAATGTTATGCCTTATTGGTCTTTTATTATTATTTTTTCTTAGAAAAGAATTTATAAGCTGCTATGCCTTGATTCTTTGTGCATTGTTTTTATAAAACTGATAAAAATGGTTTTTTTATATATATATATAAAAAAGAAAATGATAATAAGATATGGAAGGAGATATGGGTTGAATATGATGTTTGAATTTGTGTCTGTGTAAAGAGTTTTAACCCGGGAACAGACAACCTTCAGAAAAGATCTTTTAGTTTTGTTTATGTTTTGTGTTTGTATGTTTGTGTATTGTGTTTATGGTAAAACTAACAAAATTTGTTTTTTATAAAAAAAAGGAAAAAAGAATCAATAAAACCTTGGAGGAATGTTAGATGAGAATAATTTAAACAAGCCAGAAAGAAAAGAATATGATGACTATAAAATGGATAAATATGGAAGAGAAATGAAATTGAATAGGAGTAAAGAAAAATAATGAGAAATTTGCTGAAAGATATTTGTGTGTCCATATGGAGATGGGATAATTTGGAATTATGCTGTATAAAAATAATGTTTTGTTTGACTTGTAAGGATTTACAATGTTAAGAGGTTTTATGTGTTTATGTATTTAAAGGTTAATGATGTGTTGTTTTATCTTTAAAATTAATAAAAATTTGTTTCAAAAAAAAAATGCAGTCAAAAAGCTGGAACACACTTCCTCACTAGTCCAACACATGGAAGCCACAGGTCATAGCATCAACTTTAATTGCACCAAAACCCTAGTCACTATAGAAAATCCCAGCCACAGAATCATCAGATAAGCCATAGAGATTGAAAAAAGACCAGAAAGCATGAACAGAAGAGATGATTCCACCAGGCTGTCAATCATTTGGAAGCCTACACTCACAAACAAAAAAATCTCTACACCACAAGCCAGACAAACATCTGGGCACAAACAGATCCCCCCTGATACCTCCAGCTCAAAGACACCCCAACCAGGCACCCAGATGAAACCCAGCTTCCTAACTAATGATAGCCGTCCATTTACCCGAAGCCAAGCTGCACTAAAGGCCTCCAATAAAGTAACACAATGTTGCCAGCCAATCAAGATAGAAAAAGATCCATCATTGTTATATTGCTTTCTAGCATTTCTTCAGTCTCTTTAGGTATCTTCGGTAAATTAGCTTCCTGTAAATACTGTTTGACTTTTTCCTCATCAATATTCTCTTGTTTATATAGTTGCCCATAAAAATCTCGAATAATTTCTTTTTTCTCCTTATTCCCATAACAAACTTGGCCTTGTTCATCTATTAACTTCAATATTTTTCTTGATTCCTTAAATGAAGCATTTAAGAGACAAAATAATGGGAAAGCACCGGGTCCAGATGGGCTTCCAGCAGAATTCTATAAAACATTTCAAGAATCATTGAGCATCCCATTGTTAGAAGTTATGAATGAAGTTATGTTAAAAAAGATGATACCCAAAACATGGTCAGAGGCTTATATTACACTTATACCGAAAGAAGAGACTGACCCACTGCAAATTAAGAATTATAGACCTATTTCTTTATTGAATGCAGACTATAAAATCTTTGCTTCAATTTTAGCAGAAAGACTTAAAAAATATTTAAATAATTTTATTCACCCAGATCAAAATGGATTTCTGCCAAAGAGACAAATTAGAGACAATATGAGAGTAATCTTGGACACTTTGGAATACTATGAGGCTCATCCTGAAAAGCAAATGGCTTTGATACTCCTAGATGCTCAAAAGGCATTTGACAACGTGAACTGGAAATTTATGTTATTACTATTGGAGCAGATGGGTTTTGCTAAAAAATTTATTCAAGCAATAGAAGCCATATATAATAAACAGACAGCAAGGGTAATGATGGAGGGGGAACTTACAGATTTTATTAATATAAGGAAAGGCACAAGACAAGGATGTCCCCTATCTCCTTTGCTATTTGTGTTGACTTGGAAGTGTTGAATAGAAATATTAGGGATGATAAAAGCATAAAAGGAATGAAAATTAAGAAGGAAGAATTTAAGCTACAAGCTTTTGCTGATGATTTAGCTTTTATTCTGGAAGACCCGCTAGAAACAGCTCCAAAGTTATTGGAAAGGATAGAGACATATGGAGAGGTGGCTGGTTTGAAAATAAATAAAGATAAAACAAAGATTTTGACAAAGAACATGCTACTGAGACAGAGAGAAGAACTGGCAGATCTTTTGAAAATTCAAGTTACAAATAAGGTTAAGTATCTGGGGATATATTTGACAACAAGATGTAGCACATTAAAGGAGAATAATTATATTAAATTTAAACAACAGATAACTACAGATTTGAAGAAGTGGGAAAACTTGCAATTGTCATTAATAGGGAGAATTTCAACAATTAAGATGAATATTTTACCTAGAATTTTATTTTTGTTTCAAACAATACCAATTAGGTTTGGAAAAGACTATTTTGAAGATTTAAATAAAATTATGTTGAAGTTTATATGGCAAGGTAAAAAAGCAAGAATAAAGCTAAAGCTTTTGCAAGACGCTAGAATTAGAGGAGGTTTTGGTCTGCCTAATTGGGAATTGTATTATCAAGCTACAAATTTGATGTGGGTCAAAGAATGGATAACATTAAGAAAGCATAGGTTGTTGACATTAGAAGGGCATGATTTGCTGTTGGGCTGGCATGCTTTTTTATGGTATAAGGGAACTAAAACACAGGGTTATTTTAGAAGACATTATATGCTGGAGTCTTTGTGGTTAAACTGGGAGAAGATAAAAAGACAATGTTATTTGAAAATTCCAGTTTGGTTATCGACTATTGAAGCATTTTCCTATCCTATAATTTATAAGAAGGAACAAACAGTTAGATATGGGGAACTCTTGGATGAAAAGGGTGAACTTAAATCGATCCAAAACTTAGAGGAACAAGGTATAAGGATGAATTGGTGTTCATATGCGCAAATACATTCAAGGTATGATGAAGATTCTAAAACGGAGGGATTCTATGATAAGCAGACTGATTTAGATAAGATCTTGATGGGTACTGAGGAGAAGGTGATTAAAAAATTATATGGTTATTTACTGGGAATGAAATTAGAGGAAGAACAAGTTAAAGAAACTATGATTGTTTGGGGGAAGAATTTTGGATATGGGATTGATCTAGAGAAATGGCAGAAATTGTGGTCTCAAAATTATAAAATGACAATGTCAACAGCATATAAAGAAAACTTGTAAAAGATGTTTTACAGGTGGCACTTTCCTCCGACAAGAATAGCAAGAATGTTTAAGGACAAATCTGAAAAATGCTGGAAATGTCATCAGATACCTGGCTCGCATTACCATATGTGGTGGACTTGTGAGGACGCTAGAAAATATTGGACTATAATTCGCATGTGGTTGGAAAAAATGACAAAGAAACACATAGACTTGAAACCAGAGATCTTCTTATTGGGAATTTTACCTGATATATATGGTAAAGATTTGAAGTACCTGATTGTAAATGTATTAACAGCGGCTAGGATTGTATTTGCTAAAAATTGGAAGAATGAGAAAATACCATTACAGGAAGAAATTATTAAGAAAATATTGGAATGTGCTGAGATGAGCAGATTGACATTTGAAATTAGAGAGCAAGAGGATAAACAATTTTATGAAATTTGGGATCTTTTTTATAAATGGCTAGATGATAAGATACGATAATAGAATATTTAGAATGCTAGATAGTAAGAAATATCTTTATTTTTCTATTTTGCTATTATTTTGTTATTTGATATTATATTTATAAAGGGTTTTTTAGGATTGATTTGGTATGATTATATGATTTGTTGAATAATCTGGTTAAAGTATTGTTAGCTCATAAAGCATGAATGATTAAAAGTATAGTCAAAAATTTCTTTTTTTTTAGTGACATTAGGATATATAAGTTTGAATTGATAATATGAGTTGTTATGTAACATAATTGTAACTGGGACTACAGAATGAATGCACAAAAATGATGAACCAACTGAAACACTGGATGTACACACGAGAGTTGAATGTTTTAATGTTTTGTTTGTCTTGTTTGTTTGTAGAAAATTAATAAAATCTTTAAAAAAAAAAAGATACAAAAAGAGCCCCCCCCCCAAAAAAAACAGACAGAAGATATAAGAAGCAGAACTCAGCAAACTCCAAGACCAATAAACACAGACCAAGACTCTAAACCAATCAGGAGGAAGAAAAAAACCATTCTGACACAGCAATAGGGTGCCCCAAATTAAAATTTGAAACCACTGTAAAAGTCTGACTCACAGACAAACACTATACAGAAGCCTGATGATGGCAGATGAGATTCTGCTGAAATGTTGCTACAACTTTAAATGCACCACTATTATGACGTGGGAAAATACCCGAACAAAGCTGAATGCCAGACATATATGTCTGGCATTCAGCTTTGTTCGGGTATTTTCCCACGCTGAAACGTTGCTACAACTTTAAAAGCACCACGTGGGAAAATACCCGAACAAAGCTGAATGCCAGACATATATATATATATATATATATGTATGTATGTATGTGTATATATATATATATATATGTTTTCTGAGGTTCTCGCGGGTACTTGTATGTGGATCTTTGGTTATTCGGGTTTTCTCCCGCGTAAGATTGGAAGTATCTGGGCAACGTTTCGATGAAGTCTCATTCATCATCTTCAGGCTTGGTCTTCAGCTCTGTGCTTCTCAGAGTGATGTGAGCTTGCAGCTGCTTCTTCCTTTTAACTGCTCCTGGGGGTGTGACTTGATTGGCTGGGGGCTTGGCTGTGTTCTGATTGGATGGGGGGGTGTTCTCATTGGTTGGGGGTTTGGCTGTGTTCTGATTGGTTGGGGGGTTGGCTGTGTTCTGATTGGCTGGAGGCGTGTTCTGTTCAGGTGGGGGCTTGATTCAGGTGGGGTCCAACACCTCAAAGCCACAGGACATGAGATTGACTTTAAAAATACCAGAACTATCGCCAAAACCGAACACTTCAGCAGCAGAATCATTAGAGAAGCCATAGAGATAGAAAAACGCCCACACAGCATGAATAAACGAGATGATGCCTCCCGCCTACCAGCCATTTGGAAACCCGCCCTCATGAACAGACGCATACCTAACATGAAGAGTGACACCAGACCCACACCCCTGATAGCCACACAAGATGCCACCACCACACCTCCACGTAGAAAGCAGACTCACACCCACACAGAAGATGAAACACGACCACGGACCAGAAGCTGCACTGCAGCTGCATCACTACCCACCTCAAACCCCTCTGAGCCATACATGAAGCGAACTGACCCCCACCATGAAGATGCAGCACGACCACGAACTCGAAGCCAAACAGCAAGATCACAGCTCACCAGCTCAAACCTTCCAGCAACTAAGACTAACCTGAGCACAATCAAGCCCCCACCTGAACAGAACACGCCTCCAGCCAATCAGAACACAGCCAACCCCCCAACCAATCAGAACACAGCCAAACCCCCAACCAATGAGAACACCCCCCCATCCAATCAGAACACAGCCAAGCCCCCAGCCAATCAAGTCACACCCCCAGGAGCAGTTAAAAGGAAGAAGCAGCTGCAAGCTCACATCACTCTGAGAAGCACAGAGCTGAAGACCAAGCCTGAAGATGATGAATGAGACTTCATCGAAACGTTGCCCAGATACTTCCAATCTTACGCGGGAGAAAACCCGAATAACCAAAGATATATATATATATATATATATATATATATATATATATATATATATATATATATATATATATATATATATATATATGTGTGTGTGTGTGTGTGTGTGTGTGTGTGTGTGTGTGTGTGTGTGTGTGTGTTTGTATGTATGTATGTTACTTGTGATATCCCTAATCACCAGCCTTTTTGTAAATTTCAATTTTAGTAATATTCTTATTTTTGCTTTCTATTTCAAAGGGAAAGCCTCAGAGTTTTTTTTTCTTTTTTTTTCTTTTTTCTCCTTATCTTTATTGGGATCCTTTTGCTTTTTCTATTCATGTTTTTGGACCACTCTGTTTTTCTTTTTTGATTATTGAGACATCTCAACTGGATTAAGGTGTGAAGAACCGGAAGGAATCTCTTTTCTTTTTTCTTTTTGTTCTTTTTTTCTCTTCATCAATATTATTATTTTTGGGTTTTTTTTCTTTTTATTTTTTATAGGGGACTACTTCGTAATTGGATTCGGGTCTAGAAGAACCTGAAGATCTTTTCTTCTTCCTTTTTTCCTCTTTCCTCTTTAGTTTTGGGCCTTTTTTCTATTGGACTTTTCCATTTTGGATTATAATTGACTATTCTACCAGTTGGATTAAAAGTTAAAAAGAATTTGAAGATTTGGAAGCATTAAAATGAGCAGGAAACCAATATCATCTGGCGTTTCTACTTCTACCTCTGCATCCCCACCAGCTGGAGGATAACATTTAATTCAGACAATGTTGAAGCAAGATAAAGAAC
This sequence comes from Hydrophis major, assembly GCA_033807585.1. NCBI lineage: Eukaryota > Metazoa > Chordata > Lepidosauria > Squamata > Elapidae > Hydrophis > Hydrophis major. Next base: position 3,749,841 of record CM066328.1, read on the forward strand.
AAGAAAAAGTAACTTTACAGATGATTATGCAAGTAATTCAAGATCTCAAGATAAAATCGGACACCATTGAACAAAGAATAGAGAACATTGAACAAAGAATGGAGAAGACTGATGAAAAAGTGGAAAATATTAAACAAATGATGGTGAAGTATGAGGAGAGATTCCAAAAAATTGAAGAAGAAGGTAAACAAAGAGAGGAGAAGATTGGAAATATTGATAGTAGATTAACAGTGGTTGAACAAGAAAAAAGTGGGATGTTGAGGTGGGAGATGGAAAGGTCAGAATTTTATCTTAGATTTCAAAATATAGAAGAAGAAAAAGGAGAAAATTTGGCCGCAATAATGATAGAAATTTTGGCAGATGCTTTGGAAATTACAGAGGAAAAGATGATGGATGGAGTAGATGAGGTATATCGAGTGTATACAAGATATGCGATGAGAAATAAATTACCAAAGGAAGTCCATATTAGATTTACCAAAAAATCCATTAAAACACAAATACTACAAGTGGTAAGAGAGAAAACATTGAAATACAAAGATAAAGAGATTGTGGTTTTAAAACAAATACCCAGAAGAGTGAGAGAGATGAGAAGAGAATATCGATTTCTGACCAAAAGGCTATTGGAAAACGAAGTGAATTATAGATGGCTGATTCCAGAAGGATTAATGTTTACATGGCAAGAGCAGAGACATAGAATTGATTCAATTGAGAAAGCAGAACTTTTCCATGCATAATTTTTTGGAAGAAGAGAAAAGGAGGCAGAGAAGGAGTTTCAAGAGGAACAACTGGAGACTGAAAAAGAGAAAGGAGCAGTAGGTGGACAGGTGGATAGTAAAGAACGGAGTGAAGTGAGAGCCACAAGAGCTGTTAGACCTATATATAAAGCATAATCATGGAAGAAAAAAAACTGATTACAATAAATGGACTCAATTCAGCTGTTAAAAGAAGGAAAACTTTTCATAAATTAGAGAAATTAAAATTTGATATAATTTGCTTACAAGAAGTTCATATTAAAAAACAACATGAACAATTGTTAGTACAGCCAAAATTAGGGAAAATATTTACTTCTTTGACTCAATGTGAGAAAAGAGGAGTGGTTCTATACATTAAAGAGGCTATCCCAGCAAAACTGATCTACACAGATGAAGACGGAAGAGTATTAATGGTGGAAATAATGGACAATAATATAAAAATACTCTTGATTGCAATTTATGCTCTGAATGATAAACAAGAAGAGTTTTATAAAAAAACTACACATGAAAATAATTGGACTGGACTATGTTAATATAATTATGATGGGAGACTTTAATGGAATTGTGGACAATAAACTGGACTATATAGCAACAACAACAAAACAAAATAGAAAGACTCTCCCTTTTTTCAAAATGACAGACGAATTAACTTTAAAAGATATTTGGAGAGAAAGAAATGTTAAAGCTAAACAATATACTTTTTATTCAAATAGACATTTATCATGGTCCAGATTAGATATGATTTGGATCTCAACAGAATTAATATCCAATATTCAAGAAACAAATATTGAAACAAGTACTTGGGCAGATCATAGCCCAATGACAATTAAATGGAAGGGACAAAAAAAAAGATCGAGATGGACATTAAATAATACTATCTGAAAGGAAAAAGACTTTATACAACGGATGGAGAAGGAACTGGCTTTTTTCTTTAGAGAAAATATAAAAGAAGATACTTCAACGCAAAATGTTTGGGATACAATGAAGGCATATGCTAGAGGTCTGATAATAGATTATACAAGAAAAAAGAATATTAGGAAAAGGCAAGCTTCTAAGGCCTTGGAAGATGAGTTTCAAAGACTTGAAAAAGAATTACAGAAAATGCCACAGAAAAAAGATATTAAATTGAAGCTGGATGTAATTAAACATAAAATGGAATTAATAGAGAAAGAGGAACTGGCACAAAAAATTAGAAATTCTAAACAGAATTATTTTGAAGATGCAAATAAACCAGGTAGATGGCTAGCATATAAATTGAGAAAGGAGAAGGAATCAAGAAAAATATTGAAGCTAATAGATGATCAAGGCCAAGTTTGTTATGGTAATAAGGAGAAAAAGGAAATTATTCGAGATTTTTATGGGCAACTATATAAACAAGAGAATATTGATGAGGAAAAAGTCAAACAGTATTTACAGAATGCCAATTTACACTTATTCCAAAAGAAGAGGCTGACCCATTGCAAATTAAGAACTATAGACCTATTTCTAAATTGAATGCAGATTATAAAATTTTTGCTTCAATTTTAGCAGAAAGACTTAAAAAATATTTAAATAATTTTATCCACCCAGATCAAAATGGATTTCTGCCAAAGAGACAAATCAGAGACAATATGAGAGTAATCTTGGATACTTTGGAATACGATGAGGCTCATCCTGAAAAGCAAATGGCTTTGATATTCCTAGATGCTCAAAAGGCATTTGACAACGTGAACTGGAGATTTATGTTATTACTATTGGAACAGATGGGTTTTGCCAGAAAATTTATTCAAGCAATATAAGACTATTGAAGCATTTTCCTATCATATAATCTACAAGAAGGAACAAACAGTTAGATATGGGGAATTGTTGGATGAAAAGGGGAGACTAAAATCGATCCAAAACTTAGAGGAGCAAGGTATAAGGATGAATTGGTGTTCATATGCGCAAATACATTCAAGGTATGATGAAGATTTTAAAATGGAGGGATTCTATGAAAACCAAACTGATTTAGATAAGATCTTGATGGGTACTGATGAGAAGGTGATTAAAAAATTATATAGTTATTTACTGGGAATTAAATTAGAGGAAGAACAAGTTAAAGAAACCATGATTGTTTGGGGGAATAATTTTGGATATGGGATTGATTTAGAGAAATGGCAAAAATTGTGGTCTCAAAATTATAAAATGACAATGTCAACAGCATATAAAGAAAATTTGTATAAGATGTTTTACAGGTGGAACTTTCCCCCGATAAGAATAGCAAGAAAGTTTAAGAACAAATCTAAAAAATGCTGGAAATGTCATCAGATACCAGGCTCATATTACCATATGTGGTGGACTTGTGAGGACGCTAGAAAATATTGGACTAAAATTTGCATGTGGTTGGAAAAAATGACAAAGAAACACATAGACTTGAAACCAGAGATCTTCTTGTTGGGAATTTTACCTGATACATATAGTAAAGATTTGAAATACCTGATTGTAAATGTATTAACAGCGGCTAGGATTGTATTTGCTAAAAATTGGAAGAATGAGAAAATACCATTACAGGAAGAAATTATTAAGAAAATATTGGAATGTGCTGAGATGAGTAGATTGACATTTGAAATTAGAGAGCAAGAGGATAAACAATTTTATGAAATTTGGGATCTTTTTTATCAATGGCTAGATGATAAAATACGATAATAGAATATTGATACTATATTTATAAAGGGTTTTCAGGATTGATTTGGTATGATTATATGATTTGTTACAGAATAAACTGTTTAAAGTATTGTTATCTCATAAAGCATGAATGATTAAAAGTATAGTAAAAATTTCTTTGTTTTTAGTGATATTAGGATATACAAGTTTGGATATGAGTTGTTATGTAACATAATTGTAATTGAGACTACAAAATGAATGCACAAAACTGATGAACCAACCGACACACTGGATGTACATATGAGAGTTGATGTTTTAATGTTTTGTTTGTCTTGTTTGTTTGTAGAAAATTAATAAAATTCTTTTCAAAAAAATTAATAAATTGGTCATTCCATGATGCTCTCTGAGCTGGGTTGTTTTCTTGCAGACGTTTCATTGCGCAAACTAGGTAAACATCATCAGTGGTAGCTCATCAGCCCTAGCACTAATGATGTTACCTAGGTTGGATAATGACATTTTCTGCATGAAATCAACCAAGCTCAGGGATTACTAAGGACCCCTCATTTCAACACAGAGCTACAAATATTCTCCTTTATTGGGCAGTTAGTAGATAAGTCAGTGCACAATCAGAAATCTATGAAAACAATCAAGCTTAAAAACACTAATAATAAAGAAAACTCAAGAATGCTTTTAAAACTCTTATGATTAAAATAAATAAAGTGAGAAACAATTATGCTGGAAACTAATATCCACATCTTTAATATCATTTTTTTTCTAATATCATTTTTTCATGGGATTCATCTGGGAACAATTCGTACGTAAACTGAAAGGCATGGTGGTTGTTGCTGATTAATACATACATTATCATCAAAAATAACATCAAATATAAAAATGTCCCAAAGAAAGAATAAAGTTCTCTGTTCCTATATCAATCAGGGATTTCTGTGCCTCTTTATATCAACTTTACAATTCAGTTCAGGTCTGACTAGGATAATGTAATGTATCCTTTTGGGGGAAAAGATGCAAGCCAAGAGGCCAGCCCCAGAGGGCAAGATGGAGAAGATCTCCACAGCATTCCCAATGAATATGACAAAATTAGCCTCTTTATCGACTCAATGACTTCCTAGATGCTGGAAGAACTGCATTTGAAAAGTGCTCCACCTGTCTGATTTGAGATGGTTCCTTCTGGACAAGGAGCACATTGATAGCAGCAAACTGGCTCGCCCTCTGGAACTCTTCTCCTCTCTCCTGCCTGACACCTCTTCTTGGCACACCTGGCAAAGGGCACCTTCTAAAAGAAAAAGAGAGAAATGTTTGAGGTGTCCTGAGCAATGAACATTCTTCATTTATTCATTTCCACATTCTTATTTTTCTGTTGAAAATGTCTGCATAAGAAATTGTTCACCAAGATCTAATAGAAAAGGAAGGGAAAGGAAAAGCTCCTGGGGGAATCAGTGGTACTAAGTGAATCTCCAATGGAGGCTAAAGTTTGGATCTTGAACTTCAGAGTTGCTACATTGAGCTACTGCTTCTCTCAAAGAAAGAATGATGACAATCCAACTGAACAAGAACGGTCCATGGAAACCACAGCCTGATCTAACAGCATGCTGGTTTCAAGCAGAATTCCCACCCATTGTTGGATTTTCACAGATTAGTCATAAAATTTGTTAACCTCCAATGTTTTCACCTTAGACGGATGTTCAGCATCCTTAATAGAGAGATGGGTTATTTTACTGAGTTTACAACCTTTCCTTCCAGCTCACCTTTGAGGCCCAGATGATCACTTCAGAGTTAATGGTGAAAGCCTGGCCTGGGGCAGCCCTGGGATCCTTTTGCCCAACTTTCACAGACGCTAAAGACTTATTGGGGTGGACAACCCCATTAACAATATCAAAACGAGCAGTTCTCAGTCCATTTTGTGAGAAGGAAACTTCATCTCCAGCACTGTTGTTGAAGTGGACAATCCTCAAATTGGCAAGTACCTGAAAAAAAAGAGGCCTTCAGAAATTGGAACAATTAGCAGAAAGACTTCTATCATGAAACATCATGGCTTCACCATTTTTTGATGGCTGTCATCTGAGGAAACAGGTATAGATCTAAAGAGCTACTCTTTGTCCCTTGTTTGAGATTTGAGCAATCAGGAGTAACTGTTAAGCCTGGTTTCCCCAACCAGGGTTAGGGAGACAAGCTAAACAGAATGTGCAGCTTAGTCAGATAGGCACACAGATAAATGAGTGAGCTAAGCTTGTATGTTTATTAACATACAGTAAAAATGACAGATACGCTTGTGCTATCAAATATATAGTTTATTCCATTATGAGTTCATAGCATAGTCAAAATAACAGTCCAATAGTCATGTATCATTTAGTCAGTCCATTCAGGGATATTCAGTTAGCAAAATCCGTGTTGAATACCCTATGTCAATACACTTACAAGACAGTCCTTTGTTTTCTCTCCCGTTCGAGCAATGCAGTGTTGTGTCCTTGCAGTAATCAGGAATCATCTAAGCCAGAGAGAGAGCAAGCTGCCGTCTTGCTTCTTTTAAAATGCTTTCACAACCACTCCCTTAATTACTATCCCACAGTTAAAGTTGCAGACACTTTAACATACAAACTATGATTACATATTATTATTTACCTAAACCAGTTAGGGTAAAACAATGTTATCCCTAACATTCTCCCCTTTTAGGAAAATAATAATAAAACTATTTACATCTTTAAATCATATTTGTTACAACTCTCTTTAAACTTAGTTACTCCTTGAGCTTTTGTAAATTGGTCTGCAATGTTTTCTTCTGTCATGCAGTATTCCAATTTAATTAGCATATTCTTTACAGATTCTCTAACATTTAAGTATCTTAAATCAGTATGCTTTGATCTAGTTTTTACAGCAATACTAGTAGCAAATTTTATAGCTGCTTGATTATCCTCGTACACAATAATGGAATCTTTTACAGTTATACCCATGTCTAATAACAACTGTTTGTACAAAATCAAGTCAGTGCATAGTAATGACAAACATGAAAATTCCGCTTCCATCGTGGACAAGCTAATATGCTGTTGTCTGATTGACCTCCACCCTATTAGTGTCTTACCAAATAATATAGCCATCCCAGATGTTGATTTTCTAGTGTTTATATCAGTTGCAAAACTTGCATCTGCATAGGCACTAAGACTCAAATCATCCTTTGGTTCTATATACAATGCATGGTTCATTGTTCCTTTAAGATATCTTAAAATTCTCTTTAATGATTGCCAATGACATTGATGTGGATCTGAATTAAAACGTGCCAGCTGATTTACACTATAAGCTATATCTGGCCTTGACCAATTGCTTATATATGATAAGCTGCCAATCAAAGATTGATATATGGACTTATCAAATTTGGGACTTTGATCATCAGTTTGGCAAACTTCCTGACTCATTGGAGTCTTTGCCGGTTTACAAAGTTCCATTTTAAATGTTTTAATTAATTGGCAAATTTTATCTTCTTGAGATATTTTAAAACCATTTTTTGTTTTGTTAATTGTCAATCCTAGATACCTTTTAATTTCACCTAAATGCTTTAATTTTATCTTTTTGGCTAATAATGATATAATCTCATTAGCTTCATTATTAGTCTTAGTTATCAAAGCAATATCATCTGTAAATAATAATAATAATGACACCGTTCCATTATTTTCTCTTTTAAACACACATGGATCTGCTAAACCAGATTTAAAACCTATATTGTTTAACTCTTTCACAATATATTGGTTCCACTCAAACCCAGATTGTTTCAACCCGTAAAGACTCTTTTTGAGTTTCCAACAATCATTACTATTTACTTTATTGTCTTTTATACCTACTGGTTTTCTTAAATATATAGTGTACTGCAATGGTGCATGTAGATAAGCAGTTTCTACATCTAAATGGTTAATTACATAGTTTTTCTTAGCTGCCCACACTAATGCTACTCTTAAAGATGTTGCTTTAAGACTTGGTGCAAAAACTTCATCATAATCAGATGCAGTTTGATTAAATCCTTGAGCTACTAACCTAGCCTTATGGGTAACAGTCCCATCATTTCCAGTTTTTACTTTAAATATCCATTTGCACCCAATGGATTTTTCTCCTGGAGGTAATTTAGCATCTTCATAAACTTTCATTACATTTAATGAATTTAGTTCCTTTTTCATTGCCTTTTGCCAATTTTCCTGATCCTTAGCAGGATACATCCTAAGTTCATCTATACTAGTTGGAACTTTAGTTACTTGGCAAACTATACTTGCTTGATATCTATCAGGTGGTCTAGTTACACGTGTAGTACGTCTAGGTATTACAGGACTTACAGGTGGACTTTCATAAACTAACTCTTCTTGATTATCTAACTCTTCCTGATCAACTGTTTCCTCTTGTTCTGGTCCTATTTGCTCTTCATGGACTTCTTCTTTAATTGGACTCTTCTTATAACTAGTCTGATCTTTCTGCCTTTTGTAGGGTTCAATAATTACTTCATTATTTAAATCTTGCTCTAATCTATTCCATCCTACATGTTCTAGGAATTTAGCATTGGCACTGGTGTAAACTCTAGATGTACCTGGTTCCCAGAATCTATAAGATCTATGATTAGATGTATATCCTACAAAATATAATCTTTTAGCTCTATGTTGTCCTTTGTGTCTAAGTTGTGTAGGGATATGCACCCATGCTGGTGCTCCAAATGTGTGCATGTAACTTAAATCAGGTTTTGTACCATGCCACAGTGTGAATGGTAATTCACCTGTTGTTGAATTAACAACATTATTTAATATATGATTACCACACATTATTGCTTCTCCCCACAAATTGTCAGGTAATCCTGAATCAGACATCATAGATCGTGCCATTGATTGTAATGTTTGGCCTCTTCTCTCTATAAAGGCATTATGTTGTGGCCTATATGGTGCAGACTTTTTATGTTGAATTCCTAACATTCTTAGTCTGTTCTGGAATTTATTATTTGTAAATTCCATACCATTATCTGTTATAAGAGTTACTAATTTCTTTTTAGTTTTCCTTTCTGCGAATTTAATCCAATTAAAGAGATTTTGATACGTTTCAGTTTTGCTTTTCATTAAATAGCAAAACCCATATCTAGAATAATGATCCATTATACTTAGTATGTAACGAGCTCCTCCTACACTAGGTTTTTTAGGACCTATTAAATCTGCAAATACTACCTCTAAAGGCTCTTTGGTAGTAAATCCATCAACTCTATTAGCCGGTGTAACCCTGGCCTTACTTTGATTGCAGATATTACATTGCAAATACTTATTACAAAGTTTCAAACTTATTCCCTTAGATAATTCAACAGTTTTCTTAAGCATTTTAAAATTTAAATGCCCTAGCCTTCGATGTAACAAGTGAATACATTCATCATGAGGTTTCTTATTTTCATAAACTGTGTTAGCCACCTTTAAACCATCATCATTTAACACATATAATTCACCTCTTAAAGATGCAGTAATTTTCTTATCTTCTTTCTCAATTATGCAATTATCTCCTTTAAATGTAACTACATATCCTAGTTTAACCAAAATTCTTACTGAAATTAAATTAAACTTAAGTTGTGGTACATATAACATTTTTACATTCTCTTTTATAAAAGAACAATATGCTATACCTTGACCTTTAGCTTTCAGTTTCCAGCCATTGGCTAACGATATCTGCTGTGTACTCTTGCACATTTTAATGAAATTTTTCTTATCATTAGTTATACAATGAGATGCTCCACTGTCAACCACCCATAAATTATTTTTTACAGCTCCGTTAGTATACATGGCTAACTCTAAATTTTTCTTTATCTTTTGATGACTTTTTGTATTCTGGCCAGCGTTCTGGCACTTTGCCTTTTTACAAAATCTTGCCAAATGTCCTCTTCCTCCACAATTAAAGCACCTTTTAATTGCATATGCAGTAGGAGTTTCATTATCTTCTTTTTGAGGTTGCTGCCTCCTTAACTCGTCTCTTTCAAGCCTTCTTCTGGCCTCTTCAATCAATCTGCCAGTTATATCAGTTAAAGTTAGGCTTTCCTTTGGCAATATTTCAAGTGAAGTTATATAGTTATCATAGGTTTCATCGAGGGAAGATAGTATTATATAGACTTGATGTAGTTCAGAGAAAATAAGCTCTTTCTCGTGCAGTTCTTGAAAAATGCTTTGCATAGTTTTCAAATGACTCAGCATATCACCATTCTTATGGAGATGTGTACTGAAAAGTTTCCGTGTTAGATTTATGTGAGCACCAACATTATCTCGAACATAAATCCTCTTCAGCTTCTGCCAACACCCAACAGCTGTCTTCTCTCCGTGGATATAAACAAGCTGCTTATCAGTTAAGGTTAAAGCAATAATGCAAATTGCTTGTTCATTTTTATGCATAAATTCTTCTATCTTTAATTTATCTTCCTCATCCTCTGGATCCCATTCTTCTACGTTTGGTGGATTTTCAATTATGTTCCACAAACCTTCTCTTCGTAGAAGCAGACTACATTTCATAGACCATGATACATAGTTTGTTCCATCCAGCTTGGATATAAGGGACAAACTTTGTAGATTGACTTGTGCCATGTTTTCTTATATGGATATAAAAATATAATTAATAAAACACAGCTGTCTGTTTACTGTAATGTATAACAACACAAACTCTCACTTTTACATAAATCTGTTTTATCCTAGTTAAACTGACTTTGCAGCCTCTGGGCCCATAACCAGTGTTAAGCCTGGTTTCCCCAACCAGGGTTAGGGAGACAAGCTAAACAGAATGTGCAGCTTAGTCAGATAGGCACACAGATAAATGAGTGAGCTAAGCTTGTATGTTTATTAACATACAGTAAAAATGACAGATACGCTTGTGCTATCAAATATATAGTTTATTCCATTATGAGTTCATAGCATAGTCAAAATAACAGTCCAATAGTCATGTATCATTTAGTCAGTCCATTCAGGGATATTCAGTTAGCAAAATCCGTGTTGAATACCCTATGTCAATACACTTACAAGACAGTCCTTTGTTTTCTCTCCCGTTCGAGCAATGCAGTGTTGTGTCCTTGCAGTAATCAGGAATCATCTAAGCCAGAGAGAGAGCAAGCTGCCGTCTTGCTTCTTTTAAAATGCTTTCACAACCACTCCCTTAATTACTATCCCACAGTTAAAGTTGCAGACACTTTAACATACAAACTATGATTACATATTATTATTTACCTAAACCAGTTAGGGTAAAACAATGTTATCCCTAACAGTAACTTCAAATATTTGACTCTATTCTCAACAATACAAAAGATTGTCTTTATCATGAGGTATTTGTATTTTGGCTTTCACAACTCCAGTTTTAACCAGATGACAGGGATGACTTGCCTCCAGAAGTTGCGGCTGCTCCATCACTATAAGTTTTTAAGAGGAGATTGGACAACTTTTGTATGAAATAGTATAGGGTATTGCTTCTTGAGTAGGGGCTTGTATTAGAAGACCTCCAAGTTCCTGTCCAATTCTGCTTTTCTGTTCTGTTAAGCAGCTGAACAGTTCAAGAAATAGCAAATTAAACAAATGGAGTGAAGTCACATAGAATGCTAATTCATAGAAAGATAAATCAATGGTTAAATTAATTGAGCTGAGTTTGCTTTTATATGTTGGATTCAGGCTTCAAGCTGACGGAAACTTAGCAGGTTCTGCAGTTCTACTGATTAGGACTTCAACGGTCCTGCTTAAGTATTTTGCACAAATGCACCCAGATTATTGTCTTATTTTGAAGTGACACTTCATCCCTGGTCAGTACCTCAATCTCAGGAAATGTTGAAGACCTTTCGAACCATATATGAAAATCTATCTTCGATTGATATTATGCACAACTGGTTTAGGTTACTTTTCCTCTGCTGCATCTTTCAACAAAACATTATATTTAGTTCATATTATTGATTTTGAAGCAATTGTTGTTTTAATCTTTTGAAAGATGCTATTATATGATATCCCTTGATATGATATGAAGAAATGCATACAAGGAGCTTCCTCTCTATCAATGTGTGGACTGGATAAAATGCCACAGAGATTACCTGCCATGGCTGCACATTTGAGATCCTTTTTTCATGCTTCAACATCTCTGGTTGCTCTCCTAATCCATAAATGGCATGCAATGCATGTGCCACAGCATAAATGGTATTGTTGTCACTTTCACCTTCCATGTTCATTTCAAAAATAAAATCTGGAAGATCCTATAAATTCTCCTTTTGTATACATTGCATTTGCCCTTTTGGATGGTCCTTGCCTGATTTGGGTATATGACAATCAAAGAGTATTTCCCACCAATTCAGGAGAAAGACGTCCCTTTTTTTAATCAACTTGTCTAAAGATAGGGGGAAGTGGCTGAATTCTGAGACATCACCAGTGCTGTCTCTAAACTGCAAAGCCCCTTGCAAAGTCTTTACACCTTCAAAAATATCTCCAACCAGAGTAAATATCCAATGAGATGTTAGGATCCAAACATTCTGTATCTTTCTATGTTTTACATAAAAATTCAGAGCTGTCAGAAAATTTGCCATATCAGTGGAGTCTCCAAGCAGAAAAATAACTGCCATCTTTAATGAATCCAAAAGTCTAATTTAGAAAGAAAGGAGAAAGAGAGAAAGGAAAATAAAGGACTTAAGACCTAAAAAAACACCCAAGAAAGAGAAAAATAAGATGCGAAATCAACACAATGTTAGAAAGCAAAAGAAAAACAGAATACAACAGAGAGGGGAAGCTAAAAAGGCAGAAGTTAGGAGGGGGGGGGGGTAAAAAGGCCAGGTGGGATAAGAAAGGAAGGAAAAAGGGGGGAAAAGCCACAAAGGTATAAAACAAGATGGGAAAAAAGGAATTTTTTTTAGGGATAAAGGGTAATGTATTTTTTTTTTAAAAAGAAGATTCCGCAAGGTATATAAGATGGTATTGTAGTATTTGTAGTAGAAATAGAAAATTAGAATGTTATAAGAATTAATAAAAGATTAAAATATTGTAATGTTTAGTAATGATAGATTTTAAAATTTAATAAAATATTAAATGGAATGTCTAAAATATTGAGTTCAATTAAAGAGTTTAATTGACTATTGTATTGATGTTATAATGAACTTATTGCTGTAACATTTGTTTTTGAAATAGATAATTGGAATGTTACAAGATTTAATATTTAGATTTATTATCTAATTATGTATTTAATCATTTTGGATTTATTATTTTTTCCTTTTTTAAAAAAAAGTTAGTAGGTAGAATGTACTAAGCAGAATCAAATTGGGTACTAGGCGTTATTTTAAATGTTAATTTAGGGGGACGATAAAAGGCATCATATTTTGATTAGTGATTTCAGGAGAAATCCTTTTTTTTTACTATGGGAATGAGATCAATGGATAATTTGGAAAGAATGGACAAAAGATACAAGTATAATGATTTAAATTAAAATGAAATAAATAAAATAGAATTAAGAAGAGTGAAAAGCGGGGAGAAGCTATATAGAGGATGTAGAATAGTAAATAAGATAGGTAATGGTATATAAGATGAGCATGAATTTAATTGAAGTCCATATAAAGAGAGGTAATCTGGGGCCAAGCTACTTTCTAGAAAGAAGTTTTGTATTTTTATGTTTTGTGTGTTTATGTTTGTTTGAGAATTAATAAAACCTTGGAGGAATGTTGGATGAGAATAATGGTAAACAAGTCAGAGAGAAATGAAGATCATGACTATAAAAGGGATAAATATAGGGAAATAATAATAATAAAAATAATGAAATTGAATAAGAATAAAGAGAAATAATGAGAAATTTGCTAAAAGATACTTATATGTCCATATGGAAATGGGGTAAAATAGAATTATGTTGTATAAAATAATATTTTATTTGACTTGTAAAAATTTATAATGGAAAGAGGTTTTATGTACTCAGTGGTTAATGATGGTTTGTTTGTCTTTAAAAATTAATAAAAAATTTGTTTCAAAAAAAAAAAAGGATGTAATTAGTAGTACAGACCTTATCTCGCCTGGAGAGCTGCCAAGTAAATATTTTCAAATGCAGTGCTGACAAGGGAGGGCTCGGCAGAGAGTCTCTGAGATGCAGACAGATCTTCACAATGATGGAACACATGAATTGTTTCCTGCAAAAGCCCCCTCCCCTTTTGCTTCTCTTTTCATCCCAATGGGAGGGGCCATTCACTGTCCACCTAGGCTTTACTCCCAAGTCGACCCTTAGTTCATAAGAGTTCTTTTCTTTTGGCAACTCTGTACATGCACAGCCGGGAACTGGCTCCAGCTGCTCCCCTGCATCACTGCTGTCCAACTCCAAAGGCAGCTGATGACTGACAGCCTGCCCTGGCCCCATCTCTGCTTCCAATGCAGAGTCCTTGTCCAAGCCTTCCTCAGTCTCCAGGACTGGCCCATGTTCCTCCCCAACCTCCTCACTGTTTGACTCTGCTACCAGCTCCACTTGCTGCCGCCGGACAACAACAAGACCTTTTGTGTGCTAAGGGAGATTGTCTTTGCTTAAGTGTGCTTGTATGTGTGCTCTCTTGGACTTTGAGGTGGTGACCCTAAACAACCATAACTCATCCATATGAGAAATACATATCTTAAATAGATTTGGCACTTTGATTATCCTTTTGAAAGCTCTTTCAGCTCTGGGAACCATTCTCTTCAAATACTCCACTTGAAGGCCAGAAGATAGATCAGCTAAAGGTCATTGCAAAAGACCATGAATGTTCCCAAAACAGGGTGTTCCTGTTGTTAGTACACGTCCCCATTGCAACTGGATTTGTCCTTTCTTTTGAGATTTCCACCATGTCTTTTTGTCAAAATAAATAATAGAAATGACTTTTCCACTAAGCCAGCGCAGTATTTGACATGTACACCCTTTGTTTGCAGTGTGACTACTATTGTGAGACAACACAGGAGCACAATACAGCTTTGCCTTTTAACAGAGGCTTCGCCTTTTAACAGTGGTGTATATACAGGACTACTATATACATCAATATACCTGTGAGGCACATACCAGGCAAGCAATCAGTCTTCATTACTCTGCATGGAGAATTACAATGGAGATGAACAGGAGAGAGAGGTACACCCTCTTATGGCCTCATTTATATGCACAGCTTTTTAAAGTGGTAAAACCCTGTTGGATCCATCCTCAGTCTTAAAGCGGCAATAACCACGCTGATTCATCCTCATTGCATCAGCCTTACAGCAGCTGGTCAGCTATTAAATCTCAATACCTTGATACCCTTCCTCACTTTTTTTTAAGTTTTATTGAGTTTTAACAAAACATAACAAATAAAACATCTTTTTTTGACAACAGCATGATTCCAAGTTATCACATCTCCATACATACATAATCTCAAATACATATTCATCTCATATATTCAGTTTCATATCTTATCACTATTTTTTCAATTTCTCAATATTTTCCCCTTACTTTCCCTAATCTTCTTTTATAATTATCTCATTTCTTTCTAATTCAATTACACTTATTTCCCCAAATGTCTATATCTTTCTATTCATTATACTTATACTTTTATCTGTCCTGCTTACAATTTCATATATACTCTTCCATCATCATCCCAAAAGAGAGAGAGGAAAAAAAATAATTCCCTCCCCTTCTAGGCATTGAAAAGCAAGATTCCCCCTATAGTTGCCAATTAGGGTATGGCACCTTTGAATCTTATAATTATTGTCATATAAAATCTCATTAAACTTTTAATTTATTCATTATGGAATTATAACATTCAGTTTCTAATATCTATTTTATATCATACAACTCTCATGAACTGAATTCCACTTGGTACTTTGCCTTAGAAATACACACAAAATTCTAATATATATATGCTGTGGTTTGGAGTTTTGAGCCTGCTTTGTCAGAGGTCGAGGACTTGGTGAATGAGGAAGGGGAGGATTTGGCTCTGAGGTTTGAGCCTGCTTTGTTGGAGGATTTGGAATTGCCTTCCTCCCCAGGACTGTCCTCCTCAGCAGGATCTTCCCCCCGATTGTGCCTCAGGTGTCGGCAGATAACCAGGACAACATATCAGAGCCTCTGACTGAGGATCAAGCTGAGGAATGCTGGTTTGATGCAAGGTAAAGACGCAGGCAAAAGCGTGAAATGCAACATAAAAAGAAAGGACAAATCAGAGACTGAGAAGAGAGACTGACATGCCCCACAGGGAATAAAAGTGGGTGTATTAGCTCTGGTTTCTTGTCGGGACAATGTATTGTTTTGTGAGAGGAGCTTCTGCATTTTTTCTGTGTGTGGCGTCAGCTTCTGATTTATGCTTCCTTATCGGACTTGGCAGACAGCTGGTGTGAGAACTGCCAAGAATGTTTTCGGATTAAGGAAGTTAACCCTGTAATTACCGGACTTACCTGCTTATTTGTGTTTCAGTTGGAAATTTGGACTTATTACTTTGTTTGTCCAGATATATATATATATATATATATATATATATATATATATATATATATATATATATATATATATATATATATATATATATATATATATATATCTTTGGTTATTCGAGTTTTCTCCCACGTAACCACACAAGATGCCACACAAGATGCCACCATCACACTTCCACGTAGAAAGCAGACTCACACCCACACAGAAGATGAGACACGACCACAGATCAGAAGCTGCACTGCAGATACATCACTACCCACTTCAAACTCCTCTGAGCCATACATGAAGCAAACTGATCCCCACCATGAAGATGCAGCACGACCACGAACTCGAAGCCAAACAGCAAGATCACAGCTCACCAGCTCAAATCCCCCAGCAACTAAGACTAACCTGAGCAGAACCAAGCCCCCACCTGAACAGAACACGCCTCCAGCCAATCAGAACACAGCCAACCCCCCAACCAATCAGAACACAGCCAACCCCCCAACCAATGAGAACACCCCCCCACCCAATCAGAACACAGCCAAGCCCCCACCCAATCAAGTCACACCCCCACTAGCAGTTAAAAGGAAGAAGCAGCTGCAAGCTCACATCACTCTGAGAAGCACAGAGCTGAAGACCAAGCTGAAGATGATTAATGAGACTTCATTGAAACGTTGCCTAGATACTTCCAATCTTACACAGGAGAAAACCCGAATAACCAAAGATCCACATACAAATACCCACGAGAACCTCAGAAAACAAATATTGCACCTCTACGGGGAGGAAACCCACCATCTGACCAGGACTTATGAAAAACTTGAAGTCCAAAGAGCTTCCATTTTATGTGACCTCGCATTCCTATGCAACTGCCGAGATCAAAATTTAATTCCCACAAGCTTCCAATTGAAATTCCACACCAACACAGCAGCCACCAAACGCATCCTAAAAAGAACAGAATTGGCCCTAATTAGAAATGAACTTCACACAAAAAGATTTCTCCTAGACCAAATCAACAAAGATCTCCTCACACTTCACCTCAGACTCAGCAACAAGATTCACCCCTTACTTTGGGACAAATCCAAACAGCTCGCTGTCTGGAGAGCCGAAACACAGACCACCCTCAAGACAGACACACACACCAACAAACTCAGAAAACTACAACAACACCAGAAACCAACTCCGCCTCCCTCACAGCCACACATGAAACAAACAGTGCACAACATCTCAGACAAGATCCTCACCGAAGCCGAAACCAAGGTCCTTTCTAAAGGATTCAACTTTGCTGTTGCTCCCAAACACATCCCCACAGAAACCATCATATGCGGAGTTGAAACCAGCCTGACCAAAACCAACCCTGATGATGCTAATAGAATCAGACTCGAAATCACCAACATCCTCTGCACTAGCTAACCACCCAAAAGCAACTTATCCAAAGAAGAACAAACTGCACTACTTAACCTGAAAGAAGACACCAGCATAATAATCCTACCAGCAGACAAGGGCAACGCGACAGTGGTTATGAACACATCTGACTACTAATCCAAGTTAACTAACCTACTCCAAGACCCCACATACAAACCCCTAAAGACAGACCCCACCACCTACCTAGAAAAAACCACCAGATCCAAAATAAAAGCCTCCCCCATCAGTGAAGAAATCCAGCAAAGAATCATACCCAGAGAGAAATCATCCAGATGCCCTAAACTTTATGGTCTCCCCAAGATACACAAAGAAGGAATCCCACTTAGACCAATAGTCAGCTCCATAGGCTCACCTCTACAAAACCTAGCCAAATTTCTCGCCAAACAACGACAGCCCTACGCAGAATCCATCAACTCACACATAAGAAACTCATTCCAGTTCATCGAGATCATAAAGAAACAAAACTTACAACCCAGTGACCTACTAGTAAGCTTCAATGTCATATCCCTATTCACCCAAGTGCCAATAAAAGAAGCCTTGACAGCCATCCAAAACAAATACAACCCCGCCCCAAGCACATCCTAGATCTGAGCAACCACTGCCTATCCAATATATACTTCACCTACAACAGACAAAAATACAAACAAATAGAACCATGGGATCACCCCTCTCACCTGTCATCGCTAACCTCTACATGGAACACTTTGAAACACAAGCTCTAGAAAAATATGATCACAAACCCAAACTCTGGCTCAGATATGTAGATGACACCTTCATAATCTGGCCACATGGGAAAGAAAAACTGAACAACTTCCTCACACACCTCAACAGCCTACACCCCAAAATACAATTCACCATGGAAACAGAAGCTAACAACCAACTTCCTTTCCTAGATGTCTTGGTATACAAAAAATCCAATGGCTCCCTAGGACACACCATCTACCAGAAGAAAACACATACAAACCGCTATCTGCACGCGCTCTCACACCACCACCCAGCACAGATCAATTCCGTAGCCGAGACACTCATCTCCAGAACAAAATGCTTAGCCGATGAACAACACCTAGAGACCGAACTACACATTCTCACCAGCGTGCTGACAGCCAATGGATTCCAAAGAAAGAAGATCACCCACCTAATCCAAAAAGAAACCCCAACCAAAATCCAATACAGAGAACAAGAGAATGGCAAAGCCCTCCTCCCATATATAAAAGGCACAAAATCAGCAAGATCCTCCAAAAACACAACATTAAGACAGCATTCTGCACAAACAGAAAGATATCCACCATCCTCAGAAACCCTAAGGACAAAATCGAGTTAGAAAATCAAGGAGTATACGAAATCCCTTGCACTGCCTGCCCCACCACATGCATTGGACAAACTCTACAGAAGAATAAGTGCACGCATTGAAAAACATAAGAACTCAATCAAAAAGGAAGAACCGACCTCTTCCCTGGTCCAACACCTCAAAGCCACAGGACATGAAATTGACTTTAAAAATACCAGAACTATCGCCAAAACTGAACACTTCAGCAGCAGAATAATCAGAGAAGCCATAGAGATAGAAAAATGCCCACACAGCATGAATAAACGAGATGATACCTCCCATCTATCAGCCATTTGGAAACCCGCCGTCATGAACAGACGAGTACCTAACATGAAGAATGACACCAGACCCACACCCTGAGAGCCACACAAGATGCCACCACCACACTTCCATGTAGAAAGCAGACTCACACCCACACAGAAGATGAGACACGACCACGGACCAGAAGCAGCACTGCAGCTACATCACTACCCACCTCAAACCCCTCTGAGCCATACATGAAGCGAACTGACCCCCACCATGAAGTAGCAGCACGACCACGAACTCGAAGCCAAACAGCAAGATCACAGCTCACCAGCTCAAATCCCCCAGCAACTAAGACTAACCTGAGCACAACCAAGCCCCCACCTGAACAGAACACGCCTCTAGCCAATCAGAACACAGCCAACCCCCCAACCAATCAGAACACAGCCAACCCCCCAACCAATGAGAACACCCCCCCACCCAATCAGAACACAGACAAGACTCCACCCAATCAAGTCACACCCCCACTAGCAGTTAAAAGGAAGAAGCATTCAGCTTTGTTCGGGTATTTTCCCACGTCATAGTAGTGGTGCTTTTAAAGTTGTAGCAACGTTTCAGCAGAATCTCATCTGCCATCATCAGGCTTCTGTATAGTGTTTGTCTGTGAGTCAGACTTTTACAGTGGTTTCAGTTTTAAATTTGGGGCAGCCTATTGCTGTGCCAGAATGGTTTTTTCTTCCTCCTGATTGGTTGGGAGTCTTGGTCTGTGTTTATTGGTCTTGGAGTTTGCTGTGTTCTGCTTGATTGGTGTTTCTGATATCTTCTGTCTTTTTTTTTTTTTTTTTGGCTCTTTTTGTATCTTGATTGGCTGGCAGCATTGTGTTACTTTATTGAAGGCCTTTAGTGCAGCCTGGCTTTGGGTAAATGGATGGCTATCATTAGTTAAGAAGCTGGGTTTCATCTGGGTGCCTGGTTGGGGTGTGTTTGAGCTGGAGATATTAGGGGGGATCTGTTTGTGCCCAGGTGTTTGCCTGGCTTGTGGTGTGAAGATTTTTTTGTTTGTGAGTGCAGGCTTCCAAATGATTGACAGCCTGGTGGAATCATCTCTTCTGTTCATGCTTTCTGGTCTTTTTTCAATCTCTATGGCTTCTCTGATGATTCTGTGGCTAGGGTTTTCTATCGTGGCTAGGGTTTTGGTGCCATTTGAAGTTGATGCTATGACCTGTGGCTTCCATGTGTTGGACTAGTGAGATAGTGTTTTCCAGCTTTTTGACTGCATTTTTGTGTTCATCCAGGCGAGTGCTTATTCTTCTATTGGTCTGTCCAATGTATGTGGCTGGGCATGATGCACAGGGGACTTCGTATATGCCTTGGTTTTCCAGGTCAATTTTATCTTTGGGGTTTCTAAGGATGGCTGCTATTTTTCTGTCTGTTTTGAAGGCCGTCTTGGTGTGATGTCTGTGTAGTACCTTACTTATTTTGTCTGTAGTACCTCTTATGTAGGGCAGGAAAGCTGTTCCATAGGTCTGTTCATCTTCTGGGTCTCTATTATGTTTCAGTGTGTTTTTGTGGATCAAGCTGGTGATTTTTCTTCTGTGGAAGCCGTTGGCTGTCAGTACTTTGGTCAGGGTGCATAGTTCAGTCTTAATGTGTGTCTTGTCTGCCAGGCGTTTGGTTCTAGTAATTAGTGTTTTAGCCATGGACTTTATCTGTGCTGGGTGGTGGTGGGATTGGGCGTTGAGGTAGTGGTTGGTGTGTGTTTTCTTCTGGTATACGGTGTGTCCTAGTGTGCCATCTGTTTTTTTTGTAGATTAGTACATCTAGGAATGGTAGTTGTTTGTTTGTTTCCGTTTCCATGGTGAACTTGATTTTGAGGTGTGTGTTGTTTAGGTGTGTTAGGAAATTCTTTAGGTTTTCTTTTCCATGGGGCCAAATCACAAATGTGTCATCGATGTATCTTAACCATAGTTTGGGTTTGTGGATGGCATTGGCCAGGGCTCTGGATTCGAATTCTTCCATGAACAGGTTTGCAATGACGGGTGACAGTGGTGATCCCATAGGGGCTCCTTCAATTTGTTTTAATCTTTGTCCTTTGTATATGAAATATGTGCTGGTTAAGTAGTGTTCTGTTAGTTCCATGAGGTGTTTAGCTGGTTGGTATTTATTTTTGATGATTTCAAGGGTCTCTTTTATCAGGACTTGAGTGAATAATGAAACCACATCGAAACTGACAAGCAGATCTTCTTGCTCCACATGTAGATCTTTGATCATTTCCAAGAAGTGGTATGAGTTTTGTACATGTGAAGCTGCTGTTTCAGCATGGGGCTGTAGCTGTTTTGCTAAGTGTTTAGCTAGGTTTTGTAGTGGTACTCCTCTGGAGCTGACTATGGGTCTGAGAGGTATGCCTTCTTTGTGTATTTTTGGGAGGCCGTATAGTTTGGGGCATCTGGAAGATTTTTCTCTGGGGATGATGATCTGTTGGATCTCTTTGCTCATGTGGCTGGTTATAATTTTCTTCTTGGTTAATTTTTCCAGATATGTGGTTGGGTCTGTGTTTATGGGTTTGTATGTGGAGTCTTGGAGTAGGTCTGTCAATTTTGTTTCATAGTCTTTTCTGTCCATTACTACAGTGGCATTCCCTTTATCTGCTGGGAGGATGATTATGCTGCTATCTCTTTTCAGGGTTTGTAGCGCTTTAATTTCATTTTTCTTCAAGTTGCTTTTGGCTGGTTTGCTTGTGCATAGGATGTTGGTAACTTGGTGTCTTATTTTATCAGCTTCATCTGTATTTAATTTAGTTAGGCTGGATTCTACTGCACATATGGATTCCGTGGGGATTTTTTGGGGTGCTATAGCATAATTGAATCCTTTGGTTAGGACATCTGTTTCTGTTTTGGTGGGTTCTCTGTTGGAAACACTGTACACTAATTGTTTCAGGTGTTGTTGTGAGTTGTTGGGGGTTTTCTTGTCATGTTCTAATTTCTTTAATTTTTTCAAGAGTTTTTCCTGTTTGTAAGTATTTTGAGATTCAGTTCTCCAAGTTGTAAGTTGTTTTATCTTGTCCCAAAGTAGAGGGTGGATTTTGCTGCTCAATTCCAGGTGTAGTGCTAGCAAATCTTTGTTTAACTGATCTAATTGGAATTTCTTACTGTGGAGCTCGTTCCTTAGTAGAGCCATTTCAGTTCTTTTCAGGATATGTTTAGTGGCTGCTGTGCTTTGATGAAAGGTTAATTTGAAGCAGGTTGGTGTAGTGTTGTTGTCTCTGCAGCTGCGTAGGAATTGGAGGTCACATAGTATTCCTGCTCTTTTAATTTCCAGTTTCTCATAGGTTTTGATCTGGCTGTTTATTTCCTCCGTATAGAGGTTTGATATTTGTTTTCTTAAGTTTTCGCGGGTACTTACAAGTATGGCATTCAGCTTAGTTCGGGTATTTTCCCACATCATAATAGTTGTGCTTTTAAAGTTGAAGCAATGTTTCAGCAGAATCTCATCTGCCATCATCAGGCTTCTGTATAGTGTTCATCTGTGAGTCAGACTTTTACAGTGGTTTCAGTTTTAAATTTGGGGCAGCCTATTGCTGTGCCAGAATGGTTTTTTCTTCCTCCTGATTGGTTGGGAGTCTTGGTCTGTGTTTATTGGTCTTGGAGTTTGCTGTGTTCTGCTTGATTGGTGTTTCTGATATCTTCTGTCTGTTTTTTGGCTCTTTTTGTATCTTGATTGGCTGGCAGCATTGTGTTACTTTATTGGAGGCCTTTAGTGCACCTTGGCTTCAGGTAAATGGACGGCTATCATTAGTTAGGAAGCTGAGTTTCATCTGGGTGCCTGGTTAGGGTGTGTTTGAGCTGGAGATATTAGGGGGGGATCTGTTTGTGCCCAGGTGTTTGCCTGGCTTGTGGTGTGAAGATTTTTTTGTTTGTGAGTGCAGGCTTCCAAATGATTGACAGTTGATTCCACCAGACAGACAACTGATTCCACCAAGCTGCATTAAAGGCCTCCAGTAAAGTAACACAATGTTGCCAGCCAATCAAAATACAAAAAGAGCCAAAAAACAGACAAAAGATATTAGAAACACCAATCAAACAGAACACAGCAAATATAAACGTCTGACTCAAGACAAACACCATACAGAAGCTTGATGATGGCAGATGAGATTCTGCTGAAACGTTGCTACAACTTTAAAAGCACCACGTGGGAAAATACCCGAACAAAGCTGAATGCCAGATATATATATATATATATATATATATATATATATATATATATATATATATATATATATATATATCTTTGGTTATTCGGGTTTTCTCCCGCGTAAGATTGGAAGTATCTGGGCAACGTTTCGATGAAGTCTCATTCATCATCTTCAGGCTTGGTCTTCAGCTCTGTGCTTCTCAGAGTGATATGAGCTTGCAGCTGCTTCTTCCTTTTAACTGCTCCTGGGGGTGTGACTTGATTGGCTGGGGGCTTGGCTGTGTTCTGATTGGATGGGGGGATGTTCTCATTGGTTGGGGGTTTGGCTGTGTTCTGATTGGTTGGGGGTTTGGCTGTGTTCTGATTGGCTGGAGGCATGTTCTGTTCAGGTGGGGGCTTGATTGTGCTCAGGTTAGTCTTAGTTGCTGGAAGGTTTGAGCTGATGAGCTGTGATCTTGCTGTTTGGCTTCGAGTTCGTGGTCGTGCTGCATCTTCATGGTGGGGGTCAGTTCGCTTCATGTATGGCTCAGAGGGGTTTGAGGTGAGTAGTGATGCAGCTGCAGTGCAGCTTCTGGTCCGTGGTTGTGTTTCATCTTCTGTGTGGGTGTGAGTCTGCTTTCTACGTGGAAGTGTGGTGGTGGTATCTTGTGTGGCTATCAGGGGTGTGGGTCTGGTGTCACTCTTCATGTTAGGTACGCGTCTGTTCATGAGGGCGGGTTTCCAAATGGCTGGTAGGCGGGAGGCATCATCTCGTTTATTCATGCTGTGTGGGCGTTTTTCTATCTCTATGGCTTCTCTGATGATTCTGCTGCTGAAGTGTTCGGTTTTGGAGATAGTTCTGGTATTTTTAAAGTCAATCTCATGTCCTGTGGCTTTGAGGTGTTGGACCAGGGAAGAGGTCGGTTCTTCCTTTTTGATTGAGTTCTTATGTTCTTCAATGCGTGCACTTATTCTTCTGTTAGTCTGTCCAATGTATGTGGTGGAGCAGGCAGTGCAAGGGATTTCGTATACTCCTTGATTTTCTATCAAATCAAGGAGTATACGAAATCCCTTGCACTGCCTGCTCCACCACATACATTGGACAGACTAACAGAAGAATAAGTGCACGCATTGAAGAACATAAGAACTCAATCAAAAAGGAAGAACCGACCTCTTCCCTGGTCCAACACCTCAAAGCCACAGGACATGAGATTGACTTTAAAAATACCAGAACTATCTC
The DNA here is from genome assembly GCA_033807585.1 of Hydrophis major. Lineage (NCBI taxonomy): Eukaryota > Metazoa > Chordata > Lepidosauria > Squamata > Elapidae > Hydrophis > Hydrophis major. The sequence goes on from CM066328.1 coordinate 3,774,019, forward strand.
CAAAACCGAACACTTCAGCAGCAGAATCATCAGAGAAGCCATAGAGATAGAAAAACGCCCACACAGCATGAATAAACGAGATGATGCCTCCCGCCTACCAGCCATTTGGAAACCCGCCCTCATGAACAGACGCGTACCTAACATGAAGAGTGACACCAGACCCACACCCCTGATAGCCACACAAGATACCACCACCACACTTCCACGTAGAAAGCAGACTCACACCCACACAGAAGATGAAACACAACCACGGACCAGAAGCTGCACTGCAGCTGCATCACTATTCACCTCAAACCCCTCTGAGCCATACATGAAGCGAACTGACCCCCACCATGAAGATGCAGCACGACCACGAACTCGAAGCCAAACAGCAAGATCACAGCTCATCAGCTCAAACCTTCCAGCAACTAAGACTAACCTGAGCACAATCAAGCCCCCACCTGAACAGAACATGCCTCCAGCCAATCAGAACACAGCCAACCCCCCAACCAATCAGAACACAGCCAAACCCCCAACCAATGAGAACATCCCCCCATCCAATCAGAACACAGCCAAGCCCCCAGCCAATCAAGTCACACCCCCAGGAGCAGTTAAAAGGAAGAAGCAGCTGCAAGCTCATATCACTCTGAGAAGCACAGAGCTGAAGACCAAGCCTGAAGATGATGAATGAGACTTCATCGAAACGTTGCCCAGATACTTCCAATCTTACGCGGGAGAAAACCCGAATAACCAAAGATCCACATACAAGTACCCGCGAGAACCTCAGAAAATATATATATATATATATATATATATATATATATATATATGTGTGTGTGTGTGTGTGTGTGTGTGTGTGTGTGTGTGTGTGTGTGTGTGTGTATAAAATCAGAGAAGCCATAGAGATTGAAAAAAGACCTGAAAGCATGAATACCATACATGAGTACAAGAGATGGTTCCACCAGACTGTCAATCATTTGGAAGCCTGCACTCAGAAACAAAAAAATCTCCACACCACTAGCCAGGCAAACACCTGGGCACAAACAGATCCCCCCTGATACTTCCAGCTCAAACACACCCCAATCAGGCACCCAGATGAAACCTAGCTTCCTAACAAATGATAACTGTCCATTTACTTGGAGCCAAACTGCACTAAAAGCCTCCAATACAGGAACACAATGTTGCCAGTCAATCAAGACACACACACAAAAAAGCCACAAAACAGACAGAAGAAATTAGAAACACCAATCAAGCAGAACCCAGCAAACTCAAAGACCAATATACATACACCAAGACTCCCAACCAATCAGGAGGAAGAAAAAACCATTCTGGCACAGCAGTAGGCTTGCCCCAAATTTAAAACTGAAACAACTGTAAAAGTATGACTCACAGACGAACACAATTCAGAAGCCTGATGATGTCAGATGAGATTCTGCCAAAACGTTGCTACACAACCACAACCTAAAGAGAAATTAATGCCCACCAATGAACCACAAGACTCCTGCACATGCCTTAAATGCTAAAAAAGCTCTAAAGGATAATGAAAACTCCATCAAATTTTCTCTGTGTAACAAATATGCTCATTATGACTGCTTGGGATTACCCGAACAAATGACCTAGGATCATCCAATGAGTTTCCATATCTCTGCAAATCATGCAGACCCAAACTGGATCTGTTGGAAAGGGTTGATACCATTGAAACCTGATTAACATCCCTTGACACCATAGTAGCATCCCTGCATGCCTTAAAAGAAAATTATCCAACCTTGATCAGATCAGATCATGAAATTCGTAGAGGAGGTGGTGTTGCTATCTTCTATAAAAAGTCCTTACATCTAAAAAATATCCAAGTTACCCAGGAGCTTGCTCTTGCTGAGACCATCATCTGTGAACTGTCCTTAAATATCACAATTCGATTCTTATTATGTTACAGAGCACCTGATTATGACATCAAACATGTAAACAAGCTAAATACACTACTAACATGGGCAGCATCCTGCCCATACCCTTTTATCTTTCTTGGTGATTTCAATCTACCTCATATTGACTGGACCCTAAATGAATGTACAACTGAAACCATACACGCAACCTTCTACAATGCTGTTACAAATCTGGGACTGGAACAACTAGTAACCAACAACACTAGACTAAACAACTGCCTTGATCTCATCTTCTTCAATAATTTGAATTTACTTTATGGAATACAAACTAAATAACCCTTTTCCAGCAGTGACCACAATATGATTGACTTTTGTCTCAACATACGCCCACACAAAAATCACCACAATGACGTAATCTCCAATTATAACTTCAAAAAAGGCAACTATGATCTTATAGACAACGATCTCTCATCCCTTGATGGGCAATCTCTATTCACTGGATGCAATACTGTTGAAGACCATTACAACATATTTTTACTTGAAGTCAAAAGAATCATCAAATTATATGTACCAACAACAACTCCCAAAACAAAACAGAAAAACAGATTACTCATAACAATAAGGAAACTTCAATCCAAAAAAAGATCACTCTGGCAGAAAAACAAATCTGGTCACATTGCCAATTTCAAACACTGATACGAAAATTTATGGCACTAGATAAAGACTGAATATACCAAATATCACATTAAACAAGAGGAAAACCTTCAAACCAATTCCACCCATGCTTTTTACAATTTTGTAAACAACAAACTAAAAGACTCAAGGTCCATCCCACCCAGGATAGGACCTAATGGTAAAGACTGCAACAATGACACCATTAAAGCCAACATCTTTAACACATTCTTCAGCTCAGTATTTGTAAACAGCAATGGATCATGCCCAGTATTTCCTAGCCGAACCACAGATAACTACAATGATCTAATATATATTGATTTTACAGAAGACAATGTTGAAAAAGCACTTTGCAATCTAAAACCATCTCTATCTATTGGACCAGATGGAATATGTGCCTACTTCTTAAAAACGCTATCCACTGCCATAGCCAAACCTCTAAGCATAATCTTTGAAAAATCTTTCAGGAGCAGCTCCTTGCCTAACCTATGGTCACAAGCCACAGTCATTCCCATCTTTAAAAAGGGAGACCCCAGCCTAGTTGAAAATTACAGACCAATCTCCTTATGCTGCATCACCTGTAAAGTCATGGAATCAATTATTAACCAATCCATCATCCTCCACTTAGAGACGAACAGCCTACTCTCCAATAAACAATTTGGTTTCAGAAAAAAACTATCCTGTAATCTGCAACTCTTACACTGCAAAAACATATGGATGACACAACTCGATCAGAGCAAAGCAATAGACGCAATCTACATAGACTTCTGTAAAGCCTTTGATTCAGTGGTACATGACAAACTACTCCTAAAAATAAAATCCTATGGTATCTCTAGACAACTGCATAACTGGGTAGAAGCATTCCTGTCAAACAGACAACAAATGGTCAAAATTGGGAGTGTTCTATCAAATTCTGTACCTGTCAACAGTGGTATCCCCCAAGGCAGTGTTCTAGGACCAACTCTCTTCATACTCTACATAAATGATCTCTGTGATCATATTAAGAGCAACTGCGTTCTTTTCGCTGATGATGTAAAACTGTACAACACCATAGACAAGACTGCTACTCTTCAAAAAGATCTTGATTATGTATCAGAATGGTCAAACAAATGGCAACTTCAAATCTCAACAAATAAATGCTCTGTCTTACATATTGGCAAAAAAAAATCCGAAAATAAAATACAAGCTGAATAGTCAAGATCTTGTTGATGATCCAAGCTCTGTAAAGGACTTTGGAATACTCACCTCTAATGATCTAAGTGCTAGAGCCCACTGCAACTACATAGCCAAAAAGGCATTAAGAGTTGTTAACCTAATCCTACATAGCTTTTTCTCTGGTAATGTCACACTACTAACTAGAGTGAACAAAACATTTGCTAGACCAATACTTGAATACAGTTCATCAGTCTGGAACCCACATTACATTTCTGATATTAGCACAATTGAGAAAGTCCAGAAATATTTCACAAGAAGAGTTCTCCACTCCTCTACTCATTGTAGAATACCTTATGCCACCAGACTTGAAATTCTAGAACTAGAAAACCTAGAACTATGCCATCTTCGGTCTGATTTAAGTATGTTATATAAAATCATACATTGCAATGTCCTACCTGTCAATGAATACTTCAGCTTCAAACATTACAACAGAAGAGCACACAATGGATACAAACTCAAGGTTACTGCACCAAACTTGATTGCAGGAAATATGACTTCAGCAACAGAGTGGTCAATGTCTGGAATACTCTACCCGACTCTGTAGTTTTTTTCCCCAAACCCCAAAAACTTTCCTAAGAGGTCTCTAGGGGTCGTGCATAAGCACACCAATGTGCCTACCATCCCTGTCCTATTGTTTCTTTTATTTTTCTTTTATTTTTCTTATATGTACCCATTTCATGTATTCATAACTATGTACACACTTATACTTATTATCTTGTAAACAATTGACAAATCAAATAAATAAATTAAATAAATAAATAAACTTTAAAAGCACAACTATAATGACATGGGAAAATACCCAAACAAAGCTGAATACCATACTTGTAAGTACCCGCGAAGACTTAAGAAAACATATATATGTATGTATGTATGTATGTATGTATGTATGTATGTATGTATGTATGTATTCAGCTTTGTTCAGGTATTTTCCCACGTTTCAGGTTAGCCAGGTTAGCCAAATATCATTTGAACCCTGACCCTCAATTCTGTCTCCTCTTTGGATGAAGAACAAGAGACACAAACATGTTTTTCCCCTTCTGGCCCAGGAAGCGAAGCTGTTGCTCAGTGGGTAGGATGTTAAGTTTTCTCTCTTTGAAATGATAGAGTTTGACAGTGAGCCATCAAACACAAGAATTAGCAAGAAGGTATGTTTCACCTGAAAGGGAATGGATTAGAAGAGTTTCTGATTGATTACTGAGTTAAATTTTAAATTAACTAAAATAAGGTACAATGGGATTGCAAGGGGAAACAAAAGTCTTATTTAAAGAAATATTATTGACCATCCAAGTTTTGCAGGAAATGATGACAAGGAACCATAGGGAGATAAAAGAAATGATACATGATATGATTAAGAGACCAGAAAACTATTACCAAAAGACATTAAACAACAAACAAGAAGTCCAGGAAATAGAAAACAAAATAGAAAGAATAGAGGAATGGACAAGGGAGGGAAACTGACAAATGATACAAAAAGATACAATAGAGGAAATAGTTAAAGCTGAAATAGGAATGGTGAACTATAGTGTGGAAGACCAAGAGTTAGAAGGGAACACCCAGGAAGATATTATGAAGTCAGGAAAAGACCACTGAAAAGTGTATGGAAGGTCCAAAAGGGTGAAGAAGCAACAGAAATAGAAGAAATACTTAGATTGAATGAGATAAGAAGATACAAGATTACATGGGAAGAATATGGGAGACATTCCAAGGATTGAACAACAGTTGAGATATGAAAGCAGAGAAGAGATGAGGGATAAATGCAGAATATTGTTTAACACAGAAGCTATACCATCAAGAATAGAAATTAGAAATAGAAATAGAAATAAGGAATGAAAAGCGAGGATTACATAGAAGAACCCTTAAGGAAACAATATATAGATATGTAGAAATGTAAAGTAGATAAAGATAGATATTAATAACAAACATAAATAAGGATAGAAAATGTATGATAAAATTGTATGTATGTCAATGCAAAATGCTGTTGAAAATGTAAACATGATTTGTACTGGTGGAAAACAACAAAAATCATTTGTGGTATAAAGAATAGAAATTAGAAATTAGGAGAAGAATACCTTTATTATTGGGGAACTATTCTATAGTAGAAATAACGGCAGAAATTAGAAATCTAGATATGTAAACATAGATACCTAATGAATAGAGAATAACTAAGATAAATAAACATTAGGATTATACGCAGTAAATTGGCTATAACTACTGTATGTATAAGATTTATTATTGGTATGTAATTAAGAATGTGGAGATTGCACCCAGATGGAATACTGTTACTGTGAATAATGAAATCCTATGCATAACCAAGAAAATTGTACAATAACAAGTACTAATATATGTTGTATAACAAAGGAAAAGTACAATAAAAATATTTTGGGGGAAAAAGAGTTTCTGCTTTGCTTAGAATTCAGATAACAGATAATCAGAGTTGGAAGGGACCTTGTAGGTAATCTAGTCCAACCCCCCACCCAAGCAGGAGATCCTGCACCACTTCTGACTAATGGCAGTCCAAACTCTTCTTGAAAGCCTCAAGTGATGGCACTCCCACTGTTGCAGCAAATCCCATTTCCAAATCAGGACACAAGACCACGAAAGGTTGGAGAGTACAGGTGTTAGAAATAACAAGCTTACCTAATTTGTAAAATAATATATATAAACTATGATTGTAAGTTAAAGTGTATGTCACTTTAAACAGCAAAGCATGTAATTTTGGGTGCGGTTGTAAAACTGCCATAAAGGGAGCAAGAGAACTTGATTGATTGCTGGCTTACTGAATTGCTTGCTGACAATGATGGATTGATGGTTCCCTGCTGTTTTTGCTGAAGAGAGAAAGGAGTTTTGAACTTCTTCATATCTCTACTGTGAGAAGATTTATTACTGGACTAATATTTGTAAGTTTACTGAACTCTTTTTCGACACTGGACTTTGCAACTGAATAATCCCCAGACAGACTGAAATAGTGAATGATATATGGACTGTTTGACTATGCTAAAACTCTTACTGGAATAAACAATTTAACTAGCACAGTGTATCTGTTTTACTGAGTGTAAGCTACAAAAATGTTTATCTCACATATTTTGCCTGCCTGCCTGCCTGCCGTGCAGATTCTGCTAGGGTGTATCCCTAACACTGGTTATGGGCCCAGGCTACACAGTCAGACTAACCAGGATATAACAGGCTTATATAAAGTGAGTGTTAGTGTAGTTACACAATACTGTAAACAGACAGCTGTGTTTTATTAATTATAGTTTAATATCCAGAAAAAGATGGCACAAGTCAATTTACCAAGTTTGTCTCTAATATCCAAAATGGATGGAACAAACTATGTTTCATGGTCTATGAAATGCAGCCTACTTCTACGCAGAGAAGGTTTGTAGAGTATAATTCAAAACCCACCAGAAGTAGATGCTTGGGATCCGGAGGATGATGATGATGCCCAGAAAATACAAGAATAGAAACTGAAGAATGAGCAAGCTCTCTGTATAAGAGGACTGACACTCTGTGACCAGCAGCTTGTCCATATTCGTGGAGAAGAAACAGCTGCAAAATGTTGGGAGAATTTAAAGAAGATTTATGTTCGAGACACTGTAGGAGCACATATAAATCTTACACGAAAACTGTTCAGAACACATCTTCTAAAGAATGGAGACATGCTGACTCATATAAACACTATGAAGAGAATTTTTCAGGAACTGCATGAAAAAGAACTTATCTTCACAGAACTACATCAAGTTTATATAATTTTGTCTTTGTTAAATGAGAGCTATGATGACTATGTAACTTCACTGGAAGTACTGCCAAAAGATAACCTCACATTAACTGACATTACTGGCAGATTAATTGAAGAAGCAGGAGAAGGCTTGAAAGGAATCAACTCAGAAGGAAACAACCACAAGAAGATAAAGAATCTTCGACAGCCTATACAATTAGAAAATGTTTTAATTATGGAGGAAAAGGACATTTGGCTAGATTCTGCAAGAAAGGAAGGTAAAAAAGTGACTGTAACTTTAAAAGGTGAATGATAATCAATCAGAGGTAGCTAACACAGTATATAATAACGTTAAACCTCATGATGAATGCATACATTTGTTACACAGATGTCTAGGGCATATAAATTTTAAAATGCTCAAAAAAATGTTGAACTGTCTGAAGGTATAAAACTGAAGCCTTGCAGTAAGTATTTGCAATGCAATGCTTGCAGTCAAGAAAAAAGCAAAGGTAATACCAGCAAATAGAATTAATGGATTTAAAACTAAAGAGCCTCTAGAAGTTGTATTTGCTGATATTATAGGTCCTAAAAAACCAAGTGTAGGAGGTGCTCGTTATATATTAAGCATAATGGATCATTATTCTAGATATGGTTTCTGTTATTTAATGAAGAGTAAGACAGAAACATATCAGAATTTCTTTAATTGGTTGAAGTTTGCAGAAAGAAAAACTAAAAGGAAATTAGTAACTCTTGTAACTGATAATGGTACGGAATTTATAAATAATAAATTCCAAAATAGACTGAAGATGGCAGGTGTTGAACATAAAAAGTCTGCACCATATAGGCCACAACATAACTCCTTTATAAAAAGACGAGGCCAAACAATACAGGCAATGGCTAGTACTATGTTGTCGGATTCAGGATTACCTGAAAATTTGTGGGGAGAAGCAATAATGTGTGGTAATCATATATTGAATAATGTTGTTAACTCAACAACAGGTGAATTACCATTCACACGGTGGCATGGTAGAAGACCTGACCTAAGCTACATGCACACATTTGGAGCACCAGCATGGGTTCATATTCCTACACAACTGAGAAATAAGGGGCAGCATAGGGCTAAAAGGTTATTCTTTGTAGGTTATGAATCTAATCACAAATCATACAGATTCTGGGAAAAAGGTACATCTGGCGTTTACTGTAGTGCTAGTGCACAATTCCTTGAACATGTAGGATGGGAAAAACTGGAACAAGATTCAAGTAAGGATGTAATCATAGAAACCTACAAAAGACCAAAACAACATATCAGTAATAAGAAGAGTGCAATTAAAGAGGAAGTACAGGAAGAGCACATAGGACCAGAACAGGAAGAAATAGATTAACAAGAAGAGATAGGTGAACAGGAAGAAAGAGATAACCAGGAACGGGCAGTACATGAAAGTCCACCTGTAAGTCCTGTAATACCTAGACGTTCAACATGTGAAACCAGACCACCTGAAAGGTACCAAGCAAGTGTAGTTTGCCAAGTTAGTAAAGTTCCAACTACTGTTGAAGAACTTAAAATGTATCCAGCAAAGGAACAAGAAAATTGGCATAGAGCAATGGAGAAGAAATTAAATTCATTAAAACAAATGGAAGTTTATGAAAATGTTAAATTACCTCCAGGTGAAAAGTCCATTGGCTGTAAATGGATATTTAAATTAAAAATAGGTAAAAATGGCACTATTACCCATAAAGCTAGGTTGGTAGCTCAAGGATTTAATCAAACTGCATGTGATTATGATGAAGTATTTGCACCGAGTCTAAAACCAACAACCTTGAGAGCAGCTTTAGTGTGGGCAGCTAAGAAGAACTATATCATAAATCACTTAGATGTAGAAACTGCCTATCTGCATGCACCATTGCAGCACACTATATACTTAAAGAAACCTGTAGGAATTAAGGATGATAAAACAAATAATGATTGTTGGAAGCTTAAAAAGAGTCTCTATGGATTAAAACAATCTGGTTACGAATGGAACCAATACATTGTTAAAGAGTTAAACAATATAGGATTTAAAGCAGGTTTAGCTGATCCATGTGTATTTAAGAGAGAGAAAAATGGAATAGTGTCATTATTATTGTTGTTTACAGATGACATTGCCTTAATTACAAAAACTAATAATGAAGCTACTGAAATAATATCATTATTAGGTAAGAGGACAAAATTAAAGCAATTAGGAGAGATAAAACAGTATCTAGGATTAACAATAAATAAAATCAAAAGTGGCTATAAGATATCTCATGAGGATAAGATTTATCAATTACTAAAAACATACAAGATGGAACTTTGTAAACCGGCAAAAACTCCAATGAGTCAGGAATTTGGCCACACTGATGCTCAAAGTCCAAAATTCGATAAGACCATTTATCAATCATTAATCGGTAGTTTATTGTATATTAGTAATTGGTCAAGGCCAGATATTGCCTATAGCATTAATCAATTGGCAAGATTCAATGCTGAACCCACTGAACAACTCTGGCAAGCGACAAAGCGTATCAAGATATCTTAAAAGGACAATGCATTATGCATTGTATTTGGAGCCAAAAGATGATCTGATGTTAAGTGCATATGCTGATGCAAGTTTTGCAACCGACATAAACACTAGGAAATCAACTTCAGGTATGGCTATAATGTTAGGAAAAGCACTGATTGGTTGGAGGTCAATTAGACAACATATGTCCACAATGGAAGCAGAATTTTCATATCTATCTTTATTATGTACTGATTTAATTCTGTATAAACAGTTGTTATTGGATTTGGGAATAACTGTTAATGATTCCATTGTAGTTTATGAGGACAATCAAGCAGCCATATGGTTGGCTACAAATACTGCTGTGAAAATGAGATCTAAGCATACAGAACTTAGACATCTGAATGTAAGACTATCTGTAAAAAATGGTTTAATACGATTGGAATATTGTATGACTGAAGAAAATATTGCTGATCAGTTTACAAAAGCCCAAGGTTCAGTCAAATACAAAGAAAGTTGTGATGACTATGATTTAAAGTTGTAAATAGATATATATATTATTATATTACCCAAAAGGGGAGTATGTTAGGAATAACAAGGTTACCTAACTTAGTTTGGGTAAAATAATATATATAAACTATGATTGTAAGTTAAAGTGTATGTCACTTTAAACAGCAAAGCATGTAATTTTGGATGCAGTTGTAAAACTGCCATAAGAGGGAGCAAGAGAACTTGATTGATTGCTGGCTTACTGAATTGCTTGCTGACAATGATGGATTGATGGTTCCCTGCTGTTTTTGCTGAAGAGAGAAAGGAGTTTTGAACTTCTTCATATCTCTACTGTGAGAAGATTTATTACTGGACTAATATTTGTAAGTTTACTGAACTCTTTTTCGACACTGGACTTTGCAACTGAATAATCCCCGGACAGACTGAAATAGTGAATGATATATGGACTGTTTGACTATGCTAAAACTCTTACTGGAATAAACTATTTAACAAGCACAGTGTATCTGTTTTACTGAGTGTAAGCTACAAAAATGTTTATCTCACATATTTTGCCTGCCTGCCTGACTGCCGTGCAGATTCTGCTAGGGTGTAACCCTAACAACAGGTGTTTATTTTGCACAAAGCGTTCATAGCATTCAGATGACAAATTCTGAACTCCCATCTCTTCCTGAAACATTGCTTTTATACCCAAAATGACACCAGCTTTCATCTGGGTGTTATTCTTAACACATTTCACCAAATAAGGACGGTTATACTCCTGTATTGTGCTCTTGTGTTGTCTCACAGTAGTAGTCACACTGTAAACAAAGTGTGTACATGTCAGATACTGCGCTGGCTAAGTGGAAAAGTCATTTCTATTACTTATTTTGACAAAAAGACATGGTGGAAATCTCAAAAGAAAGGACAAATCCAGTTGCAATGGGGACGTGTACTAACAACAGGAACACCCTGTTTTGGGATCATTCATGGTCTTTTGCAATGACCTTTAGCTGATCTTTCTTCTGGCCTTCAAGTGGAGTATTTGAAGAGAATGGTTCCCAGAGCTGAAAGAGCTTTCAAAAGGATAATCAAAGTGCCAAATCTATTTAAGATATGTATTTCTCATATGGATGAGTTATGGTTGTTTAGGGTCACCACCTCAAAGTCCAAGAGAGCACACATACAAGCACACTTAAGCAAAGACAATCTCCCTTAGCACACAAAAGGTCTTGTTTTTGTCCGGCAGCAGCAAGTGGAACTGGTAGCAGAGTCAAACAGTGAGGAGGTTGGGGAGGAACATGGGCCAGTCCTGGAGACTGAGGAAGGCTTGGACAAGGGCTCTGCATTGGAAGCAGAGATGGGGCCAGGGCAGGCTGTCAGTCATCAGCTGCCTTTGGAGTTGGACAGCAGTGAGGCAGGGGAGCAGCTGGAGCCAGTTCCCGGCCTGTGCATGTACAGAGCTGCCAAAAGAAAAGAACTCTTATGAACTAAGGGTCGACTTGGGAGTAAAGCCTAGGTGAACAGTGAATGGCCCCTCCCATTGGGATGAAAAGAGAAGCAAAATGGGAGGGGGCTTTTGCAGGAAACAATTCATGTGTTCCATCATTGTGAAGATCTGTCTGCATCTCAGAGACTCTCTGCCAAGCCCTTCCTTGTCAGCACTGTGTTTGAAAATATTTACTTGGCAGCTCTCCAGGCAAGATAAGGTCTATGATACTAATTACATCCTTGAGAGACTGCCAGGCCTTTGGCTCAATGTGAATGCAAGAAATTCACCTTTGTTTAATAAAAGGGGTTCTGACAGGACAAATAGTCTACTTAGTGCTTTTTGGGGAAGCCTAGGTAAGAACACATCTTCCACTAGAGGCAGGATCTATCAAATCATCTTGCCTTGTCTTGAAAAGAATCATTCTTAGGTTGATTGAGACTCAGCTGTCCTCATTTTTCTCTTTGCTCATGCCTGCAATTCAGCTTCTGCACTAATCTTGATTTCTGATTTAGGAAGGACAAGAATGACTGGGCTTCTTCTCCTGCTGTTTCTCTTCTGCCTCTTACCTCTAACTACTGCTAAGAGAAGGCAAACGGTATGTGTGTTGTGGAATTTGTTCAAGCTTTATGGAAAACAAAACTATTACAGACCTGGGGATCTCATTATTGGTGGGAATTTACCCTTGGGAACTCTTATGTCCTCCAGCATCGCACATTTTGAGAAGGAACCATTCTGGCTTCATTTGTGTATTTTGTAAGTTTCACCTGGCAGGTGTTCTGGATTCAGGGATTCCTTTCAAAAACTCTTGTCCTACTATTTGAATGTCCTAGTGCAGTTCTTGTCTTTTATCATAAAACAGGCTAGAATTTTCAACCATTCCAGAACTCAAGATCAGGAAGATGATAGAGCACATAAAAAGTGAAGAAGGAACAATAAATTTGAAACTGTGCTGTCCTAAAAAATTTAATGTAATGTTCATTTAGAAAGAAAAACATAGTAGAAATCTCAAAGAAAAGCTTAATAATTTGTCATTTCATAGTACTGTAATAAGACCAGTTTTGTATTGTGGTGACCAATTCTGTTCATAAAAAAAAAAAAAAGATTTGGAGACTCTGGAAAGTGTTAAGTTCTGTGCGTGGCACAAGAAGTGGAGACAAGTCGATGAACAATGAACTTCAACTCTTTATTTAACATGGTGCAACAGCTCTTCTAACAGCCCCCTTTATATAGGCAAGCTCTTGGGTATTTAGCCAATGAAAACACAGGAACGTTAGCTCTTTTAAACCAATGAGAAGGGCTCATTAATAGTCAATCAGATTCTCCTGAACGGACCAATCCGATATCGCTATTATCGGCCAATCAGAAGTGCAGGGCCAGAACCCTGCACTTTGCTTTAAGGTTTCAACAAACTTTATTCAAGCACTTTTATTAATTCACAACACCCCTTCCCCCCGGGTTCCGTTTAAGGGGTGAGGTAACGTAGTCTTTGAGGTAGGCAGGTTATTTTGATTGTCTATTTGATTTACACTGTCCTCCCGGTATTTGTCTAGAGTCTTGTTGGGGAAGGACGTTATCTGGTGAACAGGGTGCCTCTGATTCTGTATCTAAATTTCCATTACCACTAATGTCCTCGATATCCCTTTGAGATGAGTTAACCCCTGTCCCTGATCCTTCTTCACATGTTGAGTCTGAGCGGTCATTTCTTGCTTTCCGCCATTCCAAACTCAGCCTCCTTGGCGTCTCCTCCCCCCTCAGTTTGGAAATCACCGGAATCACAGACCCCAGACTGCAGCCTGAACGCAGCTGATCAATATGGCACTTTCATATTCTATCATCGCGACATTTCACTCGGTACGATCTGGGTCCGGTTACTTGGATTACAGTTGCCTCAACCCACAATGGATTGCCATAAAAGTTTCTTGTGAAAACCGAGTCGCCTACCTGGAAATTACGGCATTTCCCGCTAGATCCGTGTGGTTTCTCAGGTTCGTACGATGGGTGTAGTCGGTCCAGGTGGAGCGGAGTTTCCGTCCCATCAATAACTCAGCAGGAGTTTTGTTGGTGACGCTGTGTGGAGTGATGTGCTGCAAAAGGAGTATCCGGTTTATCTTGTCTTCAATATCGCCATAGCCCATTTTATGTAGAGTTCTTTTGATGAATTGTACCATGCGCTCGGCCCTTCCATTGGCCACAGGATGTGCCAGTGAAGTTAGCACATGGCGAATACCGCGGTCCGCCAGATACTGTTCAAAAGAAAGTACGGTAAACTGGGGCCCATTGTCGGATACCAGAACGTCCGGTAATCTGTGTGTTGCAAATAATCTGTCCAATTTCCTGATGACCAATTCGGTTGTTGTATTTTTCATCTCATGGATTTTGAGCCAGTTCGAGTAGGCATCCACTGTTAATAAAAATGTGTGTCCATTCATAGGTCCCGCAAAGTCCAGATGAATACGGGACCATGGTCCCCTGGGTGTTTCCCATTCTGTTGGGGTTGCTTTTGGTGGGGCATTGCTAACTTCCTGGCATTTGGAACAAGTCTTTACCCAGGCTTCGATCTGCTTGTCTATGCCCGGTCACCATGCATAGCTTCGTGCGAGTGCTTTCATGTGCACGATGCCGGGGTGGCCATCATGCAAGGTTCTCAGTACCGCTCGCTGTAACTGCTCTGGGACAACGACTCTATCGCCCCAAATGATGCAGCCCTTCTGGGAAAACAATTCTATCTGTCGACTTTTGAAGGGAATGTAATTGTCAGGGATTTGGTCCAATGGCCATCCACGTTCTACCCAGCTGAGGACACATGCTAGAACGGAATCGCATTTAGTTTCAATTGCGATATTGCGAGCTGTCAGCGGCAGTTTTTGGAGTGTCTCGATCTGCAGTGTTGTGACTGTCAGAGCAGGGTCGTCAATGGTTTCTGGAAGCGGTGTACGGCTTAATGCGTCAGCGTGGGGAATGGCTTTCCCTGGGCGGTGTTGCAACTTATAATTATAGGCAGCCAAGAATTCTGATCAGCGGGTCATTCTGGGAGATAATATATAAGGTGTTGGTTTATCTCCCGCTATTATTCCCAGTAAGGGTTTGTGGTCAGTTATTATGGTGAAAGCCCACCCATAGATATATTCATGAAATTGTTTAACAGCAGATACAATAGCAAGAGCTTCCTTATCAATTTGACTATAATTGCGTTCTGCTTTTGACAGCGTTTTTGAAAAGTAGGCAACAGGGGCTTCACTTCCGTTTGGTAAAACGTGGCTCAAAATGGCGCCCACTCCAAAAGGTGATGCATCACAAGTAACAGTCAAAGGCAAAGTCTCATTATACTGCATCAAAACAGTGTCGGAGGTCAATAAGGTTTTTACTTGTCGAAACGCCCAGTGATTTTCCAGAGTGTGTGGGTTTAGTCCAGCTGCTGCTGTATTTCCAGTGGAACTGGGCTGGGCTGGTGATCTCTGAAGATGACACTGGAGAATATTTCATCTCAACTCTGATGCCAATGCTGAAGGAGAAGGAGATTTGCCTGGCCTTCAGTGAAAGAATTTCTGATGAATTTAATGTTATATTTAATAAATTAATGAACCATATTTTGTTGAAAGTTGAAGTTATTTTTCAGTTTGGAGACTCCTCTGATATAGCAAAATTTTGGACAGTTCTGAACGTTTGTGTAAAATATAGAAAGATACAGAACATTTGGATCCTAACATCTCATTGGAAATTTACTCTGGTTGGAGATATTTTTGAAGGTGTAAAGACTTTGCATGGGACTTTGCAGTTTAGGAACAGCGCTGGTGATGTCTCAGAATTCAGCCACTTCCTCCTATCTTTAGAACAGTTGATTAAAGAAGGGGACATCTTTCTCCTGAATTTGGTGGGAAATACCCTTTGACTGCAGTATTCCCAAACCAGGCAAGATCCCTCCAAAATGGGTACCACACTGTACAGGAAAGGAGAATTTACAGGATCTTCCAGATTTTATTTTTGAAATAAACATGGATAGTGAAAGTTACAATATCTACAATGCCATTTATGCTGTGGCACAGGCATTGCATGCATTGCATGATCAGGAGTGCAACCAGAGAGGCTGAAGCGTGGAAAGAGGGTCTCAAATGTGGAGCCATGGCAGGTAACCTCTGTGGTATTTTATCCAGTCCACACATTGATAGAGAGGAACCTCTTCATATGCATTTCTTCATATCATATCAAGGGATATCATATCATGGCATCTCTCAAAATATTAAAACAACAATTGCTTCAAAATCAATAATATGAATTAAATGTAATGTTTTGTTGAAAGATGGGGCAAAAGAAAAGTAACCTAAACCAGTTGTACATGATATCAATAGAAGAAAGATCTTCATATATGGTCCTGAAACGTCTTCAACTAATTGTCCCTGAGTATCAGTAGGTGACAAAGAAGGAGGGTGTCATCTTGGAACAAAATGATAATCTGGGTGCATTTGTGCAATATGCTTCAGGAGGACTCTTGAAGTCATAATGAGCATATCTGCAGAACTTGCTCAGTTTCCTGAGCAGGTAGCCTGAATCCAATGTGTAAAAGGATACCCAGCTCAAATCATTTTCATCCCCTTTTACGTTTCTATGAATTAGCATCATGTGTGATTCCATCCCATATGTTTAGTTTGCTATTTCTTGTAGTGTTAAGTTGCTTAACAGAATAGCAGAATTGGACAGGAACTTGGAGGTCTTCTAATACAAGCTTTTACTCAAGCAGCAAGGCCTATACCATTTCAAGACAAAGATTGTCCAATCTCTTCTTAAAAACTTACAGTGATGGAGCAGCCACAACTTCTGGAGGCAAGTCATCCCTGTCATCAAATTAAAACTGGAGTTCTGAAACCCAAAATACAAATACCCTGTGACAAAGACAATCTTTTGTAATGTTGAGAACTGAGTCAAATATTTGATGTTATTCCTGATTGCTCACATCTCAAACAAGGGACAAACGGTAGCTTTTTAGATATACACCTTTTTCCTAAGATGATGGCCATCACTATGGACAGAAGCCATGATATCTCATATCTGTCTTTCTGCTAATTGTTCCAATTTCTGAAGTCCTCCTTTCTTTCAGATGCTTACCAATTTGAGGACTGTCCACTTCAACAATAGTGCTAGAGATGAAGTTTCCTTCTCACAAAATGGACTGCAAACTTCTCGTTATGATATTGTTAACGGGATTGTCCACCCCAATTAGTCTTTAGTGTCTGTGAAAGTTGGTCAAAAGGATCCCGGGGCTGCCCCAGGCCAGGTTTTCACCATTAACTCTGATGCGATTACCTGGGCTCCAAAGGTGAGCGGGAAGGAAAGGTTGTAAACTCAGTAAAAGAATCCATCTCTCTCTTGGGAATGCTGAACATCCGTCTAAAGTGAAAACATTGGAGGTTAACAAATTTTATGACTAATCTGTGAAAATCCAACAATGGGTGGGAATTCTGCTTGAAAGCAGGATGCTGTTAGATTAGGCTGTGATTTCCATGGACCATTCTTGTTCAGTTGGATTGTCATCATTCTTTCTTTGAGAGAAGCAGTAGCTCAATGTAGCAACTCTGAAGTTCAAGATCCAAACTTTAGCCTCGATTGGAGATTCACTAGTGCCTCTGATTCCCCCAGGAGCTTTTCCTTTCCCTTCTTTTTCTATTAGAAAAACATTGTTTTTTTATCTTCTCCCAATTTAACCACAAAGACTCCCGTATATAATCTCTTCTAAAATAACCCTGTGTTTTAGTTCCCTTATACCATAAAAAAGCATGCCAGCCCAACAGCAAATCATGCCCTTCTAATGTCAACAATCTGTGCTTTCTTAATGTTATCCATTCTTTAACCCACATCAAACTTGCAGCTTGATAATACAATTCCCAATTTGGCAGGCCAAAACCTCCTCTAATTCTAGCGTCTTGGAAAAGCTTTAGCTTTATTCTTGCTTTTTTACCTTGCCATATAAACTTCAACATGATTTTATTTAAATCTTCAAAATAGTCTTTTCCAAGCCTAATTGGTATTGTTTGAAACAGAAATAGAATTCTGGGTAAAATATTAATCTTAATTGTTGAAATTCTCCCTATTAATGACAATTGCAAGTTTTCTTCAAATATATAGCTATCTGTTGTTTGAGTTTAATATAATTATTCTCTTTTAATGTGCTACATATTGCTGTCAAATATATCCCCAGATACTTAACCTTATTTGTAACTTGGATTTTCAAAAGGTCTGCCAGTTCTTCTCTTTGTTTCAGCAACATGTTCTTTGTCAAAATCTTTGTTTTATCTTTATTTATTTTCAAACCAGCCATCTCACCATATGTCTCTATCTTTTCCAATAACTTTGGAGCTGTTTCTAATGGGTCTCCCAGAATAAAAGCTAAGTCATCAGCAAAAGCTTGTAGTTTGAATTCTTCCTTTTTAATTTTCATTCCTTTTATACTTTTATCATCCCTAATATTTCTATTCAACACTTCCAAAGTCAACACAAATAGCAAAGGAGATAGGGGACACCCTTGTCTTGTGCCTTTTCTTATATTAATAAAATCTGTAAGTTCTCCCTCCATCATTACCTTTGCTGTCTGCTTATTGTATATGGCTTCTATTGCTTGAATAAATTTTCTGGCAAAACCCATCTGTTCTAATAGTAATAACATAAATCTCCAGTTCACGTTGTCAAATGCCTTTTGAGCATCTAGGAATATCAAAGCCATTTGTTTTTCAGGATGAGCCTCATCGTATTCCAAAGTATCCAAGATTAATCTCATATTGTCTCTGATTTGTCTCTTTGGCAGAAATCCATTTTGATCTGGGTGGATAAAATTATTTAAATATTTTTTAAGTCTTTCTGCTAAAATTGAAGCAAAGATTTTATAATCTGCATTCAATAAAGAAATAGGTCTATCTTCGGTAAATTGGCATTCTGTAAATACTGTTTGACTTTTTCCTCATCAATATTCTCTTGTTTATATAGTTGCCCATAAAAATCTCAAATAATTTCCTTTTTCTCCTTATTACCATAACAAACTTGGCCTTGGTCATCTATTAACTTCAATATTTTTCTTGATTCCTTCTCCTTTCTCAGTTTATATGCTAGCCATCTACCTGGTTTATTTGCATCTTCAAAATAATTCTGTTTAGAATTTCTAATTTTTTGTGCCAGTTCCTCTTTCTCTATTAATTCCATTTTATGTTTAATTACATCCAGCTTCAATTTAATATCTTTTTTCTGTGGCATTTTCTGTAATTCTTTTTCAAGTCTTTGAAACTCATCTTCCAAGGCCTTAGAAGCTTGCCTTTTCCTAATATTCTTTTTTCTTGTATAATCTATTATCAAACCTCTAGCATATGCCTTCATTGTATCCCAAACATTTTGCGTTGAAGTATCTTCTTTTATATTTTCTCTGAAGAAAAAAGCCAGTTCCTTCTCCATCCATTGTATAAAGTCTTTTTCCTTTAAGATAGCATTATTTAATGTCCACCTCGATCTTTTTTTTTTGTCCCTTCCATTTAATTGTCATTGGGCTATGATCTGCCCAAGTACTTGTTTCAATATTTGTTTCTTGAATATTGGATATTAATTCTGTTGAGATCCAAATCATATCTAATCTGGACCATGATAAATGTCTCTTTGAATAAAAAATATATTGTTCAGCTTTAACATTTCTTCCTCTCCAAATATCTTTTAAAGTTAATTCGTCTGTCATTTTGAAAAAAGATTTAGGGAGAGCCTTTCTATTTTGCTTTGCTGTTGTTGCTATGTAGTCCAATTTATTGTCCACAATTCCATTAAAGTCTCCCATCATAATTATATTAACATAGTCCAGTCCAATTATTTTCATGTGTAGTTTTTTTATAAAACTCTTCTTGTTTATCATTCGGAGCATAAATTGTAATCAAGAGTATTTTTATATTATTGTCCATTATTTCCACCATTAATACTCTTCCGTCTTCATCCGTGTATATCAGTTTTGCTGGGATAGCCTCTTTAATGTATAGAACCATTCCTCTTTTCTTACATTGAGTCAAAGAAGTAAATATTTTCCCTAATTTTGGCTGTACTAACAATTGTTCATGCTATTTTTTAATATGAACTTCTTGAAACCAAATTATATCAAATTTTAATTTCTCTAATTTATGAAAAGTTTTCCTTCTTTTAACAGCTGAATTGAGTCCATTTATTGTAATCAGTTCTTTTTCTTCCATGATTATGCTTTATATATAGGTCTAACAGCTCTTGTGGCTCTCACTTCACTCCGTTCTTTACTATCCACCTGTCCACCTACTGCTCCTTTCTCTTTTTCAGTCTCCAGTTGTTCCTCTTGAAACTCCTTCTCTGCCTCCTCTTCTCTTCTTCCAAAAAATTCTGCATGGAAAAGTTCTGCTTTCTCAATTGAATCAATTCTATGTCTCTGCTCTTGCCATGTAAACATTAATCCTTCTGGAATCAGCCATCTATAATTCACTTAGTTTTCCAATAGCTTTTTGGTCAGAAATCGATATTCTCTTCTCATCTCTCTCACTCTTCTGGGTATTTGTTTTAAAACCACAATCTCTTTATCTTTGTATTTCAATGTTTTCTCTCTTACCACTTGTAGTATGTGTGTTTTAATGGATTTTTTGGTGAATCTAATATGGACTTCCTTTGGTAATTTATTTCTCATCGCATATCTTGTATACACTCGATATACCTCATCTACTCCATCCATCATCTTTTCCCCTGTAATTTCCAAAGCATCTGCCAAAATTTCTATCATTATCGCGGCCAAATTTTCTCCTTTTTCTTCTTCTATATTTTGAAATCTAAGATAAAATTCTGACCTTTCCATCTCCCACCTCAACATCCCACTTTTTTCTTGTTCAACCACTGTTAATCTACTGTCAATATTTCCAATCTTCTCCTCTCTTTGTTTACCTTCTTCTTCAATTTTTTGGAATCTCTCCTCATACTTCACCATCATTTGTTTAATATTTTCCACTTTTTCATCAGTCTTCTCCGTTCTTTGTTCAATGCTCTCTATTCTTTGTTCAATGGTGTCCGATTTTATCTTGAGATCTTGAATTCCTTGCATAATCATCTGTAAAGTTACTTTTTCTTGTTCTTTATCTTGCTTCAACATTGTCAGAATTAAACGTTGTCCTCCAGCTGGTGGGGATGCAGAGGTAGAAGTAGAAACGCCAGATGATATTGGTTTCCTGCTCATTTTAATGCTTCCAAATCTTCAAATTCTTTTTAACTTTTAATCCAACTGGTAGAATAGTCAATTATAATCCAAAATGGAAAAGTCCAATAGAAAAAAGGCCCAAAACTAAAGAAGAAAGAGGAAAAAATGAAGAAGAAAAGATCTTCAGGTTCTTCTAGACCCTAATCCAATTACGAAGTAGTCCCCCATAAAAAATAAAAAATAGAAAGAAAAAACCCCCCAAAATAATAATATTGATTAAGAGAAAAAAAAAGAACAAAAAGAAAAAAGAAGAGATTCCTTCAGGTTCTTCACACTTTAATCCAGTTGAGAAGTCTCAGTAATCAAAAAGAAAAACAGAGTGGTCCAAAAACATAAATAGAAAAAGCAAAAGGATCCCAATAAAGATAAGGAGAAAAAAGGAAAAATAAAGAAAAAAAAACTCTGAGGCTTTCCCTTTGAAAGAAAAAGCAAAAATAAGATTACTAAAATTGAAATTTACAAAAAGGCTGGTGAATAGGGATATCACAAGTAACAAATATATACATATAGTGGTGCTTTTAAAGTTGTAGCAACGTTTCAGCAGAATCTCATCTGCCATCATCAGGCTTCTGTATAGTGTTTGTCTGTGAGTCAGTCTTTTACAGTGGTTTCGGTTTTAGAAAGTCTGATTTAAAAGTCTGACTCACAGACAAACACTATACAGAAGCCTGATGATGGCAGATAAGATTCTGCTGAAATGTTGCTACAACTTTAAAAGCACCACTATTATGACGTGGGAGAATACCCGAACAAAGCTGAATGCCAGACATGTAAATACCCGCGAAAACTTAAGAAAACATATATATATATATATCTAAAGGATGGTGGATATATAAAGATATCCACCATCCTAAGAAACCCTAAGGACAGAATCGAGTTGGAAAATCAAGGAGTATTCGAAATCCCTTGCACTGCCTGCCCCACCACATACATTGGACAGACTAACAGAAGAATAGGTGCATGCATTGAAGAACATAAGAACTCAATCAAAAAGGAAGAACCGACCTCTTCCCTGGTCCAACACCTCAAAGCCACAGGACATGAGATTGACTTTAAAAATACCAGAACTATCGCCAAAACCGAACACTTCAGCAGCAGAATCATCAGAGAAGCCATAGAGATAGAAAAACGCCCCACAGCATGAATAAACGAGATGATGCCTCCCGCCTACCAGTGATTTGGAAACCCGCCCTCATGAACAGACGCGTACCTAACATGAAGAATGACACCAGACCCACACCCCTGAGAGCCACACAAGATGCCACCACCACACTTCCACATAGAAAGCAGACTCACACCCACACAGAAGATGAAACACGAGCACGGACCAGAAGCCGCACTGCAGCTGCATCACTACCCACCTCAAACCCCTCTGAGCCATACATGAAGCGAACTGACCTCCACCATGAAGATGCAGCATGACCACGAACTCGAAGCCAAACAGCAAGATCACAGCTCACCAGCTCAAACCCTCCAGCAACTAAGACTAACCTGAGCACAATCAAGCCCCCACCTGAACAGAACACGCCTCCAGCCAATCAGAACACAGCCAACCCCCCAACCAATCAGAACACACCCCCACCCAATCAGAACACAGCCAAGCCCCCACCCAATCAAGTCACACCCCCACTAGCAGTTAAAAGGAAGAAGCAGCTGCAAGCTCACATCACTCTGAGAAGCACAGAGCTGAAGACCAAGCCTGAAGATGATGAATGAGACTTCATCGAAACGTTGCCTAGATACTTCCAATCTTACGCGGGAGAAAACCCGAATAACCAAAGATCCATATATATATATATATATATATATATATATATGTATGTATGTATGTATGTATGTATGTATGTATGTATATGTATATGTATATGTATATGTATATGTATATGTATATGTATATGTATATGTATATGTATATGTATATGTATATGTATATGTATATGTATATGAATATGTATATGTATATGTATATGTATGTATATGTATATGTATATATATGTATATAAGAAAGCACACTGCCCTTTATTTAGTTATCCAAGGCTCTTATTATGACTCTCTTCTCCACTAGCTTCAAAGCCAAGCCTCAAGTGCTGAAATATTGCTAAGAGTCCAGGAAAACACCTGTAATAATATTTTGCTGTGCTCTCCCTCTATCTTATCCCATAAAGATGTCCTTGAGAAGCAGTCTTCTTACCATTCTCTCCAATTCAAATCAAATATTTTCAAGCCTCTAGTTGGCAGTGTTACAAAGTTTCTTAATGCTCTTCCTCCCCCCAGCCAGAGAAAAAGGATAATTTATACAGAAAAAAAAGAAAAAATAACCAAAGGGAGCTTCTATTCTAAAAGAAAATTAAAAAATCAAAGGGAGCATAAAATATATATATAAAAGAAAATTCAATCCGGTTACCTACAAAGTCACAGTAAAGTCCCCCCAAAAAAAGTAAAAGAAAGAGAAAAAAAAATTCCAAGCCTCAATTTGACGTCACTTTAAAAAACGCCGCTCATACAGTTTTTTGTCAAAAAAAAAAAAAAACCTCACAGGTTTCTTCTGTATTCAGGGTGCCCTTTCAAATCTCAGCGAATTTACAACACAAAAGAAGTTTCTCACCCAGCCGACACACTTTCACTCCAACCACTTTCTTTCCAGAGCTGTCCCGACTTCAGCAGCTATGGAGGCTGCCTCTCCGCTGCCAGCAAAAGGGCTTCTCCTGGATCAAACCAGAGATTTTGCAATATCTCTGGGATCCTGGGACAGTGCCCTTCACAATCCCCGTCTCTACGGGACGGTTTAGGTCCGTAAGGACCGACCAGGGGCGAAAATATCGGCTGCGATCTTAGAACCCCAAGATCACAGCTGTATCGCCGAAATGAAGCTCCGCCTTCTCCTTATTTCTCCGCCTTCTCAGATCTTGATTCTGACTTTGGGACATTTCTATATTTGATGTTATTTTTGATGATAATGTATGTATTAATCAGCAACTACTACCATGCCTTTCAGTTTACTAAAGTATCAGTTGTTCCCATGATCAGTTCAGAAAAAAAAAAATGATACTAAAGATGTGGATATTAGTTTCCAGCATGATTGTTTCTCACTTTATTTATTTTAACCATGAGTTTTTAAAACATTCTTGGGTTGTCTTTATTGTTAGTATTTTTAAGCTTGATTGTTTGCAC
This sequence comes from Hydrophis major, assembly GCA_033807585.1. Classification (NCBI taxonomy): domain Eukaryota; kingdom Metazoa; phylum Chordata; class Lepidosauria; order Squamata; family Elapidae; genus Hydrophis; species Hydrophis major. The sequence goes on from CM066328.1 coordinate 3,798,365, forward strand.
AGATTCCTGATATTGTGCTGAGTTCCCTACTAACATTTTCATTTAATTGACTATCAGTGTATAATAACTTTAAATGAGCCACAGTTTCTTACTCTCTATTGACATACTAGCCAAACACAGTTTATTAAAAGAGAAAATCATGTTAAATCGATATCAATGGATATTTTCTAATCTTTGGTATTGTTAATAATTTTTATCCATTCCCAATATTATGAAGATGGATGGACAGAGGTATGGATAAAAGAAAGGGAGGGTGAATGTGTGAGAATAAATGGAATAAATCATGAATTGTTCACTATTAAATAGGGAGGAACAGACAATTATAGGTTGTTGTCTTGTTTTTTTAAGAACTTAAAGATGTCAACTCATAAAACATTTTGGATACACATTTTATAGTTGTCAACAGAAAGAATCAGGGATTTGTAAGAGCAGGGAGCAGTGTGGAATCGAAAGTACATTCCATTCATATTTTCTCCAGAGACTGATTAGATGACTAAAGCTTCTGCCGTGCAAAAATCTAATTGGAGAGCATGATTGATGACTCTTGGCTATGGACATGTTTTGTTGGATGATACACCCAGAGGGGTGGGGGGGAAAGCAGGATCAAGGGTGACAGTGAATTACATATCTCAGAGTTGGCTACACCCAGGCTAATACCAGAATGATAACTTCTAATAAATCCTTTTTAGTTTTGGGAGTGTGGCTCAAGGCTCATGATTTAATTGGAGTAACTGCTGGAATCCTGACAACAGATAAAATGCAGAAATGCTTAGACACTTGCTATATGGGAAGGCAAATATCTGTGTACTTATACATAAAGATGATGGAATGTTATCTAAGGACCCAAATCATTTCCAGCAATTTTCCATAGATTGGATACATGCAGACTGGTTTTATCTATTTGAAAGCCAATACATCAAACATCAAGATAATCATGTTTGGCAAAGAAATGGAGTGTCCAATAAAGGAGAATATTTGTTGACACAAAACAGAAGCCTGATGATGGCAGATGAGATTCTGCCGAAACGTTGCGACAACTTTAATAACACAACTATAATGACGTGGGAAAATACCTGAACAAAGATGAATACCATACATATATATATATATAATTGGAGAAGTCATAGAGATTGAAAAAAAGCCTGAAAGCATGAATGGAAGAAATGATTCCACCAGACTGTCAATCATTTGGAAGCCTGCATTCACAAACAAAAAAGTCTCCACACCACTAGCCAGGCAAACATCTGGGCACAAATAGATCCCCCCTGATACCTCTAGCTCAAACACACCCCAACCAGGCACCCAGATGAAACCTAGCTTCCTAAAAAATGATAGACGTCCATTTACCCGGAGCCAAGCTGCACTAAAAGCCTCTAATACAGGAACACAATATTTCCAATCAATCAAGACACACACAAAAAAGCCACAAAACAGACAGAAGACATTAGAAACATCAATCAAGCAGAACACAGCAAACTCCAAGACCAATAAACACAGATCAAGACTCTCAACCAATCAGGATGAAGAAAAAATCATTCTGGCACAGCAATAGGCTGCCCCAAATTTAAATCTGAAACCACTGTAAAAGTCTGATTCTTCAATCCCTGGAAGGGAGGGAATTATTTTTTTTCCCCTTTCTCTTTTGGGATGATGATGGAAGAGTATATATGAAATTGTAAACAGGACAGACAAAAGTATAAGTATAATGAATAGAATGATGTAGAAATTTGGGAAAATAAATGTAATTGAATTAGAAAGAAATGAGATAATTATAAAAAAAGATTTAAGAAACTAAGGGGAAAATATTGAGATATTGAAAAAATAGTGATAAGATATGAAACTGAATATATGAGATGAATATGTATTTGAGATTATATCTGTATGGAGATGTGATAACCTGCAATCATGCTGTTCTCAAAAAAAGATGTTTTATTTGTTATGTTTTGTTAAAACCCAATAAAACTTTAAAAAAAGTGAGGAAGGGTATCAAGGTATTGAGATTTAATAGCTGACCAGCTGCTGTAAGGCTGATGCAATTAGGATGAATCAGCGTGGTTATTGCCGCTTTAAGACTGAGGATGGATCCGACAGGGTTTTACCACTTTAAGAAGCTGTGCATATAAATGAGGCCATAAGGAGTGTACCTCTCTCTCCTCGTGTTCATCTCCATTGTAATTCTCCATGCAGAGTAATGAAGACTGATTGCTTGCCTGGTATGTGCCTCACAGGAATATTGATGTATATAGTAGTCCTGTATATAAACCACTGTTAAAAGGCAAAGCTCTCCTCTGAGCCACAGGAAAGCCAACAAACAACCTGCACATATAAAATATAGGATTCCTGGCTGATAGACTCATCCATCTTCTGAGGGTTCCAGTTTAAAAGGGAAAAGGGAAAGTTTCCAATCTCTCTCACACTGAAAGCCACAGCAGTGACAAGTTAGCAGTGATTGGAGATGACCTTTTCTTTCTCACAAAAACTGACCAGGCCTGTTGGAACTGAACAGATCCAATTTTCTGGCTTACCTTTCCCCAGGATCATCCTGAATGAAGGATGATTTCCCCTTCTTGATGCACCATCAACTGCACAATATCACTACCAATATCAGTTGTAGGCTGGCCAATGCAAAAAGGGGACAGTCTTGTCAATTCTTGGAAAGTGACAATGGTCGTGGCAGATTATGCTGAAATCCTTATACAAAAATTCTTAAATCTTAATTTCAGATGCAGCCCACTGTGACCCCGTCCTAAAGACCAATATCCCAACAAGAAGAAGATCCACTTCCTTGCCTATAAAGAGACCCTGGGATATGCCTTAGTTTCTCTGTCTCTTTTCCTTTCTCTGATCACAACTGCTGTCCTGGTAATTTTCTGTAAACATCATAACGCACAGTTGTTGTCAAGGCCAACAACTGAAATCTCACTTACATCCTCCTGGTCTCCCTCCTGCTCTGCTTCCTCTGCTCCTTCCTCTTCATTGGTCCACCTGGGAATCTCACCTGTCTTTTCAGACAAACTACCTTTGCCATTCTCTTTTCCCTTGCAGTATGTTCTGTGTTGGCAAAAACTGTCATTGTGGTTCTGGCCTTCATGGCCACCAAGCCAGGGAACAAGACAAGGAAATTCTTCGGAAAACCACTGACCAACTCCATCGTCATTGCCTGTCCTTTGATCCAAGCAGTCCTTTGTGCCATCTGGCTGACTACCTCTGCCCCGTTTCCCAACTTGGACTTCAACTCCTTGGTAGGAGAGGCCATCTTGGAATGTGATGAAGGCTCAGCTTTCATGTTTTATATTGTCCTCGCCTATCTAGGTGTCCTTGCTCTGATCAGTTTCATGGTAGCCTTTCTAGCTAGGAAATTGCCTGACAGTTTTAATGAAGCCAAATTCATTACATTTAGCATGCTGGTATTTTCCTGTGTTTGGATCACCTTCCTTCCTGCCTACCTAAGCACCAAAGGGAAGTCCATGGTGGCTGTAGAGATCCTCTCTATCTTGGCTTCTGGAGCCAGTCTCCTGGCCTGTATTTTTTCCCCTAATTGCTACATTATTCTACTGAGACCACATCTGAATTGCAGAGAGAATATAATGAGGCACAGGAATCTGTGATTTTTTTTGCAGAATTGAGAACTTCTGTTTTGGTTTTGGGACTTTTTGTATTTGATCTGATTTTTAAAATATGAAAACGAGGGGAAATCTCCTTAAAAAATTGGAAATCAGGAGATGTGATAAATCAAAGAGTTTCTGTTAATTGGTAACAATTGCTTGCCTTTTTCACTGGTTCCATTTTTTTTCTCACTGTGGTCCAAGTGATAACTTAGAAAATGCTAATAGATATTAAAGATATGGATATTTACAGTATTTCCACTTGGACAGTTTCACACTTTATTGTAATCATATGAATCTTTAAAAATAAAATTGGGTTAAGTTCACTATCAATGCTTTTTAGAATGTTCATTTCCTTAGATCCCTGGGGTCTTGCTGATTTCCTAATCATTTTTGCGTTCTATCACCCATTAATGGTTTAAATGAACCACATTATTCTATTAATTTGAGATACATACATTATTATTAAATAAGATCATGTAAAGTAAACATTAATGACATTTTCCTTCCCTTGCTATTTTTTCCTATTTGAGACATCTTAATATCAGATCTGTGACTCAAGGAAAACTTTTTAAAAAAATAACTTACAATCTCTGGTTTAATGTTTCCATTTTAAGATAGGTGAGAGAAAATGAATAGAGAAAAAAAATGGGCAGCATTAGTGATGGCTGATCATCCAATCCTGTCAGAAGATACAGATAGTCCTTGACTTACAATAGTTTGTTCAGTGGCAGTTCAAAGTTAGAGCAACACTGTAAAAAGTGATGTATAATTCATGTACAACCCTTGCAGTATCCCTATGCTCAAAATTCTTAGCAACTGACTCATATTTATAACAGTTAGAGTGTCCTGGGGTGTCCTGTGATCAGCTTTTGCAATCTTCCAACAAGCAAAATCAATGTGGAAGCCAGATTCACTTAACAACTAGTGATTCACTTAACAACCATTGCAAGAAAGCTCATAAAATAAGGCAAAACTCAGTTAACAATTATCTCACTTAGCAACATACATTTTGGGGTCTATTGTCAAGGACTGCCTGTATAGGAAAGGGCTACAGGAGACTGAGGCATCTGTCTTTTGTCCCAATTAAAGTTGGGCAAATAGCCCCCCAGGCTCCCCCAGACCAGGATTTCACCATCGACCTGGATGCAATTATCTGGGGCACAAAGGTAGGCTGGAAGGAGATGTTTTGAATTCAGGGAAAGATTCATTCTCTTGTCGGCATGCAGAATGTCCTTCTCACTGGAAAAAAGTGGATTGACTCAGAAAGGATAACAGTTGCATGATGAAGGATCTGCTTTTCATGAATCAGATTCAAGTATGAGTATACAATTATTGGTTGTATAAAGAGAGGCATAGAATCAAAATCACGTGAAGTATTAGTACCGCTTTATAAAGCCTTAGTAAAACCACACCTGGAATTTTGCATATGGTTTTGGTCACCATGTCACAAAAAAGATCCTGAGACTTTGGGGGGGGGGGAAAGGGCAAAGAAGAGCAACTAAGATGATAAAAAGACCTTGAGACTAAAAGATATGAAGTTGTAGGTTTTGCTTTTGTCTAGTTTAGGTAAAAGAAGGACTAGGGGGGAACATGATATCAGTATTCCAGTATTTGGGATGCTGCTACAAAGAGGAAGTGGTCACTTTATTTTCCAAGGTGCCAGTGGGCAGGACAAGAAACAATGGATGAAAACCAATCAACGAGAGCAGCAAACTGGAATCGAGGAGAAGCTTCCTAAAAGTGAGGAATATTAACCAGAGGAACAGTTTGCTTTCAGACCTTGTGGGTACTCCATGCCTGGAAGTTTCTAAGAAGAGACTGGATGGTACAGGATCTCCTGCTTGAGAAGGGGGCTGGAGTAGAAGACCTCCAAGGTCCCTTCCAGCTCCATTCTGATTGGAGCTCCCTCAGATTCCATTTGTGTTTAGAGGTGGTAATTGATAGCTCTATTGCATAGGGAAGCCAATTGCCCATTATTATTGCTACCAGATGTTGACCAGATGAAGCTTCCAAGTGGTCTTCAAAGGGAGCTCCATGAGGAGCCCATTGCAACTGTCCACCTGTGAGATGACTAAGGCCTAAAGGATTAGGAAGAAGGGCTCTCAATCCAGGGACAGGCACAACTATTGCACAAGCCAAATCTGTACAAAGGCCTTCCTGGCCAGAGGTGTCACCTGCTCTTAAGTCAGGTTCTGAGAGTCTGGAATGTCCTCCAAATTGTGCCCAAATCCCTAGTGTGACACAGCAATTCCATGCAGGATAAAAGATGGCTAATATGTGTGAATCGGGAGGTTCAAGCACTGACCACCCCCTGTTTGGCTCATCTTAATCTTGTGCCTGTTCCTCTCCATCCAGCTCCCAACAACCTTGATTAGATGATTAGGGGACTGGAGGCTAAAACATATAAAGAAGGGTTCCTGGAACTGGCTATGTAAAATTTGCTGAAAAGAAGAACTAGGGGTGACAGGATAGCAGTGTTCCAATATCTCAAGGGCTGCCTCAAAGAAGAGGGAGTCAAGCTATTCTCCAAAGCACCTGAAGCTAGAACAATAAGTAAAGGGTGGAAATCAAGGAGAGAAGCAACCTAGAACTAAGGAGAAATTTCCTGACAGTTAGAATCAGTGGAACAACTTGCCTCCAGAAGTTGTAAAATGCTCCAACGCTGGAAGTTTTTAAGAAGCGACCGGATAACCATTTGTCTGAAGTGGTCTAGGATTTCCTGCCTAAGCAGGGGGTTGGACTAGAACAGGGGTGGGCAATTAATTTCTATCGGGGGCCACATGGAAAATCAGATCTGCGTTCGAGGGCTGAACCAATTTTATAAAAGACCATTATAAAGGGTCCATTATAAAATGCAGCAAATTATATATAAGAATATTAAGAATAGAGAAAGATTCACTCTGAGAAGCACAGAGCTGAAGACCAAGCCTGAAGATGATGAATGAGACTTCATCGAAACGTTGCCTAGATGTGGTGCTTTTAAGGTTGTAGCAACATTTCAGCAGAATCTCATCTGCCATCATCAGGCTTCTGTATAGTGTTTGTCTGTGAGTCAGACTTTTACAGTGGTTTCAGATTTAAATTTGGGGCAGCCTATTGCTGTGTCAGAATGGTTTTTTCATCCTCCTGATTGGTTGAGAGTCTTGGTCTGTGTTTATTGGTCTTGGAGTTTGCTGTGTTCTGCTGCTAATATCTTCTGTCTGTTTTTGGGGGGAGGGGGGGGCTCTTTTTGTATCTTGATTGGCTGGCAACATTGTGTTACATTATTGGAGGCCTTTAGTGCAATTTGGCTTCGGCAAAATGGATGGCTATCATTAGTTAGGAAGCTGGGTTTCATCTGGGTGCCTGGTTGGGGTGTGTTTGAGCTGGAGGTATCAGGGGGGATCTGTTTATGCCCAGGTGTTTGCCTGGCTTGTGGTGTGGAGATTTTTTTGTTTGTGAGTGCAGGCTTCCAAATGATTGACAGCCTGGTGGAATCATCTCTTCTGTTCATGCTTTCTGGTCTTTTTTCAATCTCTGGCTTCTCTGATGATTCTGTGGCTGGGATTTTCTATAGTGGCTAGGGTTTTGGTGCCATTGAAGTTGATGCTATGACCTGTGGCTTCCAAGTGTTGGACTAGTGAGGAAGTGTGTTCCAGCTTTTTGACTGCATTTTTGTGTTCATCCAGGCGGGTGCTTATTCTTCTATTGGTCTGTCCAATGTATGTGGCCGGGCATGATGCACAGGGGACTTCGTATATGCCTTGGTTTTCCAGGTCAATTTTGTCTTTGGGGTTCCTGAGGATGGCTGCTATTTTTCTGTCTGTTTTGAAGGCAGTCTTGATGTGGTGTCTGTATAGAATCTTACTAATTTTGTCTGCAGTGGCTCTTATGTAGGGCAGGACAGCTGTTCCATGGGTCTGTTCATCTTCTGGGTCTCTATTATGTCTCAGTGTGTTTTTGTGGATCAAGTTGGTGATTTTGCTTTTGTGGAAGCCGTTGGCTGTCAATATTTTAGTCAGGTTGCATAGTTCAGTCTTAATGTGTGTCTTGTCTGCCAGGCGTTTGGTTCTAGTAATTAGTGTTTTAGCCACGGACTTTATCTGTGCTGGGTGGTGGTGGAATTGGGCGTTGAGGTAGCAGTTGGTGTGTGTTTTCTTCTGGTATATGGTGTGTCCTAGTGTGCCATCTGTTTTTTTGTAGATTAGTACATCTAGGAATGGTAGTTGTTTGTTTGTTTCTGTTTCCATGGTGAACTTGATTTTGGGGTGTGTGCTGTTTAGGTGTGTTAGGAAATGGCTTAGGTTTTCTTGTCTATGGGGCCAAATCACGAATGTGTCATCGATATATCTTAACCATAGTTTGGGTTTGAGTATGGCATTAGCCAGGGCTCTGGATTCGAATTCTTCCATGAACAGGTTTGCAATGACAGGTGACAGTGGTGATCCCATGGGGGCTCCTTCAATTTGTTTGTATCTTTGTCCTTTGTATATGAAATATGTGTTGGTTAAGCAGTGTTCTGTTAGTTCCATGAGGTGTTTAGCTGGTTGGTATTTATTTTTGATGATTTCGAGGGTCTCTTTTATCGGGACTTGAATGAATAGTGAAACCACGTCAAAATTTACAAGCAGATCTTCCTGCTCCACATGTAGATCTTTGATCATTTCCAAGAAGTGGTATGAGTTTTGTACATGAGAAGCTGCTGTTTCAGCATGGGGCTGTAGCTCTTCTGCTAGGTGTTCAGCTAGGTTTTGTAGTGGTGCTCCTCTGGAGCTGACTATGGGTCTGAGAGGTATGCCTTCTTTGTGTATTTTTGGGAGGCCATATAGTTTGGGGCATCTGGAAGATTTCACTCTGGGTATGATCGTGTGTTGGATCTCTTTGCTTATGTGGCTGGTTATAATTTTCTTCTTGGTTAATTTTTCCAGATATGTGGTTGGGTCTGTGTTTATGGGTTTGTATGTGGAGTCTTGGAGTAGGTCTGTCAATTTAGTTTCATAGTCTTTTCTGTCCATTACTACAGTGGCATTCCCTTTATCTGCTGGGAGGATGATTATGCTGCTGTCTCTTTTCAGGGTTTGTAGCGCTTTAATTTCATTTTTCTGCAAGTTGCTTTTGGGTGGTTTGCTTGTGCATAGGATGCTGGTAACTTGGTGTCTTATTTTATCAGCTTCATCTGTATTTAATTTAGTTAGGCTGGATTCTACTGCACATATGATGGATTCTGTGGGGATTGTTGGAGGTGCTATAGCATAATTGAATCCTTTGGTTAGGACTTCTGTTTCTGTTTTGGTGAGTTCTCTGTTGGAAACATTGTACACTAATTGTTTCAGGTGTTGTTGTGAGTTGTTGGGGGTTTTCTTGTCATGTTCTAATTTCTTTAATTTTTTCAAGAGCTTTTCCTGTTTGTAAATATTTGCAGATTCAGCTCTCCAAGATGTAAGTTGTTTTATCTTGTCCCAAAGTAGAGGGTGGATTTTGCTGCTCAATTCCAGGTGTAGTGCTAGCAAATCTTTGTTTAACTGATCTAATTGGAATCTCTTACTGTGGAGCTCGTTCCTTAGTAGAGCCATTTCAGTTCTTTTCAGGATGCGTTTAGTGGCTGCTGTGCTTTGATGAAATGTTAATTTGAAGCAGGTTGGTGTAGTGTTGTCTCTGCAGCTGCGTAGGAATTGGAGGTCACATAGTATTCCTGCTCTTTTAATTTCCAGTTTCTCGTAGGTTTTGATCTGGCTGTTTATTCCCTCCCCGTAGAGATTTGATATTTGTTTTCTTAAGTTTTCGCGGGTACTTACATGTCTGGCATTCAGCTTTGTTCGGGTATTTTCCCACGTCATAGTAGTGGTGCTTTTAAAGTTGTAGCAACGTTTCAGCAGAATCTCATCTGCCATCATCAGGCTTCTGTATAGTGTTTGTCTGTGAGTCAGACTTTTACAGTGGTTTCAGATTTTAATTTGGGGCAGCCTATTGCTGTGTCAGAATGGTTTTTTCATCCTCCTGTTTGGTTGAGAGTCTTGGTCTGTGTTTATTGGTCTTGCAGTTTGCTGTGTTCTGCTTCTAATATCTTCTGTCTGTTTTTTTGGCTCTTTTTGTATCTTGATTGGCTGGCAACTTTGTGTTACTTTATTGGAGGCCTTTAGTGCTACCCTAACCCGCCGGACAGAACCCTTCCCGCTCCTCGGTGAGAAGACGCTCCCACCTGCAAACTTTGCCTTTGCAAAGTTTAAGCCTGGAAGCCCCGGAAAAAAAAGGGGGATCGCCGGGGACTCACCTTCGGAGAGGTCGCACTCAAAGGTGATTTCGAACTCCCAGCTGAGGCCTTTGCAAAGTTCTTTTTTTCTTTCCTACCCCAAGAGCACTCCGCACTGTTTTGCAGCTTTGGGGGCCACGCGGCGCAGGGCAATACGACACGCCCAGTGATTTTTTTTCAGGGGCGGGCTGGATTGGACAGACCAATGGGCCGGATGTGGCCCACGGGCCATAGTTTGCCTACCCCTGGACTAGAAGACCTCCAAGGTCCCTTCCAACTCTGTTATTCTATTCCATTGTATTCTCAATGTCTAGATTCTGTGGTGAGACCTTGCCAGCATTGCATGGTTGGCTAGGGGTTGACGTTAATTTTTTTATCTATTATTAAATTAACATGCTACACATATCATGATTCCAGGTGACTCTGAGCAGCTTACAATGTGATTAAAAATAATGAAATATAATGGAAACATAAAAAAAAAATTCTAAATATAAAACAGGTGAAAATTGTAATAAAATTCAAACAATCAAGCAGCTTAATGAAGATACCAGACCTCAAACCAAAATATGCCTTACTACAATGGCTAGATGTAGAAGTTAAACAAAAGGGGATAGAATGTCAAGCATTGGATCTCCCTGAAAATCTTGTTTCAGGATCATTGCACAATGACAGGAATCAGATGGAAAGAAAAGGGAGAGCTATGTTTCTCCATGTACATCAACATGTTATATGTAGTAAATCTAGAAGATGCCATGATGGAAAAAAAAAGGGAGAGCTATGTTGCTCCATGTACACCAACTTGTTCTATGTAGTAAGTCTAGAAGATGCCATGATTCATGGTACTCTTCCCCCACTGAGTGACAGCAGACAAATTTCTTGGCTTCTAACTTAGGCCCAGTACTCTTCAATATCTTCATAAAAGACTTAGATGAGGTAACAGAAAAGGAATTTGCCAAATTGGTGAATGATACTAAGCTGGCAGGAATAGCCAACACCCAAGAAAATAGGCTCAAGATCCAGATGGATCTTGATCGACTAGAATACTGGGCCATGTTTAACAAAATGAAATTCAGTGTGGATAAAAGTAAAGTCCTACACTTAGGCAAGAAAAACCAAAAGTACACATATAGATTGAGTGAAACCAGGCTCAATAGCAATAACTGTGAGAGGGATCTTGGAGTCTTAGTGGACAACCAGCTAAATAGGAGCCAGCCATGTGCAGCAGGATCCAAAAAAGCCAATGCAATCCTAAATTGCATTAACAGAGGGATACAATCAATATCAAGGGTGGTACTAATACCGCTCTATAAAGCCTTAGTAAGACCACACCTAGAGTACTGCATCTAGTTTTGGTCAACACATTATAAAAAAAGATGTTGAGACTCTAGAAAAAGTACAAAGAAGAGCAACCAGGATGATGAGGGGACTGGAGACTAAAACATATGATGAATGGTTGCAGGAACTGGGCTTGGCTAGTCTACCAAAGAGAAGGACTGGGGGGAGATGTGATAGCAGTCTTCTAATATTTGAGGGCCTAACACACAGAGGAGGGGGTTAAGCAGTGGTGGAATTCAAATGTTTTTGCTACCGGTTCTGTAGGCATGGTTTGGTGGGCGTGGCAGGGGAAGGATACTGTAAAATTTCCAGTCAGAGGTGGTATTTGCCAGTTCTCAGAACTACTCAAAATTTCTGCTACTGGTTCTCCAGAACTGGTCAAAACCTGCTGAATACCACCTCTGGGTTCAAGCTATTTTCCAAGACAACTGAAGGCCAGACAAGGAATAATGGATGGAAATTGATCAAGGAGAGATTCAACCTAGAAATAAGGAGACATTTTCTGACAGGGAGAACAATCAACTAATGGAACAGAAGTTGCCTTCAGAAGTTGTGGCAGCTTCATCACTGAAAGCTTTCAAGAAGAGACTTGGCTGCCATTGTTCAGTAATGGTATAGGGTCTCCTGCTTGGAGGGGGGTTGGAGGAGATGATCTTCAACTCTGTTAGTCTGAAATCTTGAGTACTCCACCCTCTATTTTTAAAAGTCATAGGAGAAATGAAATTGTATATCATTGCTAACCATGCAGAAGAAAGTAAACAGTTCTTCCACGCACACACTGCATTATTGATCACTTTCACAAGGTTATAACTGATCACCATGCTTAGCCCTCCCTTTATCTGAACATACTCTGGCATAGGCCAGACTCCAACTTGGGTGCAGTTGCTCCATTTCAGGTAGGCCAAATACCTTGACCTGCACGTTGACCCTCAAGTCTATCTGTTCCTGATCATGATCTAGGAAGGAAGGTGAGAATAGTGAATGGGTTGCTCCTCCTCCTCCTCTTTTGGCTCCTGCCTTCAACAAGATAATGCAAACCATACGTGTTGTGAGGAACCCCCTGCAGACTGTGGAGGACTACTACAGGCCTGGAGATCTCATTATTGGAGGGAATTTGCTCCTGGAAAAATTTGTTCTCTGTGAAATGATGGAATTTGACTGGAAGCCATCAAAAGCAACAATTACAAGAAGGTATGTTTTACCTAAGGGATGTGGTGGCTCAGTGGCTAAGACAATGAACTTGTCAGTTAGAAAGGTCAGCAGTTCGATATTCAAATCTCTAGCACCACATAACAGAATGAGGTCCCATTACTTGTCCCAGCTTCTGCCAAACTAGCAGTTTGAAAGCCTGTAAAAATGCAAGTAGAAAAATAGGGACCACTTTGGTGGGAAGATAACAGCGTTCCGTGCACCTTCAACATTTAGTCATGTTGGTCACATGACTATGGAGATGCATTTGGACAGCACCGGCTCTTTGGCTTTGTAACAGAGATGAGCACTGCCCCCCTAGAGCCCAAAATGACTAGCATGTATGTGTGAGAGGAACCTTTACCTTATGTTTTACCTGGAAGGGAATGGATTAGAACAGGGGTGCCAAATTCATGTCATGATTTGATGTATTGGGAATTTTTACCCCTTTGCTAAACTGGGAGTGGGCAGAGCCAGCATGTGATGCATCTGGCCCATGGACTGTAAGTTTGATACCCCTGGATTAGAAGATGTTCTGCTTTGTCTAGGATTCAGAGTCACTTTTCAAAAAGTTTCTTGTTCTGGTTGCACTTCTAAGGTGCAAAAATGTTGGTGAGTTCCTAGATGAAGAACCATGCTCATAAAATAGACTAGAATATTGCAGTTTAATCATATTAATATTGCAGTTTAATTAAGCAAATAGCATAAAAAAGTGATCAAGGGGCACATGTTAGAAACTCTGGTGGCATAGTGAAGAAGTTGACTTGCTGTCTTTGAAATGATAGAATTTGTTCTATCTCAGAGAGTGGGCATAATAACGGAGATGAGACATCGAATAGTGACCCCAACTCTTTATTAGTGACTTAGGGAAACAGAGCAAAGTGTCTGGCAGCAGCAGCTCCTTTTATAGAGCTGGCTGCTGTCAAAGCGTCCAATGGTTTAAGTTTGCTGCGCTTGGAGCATCCAATCGCGGCAGCCCGTTAACTAGCCAATCCGATTAGTCTGGAACAACCAATCACGACCCGCTGTTAATGGACCAATCAAATATGCAGGATTTTGAGCCTGCTTGGAAAGGGCCAGTCAGGTTCGCAGGCTTACGAGCCTGCTAGTTCGGAACACCCCTCCCCTCTAGGTTCCGTCTCAGGGGTGGGATGATGTATTCACGCAGGTAGGTAGGTCTTCACACCTGTCTACCTGCCTTTGCTCGGATTCTGGTTCTGGTGGACTGTTTAACGGTGACCTGGCTTCTATGCTGGGTATCCTTGGAGGCCTTCAGGGTTTCCCTCGTTCCTGTCGTCTGGGTCCTCTGGACTTGCTGACCCCGCTCGGCTGCTGTTGCCTGGAGAGATGACCATCTGCCACGGCTCCTCTTCAGTAGGTGAGTATGCTGGGCTTGATTGTGTGGACTGTGGGTTTGCATGTCTGGGACCAGATGTTAGTTCGTTTTCAAAATCCTCGGCTTCCCTTTCCCCTCTGGTTCTGAGTTTAGAATTCGTGGAGGGGGTAATTGTCAGCCTGGAATGCAGCTGGTCGATGTGGTGTTTCCACAATCTTCCATCTGTGGTTTCTATTCTGTAGGAACGGGGACCTGTAACTAGTGTTATTTTGGCAGGGACGCACAAAGGGTCACCTGTAAAGTTCTTTGCAAATACGAGGTCTCCTACCTTAAACGTGTGATGTTTGCTGCTGGAACCCAGGGGCTTCCAGGGTGTAGGCAGTGTAGGGTGTAGGCGGTCCAGATGTGATCTAAGTTTTCTACCCATCAGGAGTTCAGCTGGGCTTTTGTTTGTGGTGCTGTTCGATGTAATATGTTGAAGAAGGAGCATCCTGATGACTCTGTCATGGATGTTTCCTTGGCCCATTTTGTGTAGGGTTGTTTTGGTGAACTGGACCATTCGTTCAGCCCTGCCATTGACCACCGGGTGAGCAGGTGAAGTCAAGGCATGGCGTATACCCCGGTCCGCTAGGTATTGTTCAAACGCCAAGGCGGTAAACTGCGGGCCATTGTCGGAAACCAAGACATCTGGAAATCCGTGCGTTGCAAACAGTCTGTTTAGTTTTTTGATGACTGCTTCTGTGGTGGTGGTCTTCATCTTGTTCACCTCGAGCCAGTTTGAGTAGGTGTCTACTGTTACTAGAAAAGTATGTCCTTTTGTAGGTCCCGCAAAATCAATGTGGATGCGGGACCATGGACCCCTGGGCGTTTCCCATTCCATTGGTGGTGCTTTTGGTGGAGCCGAACATGTTTCTTGGCATTTGCTATAGGTGGCAACCCAGGCTTCAATTTGTCTGTCCATACCTGGCCACCAGGTGTAGCTTCTTGCCAGTGCTTTCATTCGTACGATGCCCAGGTGTCCATCGTGCAGCACTTTCAGGACTCTGCGTTGTAGTTTTTCTGGAATGGCTACTTGGTCTCTCCACAACACGCACCCTTTTTGGGAGAAAAGTTCTGTCTGTCTGCTTTTGAAGGGTTTGAACTTGTCGTTGGGTTAGATTTCTGGCCATCCCCTCTCCACCCAGCTGAGGAGTCGCACCAAACAAGGGTCTTTTTTTGTTTCTAATGCGATATCCTGCGCAGTTAGTGGAGGTGAGGGAAGCATCTCAATTTGTAGCATGGATAGCGTAGGAGCTGGGTCATCTAGAAACTCAGGTAATGGTGAACGGCTTAAGGTGTCAGCATGGGGAATGGCTTTCCCCAGTCGATGTCTTAACTGGTAGTCGTAGGCAGCTAAGAACCCTGACCATCGTGTCATTCTCCTTCAAACTTTGAAAAATGCCAGGTGCTACACTTACTCCAAACTGGAGTCTATTGCATTTGAACGCACCCCTGTGCATGACTATCATTTGGGCTTCTGCGGTCTTTGCGTGACTATCATGTGTGTGACTATCATGTGGACTTCTGTGTCTACTGACAGCTGCTGATACGCTTGGGCCAGATCAAGCTTCACGAATACCTTTCCGCACCCGAACAAGTGAAGAAGGTGTTGGACCATGGGTACTGGATAGGCACTCTGTTGAAGCATGTGATTCAGGGTGGCCTTGTAATCCCCACAGATTCTCAGGGATCCATCAGGTTTTATGGGGGTTACAATTGGGGTCTCCCATCGGGTGTGGTTGATGGGTTCTAATACACCCTGTGCTATTAACTTGTCCAATTGCTCATCAATTTTTGGTTTGAGAGCAAAGGGAACTCGGCGTGGCTTTAGACGGATGGGTACGATATCAGGACAGAGATTAAATGAAATGGGGGACCCCTTGTACTTGCCTAATTGCTCGGTGAAGACTTCTTGAAAGTCCCGGATGAGGGCCGCCTCCCAGTCTTTGCTTACAGTCTGGTTGATGCCTGCCAATTCGATTCCTAATGGCGCCAACCACTGTAATCCCAATAAACTGGGTCAGTCTCTGTCAATGACAGTGAGAGGTAGAGTTGCGGTGTGGTCTTTAAACGAGACCTGGATGTGACTGGAACCAGCAACCAGGATTTGATTGCCCTGGTAGTCCTTTAATATAAGTCTCTGGGTGCTGAGATCCTGGCGGTGGATCAGCTGCTTGAGAGTTTTCCAGGAGACCATTGATAGGGAAGACCCGGAGTCTACTTCCATGATGCACGGTCTATCTTCAATGGTGACCTTTATTCAGATTTTTTTCGCATCCACTGATGAGGTGTGGCCGATGGTGACGGTCTGATGTGCCTCTTCTCGTCTGGTAGTGGTAGCACATGTTCGGTTTCTGTTGTAGGGGCTCCACTGGTTTTTTGGGCGGTCCCTGTTTGATGGGTGGTTGCCCGCTGTCTGCCGGAAACTATTTTCATTACTCTTGGGGCTGGAAACTCATTTACTTCTGCAAACCTTTGCAATGTGGCCCTCTTATCACAGGAATGACAGATGGTGTCTAGGAACCTGCAATCTGCTTCTGGGTGGTTTCCCCCACATCCGGTGCATTGAAAATTGGGTTTATGACCTCGCTGGTTTCTCTGGTCGCGCTCTGATCTGAGTCTGTTGACTTCTTCCTCTTCACTATCTGATGAGGACTCAATATCTTCGTGTTGGGCTGTTGTTGTGTGTCTCTCTGAGGAATTTGCGATGTCACTGGCTAGTTGGCAGTTGGACCCATTCGCTCGGCACATTCGTGCTGCTGACTTTCTGGTTGCTTCTGCTGCAGTAGCATCCGCTATGGCATCTGCGAGTGCGATATCTCCTTTTGCCATAATCTTGCTTTGGATGGTGAAGTCTCTTAGACCCAGGACAATCCAATCTCTCATGGCTTCTTCCAGGTTTGCGAAGCCACACAGTCCACCCAAATTCCTTTGGACAGTGACAAAGTCTCTGATGCTTTCACTTTCCCATTGGTCCCTCTGGTAAAACTCATGTCTTCTGATGAGGGTTGGAACTGCTGGGGCGTAATGAGCCCTGAGAATGGGAGCGAAGGTGTCCCAATCCATAGTTTTGACTTCAGCTAGTTTCGCTAGCGCCTTTGTCATTTTGAAAATGGCGGATCTGCAATGCATTAGGAACACCGCGCATTTCTTGCTAGGCGTAGCATCCTTCAAATTGTTGGTTTCCAGAAACATTTGGAACCTGTCCATATATGAGTCCCAATCTTCGTTAGCTGGATCAAATGGAGTGGGTGGTATTGTTCTGCTGGTCATTCTGCCATTTTCTGCGCGTTGTCAGCCACGTGCTCTGTCAATACTTTGTGAGTGCTCAGTCAGCTCTTATCGTCTCCGCATCCCACCTTCGTTGCCAGTGTTCTATCTCAGAGAGTGGGCGTAATAATGGAGACGAGACATCGAATAGTGACTCCAACTCTTTATTAGTGACTTCGGAAACAGAGCAAAGCGTATGGCAGCAGCAGCTCCTTTTATAGAGCTGGCTGCTGTCAAAGTGTCCAATGGTTTAAGTTTGCCGCACTTGGAGTGTCCAATCGCGGCAGCCCATTAACTAGCCAATCCGATCAGTTCAGAATGACCAATTACGACCCGCTGTTAACGGACCAATCAAATATGCAGGATTTCGAGCCTGCTTGGAAAGGGCCAGTCAGGTTCATAGGCTTACGAGCCTGCTAGTTCGGAACAGAATTTGACTGCAAGCCATCAGAGAAAAGCTTTACCAAGAAGATATGTTTCACCTGGAAGGGAATGGATTAAAAGAGTTTCTGCTTTTGTTTGGAATTCAGGGAAGTCCTTTCAGAAAATTTTGTTCTAGTGATACTGCAAGATCTGGTGTAGTTCAGAAAGTTTGGTGATTTCCTAGATAAAGAGGCATGCTCATAAAATAGATTAGAATATTCCAGTTTAATCAGAGATGAAATAAACAGCATAAAGAGTGACCAGGGGGTAAGTATTAGAAACTGTGGTGGGTTAGTGAAGAAGTTATCTTATGACATTAATTTGGACAGAAAGTCATGGTGAAAAACTCAAAGAGAAGGTTAATCCACTCACAATGTGGAGATTTTGTATAAAAAGACAATGGAATCATTTGTGTGTGTGTGTGTGTGTGTGTTTTGTAATGGCCTTTAGCAAAATTAACTTCTGGCCTCCAGTGGAGTATTGTGAACAGCTGTGGTTCCCAGAGTTGAAACAGCCTTCAAAAGGACAATCAAACTGCCAAATCTATTTAAGATATTTCTCATGTGGATGAGACATGGCTGTTTAGGATTGCAAATGCGGTACTACCCTCTTTGCATGATCCATGGTTTCATGGCAGCACCAGCCACATAATCTTTTTAATCCCATTTTCTTGTGCAATGACTCACAACATATGGATTCACCACTTCCAGGACAACACACACAAAAACACACTCAAGGAAAGGTGAATACCACCAGCACAAAAAAGCTTCTATGTAATAATCTCCAATGTTTTCACATTCTAGCATTACATTCAAGAATTACCAGCTGTTCCTGATGGGTTTTGCTAAAAAAATTTATTCAAGCAATCGAAACCATATATAATAAACAGACAGCAAAGGTAATGATGGAGGGGGAACTTACAGATTTTATTAATATAAGAAAAGGCACAAGACAAGGGTGTCCCCTATCTCCTTTGCTATTTGTGTTGACCTTGGAAGTGTTGAATAGAAATATTAGGGATGATAAAAGCATAAAAGGAATGAAAATTAAGAAGGAAGAATTTAAACTACAAGCTTTTGCTGATGATTTAGCTTTTATTCTGGAAGACCCGTTAGAAACAACTCCAAGGTTATTGGAAAAGATAGAGACATATGGTGAGATGGCTGGTTTGAAAATAAATAAAGATAAAACAAAGATTTTGACAAAGAACATGCTATTGAGACAAAGAGAAGAACTGGCAGATCTTTTGAAAATCCAAATTACAAATAAGGTTAAGTATCTGGGGATATATTTGACAGCAATATGTAGCACATTAAAAGAGAATAATTATATTAAACCCAAACAACAGATAGCTACAGATTTGAAGAAGTGGGAAAACTTGCAATTGTCTTTAATAGGGAGAATTTCAACAATCAAGATGAATATTTTACCTAGAATTTTATTTTTGTTCCAAACAATACCAATTAGGCTTGGAAAAGACTATTTTGAAGATTTAAATAAAATCATGTTGAAGTTTATATGGCAAGGTAAAAAAGCAAGAATAAAGCTAAAGCTTTTGCAAGACGCTAGAATTAGAGGAGGTTTTGGTTTGCCTAATTGGGAATTGTATTATCAAGCTGCAAATTTGATGTGGGTCAAAGAATGGATAACATTAAGAAAGCATAGGTTGTTGACATTAGAAGGGCATGATTTGCTGTTGGGCTGGCATGCTTTTTTATGGTATAAGGGAACTAAAACACAGGGTTATTTTAGAAGACATTATATACGGGAATCTTTGTGGTTAAACTGGGAGAAGATAAAAAGACAATGTTATTTGAAAATTCCAGTTTGGTTATCGACTATTGAAGCATTTTCCTATCCTATAATTTATAAGAAGGAACAAACAGTTAGATATGGGGAACTCTTGGATGAAAAGGGTGAACTTAAATCAATCCCAAACTTAGAGGAACAAGGTATAAAGATGAATTGGTTTTCATATGCGCAAATACATTCAAGGTATGATGAAGATTCTAAAACGGAGGGATTCTATGATAAGCAGACTGATTTAGATAAGATCTTGATGGGTACTGAGGAGAAGGTGATTAAAAAATTATATGGTTATTTACTGGGAATGAAATTAGAGGAAGAACAAGTCAAAGAAACTATGATTGTTTGGGGGAAGAATTTTGGATATGGGATTGATCTAGAGAAATGGCAGAAATTGTGGTCTCAAAATTATAAAATGACAATGTCAACAGCATATAAAGAAAACTTGTAAAAGATGTTTTACAGGTGGCACTTTCCCCCGACAAGAATAGCAAGAATGTTTAAGAACAAATCTGAAAAATGCTGGAAATGTCATCAGATACCTGGCTCGTATTACCATATGTGGTGGACTTGTGAGGACGCTAGAAAATATTGGACCATAATTCGCATGTGGTTGATAAAAATGACAAAAAAACACATAGACTTGAAACCAGAGATCTTCTTATTGGGAATTTTACCTGATATATATAGTAAAGATTTGAAGTACCTGATTGTAAATGTATTAACAGCGGCTAGGATTGTATTTGCTAAAAATTGGAAGAATGAGAAAATACCATTACAGGAAGAAATTATTAAAAAAATATTGGAATGTGCTGAGATGAGTAGATTGAGATTTGAAATTAGAGAGCAAGAGGATAAACAATTTTATGAAATTTGGGGTCGTTTTTATCAATGGCTTGATGATAAAATACGATAATAGAATATTTAGAATGCTAGACAGTAAGGAATATCTTTATTTTGCTATTTTGCTATTATTTTGTTATTTGACATTATATTTATAAAGGGTTTTTTAGGATTGATTTGATATGATTATATGATTTGTTATAGAGTAAACTGGTTTAAAGTATTGTTAGCTCATAAAGCATGAATGATTAAAAATATAGTCAAAAACTTCTTTTTTTAGTGATATTAGGATATATAAGTTTGGATTGACAATATGAGTTGTTATGTAACATAATTGTAATTGAGACTACAGAATGAATGCACAAAAATGATGAACCAACTGACACACTGGATGTACATATGAGAGTTGATGTTTTTATGTTTTGTTTGTCTTGTTTGTTTGTAGAAAATTAATAAAATCTTTTTCAAAAAAAAAAAAAAAGAATTACCAGCTGTTCCTGGCCTTGGTCTATGCAGTCACAAAGATCAAACAAGGATTGGATTCTCCTTCCCAACGTCACACTTGGCTTCCATATTTATGACAATAAAGACACCATTATGAAACAGCCTTTCTCTTCTACCTACACGAAGTCAGGTGGTTCCAGATTACAAATGTGACAAGCAGGACATGCTGCTCTCTGTCATTGGAGAGCTCAGCTCCCAACCCCCAAGGCAGATGGCCTCCATCTTCAGCATCTTCAAGGTTCCACAGGTAAGGAGGTTTCATAGGGTACCAGTTTGGATCAGATAGAGGATAAGTACAAACACAAAAGCCAAAGATGAAATCAAAGTAACTCAGGAAAAATCAGGACTACGTGATTTGCAGAACTCATGAAAGAATTGATTTGTTTGTTGGCATGTGTTTCATTACTTGCACAGTTACAAACTTCTAAAATGCTTTCCTGGATGAATTCCCACCTAAGAGATTGTTTGTAAATGTAACTATGCTTCAATCTGGTTTATTTGTGAATCAGGGTGATGGTTTATTCCCTCAACTTCACAAAAGTGAGTGCCAGGCAAACTATGTCAGTGGTGCACTGTGTGAGAATAGAAGAAGATTGCCTTTGTCATATCAGGAAGGAAAGGCTAATGGCTGCTGGAAGAGATTGAACAAGCATTTCTCTGAAATGGTATGGAGTTTCCTGCTTGAGTAAAGATCCCTTCCAGCTAAGTTATTCTGCTAATTCTCTTAAGTGTAAGGTGAAAGGAAATTAAACCTTGAAAAAAGGGGCCAGAATCCCCAATCCTTAAAAATGAAGATGACAAAAGAACAGTGCTAATGCCATCTTTATGGCTAGAAAAAATAGGGAGTTAAAAGAATACAGGGTAACTTGGTTAAGTATTGTCACTTATAACATTGTCATTTAGAAATATATCACTAGGCCCAGATAAATAGAAAAGTGATATTAGCACACAAGGAGGCCATACTTTTAGAATAAAGCTATCTTGTTCATACATAGTAAAGGAAAAGCTCTCAGTTGAATGGTCTTCAGTGTCAGTCTTGGAAGCCATATTTCACTTGGAAGCTTCGAGGCTGCCCCATTTAGTGCCTGGGGATTTGGATAGGGAGATTTCATAGAGAGGTGGAAGATTAGACTCAACAACATTCTTTCTCAGCGAGTCAAGGCCATGTTACCCTGCACCTGGGGAGGGTTGTCTGGAGGAATGTCTCCAGTTGGGACAAAGATTTGATTGGGCCAAGTGATGCACTGATGTGTGCAGAGAATGGGTCTTTGATTTTCTTTTGGGAAGAGAAAACCCAGAATTTTCAGATTCGGGTTTTCCCAGATGTGCCAATATGACAACTCTAATAAAATGGAACTTTGAGGAAATGTTTGTCTTGGAGTTTATTGGGTTGGAGTTGATTAGTTGGAATGCTGACATTCAGTTCTACTATAATGTAACTTTCAATCAATCAGAATGTAGATGGAAGGGACCTTGGAGGTCTTCTAGTCCCTATACCATTGCAGACAAGTGGTTGTCCAGTCTCTTCTTAAAAGCCTCCAGTGATGGAGCATCCACAACTTTTGGAGGCAAGTGTTCCAGAGATTAATTGTTCTCACTGTTAGGAAGATTTGGGGAAAACTGATCAACTACCTCTAAGCATGAATCTCTTGGTCTTTCTATAAGCACATTTGCTTTTTCATCAAAGTTTATTCCTCACCAAATATTATCCTCAATGTTTCTACCTATGTTTGTACATCTCCAAATTCTTTCAGTCATTTTTCAATCTTTATCCCTCTGTCATGACACACAAATTCATCCACCTTGTCATGCCCCTAGTGGAGACTGACTCTAAGGCAGGGCTGCCAACCTTGAGTGATAGTTCGGAGTGAGACACTGTGAGGGAGCGGAGCGACCGAGGGGGGGATGGTGTGGAAGGGGGGTGTCCCCCCTTCCACGGTAGGGAGCTTTGACAATTTTACATTTTAAATGGTGCAATCTGATGCATACTTTAGTCATGATTTGGACATATACATACATACATACATGCAAGCAGCACCAATGTACTTGAACCGGATTTGTAAGATATTAATAATGCAGTTCACTGACCATGGATAATTGAAGTTCCTGACTTGTAACTGCAGTATTCTACCTCAACTGACTTTATTAGCTTAGTGATGTACTATAGACGACTATAGGATGAATTCAATGTGCAACAAAAAGACAAAAAACCCGAAACAACTACAGAGATAATGCAAATACATCAATGGGTATTCTTCTTTCTGTATCAAATACCATACTACATGCCAATATCAAATGCTATAGTCTCAGTCTTTAATTATATACTAACTTGTTGACTGAAATAGGGGTTCATAATTTCAGACATGTATAAACTAAACATTTAATCGAATAATGAGTGCTTCATATAAATATACATATTGTTAACTGTAAAACTCATCTACTGTATTCTGAAGCTTGGCCCTAGCTTATTATTTATTGGGTAAGTTTAGATTCTGAACTTAATGGTCTTACTGCTCTTTGGATGGTAAATTGTGTTAAGATTAGAATATGTTCTAGTTGAGTCAGGGCTATCCCAATTTGGGGCTGAGAAGCCTACTGGCATCAAAAAAAGTCCTTATTGAGTCCTTATCTAAGGGTTTGAAAATATGATAATAATGTAGTACAGTCCTGTCGATCTGGTGCATGGAGACCTAGGATTTAAACTCAAAGGAGAAAGAGGAAAAAGTGATTCCTTCTTCTGAAACAAAGCCATTACGGAGTGGCTTCCATTTAACCACCAAAGATGTTTCTTTATTTTCTCTGGCTGGATTTCTGACCCAGGGGAGAAAGACCATTTAAAAAAGCAAAAAGGACAGAAAGAACAGAAAGAACACCAAGAAAGAATGGGACAACCCCCCCCCCCCTCCCAAAAAAAAAGAGATCCAACACAACTCTGAATAAAATTCTGTGAACATTATATTTTGCATCAGTCTTCTTTTCTTCCACCTTCCTCTCCTTTCCTTGTATCTTACGCAGTGTAAACCCCAGGGTGGTGCTCGTAAAATTACTTTTTTTAAAGAGCCATTATAGCAACTTTATTTGGCTGAAGAATTAAGCAGATGTTTAATTAATTACCATTTGGAGGAGACTGCTTCCAATATTAGAAAAAGGGAAACCCTAACCTTGTTTTTAAAGTATTTTCAAAAATGCCGTCTTGAAAACTCACCTGCTACCAAGGCCCAGAGTAAACCGGAGGGGGAGAGGGGGAAGGTTACTAAACCAAATCCAAGTTATTAAAGGAACCCAACTGCACTGTCAATGCTGGAGTGTCATGCGATCGCTTGGAAATACATAACCTTTCATCCTGGTTGATCCCATTGTCCTAACAGAACATTGTCCTAATGCTTTTAGCATGTGGGTGTATGAGCAAACTTCCACCACCACCACCACCCCTTTACACGCCTTATGCTCTCTTTTAGCTGATCCAAAAGAGTCTTCCCAAACCAGCAAGGCGAGAAGCGCGCCAGGCTGATCTATAAAGGGGCTGGGCAGCTTTGTGCAAAATAGAAAGTTGGAGGACTGACAGGATGTGATCCTCTGGAACAAATGTCTTTCAGAGAGAGAGAGAGACGCCCCAGCTTCTAGTTACATCTCTGGCAGCGGACAATTCTCAGCTTTGCTTACCAGGGTTATTACTGGCCGAGGCTGTTGCCTGCAAAAGAGGCTTTGCCAGCCCCCTCGTGTCCTTCTTTGAAAAGGGCAGCTGGCTTGTCCCGGAGGACATTGCAGAGAGGGAGAGCGCGGGGCAAAGTGGCTGCGAGCGCCCCGGGTGGGAAGAAGCCTCTTGCTCTTCGCTTTCCTGAAGCGAATTTGCTAATCGGCATCATGCACAGTTACGGGACGCCGAGGCAGAACGAGGATTAAGGCGGGAAAAGAGGCACGGTGGGGTGGCTGGGCAGGGCGGGGCGGCGCTGGGAGCTCATCCTTCTCTTAAGGGGAATATTCGGAATATCAGAGAATGTAGAGATATATTTATTTTTGTACATTCCATTTTGGGGGTTTAGCGTGAGATTTCGTTTATCAGAGTGAGACAGTCAAAATTGGTTGAATTGCGTGAGTCTCACTCTGATTGAGTGAGAGTTGGCAGCACTGTCTAAGGAACAGCTGACAGGGAGTGGAAGTGTAGCTTTGGAGGTTGTGGAGGAGGCTGGGGAAGGGAGACGCTGGCTGAGCAGTCAGAGGAGAACTCAGGCCCATCCCCTATCCATTCTAGGGCATGCAGGGAGGAGAGGATAAGGGTGAGATGTGGTTTCTTCAGGAGGATAGGCCTGTGATCCTCTTCATAGGCTGCAGGTGTGACAACTGAATAAGAGTTTGGACCTGTGTACTGGCAAACGCTCCAAACAAAGTGTGTAAATATCTCGAGTTTATAGTTCCTCTCAGAGTTTGGTATCCTTCCCAGTTTGTGTTATCTGTATCCTTCCCAGTGTGTGTTATCTCCAGCCCTTATCTTGCCTGGTTTGTGTTGCTTTTTTTTTCTTCTTCACGTAACTATATGTGTGGGAGGTGTTTTGTCTTCCGTCAAAGATATTTGGACCTTGGAAGCAAAGTGAAAGAATAAAAGGGGCTTCACCTGTTTTCTGTGACTGTGTTTGTTTTGTATCCCACCCTAGGTTATCACACATCTACTCTTAGATTGTATTTTTGTAGGCAGACATTGGGAATAGATTTGGTCATTCAGTTTTGGTCACTACGATGTAAAAAAGATGTTGAGACTCTACAAAGAGTGCAGAGAAGAGCAACCAAGATGATTAGGGGACTGGAGGCTAAAGTATATGAGGAATGGTTGCAGGAGCCGAGTCTCATTTAATGAAAAGAAGGACCATGGGAGACATGATAGCAGCGTTCCAGTATCTCAGGGGCTGCCATAAAGAAGAGGGAGTCAAGCTATTCTCCAAAGCATCTGAGGGCAGGACAAGGAGCAATGGGTGGAAATTCATCAAGGAGAGAAGCAACTTAGAACTAAGGAGAAATTTCCTGACAGTTAGATGAATTAATCAATGGAAGAACTTGTCTCCAGAGGTTGTGAATG
The DNA here is from genome assembly GCA_033807585.1 of Hydrophis major. Lineage (NCBI taxonomy): Eukaryota > Metazoa > Chordata > Lepidosauria > Squamata > Elapidae > Hydrophis > Hydrophis major. The sequence continues at coordinate 3,824,017 of CM066328.1, forward strand.
CTCCAACACTGGAAGTTTTTATAAAGATGTAGGATTACTGTTAAGCCTGGGTTCCCCAACCAGGGTTAAAAATGTGCAGCGTTAGTCAGATAGGCACACAGATAAATGAGTGAGATAAGCTTGTATGTTTGTTAACATACAGTAAAAATAACAGATACGCTTGTGCTATCAAAAATATAGTTTATTCCATTATGAGTTAATAGCATAGTCAAAATAACAGTCCATCAGTCATGTATCATTTAGTCAGTCCATTCAAGGATATTCAGTTAGCAAAGTCCGTGTAGAATATCCTATGTCAGTTCACTTACAAATCAGTCCTTTGTTTATCTCTCCCGTTCGAGTAACGCAGTCTTGAGTCCTTGCAGTAATTAGGGATCATCAAAGCCAGAGAGAGAGCAAGCTGTCGTCTTGCTTCTTTTAAAGTGCTTTCACAACCACTCCCTTAATTACATTCCTATATTTAAAGTTGCAGACACTTTAACTTACAAACTATGATTACATATTTATTATTTTACCTAAACCAGTTAGGGTAAACAATGTTATCCCTAACATTCTCCCCTTTTAGGAAATAATAATAAATATAACTAATAACTTTTTACATCTTTAAATCATATTTGTTACAACTCTCTTTAAACTTAATTACTCCTTGAGCTTTTGTAAATTGGTCTGCAATGTTTTCTTCCGTCATGCAGCATTCCAATTTAATTAGCCCATTCTTTACAGATTCTCTAACATTTAAGTATCTTAAATCAGTATGCTTTGATCTAGTTTTTACAGCAATACTAGTAGCTAATTTTATGGCTGCCTGGTTGTCCTCGTACACAATAATGGAATCTTTAACAGTTATACCCATGTCTAATAATAATTGTTTATACAAAATTAATTCAGTGCATAGTAATGACAGACATGAAAATTCCGCTTCCATCGTGGACAAGCTGATATGCTGTTGTCTGATTGACCTCCACACTGTTAGTGTCTTACCAAATAATATAGCCATCCCAGATGTTGATTTTCTAAGTGTTTATGTCAGTTGCAAAACTTGCATCTGCATAGGCACTAAGACTCAAATCACCCTTTGGTTCTATATACAATGCATGGTTCATTGTTCCTTTAAGATATCTTAAAATTCTCTTTAATGATTGCCAATGACATTGATGTGGATCTGAATTAAAATGTGCCAGCTGATTAACACTATAAGCTATATCAGGCCTAGACCAATTGCTTATATATGATAAGCTGCCAATCAAAGATTGATATATAGACTTATCAAATTTGGGACTTTGATCATCAGTTGGCAAACTTCCTGACTCATTGGAGTCTTTGCCGGTTTACAAAGTTCTATTTTATATGTTTTAATTAATTGGCAAATTTTATCTTCTTGAGATATCTTAAATCCATTTTTTGTTTTGTTAATTGTCAATCCTAGATACTTTTTAATTTCACCTAAATGCTTTAATTTTATCTTTTTGGCTAATAATGATATAATCTCATTAGCTTCATTATTAGTCTTAGTTATCAAAGCAATATCATCTGTAAATAATAACAATAATGACACCGTTCCATTATTTTCTCTTTTAAACACACATGGATCTGCTAAACCAGATTTAAAACCTATATTGTTTAACTCCTTGACAATATATTGATTCCACTCAAAGCCAGATTGTTTCAACCCATAAACACTCTTTTTGAGTTTACAACAATCATTACTATTTACTTTATTGTCTTTTATACCTATTGGTTTTCTTAAATATATAGTGTGTTGCAATGGTGCATGCAAATAAGCAGTTTCTACATCTAAATGGTTAATGACATAGTTTTTCTTAGCTGCCCACACTAATGCTGCTCTTGAAGATATTGCTTTAAGGCTTGGTGCAAAAACTTCATCGTAATCAGATGCAGTTTGATTAAATCCTTGAGCTACTAACCTAGCCTTATGGGTAACAGTCCCATCATTTCCAGTTTTTATAGAATAGAATGCCTTTTATTGTCACTATCCACATGTACAATTTGCATTATACGCATACACAGTGAGATTAGATTAGTGAGATTTACTTTAAATATCCATTTGCACCCAATGGATTTTTCTCCTGGAGGTAATTTAGCATCTTCATATACTTTCATTACCTTTAATGAATTTAGTTCTTTTTCCATTGCCTTTTGCCAATTCTCCTGATCCTTAGCAGGATACATCTTAAGTTCATCTATACTAGTTGGAACTTTAGTTACTTGGCAAACTATACTTGCTTGATACCTATCAGGTGATCTAGTTACACGTGTAGTACGTCTAGGTATTACAGGACTTACAGGTGGACTTTCATTTATTAACTCTTCTTGATTATCTAACTCTTCCTGATCAACTGTTTCCTCTTGTTCTGGTCCTATTTGCTCTTCTTGGACTTCTTCTTTAATTGGACTCTTCTTATAACTAGTCTGTTCTTTCTGCCTTTTGTAGGGTTCAATAATTACTTCATTATTTAAATCTTGCTCTAATCTATTCCATCCTACATTTTCTAGGAATTTAGCACTAGCACTGGTGTAAACTCTAGATGTACCTGGTTCCCAGAATCTATAAGATCTATGATTAGATTTATATCCTACAAAATATAATCTTTTAGCTCTATGCTGTTCTTTTTGTCTAAGTTGTGAAGGGATATGCACCCATGCTGGTGCTCCAAATGTGTGCATGTAACTTAAATCAGGTTTTGTACCATGCCACAATGTGAATAGTAATTCACCTGTTGTTGAATTAACAACATTATTTAATATATGATTACCACACATTATTGCTTCTCCCCATAAATTGTCAGGTAATCCTGAATCAGACATCATAGTACGTGTCATTGACTGTAGTGTTTGGCTTCGTCTCTCTATAAATGCATTATGTTGTGGCCTATATGGTGCAGACTTTTTATGTTGAATACCTAACATTCTAAGTCTATTCTGGAATTTATTATTTGTAAATTCCGTACCATTATCTGTTATAAGAGTTACTAATTTCTTTTTAGTTTTCCTTTCAGCAAATTTTATCCAATTAAAGAGATTTATATACGTTTCAGTTTTGCTCTTCATTAAATAGCAAAACCCATATCTAGAATAGTGGTCCATTATACTTAGTATGTAACGAGCTCCTCCAACACTTGGTTTTTTCGGACCTATTAAACCAGCAAATACTACTTCTAAAGGCTCTTTGGTAGTAAATCCATCAACTCTATTAGCCGGTTTGACCTTGCTCTTGCTTTGATTGCAAATAGAACATTGCAAATACATATTACAAGGTTTCAAACTTATTCCCTTAGATAATTCAACAGTTTTCTTAAGCATTTTAAAATTTAAATGCCCTAGCCATCTATGTAACAAGTGAATACATTCATCATGAGGTTTCTTATTATCATAAACTGTGTTAGCCACCTTTAAACCATTATCATTTAACACATATAATTCTCCTCTTAAAGATGCAGTAATTTTCTTATCTTCTTTCTCAATTATGCAGTTATCTCCCCTAAAGTTAACTTCATATCCTAGTTTAACCAAAATTCTAAATGAAATTAAATTAAACTTAAGTTGTGGTACATATAACATTTTTACATTCTCTTTTATGAAAGAACAATATGCTATACCTTGACCTATAGCTTTCAGTTTCCAGCCATTGGCTAACGATATCTGCTGTGTACTCTGGGACATTTTAATAAAATTTTTGTTATCATTTGTTATACAGTGGGATGCTCCACTGGCAACCACCCATAAATTATTTTTTACAGCTCCGTTAGTATACATGGCTAACTCTAAACTTTTATTTATCTTTTGATGACTTTTAGTATTTTGGCCAGCATTCTGGCGCTTTGCTTTTTTACAAAATCTTGCCAAATGTCCTCTTCCTCCACAATTAAAACACTTTTTAATTGCGTATGCAGTAGGAGATTCATTATCTTCTTTTTGAGGTTGCTCCCTCCTTAACTCATCTCTTTCAAGCCTTCTTCTGGCCTCTTCAATCAATCTGCCAGTTATATCAGTTAAAGTTAGGCTTTCCTTTGGCAAAATTTCAAAGGAAGTGACGTAGTTATCATAACTTTCATTTAGTGATGATAGAATTATGTAGACTTGGTGTAGTTCAGAGAAAATAAGCTCTTTCTCGTACAGTTCTTGAAAAATTCTTTTCATAGTTTTCAAATGACTCAGCATATCACCATTCGTCTGGAGATGCGTACTGAAAAGCTTTTGTGTTAGATTTATGTGAGCTCCAACGTTATCTCGGACATAAAACCTCTTCAGCTTCTGCCAACACCCAACAGCTGTTTGCTCTCCGTGGATATGAACAAGTTGTTGGTCAGACAGTGTTAAACCTATTATGCAAATAGCTTGTTGATTTTTATGCATAAATTGTTCTATCTTTAGTTTATCTTCATCATCCTCTGGATCCCATTCCTCTACGTTTGATGGATTTTCAGTAATGTTCCACAGACCTTCTCTTCATAGAAGTAGACTACATTTCATAGACCATGATACATAGTTTGTTCCATCCAACTTGGATATAAGGGACAAACTTTGTAGATTGACTTGTGCCATGTTTTCTTTATATGGATACAAAACTATAATTAATAAAACACAGCTGTCTGTTTACTGTAATGTATAACAACACAAACTCTCACTTTTACATAAATCTGTTTTATCCTAGTTAAACTGACTTTGCAGCCTCTGGCCCCATAACCAGTGTTAAGCCTGGGTTCCCCAACCAGAGTTAAGGAGACAAGCTAAACAGAATGTGCAGCGTTACTCAGATAGGCACACAGATAAATGAGTGATATAAGTTTGTATGTTTGTTAACATACAGTAAAAATAACAGATATGCTTGTGCTATCAAAAATATAGTTTATTTCATTATGAGTTAATAGCATAGTCAAAATAACAGTCCATTAGTCATGTATCATTTAGTCAGTCCATTCAAGGATATTCAGTTAGCAAAGTCTGTGTAGAATATCCTATGTCAGTTCACTTACAAATCAGTCCTTTGTTTATCTCTCCCGTTTGAGTAATGCAGTCTTGAGTCCATGCAGTAATTAGGGATCATCAAAGCCAGAGAGAGAGCAAGCTGTCATCTTGTTTCTTTTAAAGTGCTTTCACAACCACTCCCTTAATTACATTCCTATATTGCAGACACTTTAACTTACAAACTATGATTACATATTTATTATTTTACCTAAACCAGTTAGGGTAAACAAAGTTATCCCTAACATTTACCATTTGTCTGAAGTGCTATAGGTTTTCCTGCTTAAGCAGGGGGTTGGACTAGAAGACCTCAAGGTCTCTTCCAACTCTGTTATTCTATTCTAGATGTTCTTCAGGTCTTCGACAAGGGCTTCTTATAAATTGGTCATTCTATTTGTGGGGTGCATTGTACTCTCTGAGCTGGGTTATTTTCTTGCAGATCTCTCATTGCCAAACTAGGTGAACATAATCAGTGCTAGGTCATCAGCCCTAGCACTCATGATCTTACCTAGTTTGGCTAAGACATTTTCTGCATGAAATCAACCAAACTCAGGGAGCACCAAGGATCCCTCAAATCAACCCAGATCTACAAATATTCTCCTTTATTGGAGACTCCATTAATTTGCCAAACTTGATTATCTTGATGTTTGATGTATTGGCTTTCAAATACATAAAATCAGTCTGCATGTATCCAATCTATGGACAATTGCTGGAAATAATTTGGGTCCTTAGATAACATACCATCATCTTTATGTAAAAGTACACAGACATTTGCCTTCCCATATAGCAAGTGTCTAAGCATTTCTGCATTTTATCTGTTGTCAGGATTCCAGCAGTTACTCCAATTAAATCATGAGCCTTGAGCCACACTCCCAAAACTAAAAAGGATTTATTAGAAGTTATCATTCTGGTATTAGCCTGGGTGTAGCCAACTCTGAGATATGTAATTCACTGTCACCCTTGATCCTGCTTTCCCCCCCACCCCTCTGGGTGTATCATCCAACGAAACATGTCCATAGCCAAGAGTCATCAATCATGCTCTCCAATTAGATTTTTGCACGGCAGAAGCTTTAGTCATCTAATCAGTCAAAGAAAATTTGAATGGAATATACTTTGATTTCACACTGCTGCCTGCTCTTACAAACCCCTGCTTCTTTCTGTTGACAACTATAAAATGTGTATCCAAAATGTTTTATGAGTTGACATCTGTAAGTTTTTAAAAAAAGAAGAAAAAACTTATAAATGTCTGTTCCTCCCTATTTAATAGTGAACAATTCATGATTTATTCCATTTATTCTCACACATTCACCCTCCCTTTCTTCTATCCGCCCCTCTGTCCATCCATCTTCATGATATTGGGAATGGATAAAAATTATTAACAATACCGAAGATTAGAAAATATCCATTGATATCGATTTAACATCATCTTCTCTACTAATAAACTATGTTTCTCTAGTATGTCAATAGAGAGTAAGACACTGTGGCTTATTTAAAGTTACTATACACTAATAGTCAATTAAATGAAAACATCAGTAGGGAACTCAGCACAATATCAGGAATCTGTGCAAACAATCAAGCTTAAAAACATTAACAATAAAGACAACTCAAGAATGTTTTAAAAACTCTTATGATTAAAATAAATAAAGTGAGAAACAATTATGCTGGAAACTAATATCCACATCTTTAATATCATTTTTTTTTTCTAAACTGATCATGGGATTCATCTGGGAACAATTGGTACTTTAGTAAACTGAAAGCCATGGTAGTAGTTGCTGATTAATACATACATTATCATCAAAAATAACATCAAATATAAAAATGTCCCAAAGTCAGAATCAAGATCTCTGTCCCCATATGAATCAGGGATTTCTGTGCCTCATTATATTCTCTTTACAATTCAGTTCAGGCCTGACTAGGATAATGTAGCATTTTTGGGAAAAGATGCAAGCCAAGAGACCAGCCCCAGAGGCCAAGATGGAGAAGATCTCCACAGCCACCATGGACTTCCCTTTGGTGCTTAGATAGGTGGGGAGGAAGGTAATCCAAACACTACAAAAGACCAGCATGCTAAAAGTAATGAACTTGGCTTCATTAAAGCTGTCAGGCAATTTCCTAGCCAGAAAGGCCATGATAAAACTGATGAGGGCCAGAAAACCCAGATAAGCCAGGACTGTGTAAAACATGGAAGCTGATCCTTCCTGACATTCCAAGATGATCTCTCCTTCCAAGGAGTGGAAGTCCATTTTAGGAAATGGGGGACAGGTGATCAGCCAGATGGCACAAAGAATTGCTTGGATCAGAGGACAGGCTATGACAATGGAATTGGTCAGAGGTTTTCCTAAGAGTTTCTTTGCCCTATTCCCTGGTTTTGTAGCCATAAAGGCCAGAACCACCATGACAGTTTTTGCCAACACAGAGGAAACTGCAAAGGAGAAGAGAATGGCAAAGGCAGTTTGTCGGAAGAGACAAGTGAAATTCTCAGGTCGACCAATGAAGAGAAAGGAGCAGAGGAAGCAGAGCAGGAGGGAGACCAGGAGGATGTAAGTGAGATTTCGGTTGTTGGCCTTGACAATCGGCGTGTCATGATGTTTACAGAAAATTACCAGGACAGCAGTTGTGATCAGAGAAAGGAAAAGAGACAGAGAAACTAAGGCATATCCCAGGGTCTCTTTATAGGCAAGGAAGTGGATCTTCTTGGCAATGCAGTGGTCCTTCTCCTTGTTGGGATATTGGTCTTTAGGACAGGGGTCACAGTGGGCTGCATCTGAAATTAAGATTTAAGAATTTTTGTATAAGGATTTCAGCATAATCTGCCACGACCTTTGTTATTTTCCAAGAATTGACAAGACTGTCCCCTTTTTGCATTGGCCAACCTACAACTGATATTGGTAGTGATGATGGTGCAGTTGATGGTGCATCAAGAAGGGGAAATCATCCTTCATTCAGGATGATTCTGGGGAAAGGTAAGCCAAAAAATTGGATCTGTTCAGTTCCAACAGGCCTAGTCAGTTTTTGTGAGAAAGAAAAGGTCATCTCCAATCACTGCTAAGTTATCACTGCTGTGGCTTTCAGTGTGAGAGAGATTGGAAACTTTCCCTTTTCCACTTTAAACTGGAAGCCTCAGAAGATGGATGGGTCTATCAGTCAGGAATCCTATATTTTATACATGCAGGTTGTTTGTTGGCTTTCCTCTGGCTCTGAAGAGAGGACTAGGCTGACATAGGGATGAAATGTATTTTCAGTCCAGAGTCCCTTCACTCCAAGTGGTTGGATTAAAAAAAATACTACTGGTTCTGTGGGCATGGCTTATTGGGCATGTCTTGTTGGGCATGGCAGGGGAAGGTTACTGCAAAGTCCCATTCCCTCCCGACCCCACTAACCTGCTTTCCAGCTCCGTTCTCCTGTGCAGGGCAACAAAAGAAGACACAGCCAATCAGCTGGGACTCGGGAGGTGGAGAATAGATGTGGGTGGGGCCAGTCAGAGGTAGTATTTGCCAGTTCTCTGAACTACTCAAAATTTCTGCTGCCAGAACTGGTCAGAACCTGCTGAATACCAGCTCTGCTTCCCATCCAGAAGAGATCTAAATGTAGCCCACCTTGAATTCCATTGACTCTTATCCACCCCCATGCAGTAATGAATCAACTTCAAAAAGTTTCAGTACATATCAGGCCTCAAGGTCTCAGGTAGGCTGAAAGCGTGTACCAGGAACAAAGAACATCAATCAGCAATACAACACCATGGGCTACTAACTGGACTGCAGGCGTTGATTGGCTACTTTGTACCTACTAAAACTGACCATATAACACTATGATTTGATGCTACTATGTGTCCATTAATATTTCTACTCATGTAACATAATCATTGGATAGAATTCACCACTTGTGACGTATTACTGTGTGTTTTTAATAAAAATGCTTCCCAAGCTTGTGATCGGGGCAGCTCATCTGAGATAGAACCAGCCTGGTGTCTTTCTTGATGCATTCAACCACCCAGTGAGAAGCGTTCCAAATGCAGAGCAAAGCCGCATCTGGTGACCCCGATGTGATCCATTAAAAGAAACGGGTGCGTCTGTCTTCGACTGCTTATCTCACCTGGCCGGACGAGCCAGTTGCAACTCAGGGATGCTGTTTCGTGTCACGGATCCCTCCCCAGGAATCTTCCCTAAAGAAGACATCCTCCCTTCAGGTGAGCATGGGTGGAAAGTTCTCCAAAGCGCAGATAGCACATTTGCAGAAATTAGGAGAATTAACGAAGAGCTCAATTCTTATTTTTAGGAATCAGGGCAAAACGCTTCCAGTTCCAACTAAAAAGGACCTTATCACCCTTTTGACTTACATCTATACACAATGTCCAGCTTATCCGGAGAAAGGGTCCTTGAAAGTCTCCACATGGCAACATTTGGGTGACTATTTTCATAGTAATCCCAGGCTCCGCCAAAAATTCTGACCACATGGCGGATAGTCATGGAATGCTTAAAAATCCATGGCTCAGCACTGACCAATGCCCCTTCCCCTAAGGAGGGTCCTTCTCCTTATACAGCTGAAACCAAGACAAAGGATGCTCTCCCGTTAAAAGCTTCCTCCCCCACTGCTCCTGAACCCATAAATCCTCCTGACTCAAATCCAGTGGAGAATCAGACACCCATGGGAGTGATCGCACAAGCCATGGCGCAGGGACATAGGGAGGGCTCTCTTACTCTGGAGGAGCTCTCTCTCTGTCCCATTGAATATATAGGGGATGGAGCCGGAAATATGGTGCCTAGACTTGAACCTTTACCCATGAAATTAATTAGAGATTTAAAACAAGCCGTGGCCATGTACGGCATCCAGGCACCATATGTCAGAGGCTTCATTAACACCATCAGCACCTCCTTTTTCATGTTACCCCAAGATTGGAAAGATCTTTTCCATATAATACTGACTGGACTGCAGTATGTTGTTTGGGAGTCAGACTTTCACGCCGAAGCTGAAAAATTTGCCCACGATTGTAGCGCGGCCGTGAGAGCGGATCAAATTTTCAGTATGGGCCGATTTACGGACTTAACAGCTCAGATGGCGCTCCCACCACGTATTCTTGCCCTTATCAGTATCATAGTGGTCAAGGCCCTTGACAAGGTTGATGATTCTACCTCTGGCATCATAGGATCTTTTTCAAAAATTACTCAAGGCTCACATCAGCCTTATGCTGAGTTCGTAGAGGAACTTCAGAAAGCCATTCAGAGACAAATCTCGAATGAAGAAGCCCATAAAGAGCTTCTGTTAAAACTGGCTGTTGAAAATGCTAATGAGGATTGCAAGAGGATTCTGCAGCCTCTATCTGCCCGAGGGGGGGCTTCCCTCTTGGACTATCTAAAGGCTTGCAGAATCATGGGAACTGTCTCCTATAATATGGAGCATCTGGTCATGGCCTTGCAGCAAGCAAATTCTCAAAACAGGGCAGCCAGAAACTGCTTCAATTGTGGGAAGCCAGGCCATTTCAAAGCACAAAGCAGAGCCAGAGACAATACACAAAACAACACCAAGCCTAAGACGATATGCCCAAGGTGCAAGAAAGGGTACCACTGGGCAAACCAGTGTCGCAGCAACATTTCTCAGCCACAGAGAAACTAGAGGAGGGGTGATCAGCCAGCCCCACTCCAAAGGCTGACTCCATATCTTTCCAACTAATTGCCTCCGAAGATATGGAAATTGACATTCCAGGCACTCTTTACTTTCTCCCCACATGCCTGAAAACGTCCCTCCTGCCATGACACCCCTCATAATTTATCCCATCTGAGATTTCATGGCAAGGGGAATCATTGCTTCTCCGTTTCTGAGAGATTCCGATGACTTTTCCTCAGTGGCCATGGCAGTAATTGGAAACACTCCCACAAAATTCAGCAAGGGAGAATTAGTAGCAACCGCTATTCCGGTACCTGTTAAAAAGGCTGATGCATGGGCATTTACTGTCCATCAGACAGTGGAACAAGCCAGGCCTGTGTTACAATTCACAATCCGTAACAAAGTCTTTTCGGGTCTCTTAGATACTGGAGCTGATGTAAGTGTCATCCGAATGGCTGAGTGGCTGGACAATTGGCCTTTGGAAACTACCCCAGACATTTGGGGAGTGGGAGGAGTTCAGCACACCCACCGTAGCAAACACTGGCTACCGGTGAGTTCCTCTGATATTTCTTGCACTGCCTACCTCCAACCCTTGGTCCTTCCACTACATACTAACCTGTGGGGCCGTGATTTTATGTCTCAACTTAACGCAAAACTCATTATTGATTAATGGAATCTTTTGCTAGAACTCCACTGCGGCTACAATTAAAAACCACAGAACCTGTTTGGGTAGATCAATGGCCCCTCACTATAGACAAACTAGAGGCCCTGCAATCACTTGTTCAGGATCAAATTGTCAAGGGCATGTTGAACCATCTGTCAGCCCATATAACACCCCCATTTTTGTCATAAAGAAAAAGTCAGGAAAATGGAGGCTATTGCAGGAACTACGAGCCGTGAACACTATAATAAAACCAATGGGGGCATTACAATGTGGTCTTCCAAATCCCAACATCATCCCTGAAAAATTTGATCTAATGGTCATTGATTTAAAAGACTGCTTCTTTTCTATCCCCTTGCATGAACAAGATCATGCCTTATTCGGTTTTACACTACCTTGCTTAAACAACTCCTCTCCCTCCTCCTGCTTTCAGTGGAAAGTCCTACCTCAAGGTATGCTCAATAGCCCCACCATGTGTCAACACTATGTCAATAATGTCTTGCTACCCTATCGTTCTGCTTTTCCACACTTTCTGGTGTATCATTACATGGATGATATCCTTGTTGCCGCTCCTGGGCCAGCGGGTACGGTGTTCACTTCATTTTCCTTCCTGAAAGCCATTCTTGCAAAAGGAGGCTTGCATATAGCACCTGAAAAGGTGCAAGTACTAACTCCATACGCATATCTGGTCTATAAAATGCTTTCAACTACTGTATATCCTTCACTTCCCTCTCTGTCTCTACCTTCTCAACCCACCCTGGTTCAACTTCAGCAATATCTGGGTACCATTAACTGGGCTCGACCTTTCCTGTCTTTAACCACTGATATTCTTTCTCCATTGTTTGAAGCCCTTACCTGGGGAAAAAAGCCTGCTGACATAATATCCTTGCAGCAACCTCAGCTTTAAGCAATAACTCAAATAGAAGAGAATATCCGAAAAATATGGGTAGACAGAGCTGCTGCCAATACTCCTTTAAATATGGTCATTTTAGCCACCCCGAGGCTTATGACCATGGCAGTAACTCAAAAGGACCAAAAACTCCACATCATAGAGTGGATCCATCTTTCCCATATGCCATGATGCTCCATCACTTCCAAATCAGCTCAATTGGCTCAATTGATCACAAAAGGCAGGAGTCGTGCAAAATTCCTTATGGGAATAGATGTCTCCACATTTTTCATCCCTTTTTCGCAACAAATATGGGAATCTCTATTCCAAAACTCCCAGGAAATTCAGTTTGCCTTAACTGACTGGCCTGGACTAGTTTCCTGCCACCTGCCCGCTGATCCACGCTTTCAAATCATTCGGACAATACCCATCTCTTTCTCCTCTCCCATCAGCAAAAGGCCTTTGGTCAATGCCTTGACTATATTTGCTGATGGCAGTAGGGAATGAGGGGCATGCGCTTGGCAAAGGAATGGGGTGTGGCACACTAAAACCACCCCTGTGCAAACATCACCACAAAGGGCTGAGCTTGCTGCAACCATATTAGTCCTCCAGAATTTTAACGAACCCCTCAACTTAATCTTAGACAGCCTATATGTTACCCAAATAGTCTCTACTATTCACGATTCTTACCTCTCTCCCGCTATTGATAAAAACCTTCTTTCTCTTTTTGTTACATTGCAGCACTTTGTTGCACAGCGTCAGCACCCCCTCTTTGTAGCACATATCCGCAGCCACCAACCCTTTCCAGGAATTCTCCAGGAAGGCAATGATGTGGCTGATCAAGCAGCTGCAGGTATCATGACCTCACATACCTTAACTCCTTGGGAGAACCATTCATACTTCCATCAAAACACTAAAGCCTCAGCTATTAGACAGCAGTGCCCCACCTGCAGTCAACAAGCCCATTCCATTCCTTTAGGGGTAAATCCCTGTGGGTTGAAAGCCTGTGAAATATGGCAGATGGACGTTACTCAGTTTCCTCCGTTTGCCCCCTGGAAGTATCTGCATTTCACAACTGATACTTATTCAGGGTTTATAATGGCAACCCTGCAAAGAGGAGAGGCCTCCAAACATGTCATCAACCACTGCATTTGGACCTTTGCATCGTTGGGACGCCCAAATGAAATAAAAACAGATAATGGTCCTGCATACACTAGCACAGCCATGTCAGAATTTTGTGCTAAGTGGCAAATTACCCACAAATTTGGAATCCCTTCTAACAGTCAAGGACAAGCCCTGGTAGAGAGAGCCAACCTAACACTAAAAACAGCATTAGAACGACATTTGATCAAAGGGAAAAAAGCCCTTGGCCTCCCGGCAATGCAAGACACCCTTAATCTCTGTCTTTATACACTCAACTTCCTAAATCTCTCCGGCACCTCTGCTACAATGGCAGTGGAGTGACATTTTTCCTCCCCCCTTCCCCTGATTCTCCCAAACCACAGGTATACTACCGCCAACTGCCAGATCCTACTTGGAAGGGTCGTGCTGCTCTGCTCACCTGGGGTCATGGCTACGCAGCTATCCAGCTTCCAGATCATGTCCTGTGGGTTCCTGGATGACACGTCAGACCATATCACCTCAAGATAGAAAAATCACCACCCACAGACATCAACGTCCCGTTGCCTTGCCAACCCTCTTCCTCCTTCTTGCCGCACATGCCTCCAAGGTCTCCATTCTGTCTCGAGAGACGTAGTTCATGCCAGGTACTCCCCTCCTGCTGACCTGCACTGCATCTGGAGACATTTTCCCCCCCTACCTCAGATGGTCGACACTCCCTCAGCCATGGCTCCATATCTCCAGCAATGCTTTTCAGGATCAACACCTTTGAACACCCTCCTTGGATTACACTTCTCATACTTCGTCGTACTGCCACCACCTATTATTGCTCTGGTCAACGCCTCTATGATTACATATGCAACATTTATGAATCCTGGACAGTCCTCAGACCCTGTTCACCTCATCATCATCACAGACAATTCGCAAATCAACCTGATGTTCAGGCCACCCCCTTTCTACATCAGGTTAAGAGATTGCGGAACCCCACCAGCGCGTCAGATGGCTGCGCCCTCTGCCTGACCAAAACCATGCAAGCAGGCTCCATTCAACTAACTCTCATCTACCATACCCAACAACTGCAGAAGTGCCTTCCTACCAGAAAAACTTGCCAAAACAACGGGACCATGTACCATCTATGTAAGAAGAACTCAAAAACCATTTGCTACGATCCCAAGACGGCTGTACGTCTCAACGTTACTTTATAGGCGGGACTTCCAAGAACCTCTGGCAGATCTGATCCTGAGGGGGAGGGAAAACTTTATTACCTAAACCACACCACCGTGCTCAAGGATGGTACTAACCCAATTGTTTTAATCTTTGATGTTTGTGTTGCTTGTCCTAAACCAGGGGGACATTCATGCGGTCGGCTGACTGGAAAACAACGTATGCCCACAATCATAAATATTTGTGTCATACGCCCATTAACTGGGCCATAGGGAACCCCAATCAATGGATCCCTTGTGGAGGCTCCATCGAGTGCTCGGGTTGGTCTTGTGTCTGTGATTATACCAGGGGAGGGGACTCAGGCTGCAATCCCCTGTCACATTTCAAACGAATATCAGGGTCTACCACAGACAATAAGGTAGAAATCACCATCTCCAGGCAACACCCTGTCTTGGATACTTATGGCATAGGGATTGATGGCACAGAATCAGATCCAAACACTTACATTACCATAAAAACTGAAGTAATATATGAAGGTCAGGAAACATCCTTAGGCTGGTCGGTATATAATAATTTAAGGAAATTAGAAAAAGCCCCTGATACCAGTGTTATTGCAATAAATTTGTTCATGGATATGGCAGAAAAAATTGCAAAACAACTTGCAATAACCAATTGTTTTGTCTGTGGAGGAACCACCACAGGAGAACAATGGCCGTGGCAAGCCTTAGAAGCCTCGCCATCACTGTTTAATAACATGTCTTCTGCAGGAAACATAACAGCTAGAACAGCTTCCGATCCACTTATCTGGACAAGTACCACCAACTTAATTGGTAGAAACTGCTTTTCCCGAAATGGGTCTACTCCAGTAGGACACCTCCTTTGCTTAGGTACATGGAATAACTCCTACCAGTCTTGGACTGCACCTGACAATGCTACCACCACACCTGCCAAATTCAACACCTCCCTCCTTCCTTATCTCAATGACAACATCTTCCCAAATTTGGACAGCCCCAAATAATATGTATTGGATTTGTGGTAACCTAGCCTATCCATCCCTTCCTGCAGATTGGCAAGGATCATGTGTATTGGGGTGGATAAGACCTTCCTTTTTCCTCCTACCGATCTCCATTAAGCAAGAACTAGGCATCCCTGTGTATGATACATTATCCCGCAAGAAAAGAGACACCGACAATGCCTTTGCAGGTTTCCCCGACTGCTACAGACAAATTACGCACAGCTGTCTACCAAAATCGCTTAGCTTTAGATTATATACTCGCCAAAGAAGGAGGGGTATGTGGTAGGTTCAATCTCACGAATTGTTGTCTTCAAATTGATAAGGTTGGCAAAGTAGTAGCACAATTAACAACTGAGATGCGACAATTAACCTATAATCCTAATCAAGTATGGCAAGGTATTGATTTTAAGAATATTTTTAGTTCCTGGTTCCCAAAACTACCAGTATTACAAGCCATAGTAGCTCTCATAGGTATGATTGCTGCAGGATGTGCTATTCTTCCATGTGTGTTACCAATTTTTGTTTGCACTATCTCCAATAGTCTGTCTTTATTAGCTGAAAAGCGCGCCATTGCACAGGTTAATGCCCTCTGGGAAAAAGAACCTCTGTACAAAGTCATACCCTCAGAAGACCCTGATGCATATGCTCGCACAAGTTTTTGCATAGGCAGTGACGAAGATCCAGAAGAATTTCCTCCATATAAAACTAAAACAGAGGAGATGCAGTAATGAATCAACTTCAAAAAGTTTCAGTACATGCCAGGCCTCAAGGCCTCAGGTAGGCTGAAAGCGTGTACCAGGAACAAAGAACATCAATCAGCAATACAACACCATGGGCTATTAACTGGACTGCAGGCCTTTGATTGGCTACTTTGTACCTACTAAAACTGACCATATAACACTGTGATTTGATGCTACTATGTGTCCATTAATATTTCTACTCATGTAACATAATGATTGGATAGAATTCACCGCTTGTGATGTATTACTGTGTGTTTTTAATAAAAGAGCTTCCCGAGCTCGTGATTGGGGCAGCTCACCCGAGATAGAACCAGCCTGGTGTCTTTCTTGATGTATTCGACCACCCAGTGAGAAGCCTTCCAAATGCGGAGCAAAGCCGCACCCCCAATTCACTTTGACCGTTTGTAGTTCAGATTCTTGAATGGATTTTAAGATTGCAATAAATCTTTATATTCATTAGAACTGCTTGAATTTCCTGATTTCTTCATATTTGACATGTTCAGAGTCTCTGCTTTATACTCCAGATCTTCCCATTCGGCCATTATTTTTTCAGGGAAAAGTTATTATTTATAAAGGGTTATTATTAATTATTAAACATTATATGACTCTGCTCTCACTTATAAGGTGACTCTTGGCCACTAGAAATCATAGATGGATGGATCTCCTCATTCTCTAACAGGTGTATCAGTTCTGTTGGAGATAGAAGATGCTGACAGAAGAAGGACCCCTAAAGATTTTGTGATAAAGCTTGGCTCCCATAAGCCACTCTTTCAGAGAATTGGCAGAGGGTTTTCCTGTTGGGATGTGACAATTGG
The DNA here is from genome assembly GCA_033807585.1 of Hydrophis major. Lineage (NCBI taxonomy): Eukaryota > Metazoa > Chordata > Lepidosauria > Squamata > Elapidae > Hydrophis > Hydrophis major. Next base: position 3,841,004 of record CM066328.1, read on the forward strand.
TAAGGCTAATAGGGCATCCATCCACTGTACCCTAAAACTATCCTGCATAAAATTATTGAGGAGCCAAAAAAATGTCCTGTTGGGGCAGGAAAGTTCAGATCCATAAATTGAAAGTTTCTGCTGAAAAGTATGAATGCTCGGATGTAGTATAAACAAATATGACAAATTAGCATCTTTATCTACTCAATGACTCCCTAGATCTTGGAAGATCTGCATTTGAAAAGTGCTCCACCTGTCTGATTTGAGATAGTTCCTTCTGGACAAGGGGCACATTGATAGCAGCAAATTGGCTCGCCCTCTGGAACTCTTCTCCTCTCTCCTGCCTGACACCTCTTCTTGCCACACCTGGCAAAGGGCACCTTCTAAAAGAAAAAGAGAGAAATGTTTGAGGTGTCCTGTGCAATAACACAATTCATTTATTCATTTCCACATTCTTATTTTCCTGCTGAGACTGTCTTCATAACAAATTTTTCACCAAGATCTAATAGAAAAAGAAGGGAAAGGAAAAGCTCCTGGGGGAATCAGTGGTACTAAGTGAATCTCCAATGGAGGCTAAAGTTTGGATCTTGAACTTCAGAGTTTCTACATTGAGCTGCTGCTTCTCTCAAAGAAAGAATGATGACATCCCAACTGAACAAGAACGGTCCATGGAAACTACAGCCTGATCTAACAGCATGCTGGTTTCAAGCAGAATTCCCACCCATTGTTGGATTTTCACAGATTTGTCATATAATTTGTTAACCTCCAATGTTTTCACCTTAGACGGATGTTCAGCATTCCTAAGAGAGAGATGAATTCTTTTACTGAGTTTACAACCTTTCCTTCCCGCTCACCTTTGGAGCCCAGGTGATCGCATCAGAGTTAATGCTGAAATCCTGGCCCGGGGCAGCCCTGGGATCATTTTGACCAACTTTCACAGGCACTAAAGACTTATTGGGGTGGACAACCCAGTTAACAATATCAAAACGAGAAGTTCGCAGTCCATTGTGTGAGAAGGAAACTTCATCTCCAGCACTGTTGTTGAAGTGGACAGTCCTCAAATTGGTAAGTATCTGAAAGAAAAGAGGACTTCAGAAATTGGAACAATTTGCAGAAAGACAGATATGAGATATCATGGCTTCTGTCCATAGTGATGGACATCATCTTAGGAAAAAGGTGTATATCTAAAAAGCTACCGTTTGTCCCTTGTTTGAGATGTGAGCAATCAGGAATAACATCAAATATTTGACTCAGTTCTCAACATTACAAAAGATTGCCTTTGTCACAGGGTATTTGTATTTTGGTTTTCAGAACTCCAGTTTTAATTTGATGACAGGGATGATTTGCCTCCAGAAGTTGTGGCTGCTCCATCAAGAAATTGGACAATCTTTGTCTGAAATGGTATAGGTCTTGCTGCTTGAGTAAAAGCTTGTATTAGAAGACCTCCAAGTTCCTGTCCAATTCTGATATTCTGTTAAGCAACTTAACACTACAAGAAATAGCAAACTAAACATATGGGATGGAATCACACATGATGCTAATTCATAGAAACGTAAAAGGGGATGAAAATGAATTGAGCTGGGTATCCTTTTACACGTTGGATTCAGGCTACCTGCTCAGGAAACTGAGCAGGTTCTGCAGATATGCTCATTATGACTTCAAGAGTCCTCCTGAAGCATATTGCACAAATGCACCCAGATTATCATTTTGTTCCAAGATGACACCCTCCTTCTTTGTCACCTACTGATACTCAGGGACAATTAGTTGAAGACGTTTCAGGACCATATATGAAGATCTTTCTTCCATGGATATTATATACAACTGGTTTAGGTTACTTTTCTTTTGCCCCATCTTTCAACAAAACATTATATTTTGTTCATATTATTGATTTTGAAGCAATTGTTGTTTTAATCTTTTGAGAGATGCCATGATATGATATCCCTTGATATGATATGAAGAAATGCATATGAAGAGGTTCCTCTCTATCAATGTGTGGACTGGATAAAATACCATAGAGGTTACCTGCCATGGCTCCACATTTGAGACCCTCTTTCCACGCTTCAGCCTCTCTGGTTGCACTCCTGATCCATAAATGGCATGCAATGCATGTGCCACAGCAGAAATGGCATTGTAGATATTGTAACTTTCACCATCCATGGTCATTTCAAAAATAAAATCTGGAAGATCCTGTAAATTCTCCTTTCCTGTACAGTGTGGTGCCCAATTTGAAGGGATCTTGCCTGGTTTGGGAATATTGCAGTCAAAGAGTATTTCCCACCAATTCAGGAGAAAGACGTTCCCTTCTTTAATCAATTGTTCTAAAGATAGGAGGAAGTGGCTGAATTCTGAGACATCACCAGCGCTGTTCCTAAACTGCAAAGCCCCATGCAAAGTCTTTACACCTTCAAAAATGTCTCCTTCCAGAGTAAATTTCCAATGAGATGTTAGGATCCAAACATTCTCTACCTTTGTAGATTTTGCACAATCATTCAGAACTGTCCAAAATTTTGCTATATCAGAGGAGTCTCCAAACTGAATAATAACTTCAGCTTTCAACAAAATGTGATTCATTAATTTATTAAATATAACATTAAATTCATCAGAAATTCTTTCATTGAAGGCCAGGCAAATTTCCTTCTCCTTCAGCATTGGCATCAGAGTTGAGATGAAATATCCTCCAGTGTCATCATCAGAGGCCACCAGCCCAACCCAGTTCCACTGGAAATACAGGAGCAGCTGGACTAAACCCACACACTCTGGAAAGTCACTGGGATTAATCCGGAAGAAGGAAGGATAAACTGGTCTGTATTCCTGAGGAATCTCAAAGCCAACACCGAGCTGGAGAAAGGGAGATTCCTCTTTCATATACAAAGTAAAGTTTCATGTGGCATTTAGTGGGCAACATCACATGCAGTTTTTTACCTCCCAGTCAAGCAGACTCACATTGATTACAGTAAGCTTATTCTCCTCTTCCTAGGGAAGAGCTGCTAGTGAGATGTGGCTAAACTTTTACGAAAGTTAGAAATTATTTCTTCTCAGCAAATACAGCATTTCAGAATTATTTCATTATTTGTTTCCTTGTGGTTTATATAAAAACATATATTAAAACATAAGATAAAAAAATGAATTGAACTATAGAATATCCCCTTGAACAACTTCATTTTCATGCTTGACTTCTGAGTTTGTTTCTGTTATTCATCTACTCTTTACTGTAACCAATGGAGCCCCCTTACCTGTGGAACCTTGTAGATGTTGAAGATGGAGGCCATCTGCCTTGAGGATTGGGGGTTATCACCTCCAATGATAGAGAGCAGAGGGTCCTGCCTGTCACATTTATAACCTGGAACCATTTGGTTTCTTGTGGAAAGAAAGGAGAGGCTGATTAAGGAAATTCTCCTCTCCATCTGAAAATTGTCACAAATATGGAAGCCAAGTGTGATGTTGGGGAGGAGAACCAAATCTTTGTTGATCTCTGTGATAGCAAATTCTATGGCAAAGAACTGCTGATATTTCGTGCTTATGGGTCTATAGTAAAGAAAACATTGGGAACATAACAGAGAAATATGGGTATATATGTGGTTTAAATTTAGCTATTTTTGATGTTGTTTGGAATAGCAAGTCCCTGGTTTCATTGAGCTTTTTTCATAGATGCTCTTTCATTAAAATTATATGCCTTAGTGACAAAGGAGAAAGGCAATTGGTTAATTGCTCCCAACATTAGGAAATTTCTCCTTAGTTCTAAATTGCTTCTCTCCTTGTTAGTTTCCAACCATTGTTTCTCATCTTGCCGCTTTGGAAAATAATTCAATCCCCTTGTCTTTGTAGGAGCCCCTCAAATATTAGAACAATGTTATCATGTCCCCCTTACTCCCTGTTTTGATTAGACTAGACATAACCCAATTCCTGTAACTGTCCTTTCTACATTTTTGCTTACAGGCCCCTTATATTCTTTGTGGCTCTTGTCTGCACTCTTTCCAGAGTCTCCAAATCTTTTTTTGTATTGCGATGACCAGAACTAGTCACCACAATACAAAACTGGACATATTACACCACCAGACAATGAAAAATTATTAAGATATCTACTATGTTTTCTGTCCAAATTAACATTATGTTAAGTTTCTTCGGCCAACAGAATTTCACATTTTTTGTTCCTTCCTCACTTTTTATGTCATATATCATCTTCTTGGTATAGAGTTATAGAATGACTGAGTATTCTAGCCTATTTTATGCTCAAAGACAAGAACTGCACTAGGACATTCGAATAGTAGGAAAAGAGTTTTTGAAAGTAATCCCTGAATCCTGAACACAGTAATGCATCTTTCCCTGTCAGGTGAAACTTACAAAATATTCGAATTAATATAGTATGGATCCTCCTGAAAATCAAACATACTGGAAGACATAAGAGTTCCCAAGGGTAAATTCCCACCAATAATGAGATCACCAGGTTTGTAATAGTTCTGTTTTACATAAGGCTCCAACAAATTCCTCAACACACATACAGTTTGCCTCCTCTTAGCAGTAGTTGGAGGTAAGAGGCAGAAGAGCAGAAGCAGGAGAGGCAGCCCAGTCATTCTTGTCCTTCCTAAATGAGAAATCAAGATCTGTGCCGAAGTGGAATTGCAGACAGGAGCTAAGAGAAAAATGAGAACAGCCGAGTCTCAACAAAGCCAAGAATGATTCATTTCAAGACAAGGCTAGGTAATTTGACAGATCCTGCCTCTAGTGGAAGAACTTGGAACATATTTTCAAAGCAGGAATAATTTGGGGGACAGAAATCCAGAGGGATACATTTAGAATTACTCTTCTGATAATTGCAAAGGAAATGAATTCTCCTATCCACTTAGCAATAGACTTTTTTTTACACACAGAATGAGAAAAACAAGTTTGTGTCTCTTGTTGGCTTAAAGATAGGCTTAAAGTCCTTGAAGTAAAGCACCAGCTCTTGTTATTCTCAAAGTTACCAATCAGACAAAAAAAACAAAAAACAACACAAGAAACCATGTACCCAAGCCTCTAGGTGGCAGTGTTATTGATTATCCTCTACTTTCACTTCACTCTCTGTATACAAAGCAAAGGAAAAAAAGTTAAAAAGTACTTTTAAAATAATAAAGTCAATTAAAAGCAAAAAATAAAGCACTAAAAAGAAAAAAGGAGAAAATCTTTCACCAAAAAAAAAGAAAAGAAAATTAAGTAAATATAAAAGGAAAAAAACAGTCTGGTTTATAATTGAAAGGTGACTATAGAAAGTCCAGCAAAAAAAGAATTTTAAAAAACCCACTAAGTTTGACTTCAGGCTTAATCTTGCTGCTTAACCCCTTCTGTCTTCAGTTTTAACTTTTTCTTTTACCCCCTTAGGGTGTTCTCTTAGTGTGTCACCAAACCGACACACTTTCTCTCCAGCTTTCTTCCGTTCTGGAGCTATCCCAACTTCAGCAGCTTCTTGGGCTGCCTCTCTACTGCCGGAAAAGAGAGTTTCTCTTGGATCAACCAAGGACTTCACAATGTCCCTGGGATCAGCTGGATGTGCCCTCCTCTCTCACCATCTCTACGGGATGGTTGAGGTCCAAATGGACCATCCAGCTGCAAAGATATTGATAGTGATCCTGGAGCTACAAAATCATGCAATATACCATCGCAACACCAGCCTCTCCCTCCTTCCAGTTATTTTTTCAATCTATATCCCTCTGTCATGATGCACAAATTCATCCACCTACTCTTAGACTGTATTTTTGTAGGCAGACACTGGGAATAGATTTGGTCATTCAGTTTTGGTCGCCACCTATGTAAAAATGATGTTGAGACTCTAGAAAGTGTGCAGAAGAGCAACCAGGATGCTTAAAGGACTGGAGTCTAAAGCATATGAGGAATGGTTGCAGTAGCCAGGTATGTCTAGTTTAATGAAAAGAAGGACTAGGGGAGACATGATAGCAGTGTTCCAGTATCTCCGGGGCTTTCCCAAAGAAGAGTCAAGCTATTCTCCAAGGCACCTGAAGGCAAGACAACAAGCAATGGGTAATCAAGGAGAGAAGCAACTTAGAACTAAGTTCCTTTCAATTCTGTTATTCTATTCTAGATGTTCTTCAGCTCTTCAACAAGGGCTTCTTATAAATTGGCCATTCCAGGGGACAAGGCGGAGCTTCGTTTCGGCGATACAGCTGTGATCTCAAGGACATCTTAATGTGATAAGATAGAGGGAGGGCACAGCAAAATATTATTACAGGTGTTTTCCTGGACTCTTATCAATATTTCAACACTTGAGGCTTGGCTTTGAAGCTGCTGGAGAAGAGAGTCATAATAAGAGCCTTGGATATGTACCCAGCCACATACATTGGACAGACCAATAGAAGAATAAGCACCCGCCTGGATGAACACAAAAATGCAGTTGAACTTCCGGTTTGCGTGGCTTCGGGGCAGCAGGAATTCGCGACAGCTCGCGATTCCTGCTGTGCTAGCCGTCGAGGTACCCCCGATCCAGATGGGTCAGGGGGATATGGCTGCCCTGTAGGGACAGCTGAAGAGAGAGGGGAGTCGGATAGGGAGGTGGGGGTATCGCAGACCCCCCCCCTTCTCCGGGAAAACCCCTTTTTCCCAAGGCGGTGGAGCGGCGGTCAGCAATGGCCGCCACGAAGAAGCCAGCAACCGGGTAAGAACTGTGCTGGAGGAAGTGTGAAGAGTGAAAGTTCTGTCTGAGCCGGGTCAAGTAACACCTTTTAAATTGCCTGGAATTGAGCTGCTTGAATTGCTGGAGGATACATTGTATCCCTAAGAAGAGCGAAAAGCGGCGGAGAAGCTGTTAAAGGGAACTTTTTTTTTTACTCTCCCACCCCACGGAAATAGCGGAAATATTTGGATATATTAGACATTGAAAGTGGATTGCTTTGAAAGTTGAAGCTAAGAGACAAAGGGATTTTTGGACATTGAAAAATTTAAGAAATTGGAAAATCTTTGCTGGAGGTATGGATTTTTGATTATTTAAAATTGTCATTGCAAGTGGGAAGGGAGAAAAAAAATTGGAGCAGAAGCTGAAAAAGGAGGAGATTGTCTAGAACGTCTTTGTGGATCCCAAAGGAAGATATATGGTAATTGGACCTCTTTGATTAAAAATTAATCCAGAAAGAGAAGAAGGAAGAAAAGTATTAATTTTTGGAATTTTTTTTTTTTCTTTTAAATGCTTTTGATTGTCTTTGATTAAAAATACTTGTGGTTGTTTTGGAAAAAGTTTCCCTTTTTATAATGGCATCGTTTGTGGATGAACTAGAGATTGAATATCAAAAATATAAAAAAGAAGATACTTTGGGCGCTTTGTTTCAATTCTTAGAAATGGCGTTATGTTCTGTTGAAAAGTTGATTATGCAGCAGAAGGACTGGGACAAGGAAGAAGAGGAAGAAGAAGCCATCTTTGATGAACAATGGGTTCCTTCCGGAGAGGAGGAGAAAAAGGATAAGAAAAAGGGGATTTTAAGAATTATAAAAACAACCAAAAGAGAGAAAAATGAGCGAAAAGATGGAGGCAAGATTAGAAAGCAAAGGAAAAGGAGTAAGAAAAGCGAAGGGAAAAAGCAAAGGGGTAGAAAGGGCAAGGAGAAGAATAAGCAAGAGAGAAAGGGGGGAGGAGAAGCCTTAATGGGGGGAAGCAAGACCTAAGGAAAAAAAGTTTATTTAGAGACAATGGGTGAATTTAATTTAGATTAAAAGAGGGATTCTGGAGGGTATATAAGAGTGTGTTTTTATATGTATATTTAGAATATAAAATTTATTATGTAATTTTAGAATCTTTTAAACAGAATCCCAAGAAAGATTGCTATATGTAGTATTTCTAAGTTAGGGTAATGAGTTATAGATGTTACTCCAATTGGTGTACAGGAGAAGTATAGTAAAAGGAAAAAAAGATGAATGGATTATTGGAAATAGAACAGACAAAGAATGTTGTTGAAAATGGTAATAAGATATGGAAGGATATATATGCTTTTTTTTTTTTTGGATTTTGTATATTGATAAAAGGCAATAAAATTTTAATTAATAAATAATTTGGATGGAAAGGAGAAGTAGGGACAAGATATGAAGTTAATATTATATGAAATATTGATATTATAATCTGGAAATGTTATGCCTTATTGGTCTTTTATTATTATTTTTTCTTAGAAAAGAATTTATAAGCTGCTATGCCTTGATTCTTTGTGCATTGTTTTTATAAAACTGATAAAAATGGTTTTTTTATATATATATATAAAAAAGAAAATGATAATAAGATATGGAAGGAGATATGGGTTGAATATGATGTTTGAATTTGTGTCTGTGTAAAGAGTTTTAACCCGGGAACAGACAACCTTCAGAAAAGATCTTTTAGTTTTGTTTATGTTTTGTGTTTGTATGTTTGTGTATTGTGTTTATGGTAAAACTAACAAAATTTGTTTTTTATAAAAAAAAGGAAAAAAGAATCAATAAAACCTTGGAGGAATGTTAGATGAGAATAATTTAAACAAGCCAGAAAGAAAAGAATATGATGACTATAAAATGGATAAATATGGAAGAGAAATGAAATTGAATAGGAGTAAAGAGAAATAATGAGAAATTTGCTGAAAGATATTTGTGTGTCCATATGGAGATGGGATAATTTGGAATTATGCTGTATAAAAATAATGTTTTGTTTGACTTGTAAGGATTTACAATGTTAAGAGGTTTTATGTGTTTATGTATTTAAAGGTTAATGATGTGTTGTTTTATCTTTAAAATTAATAAAAATTTGTTTCAAAAAAAAAATGCAGTCAAAAAGCTGGAACACACTTCCTCACTAGTCCAACACATGGAAGCCACAGGTCATAGCATCAACTTTAATTGCACCAAAACCCTAGTCACTATAGAAAATCCCAGCCACAGAATCATCAGAGAAGCCATAGAGATTGAAAAAAGACCAGAAAGCATGAACAGAAGAGATGATTCCACCAGGCTGTCAATCATTTGGAAGCCTACACTCACAAACAAAAAAATCTCTACACCACAAGCCAGACAAACATCTGGGCACAAACAGATCCCCCCTGATACCTCCAGCTCAAAGACACCCCAACCAGGCACCCAGATGAAACCCAGCTTCCTAACTAATGATAGCCGTCCATTTACCCGAAGCCAAGCTGCACTAAAGGCCTCCAATAAAGTAACACAATGTTGCCAGCCAATCAAGATAGAAAAAGATCCATCATTGTTATATTGCTTTCTAGCATTTCTTCAGTCTCTTTAGGTATCTTCGGTAAATTAGCTTCCTGTAAATACTGTTTGACTTTTTCCTCATCAATATTCTCTTGTTTATATAGTTGCCCATAAAAATCTCGAATAATTTCTTTTTTCTCCTTATTCCCATAACAAACTTGGCCTTGTTCATCTATTAACTTCAATATTTTTCTTGATTCCTTAAATGAAGCATTTAAGAGACAAAATAATGGGAAAGCACCGGGTCCAGATGGGCTTCCAGCAGAATTCTATAAAACATTTCAAGAATCATTGAGCATCCCATTGTTAGAAGTTATGAATGAAGTTATGTTAAAAAAGATGATACCCAAAACATGGTCAGAGGCTTATATTACACTTATACCGAAAGAAGAGACTGACCCACTGCAAATTAAGAATCATAGACCTATTTCTTTATTGAATGCAGACTATAAAATCTTTGCTTCAATTTTAGCAGAAAGACTTAAAAAATATTTAAATAATTTTATTCACCCAGATCAAAATGGATTTCTGCCAAAGAGACAAATTAGAGACAATATGAGAGTAATCTTGGACACTTTGGAATACTATGAGGCTCATCCTGAAAAGCAAATGGCTTTGATACTCCTAGATGCTCAAAAGGCATTTGACAACGTGAACTGGAAATTTATGTTATTACTATTGGAGCAGATGGGTTTTGCTAAAAAATTTATTCAAGCAATAGAAGCCATATATAATAAACAGACAGCAAGGGTAATGATGGAGGGGGAACTTACAGATTTTATTAATATAAGGAAAGGCACAAGACAAGGATGTCCCCTATCTCCTTTGCTATTTGTGTTGACTTGGAAGTGTTGAATAGAAATATTAGGGATGATAAAAGCATAAAAGGAATGAAAATTAAGAAGGAAGAATTTAAGCTACAAGCTTTTGCTGATGATTTAGCTTTTATTCTGGAAGACCCGCTAGAAACAGCTCCAAAGTTATTGGAAAGGATAGAGACATATGGAGAGGTGGCTGGTTTGAAAATAAATAAAGATAAAACAAAGATTTTGACAAAGAACATGCTACTGAGACAGAGAGAAGAACTGGCAGATCTTTTGAAAATTCAAGTTACAAATAAGGTTAAGTATCTGGGGATATATTTGACAACAAGATGTAGCACATTAAAGGAGAATAATTATATTAAATTTAAACAACAGATAACTACAGATTTGAAGAAGTGGGAAAACTTGCAATTGTCATTAATAGGGAGAATTTCAACAATTAAGATGAATATTTTACCTAGAATTTTATTTTTGTTTCAAACAATACCAATTAGGTTTGGAAAAGACTATTTTGAAGATTTAAATAAAATTATGTTGAAGTTTATATGGCAAGGTAAAAAAGCAAGAATAAAGCTAAAGCTTTTGCAAGACGCTAGAATTAGAGGAGGTTTTGGTCTGCCTAATTGGGAATTGTATTATCAAGCTACAAATTTGATGTGGGTCAAAGAATGGATAACATTAAGAAAGCATAGGTTGTTGACATTAGAAGGGCATGATTTGCTGTTGGGCTGGCATGCTTTTTTATGGTATAAGGGAACTAAAACACAGGGTTATTTTAGAAGACATTATATGCTGGAGTCTTTGTGGTTAAACTGGGAGAAGATAAAAAGACAATGTTATTTGAAAATTCCAGTTTGGTTATCGACTATTGAAGCATTTTCCTATCCTATAATTTATAAGAAGGAACAAACAGTTAGATATGGGGAACTCTTGGATGAAAAGGGTGAACTTAAATCGATCCAAAACTTAGAGGAACAAGGTATAAGGATGAATTGGTGTTCATATGCGCAAATACATTCAAGGTATGATGAAGATTCTAAAACGGAGGGATTCTATGATAAGCAGACTGATTTAGATAAGATCTTGATGGGTACTGAGGAGAAGGTGATTAAAAAATTATATGGTTATTTACTGGGAATGAAATTAGAGGAAGAACAAGTTAAAGAAACTATGATTGTTTGGGGGAAGAATTTTGGATATGGGATTGATCTAGAGAAATGGCAGAAATTGTGGTCTCAAAATTATAAAATGACAATGTCAACAGCATATAAAGAAAACTTGTAAAAGATGTTTTACAGGTGGCACTTTCCTCCGACAAGAATAGCAAGAATGTTTAAGGACAAATCTGAAAAATGCTGGAAATGTCATCAGATACCTGGCTCGCATTACCATATGTGGTGGACTTGTGAGGACGCTAGAAAATATTGGACTATAATTCGCATGTGGTTGGAAAAAATGACAAAGAAACACATAGACTTGAAACCAGAGATCTTCTTATTGGGAATTTTACCTGATATATATGGTAAAGATTTGAAGTACCTGATTGTAAATGTATTAACAGCGGCTAGGATTGTATTTGCTAAAAATTGGAAGAATGAGAAAATACCATTACAGGAAGAAATTATTAAGAAAATATTGGAATGTGCTGAGATGAGCAGATTGACATTTGAAATTAGAGAGCAAGAGGATAAACAATTTTATGAAATTTGGGATCTTTTTTATAAATGGCTAGATGATAAGATACGATAATAGAATATTTAGAATGCTAGATAGTAAGAAATATCTTTATTTTTCTATTTTGCTATTATTTTGTTATTTGATATTATATTTATAAAGGGTTTTTTAGGATTGATTTGGTATGATTATATGATTTGTTGAATAATCTGGTTAAAGTATTGTTAGCTCATAAAGCATGAATGATTAAAAGTATAGTCAAAAATTTCTTTTTTTTTAGTGACATTAGGATATATAAGTTTGAATTGATAATATGAGTTGTTATGTAACATAATTGTAACTGGGACTACAGAATGAATGCACAAAAATGATGAACCAACTGAAACACTGGATGTACACACGAGAGTTGAATGTTTTAATGTTTTGTTTGTCTTGTTTGTTTGTAGAAAATTAATAAAATCTTTAAAAAAAAAAAAAGATACAAAAAGAGCCCCCCCCCCAAAAAAACAGACAGAAGATATAAGAAGCAGAACTCAGCAAACTCCAAGACCAATAAACACAGACCAAGACTCTAAACCAATCAGGAGGAAGAAAAAAACCATTCTGACACAGCAATAGGGTGCCCCAAATTAAAATTTGAAACCACTGTAAAAGTCTGACTCACAGACAAACACTATACAGAAGCCTGATGATGGCAGATGAGATTCTGCTGAAATGTTGCTACAACTTTAAATGCACCACTATTATGACGTGGGAAAATACCCGAACAAAGCTGAATGCCAGACATATATGTCTGGCATTCAGCTTTGTTCGGGTATTTTCCCACGCTGAAACGTTGCTACAACTTTAAAAGCACCACGTGGGAAAATACCCGAACAAAGCTGAATGCCAGACATATATATATATATATATATATATGTATGTATGTATGTGTGTATATATATATATATATATATATATATATATATATATATATATATATATATATATATATATATATATATATATATATATATGTGTGTGTGTGTGTGTGTGTGTGTGTGTGTGTGTGTGTGTGTGTGTATGTATGTATGTTACTTGTGATATCCCTAATCACCAGCCTTTTTGTAAATTTCAATTTTAGTAATATTCTTATTTTTGCTTTCTATTTCAAAGGGAAAGCCTCAGAGTTTTTTTTCTTTTTTTTTCTTTTTTCTCCTTATCTTTATTGGGATCCTTTTGCTTTTTCTATTCATGTTTTTGGACCACTCTGTTTTTCTTTTTTGATTATTGAGACATCTCAACTGGATTAAGGTGTGAAGAACTGGAAGGAATCTCTTTTCTTTTTTCTTTTTGTTCTTTTTTTCTCTTAATCAATATTATTATTTTTGGGTTTTTTTTCTTTTTATTTTTTATAGGGGACTACTTCGTAATTGGATTCGGGTCTAGAAGAACCTGAAGATCTTTTCTTCTTCCTTTTTTCCTCTTTCCTCTTTAGTTTTGGGCCTTTTTTCTATTGGACTTTTCCATTTTGGATTATAATTGACTATTCTACCAGTTGGATTAAAAGTTAAAAAGAATTTGAAGATTTGGAAGCATTAAAATGAGCAGGAAACCAATATCATCTGGCGTTTCTACTTCTACCTCTGCATCCCCACCAGCTGGAGGATAACATTTAATTCAGACAATGTTGAAGCAAGATAAAGAACAAGAAAAAGTAACTTTACAGATGATTATGCAAGTAATTCAAGATCTCAAGATAAAATCGGACACCATTGAACAAAGAATAGAGAACATTGAACAAAGAATGGAGAAGACTGATGAAAAAGTGGAAAATATTAAACAAATGATGGTGAAGTATGAGGAGAGATTCCAAAAAATTGAAGAAGGTAAACAAAGAGAGGAGAAGATTGGAAATATTGATAGTAGATTAACAGTGGTTGAACAAGAAAAAAGTGGGATGTTGAGGTGGGAGATGGAAAGGTCAGAATTTTATCTTAGATTTCAAAATATAGAAGAAGAAAAAGGAGAAAATTTGGCCGCGATAATGATAGAAATTTTGGCAGATGCTTTGGAAATTACAGAGGAAAAGATGATGGATGGAGTAGATGAGGTATATCGAGTGTATACAAGATATGCGATGAGAAATAAATTACCAAAGGAAGTCCATATTAGATTCACCAAAAAATCCATTAAAACACAAATACTACAAGTGGTAAGAGAGAAAACATTGAAATACAAAGATAAAGAGATTGTGGTTTTAAAACAAATACCCAGAAGAGTGAGAGAGATGAGAAGAGAATATCGATTTCTGACCAAAAGGCTATTGGAAAACGAAGTGAATTATAGATGGCTGATTCCAGAAGGATTAATGTTTACATGGCAAGAGCAGAGACATAGAATTGATTCAATTGAGAAAGCAGAACTTTTCCATGCAGAATTTTTTGGAAGAAGAGAAAAGGAGGCAGAGAAGGAGTTTCAAGAGGAACAACTGGAGACTGAAAAAGAGAAAGGAGCAGTAGGTGGACAGGTGGATAGTAAAGAACGGAGTGAAGTGAGAGCCACAAGAGCTGTTAGACCTATATATAAAGCATAATCATGGAAGAAAAAAAACTGATTACAATAAATGGACTCAATTCAGCTGTTAAAAGAAGGAAAACTTTTCATAAATTAGAGAAATTAAAATTTGATATAATTTGCTTACAAGAAGTTCATATTAAAAAACAACATGAACAATTGTTAGTACAGCCAAAATTAGGGAAAATATTTACTTCTTTGACTCAATGTGAGAAAAGAGGAGTGGTTCTATACATTAAAGAGGCTATCCCAGCAAAACTGATCTACACAGATGAAGACGGAAGAGTATTAATGGTGGAAATAATGGACAATAATATAAAAATACTCTTGATTGCAATTTATGCTCTGAATGATAAACAAGAAGAGTTTTATAAAAAAACTACACATGAAAATAATTGGACTGGACTATGTTAATATAATTATGATGGGAGACTTTAATGGAATTGTGGACAATAAACTGGACTATATAGCAACAACAACAAAACAAAATAGAAAGACTCTCCCTTTTTTCAAAATGACAGACGAATTAACTTTAAAAGATATTTGGAGAGAAAGAAATGTTAAAGCTAAACAATATACTTTTTATTCAAATAGACATTTATCATGGTCCAGATTAGATATGATTTGGATCTCAACAGAATTAATATCCAATATTCAAGAAACAAATATTGAAACAAGTACTTGGGCAGATCATAGCCCAATGACAATTAAATGGAAGGGACAAAAAAAAAGATCGAGATGGACATTAAATAATACTATCTGAAAGGAAAAAGACTTTATACAACGGATGGAGAAGGAACTGGCTTTTTTCTTTAGAGAAAATATAAAAGAAGATACTTCAACGCAAAATGTTTGGGATACAATGAAGGCATATGCTAGAGGTCTGATAATAGATTATACAAGAAAAAAGAATATTAGGAAAAGGCAAGCTTCTAAGGCCTTGGAAGATGAGTTTCAAAGACTTGAAAAAGAATTACAGAAAATGCCACAGAAAAAAGATATTAAATTGAAGCTGGATGTAATTAAACATAAAATGGAATTAATAGAGAAAGAGGAACTGGCACAAAAAATTAGAAATTCTAAACAGAATTATTTTGAAGATGCAAATAAACCAGGTAGATGGCTAGCATATAAATTGAGAAAGGAGAAGGAATCAAGAAAAATATTGAAGCTAATAGATGATCAAGGCCAAGTTTGTTATGGTAATAAGGAGAAAAAGGAAATTATTCGAGATTTTTATGGGCAACTATATAAACAAGAGAATATTGATGAGGAAAAAGTCAAACAGTATTTACAGAATGCCAATTTACACTTATTCCAAAAGAAGAGGCTGACCCATTGCAAATTAAGAACTATAGACCTATTTCTAAATTGAATGCAGATTATAAAATTTTTGCTTCAATTTTAGCAGAAAGACTTAAAAAATATTTGAATAATTTTATCCACCCAGATCAAAATGGATTTCTGCCAAAGAGACAAATCAGAGACAATATGAGAGTAATCTTGGATACTTTGGAATACGATGAGGCTCATCCTGAAAAGCAAATGGCTTTGATATTCCTAGATGCTCAAAAGGCATTTGACAACGTGAACTGGAGATTTATGTTATTACTATTGGAACAGATGGGTTTTGTCAGAAAATTTATTCAAGCAATATAAGACTATTGAAGCATTTTCCTATCATATAATCTACAAGAAGGAACAAACAGTTAGATATGGGGAATTGTTGGATGAAAAGGGGAGACTAAAATCGATCCAAAACTTAGAGGAGCAAGGTATAAGGATGAATTGGTGTTCATATGCGCAAATACATTCAAGGTATGATGAAGATTTTAAAATGGAGGGATTCTATGAAAACCAAACTGATTTAGATAAGATCTTGATGGGTACTGATGAGAAGGTGATTAAAAAATTATATAGTTATTTACTGGGAATTAAATTAGAGGAAGAACAAGTTAAAGAAACCATGATTGTTTGGGGGAATAATTTTGGATATGGGATTGATTTAGAGAAATGGCAAAAATTGTGGTCTCAAAATTATAAAATGACAATGTCAACAGCATATAAAGAAAATTTGTATAAGATGTTTTACAGGTGGAACTTTCCCCCGATAAGAATAGCAAGAAAGTTTAAGAACAAATCTAAAAAATGCTGGAAATGTCATCAGATACCAGGCTCATATTACCATATGTGGTGGACTTGTGAGGACGCTAGAAAATATTGGACTAAAATTTGCATGTGGTTGGAAAAAATGACAAAGAAACACATAGACTTGAAACCAGAGATCTTCTTGTTGGGAATTTTACCTGATACATATAGTAAAGATTTGAAATACCTGATTGTAAATGTATTAACAGCGGCTAGGATTGTATTTGCTAAAAATTGGAAGAATGAGAAAATACCATTACAGGAAGAAATTATTAAGAAAATATTGGAATGTGCTGAGATGAGTAGATTGACATTTGAAATTAGAGAGCAAGAGGATAAACAATTTTATGAAATTTGGGATCTTTTTTATCAATGGCTAGATGATAAAATACGATAATAGAATATTGATACTATATTTATAAAGGGTTTTCAGGTTTGATTTGGTATGATTATATGATTTGTTACAGAATAAACTGTTTAAAGTATTGTTATCTCATAAAGCATGAATGATTAAAAGTATAGTAAAAATTTCTTTGTTTTTAGTGATATTAGGATATACAAGTTTGGATATGAGTTGTTATGTAACATAATTGTAATTGAGACTACAAAATGAATGCACAAAACTGATGAACCAACCGACACACTGGATGTACATATGAGAGTTGATGTTTTAATGTTTTGTTTGTCTTGTTTGTTTGTAGAAAATTAATAAAATTCTTTTCAAAAAAATTAATAAATTGGTCATTCCATGATGCTCTCTGAGCTGGGTTGTTTTCTTGCAGACGTTTCATTGCGCAAACTAGGTAAACATCATCAGTGGTAGCTCATCAGCCCTAGCACTAATGATGTTACCTAGGTTGGATAATGACATTTTCTGCATGAAATCAACCAAGCTCAGGGATTACTAAGGACCCCTCATTTCAACACAGAGCTACAAATATTCTCCTTTATTGGGCAGTTAGTAGATAAGTCAGTGCACAATCAGAAATCTATGAAAACAATCAAGCTTAAAAACACTAATAATAAAGAAAACTCAAGAATGCTTTTAAAACTCTTATGATTAAAATAAATAAAGTGAGAAACAATTATGCTGGAAACTAATATCCACATCTTTAATATCATTTTTTTTCTAATATCATTTTTTCATGGGATTCATCTGGGAACAATTCGTACGTAAACTGAAAGGCATGGTGGTTGTTGCTGATTAATACATACATTATCATCAAAAATAACATCAAATATAAAAATGTCCCAAAGAAAGAATAAAGTTCTCTGTTCCTATATCAATCAGGGATTTCTGTGCCTCTTTATATCAACTTTACAATTCAGTTCAGGTCTGACTAGGATAATGTAATGTATCCTTTTGGGGGAAAAGATGCAAGCCAAGAGGCCAGCCCCAGAGGGCAAGATGGAGAAGATCTCCACAGCATTCCCAATGAATATGACAAAATTAGCCTCTTTATCGACTCAATGACTTCCTAGATGCTGGAAGAACTGCATTTGAAAAGTGCTCCACCTGTCTGATTTGAGATGGTTCCTTCTGGACAAGGAGCACATTGATAGCAGCAAACTGGCTCGCCCTCTGGAACTCTTCTCCTCTCTCCTGCCTGACACCTCTTCTTGGCACACCTGGCAAAGGGCACCTTCTAAAAGAAAAAGAGAGAAATGTTTGAGGTGTCCTGAGCAATGAACATTCTTCATTTATTCATTTCCACATTCTTATTTTTCTGTTGAAAATGTCTGCATAAGAAATTGTTCACCAAGATCTAATAGAAAAGGAAGGGAAAGGAAAAGCTCCTGGGGGAATCAGTGGTACTAAGTGAATCTCCAATGGAGGCTAAAGTTTGGATCTTGAACTTCAGAGTTGCTAAATTGAGCTACTGCTTCTCTCAAAGAAAGAATGATGACAATCCAACTGAACAAGAACGGTCCATGGAAACCACAGCCTGATCTAACAGCATGCTGGTTTCAAGCAGAATTCCCACCCATTGTTGGATTTTCACAGATTAGTCATAAAATTTGTTAACCTCCAATGTTTTCACCTTAGACGGATGTTCAGCATCCTTAATAGAGAGATGGGTTATTTTACTGAGTTTACAACCTTTCCTTCCAGCTCACCTTTGAGGCCCAGATGATCACTTCAGAGTTAATGGTGAAAGCCTGGCCTGGGGCAGCCCTGGGATCCTTTTGCCCAACTTTCACAGACGCTAAAGACTTATTGGGGTGGACAACCCCATTAACAATATCAAAACGAGCAGTTCTCAGTCCATTTTGTGAGAAGGAAACTTCATCTCCAGCACTGTTGTTGAAGTGGACAATCCTCAAATTGGCAAGTACCTGAAAAAAAAGAGGCCTTCAGAAATTGGAACAATTAGCAGAAAGACTTCTATCATGAAACATCATGGCTTCACCATTTTTTGATGGCTGTCATCTGAGGAAACAGGTATAGATCTAAAGAGCTACTCTTTGTCCCTTGTTTGAGATTTGAGCAATCAGGAGTAACTGTTAAGCCTGGTTTCCCCAACCAGGGTTAGGGAGACAAGCTAAACAGAATGTGCAGCTTAGTCAGATAGGCACACAGATAAATGAGTGAGCTAAGCTTGTATGTTTATTAACATACAGTAAAAATGACAGATACGCTTGTGCTATCAAATATATAGTTTATTCCATTATGAGTTCATAGCATAGTCAAAATAACAGTCCAATAGTCATGTATCATTTAGTCAGTCCATTCAGGGATATTCAGTTAGCAAAATCCGTGTTGAATACCCTATGTCAATACACTTACAAGACAGTCCTTTGTTTTCTCTCCCGTTCGAGCAATGCAGTGTTGTGTCCTTGCAGTAATCAGGAATCATCTAAGCCAGAGAGAGAGCAAGCTGCCGTCTTGCTTCTTTTAAAATGCTTTCACAACCACTCCCTTAATTACTATCCCACAGTTAAAGTTGCAGACACTTTAACATACAAACTATGATTACATATTATTATTTACCTAAACCAGTTAGGGTAAAACAATGTTATCCCTAACATTCTCCCCTTTTAGGAAAATAATAATAAAACTATTTACATCTTTAAATCATATTTGTTACAACTCTCTTTAAACTTAGTTACTCCTTGAGCTTTTGTAAATTGGTCTGCAATGTTTTCTTCTGTCATGCAGTATTCCAATTTAATTAGCATATTCTTTACAGATTCTCTAACATTTAAGTATCTTAAATCAGTATGCTTTGATCTAGTTTTTACAGCAATACTAGTAGCAAATTTTATAGCTGCTTGATTATCCTCGTACACAATAATGGAATCTTTTACAGTTATACCCATGTCTAATAACAACTGTTTGTACAAAATCAAGTCAGTGCATAGTAATGACAAACATGAAAATTCCGCTTCCATCGTGGACAAGCTAATATGCTGTTGTCTGATTGACCTCCACCCTATTAGTGTCTTACCAAATAATATAGCCATCCCAGATGTTGATTTTCTAGTGTTTATATCAGTTGCAAAACTTGCATCTGCATAGGCACTAAGACTCAAATCATCCTTTGGTTCTATATACAATGCATGGTTCATTGTTCCTTTAAGATATCTTAAAATTCTCTTTAATGATTGCCAATGACATTGATGTGGATCTGAATTAAAACGTGCCAGCTGATTTACACTATAAGCTATATCTGGCCTTGACCAATTGCTTATATATGATAAGCTGCCAATCAAAGATTGATATATGGACTTATCAAATTTGGGACTTTGATCATCAGTTTGGCAAACTTCCTGACTCATTGGAGTCTTTGCCGGTTTACAAAGTTCCATTTTAAATGTTTTAATTAATTGGCAAATTTTATCTTCTTGAGATATTTTAAAACCATTTTTTGTTTTGTTAATTGTCAATCCTAGATACCTTTTAATTTCACCTAAATGCTTTAATTTTATCTTTTTGGCTAATAATGATATAATCTCATTAGCTTCATTATTAGTCTTAGTTATCAAAGCAATATCATCTGTAAATAATAATAATAATGACACCGTTCCATTATTTTCTCTTTTAAACACACATGGATCTGCTAAACCAGATTTAAAACCTATATTGTTTAACTCTTTCACAATATATTGGTTCCACTCAAACCCAGATTGTTTCAACCCGTAAAGACTCTTTTTGAGTTTCCAACAATCATTACTATTTACTTTATTGTCTTTTATATCTACTGGTTTTCTTAAATATATAGTGTACTGCAATGGTGCATGTAGATAAGCAGTTTCTACATCTAAATGGTTAATTACATAGTTTTTCTTAGCTGCCCACACTAATGCTACTCTTAAAGATGTTGCTTTAAGACTTGGTGCAAAAACTTCATCATAATCAGATGCAGTTTGATTAAATCCTTGAGCTACTAACCTAGCCTTATGGGTAACAGTCCCATCATTTCCAGTTTTTACTTTAAATATCCATTTGCACCCAATGGATTTTTCTCCTGGAGGTAATTTAGCATCTTCATAAACTTTCATTACATTTAATGAATTTAGTTCCTTTTTCATTGCCTTTTGCCAATTTTCCTGATCCTTAGCAGGATACATCCTAAGTTCATCTATACTAGTTGGAACTTTAGTTACTTGGCAAACTATACTTGCTTGATATCTATCAGGTGGTCTAGTTACACGTGTAGTACGTCTAGGTATTACAGGACTTACAGGTGGACTTTCATAAACTAACTCTTCTTGATTATCTAACTCTTCCTGATCAACTGTTTCCTCTTGTTCTGGTCCTATTTGCTCTTCATGGACTTCTTCTTTAATTGGACTCTTCTTATAACTAGTCTGATCTTTCTGCCTTTTGTAGGGTTCAATAATTACTTCATTATTTAAATCTTGCTCTAATCTATTCCATCCTACATGTTCTAGGAATTTAGCATTGGCACTGGTGTAAACTCTAGATGTACCTGGTTCCCAGAATCTATAAGATCTATGATTAGATGTATATCCTACAAAATATAATCTTTTAGCTCTATGTTGTCCTTTGTGTCTAAGTTGTGTAGGGATATGCACCCATGCTGGTGCTCCAAATGTGTGCATGTAACTTAAATCAGGTTTTGTACCATGCCACAGTGTGAATGGTAATTCACCTGTTGTTGAATTAACAACATTATTTAATATATGATTACCACACATTATTGCTTCTCCCCACAAATTGTCAGGTAATCCTGAATCAGACATCATAGATCGTGCCATTGATTGTAATGTTTGGCCTCTTCTCTCTATAAAGGCATTATGTTGTGGCCTATATGGTGCAGACTTTTTATGTTGAATTCCTAACATTCTTAGTCTGTTCTGGAATTTATTATTTGTAAATTCCGTACCATTATCTGTTATAAGAGTTACTAATTTCTTTTTAGTTTTCCTTTCTGCGAATTTAATCCAATTAAAGAGATTTTGATACGTTTCAGTTTTGCTTTTCATTAAATAGCAAAACCCATATCTAGAATAATGATCCATTATACTTAGTATGTAACGAGCTCCTCCTACACTAGGTTTTTTAGGACCTATTAAATCTGCAAATACTACCTCTAAAGGCTCTTTGGTAGTAAATCCATCAACTCTATTAGCCGGTGTAACCCTGGCCTTACTTTGATTGCAGATATTACATTGCAAATACTTATTACAAAGTTTCAAACTTATTCCCTTAGATAATTCAACAGTTTTCTTAAGCATTTTAAAATTTAAATGCCCTAGCCTTCGATGTAACAAGTGAATACATTCATCATGAGGTTTCTTATTTTCATAAACTGTGTTAGCCACCTTTAAACCATCATCATTTAACACATATAATTCACCTCTTAAAGATGCAGTAATTTTCTTATCTTCTTTCTCAATTATGCAATTATCTCCTTTAAATGTAACTACATATCCTAGTTTAACCAAAATTCTTACTGAAATTAAATTAAACTTAAGTTGTGGTACATATAACATTTTTACATTCTCTTTTATAAAAGAACAATATGCTATACCTTGACCTTTAGCTTTCAGTTTCCAGCCATTGGCTAACGATATCTGCTGTGTACTCTTGCACATTTTAATGAAATTTTTCTTATCATTAGTTATACAATGAGATGCTCCACTGTCAACCACCCATAAATTATTTTTTACAGCTCCGTTAGTATACATGGCTAACTCTAAATTTTTCTTTATCTTTTGATGACTTTTTGTATTCTGGCCAGCGTTCTGGCACTTTGCCTTTTTACAAAATCTTGCCAAATGTCCTCTTCCTCCACAATTAAAGCACCTTTTAATTGCATATGCAGTAGGAGTTTCATTATCTTCTTTTTGAGGTTGCTGCCTCCTTAACTCGTCTCTTTCAAGCCTTCTTCTGGCCTCTTCAATCAATCTGCCAGTTATATCAGTTAAAGTTAGGCTTTCCTTTGGCAATATTTCAAGTGAAGTTATATAGTTATCATAGGTTTCATCGAGGGAAGATAGTATTATATAGACTTGATGTAGTTCAGAGAAAATAAGCTCTTTCTCGTGCAGTTCTTGAAAAATGCTTTGCATAGTTTTCAAATGACTCAGCATATCACCATTCTTATGGAGATGTGTACTGAAAAGTTTCCGTGTTAGATTTATGTGAGCACCAACATTATCTCGAACATAAATCCTCTTCAGCTTCTGCCAACACCCAACAGCTGTCTTCTCTCCGTGGATATAAACAAGCTGCTTATCAGTTAAGGTTAAAGCAATAATGCAAATTGCTTGTTCATTTTTATGCATAAATTCTTCTATCTTTAATTTATCTTCCTCATCCTCTGGATCCCATTCTTCTACGTTTGGTGGATTTTCAATTATGTTCCACAAACCTTCTCTTCGTAGAAGCAGACTACATTTCATAGACCATGATACATAGTTTGTTCCATCCAGCTTGGATATAAGGGACAAACTTTGTAGATTGACTTGTGCCATGTTTTCTTATATGGATATAAAAATATAATTAATAAAACACAGCTGTCTGTTTACTGTAATGTATAACAACACAAACTCTCACTTTTACATAAATCTGTTTTATCCTAGTTAAACTGACTTTGCAGCCTCTGGGCCCATAACCAGTGTTAAGCCTGGTTTCCCCAACCAGGGTTAGGGAGACAAGCTAAACAGAATGTGCAGCTTAGTCAGATAGGCACACAGATAAATGAGTGAGCTAAGCTTGTATGTTTATTAACATACAGTAAAAATGACAGATACGCTTGTGCTATCAAATATATAGTTTATTCCATTATGAGTTCATAGCATAGTCAAAATAACAGTCCAATAGTCATGTATCATTTAGTCAGTCCATTCAGGGATATTCAGTTAGCAAAATCCGTGTTGAATACCCTATGTCAATACACTTACAAGACAGTCCTTTGTTTTCTCTCCCGTTCGAGCAATGCAGTGTTGTGTCCTTGCAGTAATCAGGAATCATCTAAGCCAGAGAGAGAGCAAGCTGCCGTCTTGCTTCTTTTAAAATGCTTTCACAACCACTCCCTTAATTACTATCCCACAGTTAAAGTTGCAGACACTTTAACATACAAACTATGATTACATATTATTATTTACCTAAACCAGTTAGGGTAAAACAATGTTATCCCTAACAGTAACTTCAAATATTTGACTCTATTCTCAACAATACAAAAGATTGTCTTTATCATGAGGTATTTGTATTTTGGCTTTCACAACTCCAGTTTTAACCAGATGACAGGGATGACTTGCCTCCAGAAGTTGCGGCTGCTCCATCACTATAAGTTTTTAAGAGGAGATTGGACAACTTTTGTATGAAATAGTATAGGGTATTGCTTCTTGAGTAGGGGCTTGTATTAGAAGACCTCCAAGTTCCTGTCCAATTCTGCTTTTCTGTTCTGTTAAGCAGCTGAACAGTTCAAGAAATAGCAAATTAAACAAATGGAGTGAAGTCACATAGAATGCTAATTCATAGAAAGATAAATCAATGGTTAAATTAATTGAGCTGAGTTTGCTTTTATATGTTGGATTCAGGCTTCAAGCTGACGGAAACTTAGCAGGTTCTGCAGTTCTACTGATTAGGACTTCAACGGTCCTGCTTAAGTATTTTGCACAAATGCACCCAGATTATTGTCTTATTTTGAAGTGACACTTCATCCCTGGTCAGTACCTCAATCTCAGGAAATGTTGAAGACCTTTCGAACCATATATGAAAATCTATCTTCGATTGATATTATGCACAACTGGTTTAGGTTACTTTTCCTCTGCTGCATCTTTCAACAAAACATTATATTTAGTTCATATTATTGATTTTGAAGCAATTGTTGTTTTAATCTTTTGAAAGATGCTATTATATGATATCCCTTGATATGATATGAAGAAATGCATACAAGGAGCTTCCTCTCTATCAATGTGTGGACTGGATAAAATGCCACAGAGATTACCTGCCATGGCTGCACATTTGAGATCCTTTTTTCATGCTTCAACATCTCTGGTTGCTCTCCTAATCCATAAATGGCATGCAATGCATGTGCCACAGCATAAATGGTATTGTTGTCACTTTCACCTTCCATGTTCATTTCAAAAATAAAATCTGGAAGATCCTATAAATTCTCCTTTTGTATACATTGCATTTGCCCTTTTGGATGGTCCTTGCCTGATTTGGGTATATGACAATCAAAGAGTATTTCCCACCAATTCAGGAGAAAGACGTCCCTTTTTTTAATCAACTTGTCTAAAGATAGGGGGAAGTGGCTGAATTCTGAGACATCACCAGTGCTGTCTCTAAACTGCAAAGCCCCTTGCAAAGTCTTTACACCTTCAAAAATATCTCCAACCAGAGTAAATATCCAATGAGATGTTAGGATCCAAACATTCTGTATCTTTCTATGTTTTACATAAAAATTCAGAGCTGTCAGAAAATTTGCCATATCAGTGGAGTCTCCAAGCAGAAAAATAACTGCCATCTTTAATGAATCCAAAAGTCTAATTAAGAAAGAAAGGAGAAAGAGAGAAAGGAAAATAAAGGACTTAAGACCTAAAAAAACACCCAAGAAAGAGAAAAATAAGATGCGAAATCAACACAATGTTAGAAAGCAAAAGAAAAACAGAATACAACAGAGAGGGGAAGCTAAAAAGGCAGAAGTTAGGAGGAGGGGGGGGGGGTAAAAAGGCCAGGTGGGATAAGAAAGGAAGGAAAAAGGGGGGAAAAGCCACAAAGGTATAAAACAAGATGGGAAAAAAGGAATTTTTTTTAGGGATAAAGGGTAATGTATTTTTTTTTTTAAAAGAAGATTCCGCAAGGTATATAAGATGGTATTGTAGTATTTGTAGTAGAAATAGAAAATTAGAATGTTATAAGAATTAATAAAAGATTAAAATATTGTAATGTTTAGTAATGATAGATTTTAAAATTTAATAAAATATTAAATGGAATGTCTAAAATATTGAGTTCAATTAAAGAGTTTAATTGACTATTGTATTGATGTTATAATGAACTTATTGCTGTAACATTTGTTTTTGAAATAGATAATTGGAATGTTACAAGATTTAATATTTAGATTTATTATCTAATTATGTATTTAATCATTTTGGATTTATTATTTTTTCCTTTTTTAAAAAAAATTTAGTAGGTAGAATGTACTAAGCAGAATCAAATTGGGTACTAGGCGTTATTTTAAATGTTAATTTAGGGGGACGATAAAAGGCATCATATTTTGATTAGTGATTTCAGGAGAAATCCTTTTTTTTTACTATGGGAATGAGATCAATGGATAATTTGGAAAGAATGGACAAAAGATACAAGTATAATGATTTAAATTAAAATGAAATAAATAAAATAGAATTAAGAAGAGTGAAAAGCGGGGAGAAGCTATATAGAGGATGTAGAATAGTAAATAAGATAGGTAATGGTATATAAGATGAGCATGAATTTAATTGAAGTCCATATAAAGAGAGGTAATCTGGGGCCAAGCTACTTTCTAGAAAGAAGTTTTGTATTTTTATGTTTTGTGTGTTTATGTTTGTTTGAGAATTAATAAAACCTTGGAGGAATGTTGGATGAGAATAATGGTAAACAAGTCAGAGAGAAATGAAGATCATGACTATAAAAGGGATAAATATAGGGAAATAATAATAATAAAAATAATGAAATTGAATAAGAATAAAGAGAAATAATGAGAAATTTGCTAAAAGATACTTATATGTCCATATGGAAATGGGGTAAAATAGAATTATGTTGTATAAAATAATATTTTATTTGACTTGTAAAAATTTATAATGGAAAGAGGTTTTATGTACTCAGTGGTTAATGATGGTTTGTTTGTCTTTAAAAATTAATAAAAAATTTGTTTCAAAAAAAAAAAAAGGATGTAATTAGTAGTACAGACCTTATCTCGCCTGGAGAGCTGCCAAGTAAATATTTTCAAATGCAGTGCTGACAAGGGAGGGCTCGGCAGAGAGTCTCTGAGATGCAGACAGATCTTCACAATGATGGAACACATGAATTGTTTCCTGCAAAAGCCCCCTCCCCTTTTGCTTCTCTTTTCATCCCAATGGGAGGGGCCATTCACTGTCCACCTAGGCTTTACTCCCAAGTCGACCCTTAGTTCATAAGAGTTCTTTTCTTTTGGCAACTCTGTACATGCACAGCCGGGAACTGGCTCCAGCTGCTCCCCTGCATCACTGCTGTCCAACTCCAAAGGCAGCTGATGACTGACAGCCTGCCCTGGCCCCATCTCTGCTTCCAATGCAGAGTCCTTGTCCAAGCCTTCCTCAGTCTCCAGGACTGGCCCATGTTCCTCCCCAACCTCCTCACTGTTTGACTCTGCTACCAGCTCCACTTGCTGCCGCCGGACAACAACAAGACCTTTTGTGTGCTAAGGGAGATTGTCTTTGCTTAAGTGTGCTTGTATGTGTGCTCTCTTGGACTTTGAGGTGGTGACCCTAAACAACCATAACTCATCCATATGAGAAATACATATCTTAAATAGATTTGGCACTTTGATTATCCTTTTGAAAGCTCTTTCAGCTCTGGGAACCATTCTCTTCTAATACTCCACTTGAAGGCCAGAAGATAGATCAGCTAAAGGTCATTGCAAAAGACCATGAATGTTCCCAAAACAGGGTGTTCCTGTTGTTAGTACACGTCCCCATTGCAACTGGATTTGTCCTTTCTTTTGAGATTTCCACCATGTCTTTTTGTCAAAATAAATAATAGAAATGACTTTTCCACTAAGCCAGCGCAGTATTTGACATGTACACCCTTTGTTTGCAGTGTGACTACTATTGTGAGACAACACAGGAGCACAATACAGCTTTGCCTTTTAACAGAGGCTTCGCCTTTTAACAGTGGTGTATATACAGGACTACTATATACATCAATATACCTGTGAGGCACATACCAGGCAAGCAATCAGTCTTCATTACTCTGCATGGAGAATTACAACGGAGATGAACAGGAGAGAGAGGTACACCCTCTTATGGCCTCATTTATATGCACAGCTTTTTAAAGTGGTAAAACCCTGTTGGATCCATCCTCAGTCTTAAAGCGGCAATAACCACGCTGATTCATCCTCATTGCATCAGCCTTACAGCAGCTGGTCAGCTATTAAATCTCAATACCTTGATACCCTTCCTCACTTTTTTTTAAGTTTTATTGAGTTTTAACAAAACATAACAAATAAAACATCTTTTTTTGACAACAGCATGATTCCAAGTTATCACATCTCCATACATACATAATCTCAAATACATATTCATCTCATATATTCAGTTTCATATCTTATCACTATTTTTTCAATTTCTCAATATTTTCCCCTTACTTTCCCTAATCTTCTTTTATAATTATCTCATTTCTTTCTAATTCAATTACACTTATTTCCCCAAATGTCTATATCTTTCTATTCATTATACTTATACTTTTATCTGTCCTGCTTACAATTTCATATATACTCTTCCATCATCATCCCAAAAGAGAGAGAGGAAAAAAAATAATTCCCTCCCCTTCTAGGCATTGAAAAGCAAGATTCCCCCTATAGTTGCCAATTAGGGTATGGCACCTTTGAATCTTATAATTATTGTCATATAAAATCTCATTAAACTTTTAATTTATTCATTATGGAATTATAACATTCAGTTTCTAATATCTATTTTATATCATACAACTCTCATGAACTGAATTCCACTTGGTACTTTGCCTTAGAAATACACACAAAATTCTAATATATATATGCTGTGGTTTGGAGTTTTGAGCCTGCTTTGTCAGAGGTCGAGGACTTGGTGAATGAGGAAGGGGAGGATTTGGCTCTGAGGTTTGAGCCTGCTTTGTTGGAGGATTTGGAATTGCCTTCCTCCCCAGGACTGTCCTCCTCAGCAGGATCTTCCCCCCGATTGTGCCTCAGGTGTCGGCAGATAACCAGGACAACATATCAGAGCCTCTGACTGAGGATCAAGCTGAGGAATGCTGGTTTGATGCAAGGTAAAGACGCAGGCAAAAGCGTGAAATGCAACATAAAAAGAAAGGACAAATCAGAGACTGAGAAGAGAGACTGACATGCCCCACAGGGAATAAAAGTGGGTGTATTAGCTCTGGTTTCTTGTCGGGACAATGTATTGTTTTGTGAGAGGAGCTTCTGCATTTTTTCTGTGTGTGGCTTCAGCTTCTGATTTATGCTTCCTTATCGGACTTGGCAGACAGCTGGTGTGAGAACTGCCAAGAATGTTTTCGGATTAAGGAAGTTAACCCTGTAATTACCGGACTTACCTGCTTATTTGTGTTTCAGTTGGAAATTTGGACTTATTACTTTGTTTGTCCAGATATATATATATATATATATATATATATAGATCTTTGGTTATTCGAGTTTTCTCCCACGTAACCACACAAGATGCCACACAAGATGCCACCATCACACTTCCACGTAGAAAGCAGACTCACACCCACACAGAAGATGAGACACGACCACAGATCAGAAGCTGCACTGCAGATACATCACTACCCACTTCAAACTCCTCTGAGCCATACATGAAGCAAACTGATCCCCACCATGAAGATGCAGCACGACCACGAACTCGAAGCCAAACAGCAAGATCACAGCTCACCAGCTCAAATCCCCCAGCAACTAAGACTAACCTGAGCAGAACCAAGCCCCCACCTGAACAGAACACGCCTCCAGCCAATCAGAACACAGCCAACCCCCCAACCAATCAGAACACAGCCAACCCCCCAACCAATGAGAACACCCCCCCACCCAATCAGAACACAGCCAAGCCCCCACCCAATCAAGTCACACCCCCACTAGCAGTTAAAAGGAAGAAGCAGCTGCAAGCTCACATCACTCTGAGAAGCACAGAGCTGAAGACCAAGCTGAAGATGATTAATGAGACTTCATTGAAACGTTGCCTAGATACTTCCAATCTTACACAGGAGAAAACCCGAATAACCAAAGATCCACATACAAATACCCACGAGAACCTCAGAAAACAAATATTGCACCTCTACGGGGAGGAAACCCACCATCTGACCAGGACTTATGAAAAACTTGAAGTCCAAAGAGCTTCCATTTTATGTGACCTCGCATTCCTATGCAACTGCTGAGATCAAAATTTAATTCCCACAAGCTTCCAATTGAAATTCCACACCAACACAGCAGCCACCAAACGCATCCTAAAAAGAACAGAATTGGCCCTAATTAGAAATGAACTTCACACAAAAAGATTTCTCCTAGACCAAATCAACAAAGATCTCCTCACACTTCACCTCAGACTCAGCAACAAGATTCACCCCTTACTTTGGGACAAATCCAAACAGCTCGCTGTCTGGAGAGCCGAAACACAGACCACCCTCAAGACAGACACACACACCAACAAACTCAGAAAACTACAACAACACCAGAAACCAACTCCGCCTCCCTCACAGCCACACATGAAACAAACAGTGCACAACATCTCAGACAAGATCCTCACCGAAGCCGAAACCAAGGTCCTTTCTAAAGGATTCAACTTTGCTGTTGCTCCCAAACACATCCCCACAGAAACCATCATATGCGGAGTTGAAACCAGCCTGACCAAAACCAACCCTGATGATGCTAATAGAATCAGACTCGAAATCACCAACATCCTCTGCACTAGCTAACCACCCAAAAGCAACTTATCCAAAGAAGAACAAACTGCACTACTTAACCTGAAAGAAGACACCAGCATAATAATCCTACCAGCAGACAAGGGCAATGCGACAGTGGTTATGAACACATCTGACTACTAATCCAAGTTAACTAACCTACTCCAAGACCCCACATACAAACCCCTAAAGACAGACCCCACCACCTACCTAGAAAAAACCACCAGATCCAAAATAAAAGCCTCCCCCATCAGTGAAGAAATCCAGCAAAGAATCATACCCAGAGAGAAATCATCCAGATGCCCTAAACTTTATGGTCTCCCCAAGATACACAAAGAAGGAATCCCACTTAGACCAATAGTCAGCTCCATAGGCTCACCTCTACAAAACCTAGCCAAATTTCTCGCCAAACAACGACAGCCCTACGCAGAATCCATCAACTCACACATAAGAAACTCATTCCAGTTCATCGAGATCATAAAGAAACAAAACTTACAACCCAGTGACCTACTAGTAAGCTTCAATGTCATATCCCTATTCACCCAAGTGCCAATAAAAGAAGCCTTGACAGCCATCCAAAACAAATACAACCCCGCCCCAAGCACATCCTAGATCTGAGCAACCACTGCCTATCCAATATATACTTCACCTACAACAGACAAAAATACAAACAAATAGAAGGAGCACCCATGGGATCACCCCTCTCACCTGTCATCGCTAACCTCTACATGGAACACTTTGAAACACAAGCTCTAGAAAAATATGATCACAAACCCAAACTCTGGCTCAGATACGTAGATGACACCTTCATAATCTGGCCACATGGGAAAGAAAAACTGAACAACTTCCTCACACACCTCAACAGCCTACACCCCAAAATACAATTCACCATGGAAACAGAAGCTAACAACCAACTTCCTTTCCTAGATGTCTTGGTATACAAAAAATCCAATGGCTCCCTAGGACACACCATCTACCAGAAGAAAACACATACAAACCGCTATCTGCACGCGCTCTCACACCACCACCCAGCACAGATCAATTCCGTAGCCGAGACACTCATCTCCAGAACAAAATGCTTAGCCGATGAACAACACCTAGAGACCGAACTACACACTCTCACCAGCGTGCTGACAGCCAATGGATTCCAAAGAAAGAAGATCACCCACCTAATCCAAAAAGAAACCCCAACCAAAATCCAATACAGAGAACAAGAGAATGGCAAAGCCCTCCTCCCATATATAAAAGGCACAAAATCAGCAAGATCCTCCAAAAACACAACATTAAGACAGCATTCTGCACAAACAGAAAGATATCCACCATCCTCAGAAACCCTAAGGACAAAATCGAGTTAGAAAATCAAGGAGTATACGAAATCCCTTGCACTGCCTGCCCCACCACATGCATTGGACAAACTCTACAGAAGAATAAGTGCACGCATTGAAAAACATAAGAACTCAATCAAAAAGGAAGAACCGACCTCTTCCCTGGTCCAACACCTCAAAGCCACAGGACATGAAATTGACTTTAAAAATACCAGAACTATCGCCAAAACTGAACACTTCAGCAGCAGAATAATCAGAGAAGCCATAGAGATAGAAAAATGCCCACACAGCATGAATAAACGAGATGATACCTCCCATCTATCAGCCATTTGGAAACCCGCCGTCATGAACAGACGAGTACCTAACATGAAGAATGACACCAGACCCACACCCTGAGAGCCACACAAGATGCCACCACCACACTTCCATGTAGAAAGCAGACTCACACCCACACAGAAGATGAGACACGACCACGGACCAGAAGCAGCACTGCAGCTACATCACTACCCACCTCAAACCCCTCTGAGCCATACATGAAGCGAACTGACCCCCACCATGAAGTAGCAGCACGACCACGAACTCGAAGCCAAACAGCAAGATCACAGCTCACCAGCTCAAATCCCCCAGCAACTAAGACTAACCTGAGCACAACCAAGCCCCCACCTGAACAGAACACGCCTCTAGCCAATCAGAACACAGCCAACCCCCCAACCAATCAGAACACAGCCAACCCCCCAACCAATGAGAACACCCCCCCACCCAATCAGAACACAGACAAGCCTCCACCCAATCAAGTCACACCCCCACTAGCAGTTAAAAGGAAGAAGCATTCAGCTTTGTTCGGGTATTTTCCCACGTCATAGTAGTGGTGCTTTTAAAGTTGTAGCAACGTTTCAGCAGAATCTCATCTGCCATCATCAGGCTTCTGTATAGTGTTTGTCTGTGAGTCAGACTTTTACAGTGGTTTCAGTTTTAAATTTGGGGCAGCCTATTGCTGTGCCAGAATGGTTTTTTCTTCCTCCTGATTGGTTGGGAGTCTTGGTCTGTGTTTATTGGTCTTGGAGTTTGCTGTGTTCTGCTTGATTGGTGTTTCTGATATCTTCTGTCTTTTTTTTTTTTTTTTTTGGCTCTTTTTGTATCTTGATTGGCTGGCAGCATTGTGTTACTTTATTGAAGGCCTTTAGTGCAGCCTGGCTTTGGGTAAATGGATGGCTATCATTAGTTAAGAAGCTGGGTTTCATCTGGGTGCCTGGTTGGGGTGTGTTTGAGCTGGAGATATTAGGGGGGATCTGTTTGTGCCCAGGTGTTTGCCTGGCTTGTGGTGTGAAGATTTTTTTGTTTGTGAGTGCAGGCTTCCAAATGATTGACAGCCTGGTGGAATCATCTCTTCTGTTCATGCTTTCTGGTCTTTTTTCAATCTCTATGGCTTCTCTGATGATTCTGTGGCTAGGGTTTTCTATCGTGGCTAGGGTTTTGGTGCCATTTGAAGTTGATGCTATGACCTGTGGCTTCCATGTGTTGGACTAGTGAGATAGTGTTTTCCAGCTTTTTGACTGCATTTTTGTGTTCATCCAGGCGAGTGCTTATTCTTCTATTGGTCTGTCCAATGTATGTGGCTGGGCATGATGCACAGGGGACTTCGTATATGCCTTGGTTTTCCAGGTCAATTTTATCTTTGGGGTTTCTAAGGATGGCTGCTATTTTTCTGTCTGTTTTGAAGGCCGTCTTGGTGTGATGTCTGTGTAGTACCTTACTTATTTTGTCTGTAGTACCTCTTATGTAGGGCAGGAAAGCTGTTCCATAGGTCTGTTCATCTTCTGGGTCTCTATTATGTTTCAGTGTGTTTTTGTGGATCAAGCTGGTGATTTTTCTTCTGTGGAAGCCGTTGGCTGTCAGTACTTTGGTCAGGGTGCATAGTTCAGTCTTAATGTGTGTCTTGTCTGCCAGGCGTTTGGTTCTAGTAATTAGTGTTTTAGCCATGGACTTTATCTGTGCTGGGTGGTGGTGGGATTGGGCGTTGAGGTAGTGGTTGGTGTGTGTTTTCTTCTGGTATACGGTGTGTCCTAGTGTGCCATCTGTTTTTTTTGTAGATTAGTACATCTAGGAATGGTAGTTGTTTGTTTGTTTCCGTTTCCATGGTGAACTTGATTTTGAGGTGTGTGTTGTTTAGGTGTGTTAGGAAATTCTTTAGGTTTTCTTTTCCATGGGGCCAAATCACAAATGTGTCATCGATGTATCTTAACCATAGTTTGGGTTTGTGGATGGCATTGGCCAGGGCTCTGGATTCGAATTCTTCCATGAACAGGTTTGCAATGACGGGTGACAGTGGTGATCCCATAGGGGCTCCTTCAATTTGTTTTAATCTTTGTCCTTTGTATATGAAATATGTGCTGGTTAAGTAGTGTTCTGTTAGTTCCATGAGGTGTTTAGCTGGTTGGTATTTATTTTTGATGATTTCAAGGGTCTCTTTTATCGGGACTTGAGTGAATAATGAAACCACATCGAAACTGACAAGCAGATCTTCTTGCTCCACATGTAGATCTTTGATCATTTCCAAGAAGTGGTATGAGTTTTGTACATGTGAAGCTGCTGTTTCAGCATGGGGCTGTAGCTGTTTTGCTAAGTGTTTAGCTAGGTTTTGTAGTGGTACTCCTCTGGAGCTGACTATGGGTCTGAGAGGTATGCCTTCTTTGTGTATTTTTGGGAGGCCGTATAGTTTGGGGCATCTGGAAGATTTTTCTCTGGGGATGATGATCTGTTGGATCTCTTTGCTCATGTGGCTGGTTATAATTTTCTTCTTGGTTAATTTTTCCAGATATGTGGTTGGGTCTGTGTTTATGGGTTTGTATGTGGAGTCTTGGAGTAGGTCTGTCAATTTTGTTTCATAGTCTTTTCTGTCCATTACTACAGTGGCATTCCCTTTATCTGCTGGGAGGATGATTATGCTGCTATCTCTTTTCAGGGTTTGTAGCGCTTTAATTTCATTTTTCTTCAAGTTGCTTTTGGCTGGTTTGCTTGTGCATAGGATGTTGGTAACTTGGTGTCTTATTTTATCAGCTTCATCTGTATTTAATTTAGTTAGGCTGGATTCTACTGCACATATGGATTCCGTGGGGATTTTTTGGGGTGCTATAGCATAATTGAATCCTTTGGTTAGGACATCTGTTTCTGTTTTGGTGGGTTCTCTGTTGGAAACACTGTACACTAATTGTTTCAGGTGTTGTTGTGAGTTGTTGGGGGTTTTCTTGTCATGTTCTAATTTCTTTAATTTTTTCAAGAGTTTTTCCTGTTTGTAAGTATTTTGAGATTCAGTTCTCCAAGTTGTAAGTTGTTTTATCTTGTCCCAAAGTAGAGGGTGGATTTTGCTGCTCAATTCCAGGTGTAGTGCTAGCAAATCTTTGTTTAACTGATCTAATTGGAATTTCTTACTGTGGAGCTCGTTCCTTAGTAGAGCCATTTCAGTTCTTTTCAGGATATGTTTAGTGGCTGCTGTGCTTTGATGAAAGGTTAATTTGAAGCAGGTTGGTGTAGTGTTGTTGTCTCTGCAGCTGCGTAGGAATTGGAGGTCACATAGTATTCCTGCTCTTTTAATTTCCAGTTTCTCATAGGTTTTGATCTGGCTGTTTATTTCCTCCCTATAAAGGTTTGATATTTGTTTTCTTAAGTTTTCGCGGGTACTTACAAGTATGGCATTCAGCTTAGTTCGGGTATTTTCCCACATCATAATAGTTGTGCTTTTAAAGTTGTAGCAATGTTTCAGCAGAATCTCATCTGCCATCATCAGGCTTCTGTATAGTGTTCATCTGTGAGTCAGACTTTTACAGTGGTTTCAGTTTTAAATTTGGGGCAGCCTATTGCTGTGCCAGAATGGTTTTTTCTTCCTCCTGATTGGTTGGGAGTCTTGGTCTGTGTTTATTGGTCTTGGAGTTTGCTGTGTTCTGCTTGATTGGTGTTTCTGATATCTTCTGTCTGTTTTTTGGCTCTTTTTGTATCTTGATTGGCTGGCAGCATTGTGTTACTTTATTGGAGGCCTTTAGTGCACCTTGGCTTCAGGTAAATGGACGGCTATCA
This sequence comes from Hydrophis major, assembly GCA_033807585.1. Lineage (NCBI taxonomy): Eukaryota > Metazoa > Chordata > Lepidosauria > Squamata > Elapidae > Hydrophis > Hydrophis major. Next base: position 3,876,883 of record CM066328.1, read on the forward strand.
TTAGTTAGGAAGCTGAGTTTCATCTGGGTGCCTGGTTAGGGTGTGTTTGAGCTGGAGATATTAGGGGGGGATCTGTTTGTGCCCAGGTGTTTGCCTGGCTTGTGGTGTGAAGATTTTTTTGTTTGTGAGTGCAGGCTTCCAAATGATTGACAGTTGATTCCACCAGACAGACAACTGATTCCACCAAGCTGCATTAAAGGCCTCCAATAAAGTAACACAATGTTGCCAGCCAATCAAAATACAAAAAGAGCCAAAAAACAGACAAAAGATATTAGAAACACCAATCAAACAGAACACAGCAAATATAAACGTCTGACTCAAGACAAACACCATACAGAAGCTTGATGATGGCAGATGAGATTCTGCTGAAACGTTGCTACAACTTTAAAAGCACCACGTGGGAAAATACCCGAACAAAGCTGAATGCCAGATATATATATATATATATATATATATATATATATATATATATATATATATATATATATATATATATATATATATGGATCTTTGGTTATTTGGGTTTTCTCCCGCGTAAGATTGGAAGTATCTGGGGAACGTTTCGATGAAGTCTCATTCATTATCTTCAGGCTTGGTCTTCAGCTCTGTGCTTCTCAGAGTGATATGAGCTTGCAGCTGCTTCTTCCTTTTAACTGCTCCTGGGGGTGTGACTTGATTGGCTGGGGGCTTGGCTGTGTTCTGATTGGATGGGGGGATGTTCTCATTGGTTGGGGGTTTGGCTGTGTTCTGATTGGTTGGGGGGTTGGCTGTGTTCTGATTGGCTGGAGGCATGTTCTGTTCAGGTGGGGGCTTGATTGTGCTCAGGTTAGTCTTAGTTGCTGGAAGGTTTGAGCTGATGAGCTGTGATCTTGCTGTTTGGCTTCGAGTTCGTGGTCGTGCTGCATCTTCATGGTGGGGGTCAGTTCGCTTCATGTATGGCTCAGAGGGGTTTGAGGTGAGTAGTGATGCAGCTGCAGTGCAGCTTCTGGTCCGTGGTTGTGTTTCATCTTCTGTGTGGGTGTGAGTCTGCTTTCTACATGGAAGTGTGGTGGTGGTATCTTGTGTGGCTATCAGGGGTGTGGGTCTGGTGTCACTCTTCATGTTAGGTACGCGTCTCTTCATGAGGGCGGGTTTCCAAATGGCTGGTAGGCGGGAGGCATCATCTCGTTTATTCATGCTGTGTGGGCGTTTTTCTATCTCTATGGCTTCTCTGATGATTCTGCTGCTGAAGTGTTCGGTTTTGGAGATAGTTCTGGTATTTTTAAAGTCAATCTCATGTCCTGTGGCTTTGAGGTGTTGGACCAGGGAAGAGGTCGGTTCTTCCTTTTTGATTGAGTTCTTATGTTCTTCAATGCATGCACCTATTCTTCTGTTAGTCTGTCCAATGTATGTGGTGGAGCAGGCAGTGCAAGGGATTTCGTATACTCCTTGATTTTCTATCAAGGAGTATACGAAATCCCTTGCACTGCCTGCTCCACCACATACATTGGACAGACTAACAGAAGAATAAGTCACGCATTGAAGAACATAAGAACTCAATCAAAAAGGAAGAACCGACCTCTTCCCTGGTCCAACACCTCAAAGCCACAGGACATGAGATTGACTTTAAAAATACCAGAACTATCTCCAAAACCGAACACTTCAGCAGCAGAATCATCAGAGAAGCCATAGAGATAGAAAAACGCCCACACAGCATGAATAAACGAGATGATGCCTCCCGCCTACCAGCCATTTGGAAACCCGCCCTCATGAACAGACGCGTACCTAACATGAAGAGTGACACCAGACCCACACCCCTGATAGCCACACAAGATACCACCACCACACTTCCACGTAGAAAGCAGACTCACACCCACACAGAAGATGAAACACAACCACGGACCAGAAGCTGCACTGCAGCTGCATCACTACTCACCTCAAACCCCTCTGAGCCATACATGAAGCGAACTGACCCCCACCATGAAGATGCAGCACGACCACGAACTCGAAGCCAAACAGCAAGATCACAGCTCATCAGCTCAAACCTTCCAGCAACTAAGACTAACCTGAGCACAATCAAGCCCCCACCTGAACAGAACATGCCTCCAGCCAATCAGAACACAGCCAACCCCCCAACCAATCAGAACACAGCCAAACCCCCAACCAATGAGAACATCCCCCCATCCAATCAGAACACAGCCAAGCCCCCAGCCAATCAAGTCACACCCCCAGGAGCAGTTAAAAGGAAGAAGCAGCTGCAAGCTCATATCACTCTGAGAAGCACAGAGCTGAAGACCAAGCCTGAAGATGATGAATGAGACTTCATCGAAACGTTGCCCAGATACTTCCAATCTTACGCGGGAGAAAACCCGAATAACCAAAGATCCACATACAAGTACCCGCGAGAACCTCAGAAAACATATATATATATATATATATATATATATATATATATATATATATATATATATATATATATATATATGTGTGTGTGTGTGTGTGTGTGTGTGTGTGTGTGTGTGTGTGTGTGTGTGTGTATAAAATCAGAGAAGCCATAGAGATTGAAAAAAGACCTGAAAGCATGAATACCATACATGAGTACAAGAGATGGTTCCACCAGACTGTCAATCATTTGGAAGCCTGCACTCAGAAACAAAAAAATCTCCACACCACTAGCCAGGCAAACACCTGGGCACAAACAGATCCCCCCTGATACTTCCAGCTCAAACACACCCCAATCAGGCACCCAGATGAAACCTAGCTTCCTAACAAATGATAACTGTCCATTTACTTGGAGCCAAACTGCACTAAAAGCCTCCAATACAGGAACACAATGTTGCCAGTCAATCAAGACACACACACAAAAAAGCCACAAAACAGACAGAAGAAATTAGAAACACCAATCAAGCAGAACACAGCAAACTCAAAGACCAATATACATACACCAAGACTCCCAACCAATCAGGAGGAAGAAAAAACCATTCTGGCACAGCAGTAGGCTTGCCCCAAATTTAAAACTGAAACAACTGTAAAAGTATGACTCACAGACGAACACAATTCAGAAGCCTGATGATGTCAGATGAGATTCTGCCAAAACGTTGCTACACAACCACAACCTAAAGAGAAATTAATGCCCACCAATGAACCACAAGACTCCTGCACATGCCTTAAATGCTAAAAAAGCTCTAAAGGATAATGAAAACTCCATCAAATTTTCTCTGTGTAACAAATATGCTCATTATGACTGCTTGGGATTACCCGAGCAAATGACCTAGGATCATCCAATGAGTTTCCATATCTCTGCAAATCATGCAGACCCAAACTGGATCTGTTGGAAAGGGTTGATACCATTGAAACCTGATTAACATCCCTTGACACCATAGTAGCATCCCTGCATGCCTTAAAAGAAAATTATCCAACCTTGATCAGATCAGATCATGAAATTCGTAGAGGAGGTGGTGTTGCTATCTTCTATAAAAAGTCCTTACATCTAAAAAATATCCAAGTTACCCAGGAGCTTGCTCTTGCTGAGACCATCATCTGTGAACTGTCCTTAAATATCACAATTCGATTCTTATTATGTTACAGAGCACCTGATTATGACATCAAACATGTAAACAAGCTAAATACACTACTAAAATGGGCAGCATCCTGCCCATACCCTTTTATCTTTCTTGGTGATTTCAATCTACCTCATATTGACTGGACCCTAAATGAATGTACAACTGAAACCATACACGCAACCTTCTACAATGCTGTTACAAATCTGGGACTGGAACAACTAGTAACCAACAACACTAGACTAAACAACTGCCTTGATCTCATCTTCTTCAATAATTTGAATTTAATTTATGGAATACAAACTAAATAACCCTTTTCCAGCAGTGACCACAATATGATTGACTTTTGTCTCAACATACGCCCACACAAAAATCACCACAATGACGTAATCTCCAATTATAACTTCAAAAAAGGCAACTATGATCTTATAGACAACGATCTCTCATCCCTTGATGGGCAATCTCTATTCACTGGATGCAATACTGTTGAAGACCATTACAACATATTTTTACTTGAAGTCAAAAGAATCATCAAATTATATGTACCAACAACAACTCCCAAAACAAAACAGAAAAACAGATTACTCATAACAATAAGGAAACTTCAATCCAAAAAAAGATCACTCTGGCAGAAAAACAAATCTGGTCACATTGCCAATTTCAAACACTGATACGAAAATTTATGGCACTAGATAAAGACTGAATATACCAAATATCACATTAAACAAGAGGAAAACCTTCAAACCAATTCCACCCATGCTTTTTACAATTTTGTAAACAACAAACTAAAAGACTCAAGGTCCATCCCACCCAGGATAGGACCTAATGGTAAAGACTGCAACAATGACACCATTAAAGCCAACATCTTTAACACATTCTTCAGCTCAGTATTTGTAAACAGCAATGGATCATGCCCAGTATTTCCTAGCCGAACCACAGATAACTACAATGATCTAATATATATTGATTTTACAGAAGACAATGTTGAAAAAGCACTTTGCAATCTAAAACCATCTCTATCTATTGGACCAGATGGAATATGTGCCTACTTCTTAAAAACGCTATCCACTGCCATAGCCAAACCTCTAAGCATAATCTTTGAAAAATCTTTCAGGAGCAGCTCCTTGCCTAACCTATGGTCACAAGCCACAGTCATTCCCATCTTTAAAAAGGGAGACCCCAGCCTAGTTGAAAATTACAGACCAATCTCCTTATGCTGCATCACCTGTAAAGTCATGGAATCAATTATTAACCAATCCATCATCCTCCACTTAGAGACGAACAGCCTACTCTCCAATAAACAATTTGGTTTCAGAAAAAAACTATCCTGTAATCTGCAACTCTTACACTGCAAAAACATATGGATGACACAACTCGATCAGAGCAAAGCAATAGACGCAATCTACATAGACTTCTGTAAAGCCTTTGATTCAGTGGTACATGACAAACTACTCCTAAAAATAAAATCCTATGGTATCTCTAGACAACTGCATAACTGGGTAGAAGCATTCCTGTCAAACAGACAACAAATGGTCAAAATTGGGAGTGTTCTATCAAATTCTGTACCTGTCAACAGTGGTATCCCCCAAGGCAGTGTTCTAGGACCAACTCTCTTCATACTCTACATAAATGATCTCTGTGATCATATTAAGAGCAACTGCGTTCTTTTCGCTGATGATGTAAAACTGTACAACACCATAGACAAGACTGCTACTCTTCAAAAAGATCTTGATTATGTATCAGAATGGTCAAACAAATGGCAACTTCAAATCTCAACAAATAAATGCTCTGTCTTACATATTGGCAAAAAAAAATCCGAAAATAAAATACAAGCTGAATAGTCAAGATCTTGTTGATGATCCAAGCTCTGTAAAGGACTTTGGAATACTCACCTCTAATGATCTAAGTGCTAGAGCCCACTGCAACTACATAGCCAAAAAGGCATTAAGAGTTGTTAACCTAATCCTACATAGCTTTTTCTCTGGTAATGTCACACTACTAACTAGAGTGAACAAAACATTTGCTAGACCAATACTTGAATACAGTTCATCAGTCTGGAACCCACATTACATTTCTGATATTAGCACAATTGAGAAAGTCCAGAAATATTTCACAAGAAGAGTTCTCCACTCCTCTACTCATTGTAGAATACCTTATGCCACCAGACTTGAAATTCTAGAACTAGAAAACCTAGAACTATGCCATCTTCGGTCTGATTTAAGTATGTTATATAAAATCATACATTGCAATGTCCTACCTGTCAATGAATACTTCAGCTTCAAACATTACAACAGAAGAGCACACAATGGATACAAACTCAAGGTTACTGCACCAAACTTGATTGCAGGAAATATGACTTCAGCAACAGAGTGGTCAATGTCTGGAATACTCTACCCGACTCTGTAGTTTTTTTCCCCAAACCCCAAAAACTTTCCTAAGAGGTCTCTAGGGGTCGTGCATAAGCACACCAATGTGCCTACCATCCCTGTCCTATTGTTTCTTTTATTTTTCTTTTATTTTTCTTATATGTACCCATTTCATGTATTCATAACTATGTACACACTTATACTTATTATCTTGTAAACAATTGACAAATCAAATAAATAAATTAAATAAATAAATAAACTTTAAAAGCACAACTATAATGACATGGGAAAATACCCAAACAAAGCTGAATACCATACTTGTAAGTACCCGCGAAGACTTAAGAAAACATATATATGTATGTATGTATGTATGTATGTATGTATGTATGTATGTATGTATGTATTCAGCTTTGTTCAGGTATTTTCCCACGTTTCAGGTTAGCCAGGTTAGCCAAATATCATTTGAACCCTGACCCTCAATTCTGTCTCCTCTTTGGATGAAGAACAAGAGACACAAACATGTTTTTCCCCTTCTGGCCCAGGAAGCGAAGCTGTTGCTCAGTGGGTAGGATGTTAAGTTTTCTCTCTTTGAAATGATAGAGTTTGACAGTGAGCCATCAAACACAAGAATTAGCAAGAAGGTATGTTTCACCTGAAAGGGAATGGATTAGAAGAGTTTCTGATTGATTACTGAGTTAAATTTTAAATTAACTAAAATAAGGTACAATGGGATTGCAAGGGGAAACAAAAGTCTTATTTAAAGAAATATTATTGACCATCCAAGTTTTGCAGGAAATGATGACAAGGAACCATAGGGAGATAAAAGAAATGATACATGATATGATTAAGAGACCAGAAAACTATTACCAAAAGACATTAAACAACAAACAAGAAGTCCAGGAAATAGAAAACAAAATAGAAAGAATAGAGGAATGGACAAGCGAGGGAAACTGACAAATGATACAAAAAGATACAATAGAGGAAATAGTTAAAGCTGAAATAGGAATGGTGAACTATAGTGTGGAAGACCAAGAGTTAGAAGGGGACACCCAGGAAGATATTATGAAGTCAGGAAAAGACCACTGAAAAGTGTATGGAAGGTCCAAAAGGGTGAAGAAGCAACAGAAATAGAAGAAATACTTAGATTGAATGAGATAAGAAGATACAAGATTACATGGGAAGAATATGGGAGACATTCCAAGAATTGAACAACAGTTGAGATATGAAAGCAGAGAAGAGATGAGGGATAAATGCAGAATATTGTTTAACACAGAAGCTATACCATCAAGAATAGAAATTAGAAATAGAAATAGAAATAAGGAATGAAAAGCGAGGATTACATAGAAGAACCCTTAAGGAAACAATATATAGATATGTAGAAATGTAAAGTAGATAAAGATAGATATTAATAACAAACATAAATAAGGATAGAAAATGTATGATAAAATTGTATGTATGTCAATGCAAAATGCTGTTGAAAATGTAAACATGATTTGTACTGGTGGAAAACAACAAAAATCATTTGTGGTATAAAGAATAGAAATTAGAAATTAGGAGAAGAATACCTTTATTATTGGGGAACTATTCTATAGTAGAAATAACGGCAGAAATTAGAAATCTAGATATGTAAACATAGATACCTAATGAATAGAGAATAACTAAGATAAATAAACATTAGGATTATACGCAGTAAATTGGCTATAACTACTGTATGTATAAGATTTATTATTGGTATGTAATTAAGAATGTGGAGATTGCACCCAGATGGAATACTGTTACTGTGAATAATGAAATCCTATGCATAACCAAGAAAATTGTACAATAACAAGTACTAATATATGATGTATAACAAAGGAAAAGTACAATAAAAATATTTTGGGGGAAAAAGAGTTTCTGCTTTGCTTAGAATTCAGATAACAGATAATCAGAGTTGGAAGGGACCTTGTAGGTAATCTAGTCCAACCCCCCACCCAAGCAGGAGATCCTGCACCACTTCTGACTAATGGCAGTCCAAACTCTTCTTGAAAGCCTCAAGTGATGGCACTCCCACTGTTGCAGCAAATCCCATTTCCAAATCAGGACACAAGACCACGAAAGGTTGGAGAGTACAGGTGTTAGAAATAACAAGGTTACCTAATTTGTAAAATAATATATATAAACTATGATTGTAAGTTAAAGTGTATGTCACTTTAAACAGCAAAGCATGTAATTTTGGGTGCGGTTGTAAAACTGCCATAAAGGGAGCAAGAGAACTTGATTGATTGCTGGCTTACTGAATTGCTTGCTGACAATGATGGATTGATGGTTCCCTGCTGTTTTTGCTGAAGAGAGAAAGGAGTTTTGAACTTCTTCATATCTCTACTGTGAGAAGATTTATTACTGGACTAATATTTGTAAGTTTACTGAACTCTTTTTCGACACTGGACTTTGCAACTGAATAATCCCCGGACAGACTGAAATAGTGAATGATATATGGACTGTTTGACTATGCTAAAACTCTTACTGGAATAAACAATTTAACTAGCACAGTGTATCTGTTTTACTGAGTGTAAGCTACAAAAATGTTTATCTCACATATTTTGCCTGCCTGCCTGCCTGCCGTGCAGATTCTGCTAGGGTGTATCCCTAACACTGGTTATGGGCCCAGGCTACACAGTCAGACTAACCAGGATATAACAGGCTTATATAAAGTGAGTGTTAGTGTAGTTACACAATACTGTAAACAGACAGCTGTGTTTTATTAATTATAGTTTAATATCCAGAAAAAGATGGCACAAGTCAATTTACCAAGTTTGTCTCTAATATCCAAAATGGATGGAACAAACTATGTTTCATGGTCTATGAAATGCAGCCTACTTCTACGCAGAGAAGGTTTGTAGAGTATAATTCAAAACCCACCAGAAGTAGATGCTTGGGATCCGGAGGATGATGATGATGCCCAGAAAATACAAGAATAGAAACTGAAGAATGAGCAAGCTCTCTGTATAAGAGGACTGACACTCTGTGACCAGCAGCTTGTCCATATTCGTGGAGAAGAAACAGCTGCAAAATGTTGGGAGAATTTAAAGAAGATTTATGTTCGAGACACTGTAGGAGCACATATAAATCTTACACGAAAACTGTTCAGAACACATCTTCTAAAGAATGGAGACATGCTGACTCATATAAACACTATGAAGAGAATTTTTCAGGAACTGCATGAAAAAGAACTTATCTTCACAGAACTACATCAAGTTTATATAATTTTGTCTTTGTTAAATGAGAGCTATGATGACTATGTAACTTCACTGGAAGTACTGCCAAAAGATAACCTCACATTAACTGACATTACTGGCAGATTAATTGAAGAAGCAGGAGAAGGCTTGAAAGGAATCAACTCAGAAGGAAACAACCACAAGAAGATAAAGAATCTTCGACAGCCTATACAATTAGAAAATGTTTTAATTATGGAGGAAAAGGACATTTGGCTAGATTCTGCAAGAAAGGAAGGTAAAAAAGTGACTGTAACTTTAAAAGGTGAATGATAATCAATCAGAGGTAGCTAACACAGTATATAATAACGTTAAACCTCATGATGAATGCATACATTTGTTACACAGATGTCTAGGGCATATAAATTTTAAAATGCTCAAAAAAATGTTGAACTGTCTGAAGGTATAAAACTGAAGCCTTGCAGTAAGTATTTGCAATGCAATGCTTGCAGTCAATAAAAAAGCAAGGTAATACCAGCAAATAGAATTAATGGATTTAAAACTAAAGAGCCTCTAGAAGTTGTATTTGCTGATATTATAGGTCCTAAAAAACCAAGTGTAGGAGGTGCTCGTTATATATTAAGCATAATGGATCATTATTCTAGATATGGTTTCTGTTATTTAATGAAGAGTAAGACAGAAACATATCAGAATTTCTTTAATTGGTTGAAGTTTGCAGAAAGAAAAACTAAAAGGAAATTAGTAACTCTTGTAACTGATAATGGTACGGAATTTATAAATAATAAATTCCAAAATAGACTGAAGATGGCAGGTGTTGAACATAAAAAGTCTGCACCATATAGGCCACAACATAACTCCTTTATAAAAAGACGAGGCCAAACAATACAGGCAATGGCTAGTACTATGTTGTCGGATTCAGGATTACCTGAAAATTTGTGGGGAGAAGCAATAATGTGTGGTAATCATATATTGAATTTTCAAAAGGTCTGCCAGTTCTTCTCTTTGTTTCAGCAACATGTTCTTTGTCAAAATCTTTGTTTTATCTTTATTTATTTTCAAACCAGCCATCTCACCATATGTCTCTATCTTTTCCAATAACTTTGGAGCTGTTTCTAATGGGTCTCCCAGAATAAAAGCTAAGTCATCAGCAAAAGCTTGTAGTTTGAATTCTTCCTTTTTAATTTTCATTCCTTTTATACTTTTATCATCCCTAATATTTCTATTCAACACTTCCAAAGTCAACACAAATAGCAAAGGAGATAGGGGACACCCTTGTCTTGTGCCTTTTCTTATATTAATAAAATCTGTAAGTTCTCCCTCCATCATTACCTTTGCTGTCTGCTTATTGTATATGGCTTCTATTGCTTGAATAAATTTTCTGGCAAAACCCATCTGTTCTAATAGTAATAACATAAATCTCCAGTTCACGTTGTCAAATGCCTTTTGAGCATCTAGGAATATCAAAGCCATTTGTTTTTCAGGATGAGCCTCATCGTATTCCAAAGTATCCAAGATTAATCTCATATTGTCTCTGATTTGTCTCTTTGGCAGAAATCCATTTTGATCTGGGTGGATAAAATTATTTAAATATTTTTAAGTCTTTCTGCTAAAATTGAAGCAAAGATTTTATAATCTGCATTCAATAAAGAAATAGGTCTATCTTCGGTAAATTGGCATTCTGTAAATACTGTTTGACTTTTTCCTCATCAATATTCTCTTGTTTATATAGTTGCCCATAAAAATCTCAAATAATTTCCTTTTTCTCCTTATTACCATAACAAACTTGGCCTTGGTCATCTATTAACTTCAATATTTTTCTTGATTCCTTCTCCTTTCTCAGTTTATATGCTAGCCATCTACCTGGTTTATTTGCATCTTCAAAATAATTCTGTTTAGAATTTCTAATTTTTTGTGCCAGTTCCTCTTTCTCTATTAATTCCATTTTATGTTTAATTACATCCAGCTTCAATTTAATATCTTTTTTCTGTGGCATTTTCTGTAATTCTTTTTCAAGTCTTTGAAACTCATCTTCCAAGGCCTTAGAAGCTTGCCTTTTCCTAATATTCTTTTTTCTTGTATAATCTATTATCAAACCTCTAGCATATGCCTTCATTGTATCCCAAACATTTTGCGTTGAAATATCTTCTTTTATATTTTCTCTGAAGAAAAAAGCCAGTTCCTTCTCCATCCATTGTATAAAGTCTTTTTCCTTTAAGATAGCATTATTTAATGTCCACCTCGATCTTTTTTTTTTGTCCCTTCCATTTAATTGTCATTGGGCTATGATCTGCCCAAGTACTTGTTTCAATATTTGTTTCTTGAATATTGGATATTAATTCTGTTGAGATCCAAATCATATCTAATCTGGACCATGATAAATGTCTCTTTGAATAAAAAATATATTGTTCAGCTTTAACATTTCTTCCTCTCCAAATATCTTTTAAAGTTAATTCGTCTGTCATTTTGAAAAAAGATTTAGGGAGAGCCTTTCTATTTTGCTTTGCTGTTGTTGCTATGTAGTCCAATTTATTGTCCACAATTCCATTAAAGTCTCCCATCATAATTATATTAACATAGTCCAGTCCAATTATTTTCATGTGTAGTTTTTTTATAAAACTCTTCTTGTTTATCATTCGGAGCATAAATTGTAATCAAGAGTATTTTTATATTATTGTCCATTATTTCCACCATTAATACTCTTCCGTCTTCATCCGTGTATATCAGTTTTGCTGGGATAGCCTCTTTAATGTATAGAACCATTCCTCTTTTCTTACATTGAGTCAAAGAAGTAAATATTTTCCCTAATTTTGGCTGTACTAACAATTGTTCATGCTATTTTTTAATATGAACTTCTTGAAACCAAATTATATCAAATTTTAATTTCTCTAATTTATGAAAAGTTTTCCTTCTTTTAACAGCTGAATTGAGTCCATTTATTGTAATCAGTTCTTTTTCTTCCATGATTATGCTTTATATATAGGTCTAACAGCTCTTGTGGCTCTCACTTCACTCCGTTCTTTACTATCCACCTGTCCACCTACTGCTCCTTTCTCTTTTTCAGTCTCCAGTTGTTCCTCTTGAAACTCCTTCTCTGCCTCCTCTTCTCTTCTTCCAAAAAATTCTGCATGGAAAAGTTCTGCTTTCTCAATTGAATCAATTCTATGTCTCTGCTCTTGCCATGTAAACATTAATCCTTCTGGAATCAGCCATCTATAATTCACTTAGTTTTCCAATAGCTTTTTGGTCAGAAATCGATATTCTCTTCTCATCTCTCTCACTCTTCTGGGTATTTGTTTTAAAACCACAATCTCTTTATCTTTGTATTTCAATGTTTTCTCTCTTACCACTTGTAGTATGTGTGTTTTAATGGATTTTTTGGTGAATCTAATATGGACTTCCTTTGGTAATTTATTTCTCATCGCATATCTTGTATACACTCGATATACCTCATCTACTCCATCCATCATCTTTTCCCCTGTAATTTCCAAAGCATCTGCCAAAATTTCTATCATTATCGCGGCCAAATTTTCTCCTTTTTCTTCTTCTATATTTTGAAATCTAAGATAAAATTCTGACCTTTCCATCTCCCACCTCAACATCCCACTTTTTTCTTGTTCAACCACTGTTAATCTACTGTCAATATTTCCAATCTTCTCCTCTCTTTGTTTACCTTCTTCTTCAATTTTTTGGAATCTCTCCTCATACTTCACCATCATTTGTTTAATATTTTCCACTTTTTCATCAGTCTTCTCCGTTCTTTGTTCAATGCTCTCTATTCTTTGTTCAATGGTGTCCGATTTTATCTTGAGATCTTGAATTCCTTGCATAATCATCTGTAAAGTTACTTTTTCTTGTTCTTTATCTTGCTTCAACATTGTCAGAATTAAACGTTGTCCTCCAGCTGGTGGGGATGCAGAGGTAGAAGTAGAAACGCCAGATGATATTGGTTTCCTGCTCATTTTAATGCTTCCAAATCTTCAAATTCTTTTTAACTTTTAATCCAACTGGTAGAATAGTCAATTATAATCCAAAATGGAAAAGTCCAATAGAAAAAAGGCCCAAAACTAAAGAAGAAAGAGGAAAAAATGAAGAAGAAAAGATCTTCAGGTTCTTCTAGACCCTAATCCAATTACGAAGTAGTCCCCCATAAAAAATAAAAAATAGAAAGAAAAAACCCCCCAAAATAATAATATTGATTAAGAGAAAAAAAAAGAACAAAAAGAAAAAAGAAGAGATTCCTTCAGGTTCTTCACACTTTAATCCAGTTGAGAAGTCTCAATAATCAAAAAGAAAAACAGAGTGGTCCAAAAACATAAATAGAAAAAGCAAAAGGATCCCAATAAAGATAAGGAGAAAAAAGGAAAAATAAAGAAAAAAAAACTCTGAGGCTTTCCCTTTGAAAGAAAAAGCAAAAATAAGATTACTAAAATTGAAATTTACAAAAAGGCTGGTGAATAGGGATATCACAAGTAACAAATATATACATATAGTGGTGCTTTTAAAGTTGTAGCAACGTTTCAGCAGAATCTCATCTGCCATCATCAGGCTTCTGTATAGTGTTTGTCTGTGAGTCAGTCTTTTACAGTGGTTTCGGTTTTAGAAAGTCTGATTTAAAAGTCTGACTCACAGACAAACACTATACAGAAGCCTGATGATGGCAGATGAGATTCTGCTGAAACGTTGCTACAACTTTAAAAGCACCACTATTATGACGTGGGAGAATACCCGAACAAAGCTGAATGCCAGACATGTAAATACCCGCGAAAACTTAAGAAAACATATATATATATATATCTAAAGGATGGTGGATATATAAAGATATCCACCATCCTAAGAAACCCTAAGGACAGAATCGAGTTGGAAAATCAAGGAGTATTCGAAATCCCTTGCACTGCCTGCCCCACCACATACATTGGACAGACTAACAGAAGAATAGGTGCATGCATTGAAGAACATAAGAACTCAATCAAAAAGGAAGAACCGACCTCTTCCCTGGTCCAACACCTCAAAGCCACAGGACATGAGATTGACTTTAAAAATACCAGAACTATCGCCAAAACCGAACACTTCAGCAGCAGAATCATCAGAGAAGCCATAGAGATAGAAAAACGCCCCACAGCATGAATAAACGAGATGATGCCTCCCGCCTACCAGTGATTTGGAAACCCGCCCTCATGAACAGACGCGTACCTAACATGAAGAATGACACCAGACCCACACCCCTGAGAGCCACACAAGATGCCACCACCACACTTCCACATAGAAAGCAGACTCACACCCACACAGAAGATGAAACACGAGCACGGACCAGAAGCCGCACTGCAGCTGCATCACTACCCACCTCAAACCCCTCTGAGCCATACATGAAGCGAACTGACCTCCACCATGAAGATGCAGCATGACCACGAACTCGAAGCCAAACAGCAAGATCACAGCTCACCAGCTCAAACCCTCCAGCAACTAAGACTAACCTGAGCACAATCAAGCCCCCACCTGAACAGAACACGCCTCCAGCCAATCAGAACACAGCCAACCCCCCAACCAATCAGAACACACCCCCACCCAATCAGAACACAGCCAAGCCCCCACCCAATCAAGTCACACCCCCACTAGCAGTTAAAAGGAAGAAGCAGCTGCAAGCTCACATCACTCTGAGAAGCACAGAGCTGAAGACCAAGCCTGAAGATGATGAATGAGACTTCATCGAAACGTTGCCTAGATACTTCCAATCTTACGCGGGAGAAAACCCGAATAACCAAAGATCCATATATATATATATATATATATATATATATATATATATATATATGTATGTATGTATGTATGTATGTATGTATATGTATATGTATATGTATATGTATATGTATATGTATATGTATATGTATATGTATATGAATATGTATATGTATATGTATATGTATATGTATGTATATGTATATGTATATATATGTATATAAGAAAGCACACTGCCCTTTATTTAGTTATCCAAGGCTCTTATTATGACTCTCTTCTCCACTAGCTTCAAAGCCAAGCCTCAAGTGCTGAAATATTGCTAAGAGTCCAGGAAAACACCTGTAATAATATTTTGCTGTGCTCTCCCTCTATCTTATCCCATAAAGATGTCCTTGAGAAGCAGTCTTCTTACCATTCTCTCCAATTCAAATCAAATATTTTCAAGCCTCTAGTTGGCAGTGTTACAAAGTTTCTTAATGCTCTTCCTCCCCCCAGCCAGAGAAAAAGGATAATTTATACAGAAAAAAAAGAAAAAATAACCAAAGGGAGCTTCTATTCTAAAAGAAAATTAAAAAATCAAAGGGAGCATAAAATATATATATAAAAGAAAATTCAATCCGGTTACCTACAAAGTCACAGTAAAGTCCCCCCAAAAAAAGTAAAAGAAAGAGAAAAAAAAATTCCAAGCCTCAATTTGACGTCACTTTAAAAAACGCCGCTCATACAGTTTTTTGTCAAAAAAAAAAAAAAAACTCACAAGTTTCTTCTGTATTCAGGGTGCCCTTTCAAATCTCAGCGAATTTACAACACAAAAGAAGTTTCTCACCCAGCCGACACACTTTCACTCCAACCACTTTCTTTCCAGAGCTGTCCCGACTTCAGCAGCTATGGAGGCTGCCTCTCCGCTGCCAGCAAAAGGGCTTCTCCTGGATCAAACCAGAGATTTTGCAATATCTCTGGGATCCTGGGACAGTGCCCTTCACAATCCCCGTCTCTACGGGACGGTTTAGGTCCGTAAGGACCGACCAGGGGCGAAAATATCGGCTGCGATCTTAGAACCCCAAGATCACAGCTGTATCGCCGAAATGAAGCTCCGCCTTCTCCTTATTTCTCCGCCTTCTCAGATCTTGATTCTGACTTTGGGACATTTCTATATTTGATGTTATTTTTGATGATAATGTATGTATTAATCAGCAACTACTACCATGCCTTTCAGTTTACTAAAGTATCAGTTGTTCCCATGATCAGTTCAGAAAAAAAAAAATGATACTAAAGATGTGGATATTAGTTTCCAGCATGATTGTTTCTCACTTTATTTATTTTAACCATGAGTTTTTAAAACATTCTTGGGTTGTCTTTATTGTTAGTGTTTTTAAGCTTGATTGTTTGCACAGATTCCTGATATTGTGCTGAGTTCCCTACTAACATTTTCATTTAATTGACTATCAGTGTATAATAACTTTAAATGAGCCACAGTTTCTTACTCTCTATTGACATACTAGCCAAACACAGTTTATTAAAAGAGAAAATCATGTTAAATCGATATCAATGGATATTTTCTAATCTTTGGTATTGTTAATAATTTTTATCCATTCCCAATATTATGAAGATGGATGGACAGAGGTATGGATAAAAGAAAGGGAGGGTGAATGTGTGAGAATAAATGGAATAAATCATGAATTGTTCACTATTAAATAGGGAGGAACAGACAATTATAGGTTGTTGTCTTGTTTTTTTAAGAACTTAAAGATGTCAACTCATAAAACATTTTGGATACACATTTTATAGTTGTCAACAGAAAGAATCAGGGATTTGTAAGAGCAGGGAGCAGTGTGGAATCGAAAGTACATTCCATTCATATTTTCTCCAGAGACTGATTAGATGACTAAAGCTTCTGCCGTGCAAAAATCTAATTGGAGAGCATGATTGATGACTCTTGGCTATGGACATGTTTTGTTGGATGATACACCCAGAGGGGTGGGGGGGAAAGCAGGATCAAGGGTGACAGTGAATTACATATCTCAGAGTTGGCTACACCCAGGCTAATACCAGAATGATAACTTCTAATAAATCCTTTTTAGTTTTGGGAGTGTGGCTCAAGGCTCATGATTTAATTGGAGTAACTGCTGGAATCCTGACAACAGATAAAATGCAGAAATGCTTAGACACTTGCTATATGGGAAGGCAAATATCTGTGTACTTATACATAAAGATGATGGAATGTTATCTAAGGACCCAAATCATTTCCAGCAATTTTCCATAGATTGGATACATGCAGACTGGTTTTATCTATTTGAAAGCCAATACATCAAACATCAAGATAATCATGTTTGGCAAAGAAATGGAGTGTCCAATAAAGGAGAATATTTGTTGACACAAAACAGAAGCCTGATGATGGCAGATGAGATTCTGCCGAAACGTTGCGACAACTTTAATAACACAACTATAATGACGTGGGAAAATACCTGAACAAAGATGAATACCATACATATATATATATATAATTGGAGAAGTCATAGAGATTGAAAAAAAGCCTGAAAGCATGAATGGAAGAAATGATTCCACCAGACTGTCAATCATTTGGAAGCCTGCATTCACAAACAAAAAAGTCTCCACACCACTAGCCAGGCAAACATCTGGGCACAAATAGATCCCCCCTGATACCTCTAGCTCAAACACACCCCAACCAGGCACCCAGATGAAACCTAGCTTCCTAAAAAATGATAGACGTCCATTTACCCGGAGCCAAGCTGCACTAAAAGCCTCTAATACAGGAACACAATATTTCCAATCAATCAAGACACACACAAAAAAGCCACAAAACAGACAGAAGACATTAGAAACATCAATCAAGCAGAACACAGCAAACTCCAAGACCAATAAACACAGATCAAGACTCTCAACCAATCAGGATGAAGAAAAAATCATTCTGGCACAGCAATAGGCTGCCCCAAATTTAAATCTGAAACCACTGTAAAAGTCTGATTCTTCAATCCCTGGAAGGGAGGGAATTATTTTTTTTCCCCTTTCTCTTTTGGGATGATGATGGAAGAGTATATATGAAATTGTAAACAGGACAGACAAAAGTATAAGTATAATGAATAGAATGATGTAGAAATTTGGGAAAATAAATGTAATTGAATTAGAAAGAAATGAGATAATTATAAAAAAAGATTTAAGAAACTAAGGGGAAAATATTGAGATATTGAAAAAATAGTGATAAGATATGAAACTGAATATATGAGATGAATATGTATTTGAGATTATATCTGTATGGAGATGTGATAACCTGCAATCATGCTGTTCTCAAAAAAAGATGTTTTATTTGTTATGTTTTGTTAAAACCCAATAAAACTTTAAAAAAAGTGAGGAAGGGTATCAAGGTATTGAGATTTAATAGCTGACCAGCTGCTGTAAGGCTGATGCAATTAGGATGAATCAGCGTGGTTATTGCCGCTTTAAGACTGAGGATGGATCCGACAGGGTTTTACCACTTTAAGAAGCTGTGCATATAAATGAGGCCATAAGGAGTGTACCTCTCTCTCCTCGTGTTCATCTCCATTGTAATTCTCCATGCAGAGTAATGAAGACTGATTGCTTGCCTGGTATGTGCCTCACAGGAATATTGATGTATATAGTAGTCCTGTATATAAACCACTGTTAAAAGGCAAAGCTCTCCTCTGAGCCACAGGAAAGCCAACAAACAACCTGCACATATAAAATATAGGATTCCTGGCTGATAGACTCATCCATCTTCTGAGGGTTCCAGTTTAAAAGGGAAAAGGGAAAGTTTCCAATCTCTCTCACACTGAAAGCCACAGCAGTGACAAGTTAGCAGTGATTGGAGATGACCTTTTCTTTCTCACAAAAACTGACCAGGCCTGTTGGAACTGAACAGATCCAATTTTCTGGCTTACCTTTCCCCAGGATCATCCTGAATGAAGGATGATTTCCCCTTCTTGATGCACCATCAACTGCACAATATCACTACCAATATCAGTTGTAGGCTGGCCAATGCAAAAAGGGGACAGTCTTGTCAATTCTTGGAAAGTGACAATGGTCGTGGCAGATTATGCTGAAATCCTTATACAAAAATTCTTAAATCTTAATTTCAGATGCAGCCCACTGTGACCCCGTCCTAAAGACCAATATCCCAACAAGAAGAAGATCCACTTCCTTGCCTATAAAGAGACCCTGGGATATGCCTTAGTTTCTCTGTCTCTTTTCCTTTCTCTGATCACAACTGCTGTCCTGGTAATTTTCTGTAAACATCATAACGCACAGTTGTTGTCAAGGCCAACAACTGAAATCTCACTTACATCCTCCTGGTCTCCCTCCTGCTCTGCTTCCTCTGCTCCTTCCTCTTCATTGGTCCACCTGGGAATCTCACCTGTCTTTTCAGACAAACTACCTTTGCCATTCTCTTTTCCCTTGCAGTATGTTCTGTGTTGGCAAAAACTGTCATTGTGGTTCTGGCCTTCATGGCCACCAAGCCAGGGAACAAGACAAGGAAATTCTTCGGAAAACCACTGACCAACTCCATCGTCATTGCCTGTCCTTTGATCCAAGCAGTCCTTTGTGCCATCTGGCTGACTACCTCTGCCCCGTTTCCCAACTTGGACTTCAACTCCTTGGTAGGAGAGGCCATCTTGGAATGTGATGAAGGCTCAGCTTTCATGTTTTATATTGTCCTCGCCTATCTAGGTGTCCTTGCTCTGATCAGTTTCATGGTAGCCTTTCTAGCTAGGAAATTGCCTGACAGTTTTAATGAAGCCAAATTCATTACATTTAGCATGCTGGTATTTTCCTGTGTTTGGATCACCTTCCTTCCTGCCTACCTAAGCACCAAAGGGAAGTCCATGGTGGCTGTAGAGATCCTCTCTATCTTGGCTTCTGGAGCCAGTCTCCTGGCCTGTATTTTTTCCCCTAATTGCTACATTATTCTACTGAGACCACATCTGAATTGCAGAGAGAATATAATGAGGCACAGGAATCTGTGATTTTTTTTGCAGAATTGAGAACTTCTGTTTTGGTTTTGGGACTTTTTGTATTTGATCTGATTTTTAAAATATGAAAACGAGGGGAAATCTCCTTAAAAAATTGGAAATCAGGAGATGTGATAAATCAAAGAGTTTCTGTTAATTGGTAACAATTGCTTGCCTTTTTCACTGGTTCCATTTTTTTTCTCACTGTGGTCCAAGTGATAACTTAGAAAATGCTAATAGATATTAAAGATATGGATATTTACAGTATTTCCACTTGGACAGTTTCACACTTTATTGTAATCATATGAATCTTTAAAAATAAAATTGGGTTAAGTTCACTATCAATGCTTTTTAGAATGTTCATTTCCTTAGATCCCTGGGGTCTTGCTGATTTCCTAATCATTTTTGCGTTCTATCACCCATTAATGGTTTAAATGAACCACATTATTCTATTAATTTGAGATACATACATTATTATTAAATAAGATCATGTAAAGTAAACATTAATGACATTTTCCTTCCCTTGCTATTTTTTCCTATTTGAGACATCTTAATATCAGATCTGTGACTCAAGGAAAACTTTTTAAAAAAATAACTTACAATCTCTGGTTTAATGTTTCCATTTTAAGATAGGTGAGAGAAAATGAATAGAGAAAAAAAATGGGCAGCATTAGTGATGGCTGATCATCCAATCCTGTCAGAAGATACAGATAGTCCTTGACTTACAATAGTTTGTTCAGTGGCAGTTCAAAGTTAGAGCAACACTGTAAAAAGTGATGTATAATTCATGTACAACCCTTGCAGTATCCCTATGCTCAAAATTCTTAGCAACTGACTCATATTTATAACAGTTAGAGTGTCCTGGGGTGTCCTGTGATCAGCTTTTGCAATCTTCCAACAAGCAAAATCAATGTGGAAGCCAGATTCACTTAACAACTAGTGATTCACTTAACAACCATTGCAAGAAAGCTCATAAAATAAGGCAAAACTCAGTTAACAATTATCTCACTTAGCAACATACATTTTGGGGTCTATTGTCAAGGACTGCCTGTATAGGAAAGGGCTACAGGAGACTGAGGCATCTGTCTTTTGTCCCAATTAAAGTTGGGCAAATAGCCCCCCAGGCTCCCCCAGACCAGGATTTCACCATCGACCTGGATGCAATTATCTGGGGCACAAAGGTAGGCTGGAAGGAGATGTTTTGAATTCAGGGAAAGATTCATTCTCTTGTCGGCATGCAGAATGTCCTTCTCACTGGAAAAAAGTGGATTGACTCAGAAAGGATAACAGTTGCATGATGAAGGATCTGCTTTTCATGAATCAGATTCAAGTATGAGTATACAATTATTGGTTGTATAAAGAGAGGCATAGAATCAAAATCACGTGAAGTATTAGTACCGCTTTATAAAGCCTTAGTAAAACCACACCTGGAATTTTGCATATGGTTTTGGTCACCATGTCACAAAAAAGATCCTGAGACTTTGGGGGGGGGGGGAAAGGGCAAAGAAGAGCAACTAAGATGATAAAAAGACCTTGAGACTAAAAGATATGAAGTTGTAGGTTTTGCTTTTGTCTAGTTTAGGTAAAAGAAGGACTAGGGGGGAACATGATATCAGTATTCCAGTATTTGGGATGCTGCTACAAAGAGGAAGTGGTCACTTTATTTTCCAAGGTGCCAGTGGGCAGGACAAGAAACAATGGATGAAAACCAATAAACGAGAGCAGCAAACTGGAATCGAGGAGAAGCTTCCTAAAAGTAAGGAATATTAACCAGAGGAACAGTTTGCTTTCAGACCTTGTGGGTACTCCATGCCTGGAAGTTTCTAAGAAGAGACTGGATAGTCACTTGTCTGAAATGGTACAGGATCTCCTGCTTGAGAAGGGGGCTGGAGTAGAAGACCTCCAAGGTCCCTTCCAGCTCCATTCTGATTGGAGCTCCCTCAGATTCCATTTGTGTTTAGAGGTGGTAATTGATAGCTCTATTGCATAGGGAAGCCAATTGCCCATTATTATTGCTACCAGATGTTGACCAGATGAAGCTTCCAAGTGGTCTTCAAAGGGAGCTCCATGAGGAGCCCATTGCAACTGTTCACCTGTGAGATGACTAAGGCCTAAAGGATTAGGAAGAAGGGCTCTCAATCCAGGGACAGGCACAACTATTGCACAAGCCAAATCTGTACAAAGGCCTTCCTGGCCAGAGGTGTCACCTGCTCTTAAGTCAGGTTCTGAGAGTCTGGAATGTCCTCCAAATTGTGCCCAAATCCCTAGTGTGACACAGCAATTCCATGCAGGATAAAAGATGGCTAATATGTGTGAATCGGGAGGTTCAAGCACTGACCACCCCCTGTTTGGCTCATCTTAATCTTGTGCCTGTTCCTCTCCATCCAGCTCCCAACAACCTTGATTAGATGATTAGGGGACTGGAGGCTAAAACATATAAAGAAGGGTTCCTGGAACTGGCTATGTAAAATTTGCTGAAAAGAAGAACTAGGGGTGACAGGATAGCAGTGTTCCAATATCTCAAGGGCTGCCTCAAAGAAGAGGGAGTCAAGCTATTCTCCAAAGCACCTGAAGGTAGAACAATAAGTAAAGGGTGGAAATCAAGGAGAGAAGCAACCTAGAACTAAGGAGAAATTTCCTGACAGTTAGAATCAGTGGAACAACTTGCCTCCAGAAGTTGTAAAATGCTCCAACGCTGGAAGTTTTTAAGAAGTGACCGGATAACCATTTGTCTGAAGTGGTCTAGGATTTCCTGCCTAAGCAGGGGGTTGGACTAGAACAGGGGTGGGCAATTAATTTCTATCGGGGGCCACATGGAAAATCAGATCTGCGTTCGAGGGCTGAACCAATTTTATAAAAGACCATTATAAAGGGTCCATTATAAAATGCAGCAAATTATATATAAGAATATTAAGAATAGAGAAAGATTCACTCTGAGAAGCACAGAGCTGAAGACCAAGCCTGAAGATGATGAATGAGATTTCATCGAAACGTTGCCTAGATGTGGTGCTTTTAAGGTTGTAGCAACATTTCAGCAGAATCTCATCTGCCATCATCAGGCTTCTGTATAGTGTTTGTCTGTGAGTCAGACTTTTACAGTGGTTTCAGATTTAAATTTGGGGCAGCCTACTGCTGTGTCAGAATGGTTTTTTCATCCTCCTGATTGGTTGAGAGTCTTGGTCTGTGTTTATTGGTCTTGGAGTTTGCTGTGTTCTGCTGCTAATATCTTCTGTCTGTTTTTTGGGGGAGGGGGGGGCTCTTTTTGTATCTTGATTGGCTGGCAACATTGTGTAACATTATTGGAGGCCTTTAGTGCAATTTGGCTTCGGCAAAATGGATGGCTATCATTAGTTAGGAAGCTGGGTTTCATCTGGGTGCCTGGTTGGGGTGTGTTTGAGCTGGAGGTATCAGGGGGGATCTGTTTATGCCCAGGTGTTTGCCTGGCTTGTGGTGTGGAGATTTTTTTGTTTGTGAGTGCAGGCTTCCAAATGATTGACAGCCTGGTGGAATCATCTCTTCTGTTCATGCTTTCTGGTCTTTTTTCAATCTCTATGGCTTCTCTGATGATTCTGTGGCTGGGATTTTCTATAGTGGCTAGGGTTTTGGTGCCATTGAAGTTGATGCTATGACCTGTGGCTTCCAAGTGTTGGACTAGTAAGGAAGTGTGTTCCAGCTTTTTGACTGCATTTTTGTGTTCATCCAGGCGGGTGCTTATTCTTCTATTGGTCTGTCCAATGTATGTGGCCGGGCATGATGCACAGGGGACTTCGTATATGCCTTGGTTTTCCAGGTCAATTTTGTCTTTGGGGTTCCTGAGGATGGCTGCTATTTTTCTGTCTGTTTTGAAGGCAGTCTTGATGTGGTGTCTGTATAGAATCTTACTAATTTTGTCTGCAGTGGCTCTTATGTAGGGCAGGACAGCTGTTCCATGGGTCTGTTCATCTTCTGGGTCTCTATTATGTCTCAGTGTGTTTTTGTGGATCAAGTTGGTGATTTTGCTTTTGTGGAAGCCGTTGGCTGTCAATATTTTAGTCAGGTTGCATAGTTCAGTCTTAATGTGTGTCTTGTCTGCCAGGCGTTTGGTTCTAGTAATTAGTGTTTTAGCCACGGACTTTATCTGTGCTGGGTGGTGGTGGAATTGGGCGTTGAGGTAGCAGTTGGTGTGTCTTTTCTTCTGGTATATGGTGTGTCCTAGTGTGCCATCTGTTTTTTTGTAGATGAGGACATCTAGGAATGGTAGTTGTTTGTTTGTTTCTGTTTCCATGGTGAACTTGATTTTGAGGTGTGTGTCGTTTAGGTGTGTTAGGAAATGGCTTAGGTTTTCTTGTCTATGGGGCCAAATCACGAATGTGTCATTGATATATCTTAACCATAGTTTGGGTTTGAGTATGGCATTAGCCAGGGCTCTGGATTCGAATTCTTCCATGAACAGGTTTGCAATGACAGGTGACAGTGGTGATCCCATGGGGGCTCCTTCAATTTGTTTGTATCTTTGTCCTTTGTATATGAAATATGTGTTGGTTAAGCAGTGTTCTGTTAGTTCCATGAGGTGTTTAGCTGGTTGGTATTTATTTTTGATGATTTCGAGGGTCTCTTTTATCGGGACTTGAATGAATAGTGAAACCACGTCAAAACTTACAAGCAGATCTTCCTGCTCCACATGTAGATCTTTGATCATTTCCAAGAAGTGGTATGAGTTTTGTACATGAGAAGCTGCTGTTTCAGCATGGGGCTGTAGCTCTTCTGCTAGGTGTTCAGCTAGGTTTTGTAGTGGTGCTCCTCTGGAGCTGACTATGGGTCTGAGAGGTATGCCTTCTTTGTGTATTTTTGGGAGGCCATATAGTTTGGGGCATCTGGAAGATTTCACTCTGGGTATGATCGTGTGTTGGATCTCTTTGCTTATGTGGCTGGTTATAATTTTCTTCTTGGTTAATTTTTCCAGATATGTGGTTGGGTCTGTGTTTATGGGTTTGTATGTGGAGTCTTGGAGTAGGTCTGTCAATTTAGTTTCATAGTCTTTTCTGTCCATTACTACAGTGGCATTCCCTTTATCTGCTGGGAGGATGATTATGCTGCTGTCTCTTTTCAGGGTTTGTAGCGCTTTAATTTCATTTTTCTGCAAGTTGCTTTTGGGTGGTTTGCTTGTGCATAGGATGCTGGTAACTTGGTGTCTTATTTTATCAGCTTCATCTGTATTTAATTTAGTTAGGCTGGATTCTACTGCACATATGATGGATTCTGTGGGGATTTTTGGAGGTGCTATAGCATAATTGAATCCTTTGGTTAGGACTTCTGTTTCTGTTTTGGTGAGTTCTCTGTTGGAAACATTGTACACTAATTGTTTCAGGTGTTGTTGTGAGTTTTTGGGGGTTTTCTTGTCATGTTCTAATTTCTTTAATTTTTTCAAGAGCTTTTCCTGTTTGTAAATATTTGCAGATTCAGCTCTCCAAGATGTAAGTTGTTTTATCTTGTCCCAAAGTAGAGGGTGGATTTTGCTGCTCAATTCCAGGTGTAGTGCTAGCAAATCTTTGTTTAACTGATCTAATTGGAATCTCTTACTGTGGAGCTCGTTCCTTAGTAGAGCCATTTCAGTTCTTTTCAGGATGCATTTAGTGGCTGCTGTGCTTTGATGAAATGTTAATTTGAAGCAGGTTGGTGTAGTATTGTTGTCTCTGCAGCTGCATAGGAATTGGAGGTCACATAGTATTCCTGCTCTTTTAATTTCCAGTTTCTCGTAGGTTTTGATCTGGCTGTTTATTCCCTCCCCGTAGAGATTTGATATTTGTTTTCTTAAGTTTTCGCGGGTACTTACATGTCTGGCATTCAGCTTTGTTCGGGTATTTTCCCACGTCATAGTAGTGGTGCTTTTAAAGTTGTAGCAACGTTTCAGCAGAATCTCATCTGCCATCATCAGGCTTCTGTATAGTGTTTGTCTTTGAGTCAGACTTTTACAGTGGTTTCAGATTTTAATTTGGGGCAGCCTATTGCTGTGTCAGAATGGTTTTTTCATCCTCCTGTTTGGTTGAGAGTCTTGGTCTGTGTTTATTGGTCTTGCAGTTTGCTGTGTTCTGCTTCTAATATCTTCTGTCTGTTTTTTTGGCTCTTTTTGTATCTTGATTGGCTGGCAACTTTGTGTTACTTTATTGGAGGCCTTTAGTGCTACCCTAACCCGCCGGACAGAACCCTTCCCGCTCCTCGGTGAGAAGACGCTCCCACCTGCAAACTTTGCCTTTGCAAAGTTTAAGCCTGGAAGCCCCGGAAAAAAAAGGGGGATCGCCGGGGACTCACCTTCGGAGAGGTCGCACTCAAAGGTGATTTCGAACTCCCAGCTGAGGCCTTTGCAAAGTTCTTTTTTTCTTTCCTACCCCAACAGCACTCCGCACTGTTTTGCAGCTTTGGGGGCCACGCGGCGCAGGGCAATACGACACGCCCAGTGATTTTTTTTCAGGGGCGGGCTGGATTGGACAGACCAATGGGCCGGATGTGGCCCACGGGCCATAGTTTGCCCACCCCTGGACTAGAAGACCTCCAAGGTCCCTTCCAACTCTGTTATTCTATTCCATTGTATTCTCAATGTCTAGATTCTGTGGTGAGACCTTGCCAGCATTGCATGGTTGGCTAGGGGTTGACGTTAATTTTTTTATCTATTATTAAATTAACATGCTACACATATCATGATTCCAGGTGACTCTGAGCAGCTTACAATGTGATTAAAAATAATGAAATATAATGGAAACATAAAAAAAAAATTCTAAATATAAAACAGGTGAAAATTGTAATAAAATTCAAACAATCAAGCAGCTTAATGAAGATACCAGACCTCAAACCAAAATATGCCTTACTACAATGGCTAGATGTAGAAGTTAAACAAAAGGGGATAGAATGTCAAGCATTGGATCTCCCTGAAAATCTTGTTTCAGGATCATTGCACAATGACAGGAATCAGATGGAAAGAAAAGGGAGAGCTATGTTTCTCCATGTACATCAACATGTTATATGTAGTAAATCTAGAAGATGCCATGATGGAAAAAAAAAGGGAGAGCTATGTTGCTCCATGTACACCAACTTGTTCTATGTAGTAAGTCTAGAAGATGCCATGATTCATGGTACTCTTCCCCCACTGAGTGACAGCAGACAAATTTCTTGGCTTCTAACTTAGGCCCAGTACTCTTCAATATCTTCATAAAAGACTTAGATGAGGTAACAGAAAAGGAATTTGCCAAATTGGTGAATGATACTAAGCTGGCAGGAATAGCCAACACCCAAGAAAATAGGCTCAAGATCCAGATGGATCTTGATCGACTAGAATACTGGGCCATGTTTAACAAAATGAAATTCAGTGTGGATAAAAGTAAAGTCCTACACTTAGGCAAGAAAAACCAAAAGTACACATATAGATTGAGTGAAACCAGGCTCAATAGCAATAACTGTGAGAGGGATCTTGGAGTCTTAGTGGACAACCAGCTAAATAGGAGCCAGCCATGTGCAGCAGGATCCAAAAAAGCCAATGCAATCCTAAATTGCATTAACAGAGGGATACAATCAATATCAAGGGTGGTACTAATACCGCTCTATAAAGCCTTAGTAAGACCACACCTAGAGTACTGCATCTAGTTTTGGTCAACACATTATAAAAAAAGATGTTGAGACTCTAGAAAAAGTACAAAGAAGAGCAACCAGGATGATGAGGGGACTGGAGACTAAAACATATGATGAACGGTTGCAGGAACTGGGCTTGGCTAGTCTACCAAAGAGAAGGACTGGGGGGAGATGTGATAGCAGTCTTCTAATATTTGAGGGCCTAACACACAGAGGAGGGGGTTAAGCAGTGGTGGAATTCAAATGTTTTTGCTACCGGTTCTGTGGGCATGGTTTGGTGGGCGTGGCAGGGGAAGGATACTGTAAAATTTCCAGTCAGAGGTGGTATTTGCCAGTTCTCAGAACTACTCAAAATTTCTGCTACTGGTTCTCCAGAACTGGTCAAAACCTGCTGAATACCACCTCTGGGTTCAAGCTATTTTCCAAGACAACTGAAGGCCAGACAAGGAATAATGGATGGAAATTGATCAAGGAGAGATTCAACCTAGAAATAAGGAGACATTTTCTGACAGGGAGAACAATCAACTAATGGAACAGAAGTTGCCTTCAGAAGTTGTGGCAGCTTCATCACTGAAAGCTTTCAAGAAGAGACTTGGCTGCCATTGTTCAGTAATGGTATAGGGTCTCCTGCTTGGAGGGGGGTTGGAGGAGATGATCTCCAACTCTGTTAGTCTGAAATCTTGAGTACTCCACCCTCTATTTTTAAAAGTCATAGGAGAAATGAAATTGTATATCATTGCTAACCATGCAGAAGAAAGTAAACAGTTCTTCCACGCACACACTGCATTATTGATCACTTTCACAAGGTTATAACTGATCACCATGCTTAGCCCTCCCTTTATCTGAACATACTCTGGCATAGGCCAGACTCCAACTTGGGTGCAGTTGCTCCATTTCAGGTAGGCCAAATACCTTGACCTGCACGTTGACCCTCAAGTCTATCTGTTCCTGATCATGATCTAGGAAGGAAGGTGAGAATAGTGAATGGGTTGCTCCTCCTCCTCCTCTTTTGGCTCCTGCCTTCAACAAGGTAATGCAAACCATACGTGTTGTGAGGAACCCCCTGCAGACTGTGGAGGACTACTACAGGCCTGGAGATCTCATTATTGGAGGGAATTTGCTCCTGGAAAAATTTGTTCTCTGTGAAATGATGGAATTTGACTGGAAGCCATCAAAAGCAACAATTACAAGAAGGTATGTTTTACCTAAGGGATGTGGTGGCTCAGTGGCTAAGACAATGAACTTGTCAGTTAGAAAGGTCAGCAGTTCGATATTCAAATCTCTAGCACCACATAACAGAATGAGGTCCCATTACTTGTCCCAGCTTCTGCCAAACTAGCAGTTTGAAAGCCTGTAAAAATGCAAGTAGAAAAATAGGGACCACTTTGGTGGGAAGATAACAGCGTTCCGTGCACCTTCAACATTTAGTCATGTTGGTCACATGACTATGGAGATGCATTTGGACAGCACCGGCTCTTTGGCTTTGTAACAGAGATGAGCACTGCCCCCCTAGAGCCCAAAATGACTAGCATGTATGTGTGAGAGGAACCTTTACCTTATGTTTTACCTGGAAGGGAATGGATTAGAACAGGGGTGCCAAATTCATGTCATGATTTGATGTATTGGGAATTTTTACCCCTTTGCTAAACTGGGAGTGGGCAGAGCCAGCATGTGATGCATCTGGCCCATGGACTGTAAGTTTGATACCCCTGGATTAGAAGATGTTCTGCTTTGTCTAGGATTCAGAGTCACTTTTCAAAAAGTTTCTTGTTCTGGTTGCACTTCTAAGGTGCAAAAATGTTGGTGAGTTCCTAGATGAAGAACCATGCTCATAAAATAGACTAGAATATTGCAGTTTAATCATATTAATATTGCAGTTTAATTAAGCAAATAGCATAAAAAAGTGATCAAGGGGCACATGTTAGAAACTCTGGTGGCATAGTGAAGAAGTTGACTTGCTGTCTTTGAAATGATAGAATTTGTTCTATCTCAGAGAGTGGGCATAATAACGGAGATGAGACATCGAATAGTGACCCCAACTCTTTATTAGTGACTTAGGGAAACAGAGCAAAGTGTCTGGCAGCAGCAGCTCCTTTTATAGAGCTGGCTGCTGTCAAAGCGTCCAATGGTTTAAGTTTGCTGCGCTTGGAGCATCCAATCGCGGCAGCCCGTTAACTAGCCAATCCGATTAGTCCGGAACAACCAATCACGACCCGCTGTTAATGGACCAATCAAATATGCAGGATTTTGAGCCTGCTTGGAAAGGGCCAGTCAGGTTCGCAGGCTTACGAGCCTGCTAGTTCAGAACACCCCTCCCCTCTAGGTTCCGTCTCAGGGGTGGGATGATGTATTCACGCAGGTAGGTAGGTCTTCACACCTGTCTACCTGCCTTTGCTCGGATTCTGGTTCTGGTGGACTGTTTAACGGTGACCTGGCTTCTATGCTGGGTATCCTTGGAGGCCTTCAGGGTTTCCCTCGTTCCTGTCGTCTGGGTCCTCTGGACTTGCTGACCCCGCTCGGCTGCTGTTGCCTGGAGAGATGACCATCTGCCACGGCTCCTCTTCAGTAGGTGAGTATGCTGGGCTTGATTGTGTGGACTGTGGGTTTGCATGTCTGGGACCAGATGTTAGTTCGTTTTCAAAATCCTCGGCTTCCCTTTCCCCTCTGGTTCTGAGTTTAGAATTCGTGGAGGGGGTAATTGTCAGCCTGGAATGCAGCTGGTCGATGTGGTGTTTCCACAATCTTCCATCTGTGGTTTCTATTCTGTAGGAACGGGGACCTGTAACTAGTGTTATTTTGGCAGGGACGCACAAAGGGTCACCTGTAAAGTTCTTTGCAAATATGAGGTCTCCTACCTTAAACGTGTGATGTTTGCTGCTGGAACCCAGGGGCTTCCAGGGTGTAGGCAGTGTAGGGTGTAGGCGGTCCAGATGTGATCTAAGTTTTCTACCCATCAGGAGTTCAGCTGGGCTTTTGTTTGTGGTGCTGTTCGATGTAATATGTTGAAGAAGGAGCATCCTGATGACTCTGTCATGGATGTTTCCTTGGCCCATTTTGTGTAGGGTTGTTTTGGTGAACTGGACCATTCGTTCAGCCCTGCCATTGACCACCGGGTGAGCAGGTGAAGTCAAGGCATGGCGTATACCCCGGTCCGCTAGGTATTGTTCAAACGCCAAGGCGGTAAACTGCGGGCCATTGTCGGAAACCAAGACATCTGGAAATCCGTGCGTTGCAAACAGTCTGTTTAGTTTTTTGATGACTGCTTCTGTGGTGGTGGTCTTCATCTTGTTCACCTCGAGCCAGTTTGAGTAGGTGTCTACTGTTACTAGAAAAGTATGTCCTTTTGTAGGTCCCGCAAAATCAATGTGGATGCGGGACCATGGACCCCTGGGCGTTTCCCATTCCATTGGTGGTGCTTTTGGTGGAGCCGAACATGTTTCTTGGCATTTGCTATAGGTGGCAACCCAGGCTTCAATTTGTCTGTCCATACCTGGCCACCAGGTGTAGCTTCTTGCCAGTGCTTTCATTCATACGATGCCCAGGTGTCCATCGTGCAGCACTTTCAGGACTCTGCGTTGTAGTTTTTCTGGAATGGCTACTTGGTCTCTCCACAACACGCACCCTTTTTGGGAGAAAAGTTCTGTCTGTCTGCTTTTGAAGGGTTTGAACTTGTCGTTGGGTTAGATTTCTGGCCATCCCCTCTCCACCCAGCTGAGGAGTCGCACCAAACAAGGGTCTTTTTTTGTTTCTAATGCGATATCCTGCGCAGTTAGTGGAGGTGAGGGAAGCATCTCAATTTGTAGCATGGATAGCGTAGGAGCTGGGTCATCTAGAAACTCAGGTAATGGTGAACGGCTTAAGGTGTCAGCATGGGGAATGGCTTTCCCCAGTCGATGTCTTAACTGGTAGTCGTAGGCAGCTAAGAACCCTGACCATCGTGTCATTCTTGGCGATAGAATGTGGGGAGTTGATTTATCCCCTGCCAAAATGCCAAGCAATGGCTTGTGGTCTGTGATTATGGAAAAGGGTCTTCCATACACGTATTCGTGGAACCTTTTAATTGCGGATACAATAGCAAGGGCTTCTTTATCTAATTGACTATAATTCCTTTCAGTTTTAGATGAAGTTCTTGAAAAGAATGCAATAGGCGCCTCCATGCCTTTTGGTAGAACGTGGCTCAGGATGGCTCCTACTCCAAAAAGTGAAGCATCACAAGTCACAGTCAATGGCAGTGTTTCGTTATATTGGATTAACACTGCATCTGATGTTAAAAGATCTTTGACTTGCTGGAAAGCGTGCTCCTCTCAACATCCCCAAAACCAGGAAGCCTTCTTGTCGAGGAGCCTATGCAGGGGTTCAGCAACAGTCGCCTTCTGGGGTAGAAAGATGTTATAAAAGTTAATAAGGCCCAGGAAGGCTTGGAGGTCTGTCTTGTTTCTAGGTCTTGGAGCATTTTTAATAGCTGCTAATTTCTTTTCAGTAGGGTGAATACCTTGTTTGTCAAGAAGGTAACCAAGAAATTCAACCCTCTCAGTGCATAATTGGCACTTGTCCTTCTTGACTTTGAGTCCTGCGTCCTGGAACTTTTGTAGGACAGTTCTTAGGTGTTTTTCTAACTGACTTTTTGTAGGAGTGGCGATCAATACATCATTGAAGTAGGGTACAACTCCTTTTATGCCCTGCAACAACCTTTCCTTCAAACTTTGAAAAATGCCAGGTGCTACACTTACTCCAAACTGGAGTCTATTGCATTTGAACGCACCCCTGTGCGTGACTATCATTTGGGCTTCTGCGGTCTTTGCGTGACTATCATGTGCGTGACTATCATGTGGACTTCTGTGTCTACTGACAGCTGCTGATACGCTTGGGCCAGATCAAGCTTCACGAATACCTTTCCGCACCCGAACAAGTGAAGAAGGTGTTGGACCATGGGTACTGGATAGGCACTCTGTTGAAGCATGTGATTCAGGGTGGCCTTGTAATCCCCACAGATTCTCAGGGATCCATCAGGTTTTATGGGGGTTACAATTGGGGTCTCCCATCGGGTGTGGTTGATGGGTTCTAATACACCCTGTGCTATTAACTTGTCCAATTGCTCATCAATTTTTGGTTTGAGAGCAAAGGGAACTCGGCGTGGCTTTAGACGGATGGGTGCGATATCAGGACAGAGATTAAATGAAATGGGGGACCCCTTGTACTTGCCTAATTGCTCGGTGAAGACTTCTTGAAAGTCCCGGATGAGGGCCGCCTCCCAGTCTTTGCTTACAGTCTGGTTGATGCCTGCCAATTCGATTCCTAATGGCGCCAACCACTGTAATCCCAATAAACTGGGTCAGTCTCTGTCAATGACAGTGAGAGGTAGAGTTGCGATGTGGTCTTTAAACGAGACCTGGATGTGACTGGAACCAGCAACCAGGATTTGATTGCTCTGGTAGTCCTTTAATATAAGTCTCTGGGTGCTGAGATCCTGGCAGTGGATCAGCTGCTTGAGAGTTTTCCAGGAGACCATTGATAGGGAAGACCCGGAGTCTACTTCCATGATGCACGGTCTATCTTCAATGGTGACCTTTATTCAGATTTTTTTCGCATCCACTGATGAGGCGTGGCCGATAGTGATGGTCTGATGTGCCTCTTCTCGTCTGGTAGTGGTAGCACATGTTCGGTTTCTGTTGTAGGGGCTCCACTGGTTTTTTGGGCGGTCCCTGTTTGATGGGTGGTTGCCCGCTGTCTGCCGGAAACTATTTTCATTCCTCTTGGGGCTGGAAACTCATTTACTTCTGCAAACCTTTGCAATGTGGCCCTCTTATCACAGGAATGACAGATGGTGTCTAGGAACCTGCAATCTGCTTCTGGGTGGTTTCCCCCACATCCGGTGCATTGAAAATTGGGTTTATGACCTCGCTGGTTTCTCTGGTCGCGCTCTGATCTGAGTCTGTTGACTTCTTCCTCTTCACTATCTGATGAGGACTCAATATCTTCGTGTTGGGCTGTTGTTGTGTGTCTCTCTGAGGAATTTGCGATGTCACTGGCTAGTTGGCAGTTGGACCCATTCGCTCGGCACATTCGTGCTGCTGACTTTCTGGTTGCTTCTGCTGCAGTAGCATCCGCTATGGCATCTGCGAGTGCGATATCTCCTTTTGCCATAATCTTGCTTTGGATGGTGAAGTCTCTTAGACCCAGGACAATCCAATCTCTCATGGCTTCTTCCAGGTTTGCGAAGCCACACAGTCCACCCAAATTCCTTTGGACAGTGACAAAGTCTCTGATGCTTTCACTTTCCCATTGGTCCCTCTGGTAAAACTCGTGTCTTCTGATGAGGGTTGGAACTGCTGGGGCGTAATGAGCCCTGAGAATGGGAGCGAAGGTGTCCCAATCCATAGTTTTGACTTCAGCTAGTTTCGCTAGCGCCTTTGTCATTTTGAAAATGGCGGATCTGCAATGCATTAGGAACACCGCGCATTTCTTGCTAGGCGTAGCATCCTTCAAATTGTTGGTTTCCAGAAACATTTGGAACCTGTCCATATATGAGTCCCAATCTTCGTTAGCTGGATCAAATGGAGCGGGTGGTATTGTTCTGCTGGTCATTCTGCCATTTTCTGCGCGTTGTCAGCCACGTGCTCTGTCAATACTTTGTGAGTGCTCAGTCAGCTCTTATCGTCTCCGCATCCCACCTTCGTTGCCAGTGTTCTATCTCAGAGAGTGGGCGTAATAATGGAGACGAGACATCGAATAGTGACTCCAACTCTTTATTAGTGACTTCGGAAACAGAGCAAAGCGTATGGCAGCAGCAGCTCCTTTTATAGAGCTGGCTGCTGTCAAAGTGTCCAATGGTTTAAGTTTGCCGCACTTGGAGTGTCCAATCGCGGCAGTCCATTAACTAGCCAATCCGATCAGTTCAGAATGACCAATTACGACCCGCTGTTAACGGACCAATCAAATATGCAGGATTTCGAGCCTGCTTGGAAAGGGCCAGTCAGGTTCACAGGCTTACGAGCCTGCTAGTTCGGAACAGAATTTGACTGCAAGCCATCAGAGAAAAGCTTTACCAAGAAGATATGTTTCACCTGGAAGGGAATGGATTAAAAGAGTTTCTGCTTTTGTTTGGAATTCAGGGAAGTCCTTTCAGAAATTTTTGTTCTAGTGATACTGCAAGATCTGGTGTAGTTCAGAAAGTTTGGTGATTTCCTAGATAAAGAGCCATGCTCATAAAATAGATTAGAATATTCCAGTTTAATCAGAGATGAAATAAACAGCATAAAGAGTGACCAGGGGGTAAGTATTAGAAACTGTGGTGGGTTAGTGAAGAAGTTATCTTATGACATTAATTTGGACAGAAAGTCATGGTGAAAAACTCAAAGAGAAGGTTAATCCACTCACAATGTGGAGATTTTGTATAAAAAGACAATGGAATCATTTGTGTGTGTGTGTGTGTGTGTGTGTTTTGTAATGGCCTTTAGCAAAATTAACTTCTGGCCTCCAGTGGAGTATTGTGAACAGCTGTGGTTCCCAGAGTTGAAACAGCCTTCAAAAGGACAATCAAACTGCCAAATCTATTTAAGATATTTCTCATGTGGATGAGACATGGCTGTTTAGGATTGCAAATGCGGTACTACCCTCTTTGCATGATCCATGGTTTCATGGCAGCACCAGCCACATAATCTTTTTAATCCCATTTTCTTGTGCAATGACTCACAACATATGGATTCACCACTTCCAGGACAACACACACAAAAACATACTCAAGGAAAGGTGAATACCACCAGCACAAAAAAGCTTCTATGTAATAATCTCCAATGTTTTCACATTCTAGCATTACATTCAAGAATTACCAGCTGTTCCGGATGGGTTTTGCTAAAAAAATTTATTCAAGCAATCGAAACCATATATAATAAACAGACAGCAAAGGTAATGATGGAGGGGGAACTTACAGATTTTATTAATATAAGAAAAGGCACAAGACAAGGGTGTCCCCTATCTCCTTTGCTATTTGTGTTGACCTTGGAAGTGTTGAATAGAAATATTAGGGATGATAAAAGCATAAAAGGAATGAAAATTAAGAAGGAAGAATTTAAACTACAAGCTTTTGCTGATGATTTAGCTTTTATTCTGGAAGACCCGTTAGAAACAACTCCAAGGTTATTGGAAAAGATAGAGACATATGGTGAGATGGCTGGTTTGAAAATAAATAAAGATAAAACAAAGATTTTGACAAAGAACATGCTATTGAGACAAAGAGAAGAACTGGCAGATCTTTTGAAAATCCAAATTACAAATAAGGTTAAGTATCTGGGGATATATTTGACAGCAATATGTAGCACATTAAAAGAGAATAATTATATTAAACTCAAACAACAGATAGCTACAGATTTGAAGAAGTGGGAAAACTTGCAATTGTCTTTAATAGGGAGAATTTCAACAATCAAGATGAATATTTTACCTAGAATTTTATTTTTGTTCCAAACAATACCAATTAGGCTTGGAAAAGACTATTTTGAAGATTTAAATAAAATCATGTTGAAGTTTATATGGCAAGGTAAAAAAGCAAGAATAAAGCTAAAGCTTTTGCAAGACGCTAGAATTAGGGGAGGTTTTGGTTTGCCTAATTGGGAATTGTATTATCAAGCTGCAAATTTGATGTGGGTCAAAGAATGGATAACATTAAGAAAGCATAGGTTGTTGACATTAGAAGGGCATGATTTGCTGTTGGGCTGGCATGCTTTTTTATGGTATAAGGGAACTAAAACACAGGGTTATTTTAGAAGACATTATATGCGGGAGTCTTTGTGGTTAAACTGGGAGAAGATAAAAAGACAATGTTATTTGAAAATTCCAGTTTGGTTATCGACTATTGAAGCATTTTCCTATCCTATAATTTATAAGAAGGAACAAACAGTTAGATATGGGGAACTCTTGGATGAAAAGGGTGAACTTAAATCAATCCCAAACTTAGAGGAACAAGGTATAAAGATGAATTGGTTTTCATATGCGCAAATACATTCAAGGTATGATGAAGATTCTAAAACGGAGGGATTCTATGATAAGCAGACTGATTTAGATAAGATCTTGATGGGTACTGAGGAGAAGGTGATTAAAAAATTATATGGTTATTTACTGGGAATGAAATTAGAGGAAGAACAAGTCAAAGAAACTATGATTGTTTGGGGGAAGAATTTTGGATATGGGATTGATCTAGAGAAATGGCAGAAATTGTGGTCTCAAAATTATAAAATGACAATGTCAACAGCATATAAAGAAAACTTGTAAAAGATGTTTTACAGGTGGCACTTTCCCCCGACAAGAATAGCAAGAATGTTTAAGAACAAATCTGAAATATGCTGGAAATGTCATCAGATACCTGGCTCGTATTACCATATGTGGTGGACTTGTGAGGACGCTAGAAAATATTGGACTATAATTCGCATGTGGTTGATAAAAATGACAAAAAAACACATAGACTTGAAACCAGAGATCTTCTTATTGGGAATTTTACCTGATATATATAGTAAAGATTTGAAGTACCTGATTGTAAATGTATTAACAGCGGCTAGGATTGTATTTGCTAAAAATTGGAAGAATGAGAAAATACCATTACAGGAAGAAATTATTAAAAAAATATTGGAATGTGCTGAGATGAGTAGATTGAGATTTGAAATTAGAGAGCAAGAGGATAAACAATTTTATGAAATTTGGGGTCTTTTTTATCAATGGCTTGATGATAAAATACGATAATAGAATATTTAGAATGCTAGACAGTAAGGAATATCTTTATTTTGCTATTTTGCTATTATTTTGTTATTTGACATTATATTTATAAAGGGTTTTTTAGGATTGATTTGATATGATTATATGATTTGTTATAGAGTAAACTGGTTTAAAGTATTGTTAGCTCATAAAGCATGAATGATTAAAAATATAGTCAAAAACTTCTTTTTTTTAGTGATATTAGGATATATAAGTTTGGATTGACAATATGAGTTGTTATGTAACATAATTGTAATTGAGACTACAGAATGAATGCACAAAAATGATGAACCAACTGACACACTGGATGTACATATGAGAGTTGATGTTTTTATTTTTTGTTTGTCTTGTTTGTTTGTAGAAAATTAATAAAATCTTTTTCAAAAAAAAAAAAAAGAATTACCAGCTGTTCCTGGCCTTGGTCTATGCAGTCACAAAGATCAAACAAGGATTGGATTCTCCTTCCCAACATCACACTTGGCTTCCATATTTATGACAATAAAGAGACCATTATGAAACAGCCTTTCTCTTCTATCTACACGAAGTCAGGTGGTTCCAGATTACAAATGTGACAAGCAGGACATGCTGCTCTCTGTCATTGGAGAGCTCAGCTCCCAACCCTCAAGGCAGATGGCCTCCATCTTCAGCATCTTCAAGGTTCCACAGGTAAGGAGGTTTCATAGGGTACCAGTTTGGATCAGATAGAGGATAAGTACAAACACAAAAGCCAAAGATGAAATCAAAGTAACTCAGGAAAAATCAGTGATTTGCAGAACTCATGAAAGAATTGATTTGTGTGTTGGCATGTGTTTCATTACTTGCACAGTTACAAACTTCTAAAATGCTTTCCTGGATGAATTCCCACCTAAGAGATTGTTTGTAAATGTAACTATGCTTCAATCTGGTTTATTTGTGAATCAGGGTGATGGTTTATTCCCTCAACTTCACATAAGTGAGTGCCAGGCAAACTATGTCAGTGGTGCACTGTGTGAGAATAGAAGAAGATTGCCTTTGTCATATCAGGAAGGAAAGACTTATGGCTGCTGGTAGAGATTGAACAAGCATTTCTCTGAAATGGTATGGAGTTTCCTGCTTGAGTAAAGATCCCTTCCAGCTAAGTTATTCTGCTAATTCTCTTAAGTGTAAGGTGGAAGGAAATTAAACCTTGAAAAAAGGGGCCAGAATCCCCAAGCCTTAAAAATGAAGATGACAAAAGAACAGTGCTAATGCCATCTTTATGGCTAGAAAAAATAGGGAGTTAAAAGAATACAGGTTAACTTGGTTAAGTATTGTCACTTATAACATTGTCATTTAGAAATATATCACTAGGCCCAGATAAATAGAAAAGTGGTATTAGCACACAAGGAGGCCATACTTTTAGAATAAAGCTATCTTGTTCATACATAGTAAAGGAAAAGCTCTCAGTTGAATGGTCTTCAGTGTCAGTCTTGGAAGCCATATTTCACTTGGAAGCTTTGAGGCTGCCCCATTTAGTGCCTGGGGATTTTGATAGGGAGATTTCATAGAGAGGTGGAAGATTAGACTCAACAACATTCTTTCTCAGCAAGTCAAGGCCATGTTACCCTGCACCTGGGGAGGATTGTCTGGAGGAATGTCTCCAGTTGGGACAAAGATTTGATTGGGCCAAGTGATGCACTGGTGTGTGCAGAGAATGGGTCTTTGATTTTCTTTTGGGAAGAGAAAACCCAGAATTTTCAGATTCGGGTTTTCCCAGATGTGCCAATATGACAATTCTAATAAAATGGAACTTTGAGGAAATGTTTGTCTTGGAGTTTATTGGGTTGGAGTTGGTTAGTTGGAATGCTGACATTCAGTTCTACTATAATGTAACTTTCAATCAATCAGAATATAGATGGAAGGGACCTTGGAGGTCTTCTAGTCCCTATACCATTGCAGACAAGTGGTTGTCCAGTCTCTTCTTAAAAGCCTCCAGTGATGGAGCATCCACAACTTTTGGAGGCAAGTGTTCCAGAGATTAATTGTTCTCACTGTTAGGAAGATTTGGGGAAAACTGATCAACTCCCTCTAAGCATGAATCTCTTGGTCTTTCTATAAGCACATTTGCTTTTTCATCAAAGTTTATTCCTCACCAAATATTATCCTCAATGTTTCTACCTATGTTTGTACATCTCCAAATTCTTTCAGTCATTTTTCAATCTTTATCCCTCTGTCATGACACACAAATTCATCCACCTTGTCATGCCCCTAGTGGAGACTGACTCTAAGGCAGGGCTGCCAACCTTGAGTGATAGTTCGGAGTGAGACACTGCGAGGGAGCGGAGCGACCAAGCCTGAGGGAGCGAAGCTTGGTCCCCCCTTCCACGGTAGGGAGCTTTGACAATTTTACATTTTAAATGGTGCAATCTGATGCATACTTTAGTCATGATTTGGACATATACATACATACATACATGCAAGCAGCACCAATGTACTTGAACCGGATTTGTAAGATATTAATAATGCAGTTCACTGACCATGAATAATTGAAGTTCCTGACTTGTAACTGCAGTATTCTACCTCAACTGACTTTATTAGCTTAGTGATGTACTATAGACCACTATAGGATGAATTCAATGTGCAACAAAAAGACAAAAAACCCGAAACAACTACAGAGATAATGCAAATACATCAATGGGTATTCTTCTTTCTGTATCAAATACCATACTACATGCCAATATCAAATGCTATAGTCTCAGTCTTTAATTATATACTAACTTGTTGACTGAAATAGGGGTTCATAATTTCAGACATGTATAAACTAAACATTTAATCGAATAATGAGTGCTTCATATAAATATACATATTGTTAACTGTAAAACTCATCTACTGTATTCTGAAGCTTGGCCCTAGCTTATTATTTATTGGGTAAGTTTAGATTCTGAACTTAATGGTCTTACTGCTCTTTGGATGGTAAATTGTGTTAAGATTAGAATATGTTCTAGTTGAGTCAGGGCTATCCCAATTTGGGGCTGAGAAGCCTACTGGCATCAAAAAAAGTCCTTATTGAGTCCTTATCTAAGGGTTTGAAAATATGATAATAATGTAGTACAGTCCTGTCGATCTGGTGCATGGAGACCTAGGATTTAAACTCAAAGGAGAAAGAGGAAAAAGTGATTCCTTCTTCTGAAACAAAGCCATTACGGAGTGGCTTCCATTTAACCACCAAAGATGTTTCTTTATTTTCTCTGGCTGGATTTCTGACCCAGGGGAGAAAGACCATTTAAAAAAGCAAAAAGGACAGAAAGAACAGAAAGAACACCAAGAAAGAATGGGACAACCCCCCCCTCCCAAAAAAAAAGAGATCCAACACAACTCTGAATAAAATTCTGTGAACATTATATTTTGCATCAGTCTTCTTTTCTTCCACCTTCCTCTCCTTTCCTTGTATCTTACGCAGTGTAAACCCCAGGGTGGTGCTCGTAAAATTACTTTTTTTAAAGAGCCATTATAGCAACTTTATTTGGCTGAAGAATTAAGCAGATGTTTAATTAATTACCATTTGGAGGAGACTGCTTCCAATATTAGAAAAAGGGAAACCCTAACCTTGTTTTTAAAGTATTTTCAAAAATGCCGTCTTGAAAACTCACCTGCTACCAAGGCCCAGAGTAAACCGGAGGGGGAGAGGGGGAAGGTTACTAAACCAAATCCAAGTTATTAAAGGAACCCAACTGCACTGTCAATGCTGGAGTGTCATGCGATCGCTTGGAAATACATAACCTTTCATCCTGGTTGATCCCATTGTCCTAACAGAACATTGTCCTAATGCTTTTAGCATGTGGGTGTATGAGCAAACTTCCACCACCACCACCACCCCTTTACACGCCTTATGCTCTCTTTTAGCTGATCCAAAAGAGTCTTCCCAAACCAGCAAGGCGAGAAGCGCGCCAGGCTGATCTATAAAGGGGCTGGGCAGCTTTGTGCAAAATAGAAAGTTGGAGGACTGACAGGATGTGATCCTCTGGAACAAATGTCTTTCAGAGAGAGAGAGAGACGCCCCAGCTTCTAGTTACATCTCTGGCAGCGGACAATTCTCAGCTTTGCTTACCAGGGTTATTACTGGCCGAGGCTGTTGCCTGCAAAAGAGGCTTTGCCAGCCCCCTCGTGTCCTTCTTTGAAAAGGGCAGCTGGCTTGTCCCGGAGGACATTGCAGAGAGGGAGAGCGCGGGGCAAAGTGGCTGCGAGCGCCCCGGGTGGGAAGAAGCCTCTTGCTCTTCGCTTTCCTGAAGCGAATTTGCTAATCGGCATCATGCACAGTTACGGGACGCCGAGGCAGAACGAGGATTAAGGCGGGAAAAGAGGCACGGTGGGGTGGCTGGGCAGGGCGGGGCGGCGCTGGGAGCTCATCCTTCTCTTAAGGGGAATATTCGGAATATCAGAGAATGTAGAGATATATTTATTTTTGTACATTCCATTTTGGGGGTTTAGCGTGAGATTTCGTTTATCAGAGTGAGACAGTCAAAATTGGTTGAATTGCGTGAGTCTCACTCTGATTGCGTGAGAGTTGGCAGCACTGTCTAAGGAACAGCTGACAGGGAGTGGAAGTGTAGCTTTGGAGGTTGTGGAGGAGGCTGGGGAAGGGAGACGCTGGCTGAGCAGTCAGAGGAGAACTCAGGCCCATCCCCTATCCATTCTAGGGCATGCAGGGAGGAGAGGATAAGGGTGAGATGTGGTTTCTTCAGGAGGATAGGCCTGTGATCCTCTTCATAGGCTGCAGGTGTGACAACTGAA
Organism: Hydrophis major; assembly: GCA_033807585.1. Lineage (NCBI taxonomy): Eukaryota > Metazoa > Chordata > Lepidosauria > Squamata > Elapidae > Hydrophis > Hydrophis major. The sequence continues at coordinate 3,918,807 of CM066328.1, forward strand.
TAAGAGTTTGGACCTGTGTACTGGCAAACGCTCCAAACAAAGTGTGTAAATATCTCGAGTTTATAGTTCCTCTCAGAGTTTGGTATCCTTCCCAGTTTGTGTTATCTGTATCCTTCCCAGTGTGTGTTATCTCCAGCCCTTATCTTGCCTGGTTTGTGTTGCTTTTTTTTTCTTCTTCACGTAACTATATGTGTGGGAGGTGTTTTGTCTTCCGTCAAAGATATTTGGACCTTGGAAGCAAAGTGAAAGAATAAAAGGGGCTTCACCTGTTTTCTGTGACTGTGTTTGTTTTGTATCCCACCCTAGGTTATCACACATCTACTCTTAGATTGTATTTTTGTAGGCAGACATTGGGAATAGATTTGGTCATTCAGTTTTGGTCACTACGATGTAAAAAAGATGTTGAGACTCTACAAAGAGTGCAGAGAAGAGCAACCAAGATGATTAGGGGACTGGAGGCTAAAGTATATGAGGAATGGTTGCAGGAGCCGAGTCTCATTTAATGAAAAGAAGGACCATGGGAGACATGATAGCAGCGTTCCAGTATCTCAGGGGCTGCCATAAAGAAGAGGGAGTCAAGCTATTCTCCAAAGCATCTGAGGGCAGGACAAGGAGCAATGGGTGGAAATTCATCAAGGAGAGAAGCAACTTAGAACTAAGGAGAAATTTCCTGACAGTTAGATGAATTAATCAATGGAAGAACTTGTCTCCAGAGGTTGTGAATGCTCCAACACTGGAAGTTTTTATAAAGATGTAGGATTACTGTTAAGCCTGGGTTCCCCAACCAGGGTTAAAAATGTGCAGCGTTAGTCAGATAGGCACACAGATAAATGAGTGAGATAAGCTTGTATGTTTGTTAACATACAGTAAAAATAACAGATACGCTTGTGCTATCAAAAATATAGTTTATTCCATTATGAGTTAATAGCATAGTCAAAATAACAGTCCATCAGTCATGTATCATTTAGTCAGTCCATTCAAGGATATTCAGTTAGCAAAGTCCGTGTAGAATATCCTATGTCAGTTCACTTACAAATCAGTCCTTTGTTTATCTCTCCCGTTCGAGTAACGCAGTCTTGAGTCCTTGCAGTAATTAGGGATCATCAAAGCCAGAGAGAGAGCAAGCTGTCGTCTTGCTTCTTTTAAAGTGCTTTCACAACCACTCCCTTAATTACATTCCTATATTTAAAGTTGCAGACACTTTAACTTACAAACTATGATTACATATTTATTATTTTACCTAAACCAGTTAGGGTAAACAATGTTATCCCTAACATTCTCCCCTTTTAGGAAATAATAATAAATATAACTAATAACTTTTTACATCTTTAAATCATATTTGTTACAACTCTCTTTAAACTTAATTACTCCTTGAGCTTTTGTAAATTGGTCTGCAATGTTTTCTTCCGTCATGCAGCATTCCAATTTAATTAGCCCATTCTTTACAGATTCTCTAACATTTAAGTATCTTAAATCAGTATGCTTTGATCTAGTTTTTACAGCAATACTAGTAGCTAATTTTATGGCTGCCTGGTTGTCCTCGTACACAATAATGGAATCTTTAACAGTTATACCCATGTCTAATAATAATTGTTTATACAAAATTAATTCAGTGCATAGTAATGACAGACATGAAAATTCCGCTTCCATCGTGGACAAGCTGATATGCTGTTGTCTGATTGACCTCCACACTGTTAGTGTCTTACCAAATAATATAGCCATCCCAGATGTTGATTTTCTAGTGTTTATGTCAGTTGCAAAACTTGCATCTGCATAGGCACTAAGACTCAAATCACCCTTTGGTTCTATATACAATGCATGGTTCATTGTTCCTTTAAGATATCTTAAAATTCTCTTTAATGATTGCCAATGACATTGATGTGGATCTGAATTAAAATGTGCCAGCTGATTAACACTATAAACTATATCAGGCCTAGACCAATTGCTTATATATGATAAGCTGCCAATCAAAGATTGATATATAGACTTATCAAATTTGGGACTTTGATCATCAGTTGGCAAACTTCCTGACTCATTGGAGTCTTTGCCGGTTTACAAAGTTCTATTTTATATGTTTTAATTAATTGGCAAATTTTATCTTCTTGAGATATCTTAAATCCATTTTTTGTTTTGTTAATTGTCAATCCTAGATACTTTTTAATTTCACCTAAATGCTTTAATTTTATCTTTTTGGCTAATAATGATATAATCTCATTAGCTTCATTATTAGTCTTAGTTATCAAAGCAATATCATCTGTAAATAATAACAATAATGACACCGTTCCATTATTTTCTCTTTTAAACACACATGGATCTGCTAAACCAGATTTAAAACCTATATTGTTTAACTCCTTGACAATATATTGATTCCACTCAAAGCCAGATTGTTTCAACCCATAAACACTCTTTTTGAGTTTACAACAATCATTACTATTTACTTTATTGTCTTTTATACCTATTGGTTTTCTTAAATATATAGTGTGTTGCAATGGTGCATGCAAATAAGCAGTTTCTACATCTAAATGGTTAATGACATAGTTTTTCTTAGCTGCCCACACTAATGCTGCTCTTGAAGATATTGCTTTAAGGCTTGGTGCAAAAACTTCATCGTAATCAGATGCAGTTTGATTAAATCCTTGAGCTACTAACCTAGCCTTATGGGTAACAGTCCCATCATTTCCAGTTTTTATAGAATAGAATGCCTTTTATTGTCACTATCCACATGTACAATTTGCATTATACGCATTCACAGTGAGATTAGATTAGTGAGATTTACTTTAAATATCCATTTGCACCCAATGGATTTTTCTCCTGGAGGTAATTTAGCATCTTCATATACTTTCATTACCTTTAATGAATTTAGTTCTTTTTCCATTGCCTTTTGCCAATTCTCCTGATCCTTAGCAGGATACATCTTAAGTTCATCTATACTAGTTGGAACTTTAGTTACTTGGCAAACTATACTTGCTTGATACCTATCAGGTGATCTAGTTACACGTGTAGTACGTCTAGGTATTACAGGACTTACAGGTGGACTTTCATTTATTAACTCTTCTTGATTATCTAACTCTTCCTGATCAACTGTTTCCTCTTGTTCTGGTCCTATTTGCTCTTCTTGGACTTCTTCTTTAATTGGACTCTTCTTATAACTAGTCTGTTCTTTCTGCCTTTTGTAGGGTTCAATAATTACTTCATTATTTAAATCTTGCTCTAATCTATTCCATCCTACATTTTCTAGGAATTTAGCACTAGCACTGGTGTAAACTCTAGATGTACCTGGTTCCCAGAATCTATAAGATCTATGATTAGATTTATATCCTACAAAATATAATCTTTTAGCTCTATGCTGTTCTTTTTGTCTAAGTTGTGAAGGGATATGCACCCATGCTGGTGCTCCAAATGTGTGCATGTAACTTAAATCAGGTTTTGTACCATGCCACAATGTGAATAGTAATTCACCTGTTGTTGAATTAACAACATTATTTAATATATGATTACCACACATTATTGCTTCTCCCCATAAATTGTCAGGTAATCCTGAATCAGACATCATAGTACGTGTCATTGACTGTAGTGTTTGGCTTCGTCTCTCTATAAATGCATTATGTTGTGGCCTATATGGTGCAGACTTTTTATGTTGAATACCTAACATTCTAAGTCTATTCTGGAATTTATTATTTGTAAATTCCGTACCATTATCTGTTATAAGAGTTACTAATTTCTTTTTAGTTTTCCTTTCAGCAAATTTTATCCAATTAAAGAGATTTATATACGTTTCAGTTTTGCTCTTCATTAAATAGCAAAACCCATATCTAGAATAGTGGTCCATTATACTTAGTATGTAACGAGCTCCTCCAACACTTGGTTTTTTCGGACCTATTAAACCAGCAAATACTACTTCTAAAGGCTCTTTGGTAGTAAATCCATCAACTCTATTAGCCGGTTTGACCTTGCTCTTGCTTTGATTGCAAATAGAACATTGCAAATACATATTACAAGGTTTCAAACTTATTCCCTTAGATAATTCAACAGTTTTCTTAAGCATTTTAAAATTTAAATGCCCTAGCCATCTATGTAACAAGTGAATACATTCATCATGAGGTTTCTTATTATCATAAACTGTGTTAGCCACCTTTAAACCATTATCATTTAACACATATAATTCTCCTCTTAAAGATGCAGTAATTTTCTTATCTTCTTTCTCAATTATGCAGTTATCTCCCCTAAAGTTAACTTCATATCCTAGTTTAACCAAAATTCTAAATGAAATTAAATTAAACTTAAGTTGTGGTACATATAACATTTTTACATTCTCTTTTATGAAAGAACAATATGCTATACCTTGACCTATAGCTTTCAGTTTCCAGCCATTGGCTAACGATATCTGCTGTGTACTCTGGGACATTTTAATAAAATTTTTGTTATCATTTGTTATACAGTGGGATGCTCCACTGGCAACCACCCATAAATTATTTTTTACAGCTCCGTTAGTATACATGGCTAACTCTAAACTTTTATTTATCTTTTGATGACTTTTAGTATTTTGGCCAGCATTCTGGCGCTTTGCTTTTTTACAAAATCTTGCCAAATGTCCTCTTCCTCCACAATTAAAACACTTTTTAATTGCGTATGCAGTAGGAGATTCATTATCTTCTTTTTGAGGTTGCTCCCTCCTTAACTCATCTCTTTCAAGCCTTCTTCTGGCCTCTTCAATCAATCTGCCAGTTATATCAGTTAAAGTTAGGCTTTCCTTTGGCAAAATTTCAAAGGAAGTGACGTAGTTATCATAACTTTCATTTAGTGATGATAGAATTATGTAGACTTGGTGTAGTTCAGAGAAAATAAGCTCTTTCTCGTGCAGTTCTTGAAAAATTCTTTTCATAGTTTTCAAATGACTCAGCATATCACCATTCGTCTGGAGATGCGTACTGAAAAGCTTTTGTGTTAGATTTATGTGAGCTCCAACGTTATCTCAGACATAAAACCTCTTCAGCTTCTGCCAACACCCAACAGCTGTTTGCTCTCCGTGGATATGAACAAGTTGTTGGTCAGACAGTGTTAAACCTATTATGCAAATAGCTTGTTGATTTTTATGCATAAATTGTTCTATCTTTAGTTTATCTTCATCATCCTCTGGATCCCATTCCTCTACGTTTGATGGATTTTCAGTAATGTTCCACAGACCTTCTCTTCATAGAAGTAGACTACATTTCATAGACCATGATACATAGTTTGTTCCATCCAACTTGGATATAAGGGACAAACTTTGTAGATTGACTTGTGCCATGTTTTCTTTATATGGATACAAAACTATAATTAATAAAACACAGCTGTCTGTTTACTGTAATGTATAACAACACAAACTCTCACTTTTACATAAATCTGTTTTATCCTAGTTAAACTGACTTTGCAGCCTCTGGCCCCATAACCAGTGTTAAGCCTGGGTTCCCCAACCAGAGTTAAGGAGACAAGCTAAACAGAATGTGCAGCGTTACTCAGATAGGCACACAGATAAATGAGTGATATAAGTTTGTATGTTTGTTAACATACAGTAAAAATAACAGATATGCTTGTGCTATCAAAAATATGGTTTATTTCATTATGAGTTAATAGCATAGTCAAAATAACAGTCCATTAGTCATGTATCATTTAGTCAGTCCATTCAAGGATATTCAGTTAGCAAAGTCTGTGTAGAATATCCTATGTCAGTTCACTTACAAATCAGTCCTTTGTTTATCTCTCCCGTTTGAGTAACGCAGTCTTGAGTCCATGCAGTAATTAGGGATCATCAAAGCCAGAGAGAGAGCAAGCTGTCATCTTGTTTCTTTTAAAGTGCTTTCACAACCACTCCCTTAATTACATTCCTATATTTAAAGTTGCAGACACTTTAACTTACAAACTATGATTACATATTTATTATTTTACCTAAACCAGTTAGGGTAAACAATGTTATCCCTAACATTTACCATTTGTCTGAAGTGCTATAGGTTTTCCTGCTTAAGCAGGGGGTTGGACTAGAAGACCTCAAGGTCTCTTCCAACTCTGTTATTCTATTCTAGATGTTCTTCAGGTCTTCGACAAGGGCTTCTTATAAATTGGTCATTCTATTTGTGGGGTGCATTGTACTCTCTGAGCTGGGTTATTTTCTTGCAGATCTCTCATTGCCAAACTAGGTGAACATAATCAGTGCTAGGTCATCAGCCCTAGCACTCATGATCTTACCTAGTTTGGCTAAGACATTTTCTGCATGAAATCAACCAAACTCAGGGAGCACCAAGGATCCCTCATTTCAACCCAGATCTACAAATATTCTCCTTTATTGGAGACTCCATTAATTTGCCAAACTTGATTATGTTGATGTTTGAGGTATTGGCTTTCAAATACATAAAATCAGTCTGCATGTATCCAATCTATGGACAATTGCTGGAAATAATTTGGGTCCTTAGATAACATACCATCATCTTTATGTAAAAGTACACAGACATTTGCCTTCCCATATAGCAAGTGTCTAAGCATTTCTGCATTTTATCTGTTGTCAGGATTCCAGCAGTTACTCCAATTAAATCATGAGCCTTGAGCCACACTCCCAAAATTAAAAAGGATTTATTAGAAGTTATCATTCTGGTATTAGCCTGGGTGTAGCCAACTCTGAGATATGTAATTCACTGTCACCCTTGATCCTGCTTTCCCCCCCACCCCTCTGGGTGTATCATCCAACGAAACATGTCCATAGCCAAGAGTCATCAATCATGCTCTCCAATTAGATTTTTGCACGGTAGAAGCTTTAGTCATCTAATCAGTCGAAGAAAATATGAATGGAATATACTTTGATTTCACACTGCTGCCTGCTCTTACAAACCCCTGCTTCTTTCTGTTGACAACTATAAAATGTGTATCCAAAATGTTTTATGAGTTGACATCTGTAAGTTTTTAAAAAAAGAAGAAAAAACTTATAAATGTCTGTTCCTCCCTATTTAATAGTGAACAATTCATGATTTATTCCATTTATTCTCACACATTCACCCTCCCTTTCTTCTATCCGCCCCTCTGTCCATCCATCTTCATGATATTGGGAATGGATAAAAATTATTAACAATACCGAAGATTAGAAAATATCCATTGATATCGATTTAACATCATCTAAAAGACTTATAAAGACTATTACGACCTGGCCGGAGGATGCACTCAGCAGACTACAAGACTGCTTTGAGCAGACAGATTGGAATACGTTTCAACATCAGGAGCTGGAAATGTACACGAGTACGGTGCTGGACTATATCAAGTTCTGTATCGGAAATGTGACTGTAGATAAAAACATCCGGGTTTTCCCAAACCAGAAACCCTGGATGACCACTCAAGTCCGCAGACTCCTCAAAGCCCGGGACGTAGCCTTCAGGTCAGGTGACAGAGTCCTGTATACAGCCGCTCGAGCCGACTTGAGGAAGGGGATCATAAAAGCCAAGATAGACCACAGGAGGAGCATAGAGCTCCATCTGTCCAGCCATAACACACGGGAGGTGTGGAAGGGCATACATGACATTACTAATTACAGGGGCTGTCATGCGACAACAGAACATCCGAGTGCAGTGCTAGCAGAGGAGCTGAATAACTTCTTTGCTCGTTTTGAAGTCCCTCAACATCATAAAGCTGTACCAGCCCTATTCCCACCTTCAACTATACCCAGCTCCACTATTCCACCCAGTACACTTTCTGTGACGGAGGATGACGTCAGACGGGTGCTCCGTGCGGTGAATCCCAGGAAGGCAGCTGGTCCAGACGGAGTTCCTGGCAAGGTGCTCAAGGCATGTGCTCCCCAGCTTGCTTCCATCTTCAAAGACATCTTTAACCTCTCCTTGGCCCAGGCAGTTATACCATCTTGTCTGAAATCTGCTATAATTATCCCTGTGCCGAAGAAATCCCCCATCTCCAGCCTCAATGACTATCGTCCAGTGGCGCTTACTCCTGTAGTTATGAAGTGCTTTGAGAGGCTGGTGCTCCGGCACATCATCAATCATCTCCCCCTGGATTTCGACCCTCACCAGTTTGCCTACCGTACAAACCGGTCTACAGAGGACGCTATAGCCATAGCTCTGCACGCTGCGCTGAGCCACCTGGAGCAGCAGCAGAGCTATGTCCGGATGCTCTTTGTGGACTACAGCTCTGCCTTTAACACAATTATCCCAGGAATACTGGTTAAAAAACTGGACATATTAGGTCTGCCTTCCCCTACATGTGCCTGGATAAAAGACTTCCTAAGCGATCGGCCCCAGACTGTGAGGCTTGGCCCCCACCTCTCTTCCACTTGTAGACTCAGCACTGGCTCCCCACAGGGCTGCGTGCTGAGCCCACTCCTGTACTGCCTCTACACCCACGACTGTAGTCCACAGCACAACAGCAACCTCATTGTGAAGTTTGCTGATGACACCACAGTGGTTGGACTCATTTCGAAGGGAGACGAGGCAGCTTACAGGAAGGAGGTCCTGATGTTAACAGCTTGGTGTTCGGACAACAACTTAGTTCTGAACACCAAGAAAACTAAGGAACTCATTGTGGATTTTAGGAGGCATAACACCGATTTGGCTCCCCTTTACATCGATGGAGAGCAGGTGGAGAGGATCCACACCTTCCGGTTTCTGGGTGTCATTATTGCTGATAAAATCTCTTGGACGGAAAATACCACGGCGGTCATTAAGAAGGCCCAGCAGAGACTCCATTTCCTGCGGGTGCTCAGGAAGCACAACCTGGACTCTAACCTGCTGATTACCTTCTACCGTGCGTCCATTGAAAGTCTGTTGACATCCTGCATCACAGTGTGGTATGGCAACTGCACCATGGCAGACAGGAAGAGATTACAGAGGGTAGTCAAAGCAGCTCAGAAGATCATCGGCTGCCCTCTTCCCTCCCTGTCGGACATTTATTCCTCCCGCTGTCTTAGTAGAGCTGTGAACATCATAAAAGACAGTTCTCATCCTGGTTATGGACTGTTTGACCTGTTGCCCTCAGGGAGGCGTTACAGGAGCATCTGGTCAAGGACAAACCGCCTTAAAAACAGTTTTTTCCCTAAAGCCATAACTACCTTGAACTTACACATGCACTGATTTTAAATACTGCCAGATACACTGTAAATAATTGTGAACAAATCTTGTGCAATATGATCACTATTGTTGTTGTGTTGGTGGGCATGTGCAATAATTCCTACTGGGACAGGCACAGTAGGGTATTTTTATTCTTTTATTCTTTTATTCTTTTTACTCTTTTTATCATAATTTTTTAGAGATTTATGTATATTTCTGGTGTGTATGTTGCACTGAAGGACGAGTCGCTTAATTTCACTGTGTATGCGTATGATGCAAATTGTACACGTGGATAGTGACAATAAAGGTATTCTGTATTCTGTATTCTCTACTAATAAACTATGTTTCTCTAGTATGTCAATAGAGAGTAAGACACTGGCTTATTTAAAGTTACTATACACTAATAGTCAATTAAATGAAAACATCACTAGGGAACTCAGCACAATATCAGGAATCTGTGCAAACAATCAAGCTTAAAAACATTAACAATAAAGACAACTCAAGAATGTTTTAAAAACTCTTATGATTAAAATAAATAAAGTGAGAAACAATTATGCTGGAAACTAATATCCACATCTTTAATATCATTTTTTTTTCTAAACTGATCATGGGATTCATCTGGGAACAATTAGTACTTTAGTAAACTGAAAGCCATGGTAGTAGTTGCTGATTAATACATACATTATCATCAAAAATAACATCAAATATAAAAATGTCCCAAAGTCAGAATCAAGATCTCTGTCCCCATATGAATCAGGGATTTCTGTGCCTCATTATATTCTCTTTACAATTCAGTTCAGGCCTGACTAGGATAATGTAGCATTTTGGGGAAAAGATGCAAGCCAAGAGACCAGCCCCAGAGGCCAAGATGGAGAAGATCTCCACAGCCACCATGGACTTCCCTTTGGTGCTTAGATAGGTGGGGAGGAAGGTAATCCAAACACTACAAAAGACCAGCATGCTAAAAGTAATGAACTTGGCTTCATTAAAGCTGTCAGGCAATTTCCTAGCCAGAAAGGCCATGATAAAACTGATGAGGGCCAGAAAACCCAGATAAGCCAGGACTGTGTAAAACATGGAAGCTGATCCTTCCTGACATTCCAAGATGATCTCTCCTTCCAAGGAGTGGAAGTCCATTTTAGGAAATGGGGGACAGGTGATCAGCCAGATGGCACAAAGAATTGCTTGGATCAGAGGACAGGCTATGACAATGGAATTGGTCAGAGGTTTTCCTAAGAGTTTCTTTGTCCTATTCCCTGATTTTGTAGCCATAAAGGCCAGAACCACCATGACAGTTTTTGCCAACACAGAGGAAACTGCAAAGGAGAAGAGAATGGCAAAGGCAGTTTGTCGGAAGAGACAAGTGAACTTCTCAGGTCGACCAATGAAGAGAAAGGAGCAGAGGAAGCAGAGTAGGAGGGAGACCAGGAGGATGTAAGTGAAATTTCGGTTGTTGGCCTTGACAATCGGCGTGTCATGATGTTTACAGAAAATTACCAGGACAGCAGTTGTGATCAGAGAAAGGAAAAGAGACAGAGAAACTAAGGCATATCCCAGGGTCTCTTTATAGGCAAGGAAGTGGATCTTCTTGGCAATGCAGTGGTCCTTCTCCTTGTTGGGATATTGGTCTTTAGGACAGGGGTCACAGTGGGCTGCATCTGAAATTAAGATTTAAGAATTTTTGCATAAGGATTTCAGCATAATCTGCCACGACCATTGTTATTTTCCAAGAATTGACAAGACTGTCCCCTTTTTGCATTGGCCAACCTACAACTGATATTGGTAGTGATGATGGTGCAGTTGATGGTGCATCAAGAAGGGGAAATCATCCTTCATTCAGGATGATTCTGGGGAAAGGTAAGCCAAAAAATTGGATCTGTTCAGTTCCAACAGGCCTAGTCAGTTTTTGTGAGAAAGAAAAGGTCATCTCCAATCACTGCTAAGTTATCACTGCTGTGGCTTTCAGTGTGAGAGAGATTGGAAACTTTCCCTTTTCCACTTTAAACTGGAAGCCTCAGAAGATGGATGGGTCTATCAGTCAGGAATCCTATATTTTATACATGCAGGTTGTTTGTTGGCTTTCCTCTGGCTCTGAAGAGAGGACTAGGCTGACATAGGGATGAAATGTATTTTCAGTCCAGAGTCCCTTCACTCCAAGTGGTTGGATTAAAAAAAATTCTACTGGTTCTGTGGGCATGGCTTATTGGGCATGTCTTGTTGGGCATGGCAGGGGAAGGTTACTGCAAAGTCCCATTCCCTCCCGACCCCACTAACCTGCTTTCCAGCTCCGTTCTCCTGTGCAGGGCAACAAAAGAAGACACAGCCAATCAGCTGGGACTCGGGAGGTGGAGAATAGATGTGGGTGGGGCCAGTCAGAGGTAGTATTTGCCAGTTCTCTGAACTACTCAAAATTTCTGCTGCCAGAACTGGTCAGAACCTGCTGAATACCAGCTCTGCTTCCCATCCAGAAGAGATCTAAATGTAGCCCACCTTGAATTCCATTGACTCTTATCCACCCCCATGCAGTAATGAATCAACTTCAAAAAGTTTCAGTACATATCAGGCCTCAAGGCCTCAGGTAGGCTGAAAGCGTGTACCAGGAACAAAGAACATCAATCAGCAATACAACACCATGGGCTACTAACTGGACTGCAGGCGTTGATTGGCTACTTTGTACCTACTAAAACTGACCATATAACACTATGATTTGATGCTACTATGTGTCCATTAATATTTCTACTCATGTAACATAATCATTGGATAGAATTCACCACTTGTGACGTATTACTGTGTGTTTTTAATAAAAACGCTTCCCAAGCTTGTGATCGGGGCAGCTCATCTAAGATAGAACCAGCCTGGTGTCTTTCTTGATGCATTCAACCACCCAGTGAGAAGCCTTCCAAATGCAGAGCAAAGCCGCATCTGGTGACCCCGATGTGATCCATTAAAAGAAACGGGTGCGTCTGTCTTCGACTGCTTATCTCACCTGGCCGGACGAGCCAGTTGCAACTCAGGGATGCTGTTTCGTGTCACGGATCCCTCCCCAGGAATCTTCCCTAAAGAAGACATCCTCCCTTCAGGTGAGTATGGGTGGAAAGTTCTCCAAAGCGCAGATAGCACATTTGCAGAAATTAGGAGAATTAACGAAGAGCTCAATTCTTATTTTTAGGAATCAGGGCAAAACGCTTCCAGTTCCAACTAAAAAGGACCTTATCACCCTTTTGACTTACATCTATACACAATGTCCAGCTTATCCGGAGAAAGGGTCCTTGAAAGTCTCCACATGGCAACATTTGGGTGACTATTTTCATAGTAATCCCAGGCTCCGCCAAAAATTCTGACCACATGGCGGATAGTCATGGAATGCTTAAAAATCCATGGCTCAGCACTGACCAATGCCCCTTCCCCTAAGGAGGATCCTTCTCCTTATACAGCTGAAACCAAGACAAAGGATGCTCTCCCGTTAAAAGCTTCCTCCCCCACTGCTCCTGAACCCATAAATCCTCTTGACTCAAATCCAGTGGAGAATCAGACACCCATGAGAGTGATCGCACAAGCCATGGCACAGGGACATAGGGAGGGCTCTCTTACTCTGGAGGAGCTCTCTCTCTGTCCCATTGAATATATAGGGGATGGAGCCGGAAATATGGTGCCTAGACTTGAACCTTTACCCATGAAATTAATTAGAGATTTAAAACAAGCCGTGGCCATGTACGGCATCCAGGCACCATATGTCAGAGGCTTCATTAACACCATCAGCACCTCCTTTTTCATGTTACCCCAAAATTGGAAAGATCTTTTCCATATAATACTGACTGGACTGCAGTATGTTGTTTGGGAGTCAGACTTTCACGCCGAAGCTGAAAAATTTGCCCACAATTGTAGCGCGGCCGTGAGAGCGGATCAAATTTTCAGTATGGGCCGATTTACGGACTTAACAGCTCAGATGGCGCTCCCACCATGTATTCTTGCCCTTATCAGTATCACAGTGGTCAAGGCCCTTGACAAGGTTGATGATTCTACCTCTGGCATCATAGGATCTTTTTCAAAAATTACTCAAGGCTCACATCAGCCTTATGCTGAGTTCGTAGAGGAACTTCAGAAAGCCATTCAGAGACAAATCTCGAATGAAGAAGCCCATAAAGAGCTTCTGTTAAAACTGGCTGTTGAAAATGCTAATGAGGATTGCAAGAGGATTCTGCAGCCTCTATCTGCCCGAGGGGGGGCTTCCCTCTTGGACTATCTAAAGGCTTGCAGAATCGTGGGAACTGTCTCCTACAATATGGAGCATCTGGTCATGGCCTTGCAGCAAGCAAATTCTCGAAACAGGGCAGCCAGAAACTGCTTCAATTGTGGGAAGCCAGGCCATTTCAAAGCACAAAGCAGAGCCAGAGACAATACACAAAACAACACCAAGCCTAAGACGATATGCCCAAGGTGCAAGAAAGGGTACCACTGGGCAAACCAGTGTCGCAGCAACATTTCTCAGCCACAGAGAAACTAGAGGAGGGGTGATCAGCCAGCCCCACTCCAAAGGCTGACTCCATATCTTTCCAACTAATTGCCTCCGAAGATATGGAAATTGACATTCCAGGCACTCTTTACTTTCTCCCCACATGCCTGAAAACGTCCCTCCTGCCATGACACCCCTCATAATTTATCCCATCTGAGATTTCATGGCAAGGGGAATCATTGCTTCTCCGTTTCTGAGAGATTCCGACGACTTTTCCTCAGTGGCCATGGCAGTAATTGGAAACACTCCCACAAAATTCAGCAAGGGAGAATTAGTAGCAACCGCTATTCCGGTACATGCATGGGCATTTACTGTCCATCAGACAGTGGAACAAGCCAGGCCTGTGTTACAATTCACAATCCGTAACAAAGTCTTTTCGGGTCTCTTAGATACTGGAGCTGATGTAAGTGTCATCCGAATGGCTGAGTGGCTGGACAATTGGCCTTTGGAAACTACCCCAGACATTTGGGGAGTGGGAGGAATTCAGCACACCCACCGTAGCAAACACTGGCTATGGTGAGTTCCTCTGATATTTCTTGCACTGCCTACCTCCAACCCTTGGTCCTTCCACTACATACTAACCTGTGGGGCCGTGATTTTATGTCTCAGCTTAACGCAAAACTCATTATTGATTATGGAATCTTTTGCTAGAACTCCACTGCGGCTACAATTAAAAACCACAGAACCTGTTTGGGTAGATCAATGGCCCCTCACTATAGACAAACTAGAGGCCCTGCAATCACTTGTTCAGGACCAAATTGTCAAGGGCATGTTGAACCATCTGTCAGCCCATATAACACCCCCATTTTTGTCATAAAGAAAAAGTCAGGAAAATGGAGGCTATTGCAGGATCTACGAGCCGTGAACACTATAATAAAACCAATGGGGGCATTACAATGTGGTCTTCCAAATCCCAACATCATCCCTGAAAAATTTGATCTAATGGTCATTGATTTAAAAGACTGCTTCTTTTCTATCCCCTTGCATGAACAAGATCATGCCTTATTCGCTTTTACACTACCTTGCTTAAACAACTCCTCTCCCTCCTCCTGCTTTCAGTGGAAAGTCCTACCTCAAGGTATGCTCAATAGCCCCACCATGTGTCAACACTATGTCAATAATGTCTTGCTACCCTATCGTTCTGCTTTTCCACACTTTCTGGTGTATCATTACATGGATGATATCCTTGTTGCCGCTCCTGGGCCAGCGGGTACGGTGTTCACTTCATTTTCCTTCCTGAAAGCCATTCTTGCAAAAGGAGGCTTGCATATAGCACCTGAAAAGGTGCAAGTACTAACTCCATACGCATATCTGGTCTATAAAATGCTTTCAACTACTGTATATCCTTCACTTCCCTCTCTGTCTCTACCTTCTCAACCCACCCTGGTTCAACTTCAGCAATATCTGGGTACCATTAACTGGGCTCGACTTTTCCTGTCTTTAACCACTGATATTCTTTCTGCATTGTTTGAAGCCCTTACCTGGGGAAAAAAGCCTGCTGACATAATATCCTTGCAGCAACCTCAGCTTCAAGCAATAACTCAAATAGAAGAGAATATCCGAAAAATATGGGTAGACAGAGCTGCTGCCAATATTCCTTTAGATATGGTCATTTTAGCCACACCGAGGCTTATGACCATGGCAGTAACTCAAAAGGACCAAAAACTCCACATCATAGAGTGGATCCATCTTTCCCATATGCCATGATGTTCCATCACTTCCAAATTAGCTCAATTGGCTCAATTGATCACAAAAGGCAGGAGTCGTGCAAAATTCCTTATGGGAATAGATGTCTCCACATTTTTCATCCCTTTTTCGCTACAAATATGAGAATCTCTATTCCAAAACTCCCAGGAAATTCATTTTGCCTTAACTGACTGGCCTGGACTAGTTTCCTGCCACCCGCCCGCTGATCCACGCTTTCAAATCATTCGGACAATACCCATCTCTTTCTCCTCTCCCATCAGCAAAAGGCCTTTGGTCAATGCCTTGACTATATTTGCTGATGGCAGTAGGGAATGAGGGGCATGCGCTTGGCAAAGGAATGGGGTGTGACACACTAAAACCACCCCTGTGCAAACATTACCACAAAGGGCTGAGCTTGCTGCAACCATATTAGTCCTCCAGAATTTTAACGAACCCCTCAACTTAATCTTAGACAGCCTATATGTTACCCAAATAGTCTCTACTATTCACGATTCTTACCTCTCTCCCGCTATTGATAAAAACCTTCTCTCTCTTTTTGTTACATTGCAACACTTTGTTGCACAGCATCAGCACCCCCTCTTTGTAGCACATATCCGCAGCCACCAACCCTTCCCAGGAATTCTCCAGGAAGGCAATGATGTGGCTGATCAAGCAGCTGCAGGTGTCATGACCTCACATACCTTAACTCCTTGGGAGAGCCATTCATACTTCCATCAAAACACTAAAGCCTCAGCTATTAGACAGCAGTGCCCCACCTGCAGTCAACAAGCCCATTCCATTCCTTTAGGGGTAAATCCCTGCGGGTTGAAAGCCTGTGAAATATGGCAGATGGACGTTACTCAGTTTCCTCCGTTTGCCCCCTGGAAGTATCTGCATTTCACAACTGATACTTATTCAGGGTTTATAATGGCAACCCTGCAAAGAGGAGAGGCCTCCAAACATGTCATCAACCACTGCATTTGGACCTTTGCATCGTTGGGATGCCCAAATGAAATAAAAACAGATAATGGTCCTGCATACACTAGCACAGCTATGTCAGAATTTTGTGCTAAGTGGCAAATTACCCACAAATTTGGAATCCCTTCTAACAGTCAAGGACAAGCCCTGGTAGAGAGAGCCAACCTAACACTAAAAACAGCATTAGAACGACATTTGATCAAAGGGAAAAAAGCCCTTGGCCTCCCGGCGATGCAAGACACCCTTAATCTCTGTCTTTATACACTCAACTTCCTCAATCTCTCCGGCACCTCTGCTACGATGGCAGTGGAGTGACATTTTTCCTCCCCCCTTCCCCTGATTCTCCCAAACCACAGGTATACTACCGCCAACTGCCAGACCCTACTTGGAAGGGTCGTGCTGCTCTGCTCACCTGGGGTCATGGCTACGCAGCTATCCAGCTTCCAGATCGTGTCCTGTGGGTTCCTGGATGACACGTCAGACCATATCACCTCAAGATAGAAAAATCACCACCCACAGACATCAACGTCCCGTTGCCTTGCCAACCCTCTTCCTCCTTCTTGCCGCACATGCCTCCAAGGTCTCCATTCTGTCTCGAGAGACGTACTTCATGCCAGGTACTCCCCTCCTGCTGACCTGCACCGCATCTGGAGACATTTCCCCCCCTACCTCAGATGGTCGACACTCCCTCAGCCATGGCTCCATATCTCCAGCAATGCTTTTCAGGATCAACACCCTTGAACACCCTCCTTGGATTACACTTCTCATACTTCGTCCTACTGCCACCACCTATTATTGCTCTGGTCAACGCCTCTATGATTCCATATGCAACATTTATGAATCCTGGACAGTCCTCAGACCCTGTTCACCTCATCATCATCACAGACAATTCGCAAATCAACCTGATGTTCAGGCCACCCCCTTTCTACATCAGGTTAAGAGATTGCAGAACCCCACCAGCGCGTCAGATGGCTGCGCCCCCTGCCTGACCAAAACCATGCAAGCAGGCTCCATTCAACTAACTCTCATCTACCATACCCAACAACTGCAGAAGTGCCTTCCTACCAGAAAAACTTGCCAAAACAACGGGACCATGTACCATCTATGTAAGAAGAACTCAAAAACCATTTGCTACGATCCCAAGACGGCTGTACGTCTCAACGTTACTTTATAGGCGGGACTTCCAAGAACCTCTGGCAGATCTGATCCTGAGGGGGAGGGAAAACTTTATTACCTAAACCACACCACCGTGCTCAAGGATGGTACTAACCCAATTGTTTTAATCTTTGATGTTTGTGTTGCTTGTCCTAAACCAGGGGGACATTCATGCGGTCGGCTGACTGGAAAACAACGTATGCCCACAATCATAAATATTTGTGTCATACGCCTATTAACTGGGCCATAGGGAACCCCAATCAATGGATCCCTTGTGGAGGTTCCGTCGAGTGCTCAGGTTGGTCTTGTGCCTGTGATTATACCAGGGGAGGGGACTCAGGCTGCAATCCCCTGTCACATTTCAAACGAATATCAGGGTCTACCACAGACAATAAGGTAGAAATCACCATCTCCAGGCAACACCCTGTCTTGGATACTTATGGCATAGGGATTGATGGCACAGAATCAGATCCAAACACTTACATTACCATAAAAACTGAAGTAATATATGAAGGTCAGGAAACATCCTTAGGCTGGTCGGTATATAATAATTTAAGGAAATTAGAAAAAGCCCCTGATACCAGTGTTATTGCAATAAATTTGTTCATGGATATGGCAGAAAAAATTGCAAAACAACTTGCAATAACCAATTGTTTTGTCTGTGGGGGAACCACCACAGGAGAACAATGGCCGTGGCAAGCCTTAGAAGCCTCGCCATCACTGTTTAATAACATGTCTTCTGCAGGAAACATAACAGCTAGAACAGCTTCCGATCCACTTATCTGGACAGGTACCACCAACTTAATTGGTAGAAACTGCTTTTCCCGAAATGGGTCTACTCCAGTAGGACACCTCCTTTGCTTAGGTACATGGAATAACTCCTACCAGTCTTGGACTGCACCTGACAATGCTACCACCACACCTGCCAAATTCAACACCTCCCTCCTTCCTTATCTCAATGACAACATCTTCCCAAATTTGGACAGCCCCAAATAATATGTATTGGATTTGTGGTAACCTAGCCTATCCATCCCTTCCAGCAGATTGGCAAGGATCATGTGTATTGGGGTGGATAAGACCTTCCTTTTTCCTCCTACTGATCTCCATTAAGCAAGAACTAGGCATCCCTGTGTATGATACATTATCCCGCAAGAAAAGAGACACCGACAATGCCTTTGCAGGTTTCCCCGACTGCTACAGACAAATTACGCACAGCTGTCTACCAAAATCGCTTAGCTTTAGATTATATACTCACCAAAGAAGGAGGGGTATGTGGTAGGTTCAATCTCACGAATTGTTGTCTTCAAATTGATAAGGTTGGCAAAGTAGTAGCACAATTAACAACTGAGATGCGACAATTAACCTATAATCCTAATCAAGTATGGCAAGGTATTGATTTTAAGAATATTTTTAGTTCCTGGTTCCCAAAACTACCAGTATTACAAGCCATAGTAGCTCTCATAGGTATGATTGCTACAGGATGTGCTATTCTTCCATGTGTGTTACCAATTTTTGTTTGCACTATCTCCAATAGTCTGTCTTTATTAGCTGAAAAGCGCGCCATTGCACAGGTTAATGCCCTCTGGGAAAAAGAACCTCTGTACAAAGTCATACCCTCAGAAGACCCTGATGCATACGCTCGCACAAGTTTTTGCATGGGCAGTGACGAAGATCCAGAAGAATTTCCTCCATATAAAACTAAAACAGAGGAGATGCAGTAATGAATCAACTTCAAAAAGTTTCAGTACATGCCAGGCCTCAAGGCCTCAGGTAGGCTGAAAGCGTGTACCAGGAACAAAGAACATCAATCAGCAATACAACATCATGGGCTATTAACTGGACTGCAGGCGTTGATTAGCTACTTTGTACCTACTAAAACTGACCATATAACACTGTGATTTGATGCTACTATGTGTCCATTAATATTTCTACTCATGTAACATAATGATTGGATAGAATTCACCACTTGTGATGTATTACTGTGTGTTTTTAATAAAAGAGCTTCCCGAGCTCGTGATTGGGGCAGCTCACCCGAGATAGAACCAGCCTGGTGTCTTTCTTGATGCATTCGACCACCCAGTGAGAAGCCTTCCAAATGCGGAGCAAAGCCGCACCCCCAATTCACTTTGACCGTTTGTAGTTCAGATTCTTGAATGGATTTTAAGATTGCAATAAATCTTTATATTCATTAGAACTGCTTGAATTTCCTGATTTCTTCATATTTGACATGTTCAGAGTCTCTGCTTTGTACTCCAGATCTTCCCATTCGGCCATTATTTTTTCAGGGAAAAGTTATTATTTATAAAGGGTTATTATTAATTATTAAACATTATATGACTCTGCTCTCACTAATAAGGTGACTCTTGGCTACTAGAAATCATAGATGGATGGATCTCCTCGTTCTCTAACAGGTGTATCAGTTCTGTTGGAGATAGAAGATGCTGACAGAAGAAGGACCCCTAAAGATTGAGTGATAAAGCTTGGCTCCCATAAGCCACTCTTTCAGAGAATTGGCAGAGGGTTTTCCTGTTGGGATGTGACAATTGGTAAGGCTAATAGGGCTTCCATCCACTGTACCCTAAAACTATCCTGCATAAAATTATTGAGGAGCCAAAAAAATGTCCTGTTGGGGCAGGAAAGTTCAGATCCATAAATTGAAAGTTTCTGCTGAAAAGTATGAATGCTCGGATGTAGTATAAACAAATATGACAAATTAGCATCTTTATCTACTCAATGACTCCCTAGATCTTGGAAGATCTGCATTTGAAAAGTGCTCCACCTGTCTGATTTGAGATAGTTCCTTCTGGACAAGGGGCACATTGATAGCAGCAAATTGGCTCGCCCTCTGGAACTCTTCTCCTCTCTCCTGCCTGACACCTCTTCTTGCCACACCTGGCAAAGGGAACCTTCTAAAAGAAAAAGAGAGAAATGTTTGAGGTGTCCTGTGCAATAACACAATTCATTTATTCATTTCCACATTCTTATTTTCCTGCTGAGACTGTCTTCATAACAAATTTTTCACCAAGATCTAATAGAAAAAGAAGGGAAAGGAAAAGCTCCTGGGGGAATCAGTGGTACTAAGTGAATCTCCAATGGAGGCTAAAGTTTGGATCTTGAACTTCAGAGTTTCTACATTGAGCTGCTGCTTCTCTCAAAGAAAGAATGATGACATCCCAACTGAACAAGAACGGTCCATGGAAACCACAGCCTGATCTAACAGCATGCTGGTTTCAAGCAGAATTCCCACCCATTGTTGGATTTTCACAGATTAGTCATAGAATTTGTTAACCTCCAATGTTTTCACCTTAGACGGATGTTCAGCATTCCTAAGAGAGAGATGAATTCTTTTACTGAGTTTACAACCTTTCCTTCCCGCTCACCTTTGGAGCCCAGGTGATCGCATCAGAGTTAATGCTGAAATCCTGGCCCGGGGCAGCCCTGGGATCCTTTTGCCCAACTTTCACAGACGCTAAAGACTTATTGGGGTGGACAACCCCATTAACAATATCAAAACGAGCAGTTCTCAGTCCATTTTGTGAGAAGGAAACTTCATCTCCAGCACTGTTGTTGAAGTGGACAATCCTCAAATTGGCAAGTACCTGAAAAAAAAGAGGCCTTCAGAAATTGGAACAATTAGCAGAAAGACTTCTATCATGAAACATCATGGCTTCACCATTTTTTGATGGCTGTCATCTTAGGAAACAGGTATAGATCTAAAGAGCTACTCTTTGTCCCATGTTTGAGATTTGAGCAATCAGGAGTAACTTCAAATATTTGACTCTATTCTCAACAATACAAAAGATTGTCTTTATCATGAGGTATTTGTATTTTGGCTTCCACAACTCCAGTTTTAACCAGATGACAGGGATGACTTGCCTCCAGAAGTTGCGACTGCTCCATCACTGTAAGTTTTTAAGAGGAGATTGGACAACTTTTGTATGAAATGGTATAGGGTATTGCTTCTTGAGTAGGGGCTTGTATTAGAAGACCTCCAAGTTCCTGTCCAATTCTGCTTTTCTGTTCTGTTAAGCAGCTGAACAGTTCAAGAAATAGCAAATTAAACAAATGGAGTGAAGTCACATAGAATGCTAATTCATAGAAAGATAAATCAATGGTTAAATTAATTGAGCTGAGTTTGCTTTTATATGTTGGATTCAGGCTTCAAGCTGACGGAAACTTAGCAGGTTCTGCAGTTCTACTGATTAGGACTTCAACGGTCCTGCTTAAGTATTTTGCACAAATGCACCCAGATTATTGTCTTATTTTGAAGTGACACTTCATCCCTGGTCAGTACCTCAATCTCAGGAAATGTTGAAGACCTTTCGAACCATATATGAAAATCTATCTTCGATTGATATTATGCACAACTGGTTTAGGTTACTTTTCCTCTGCTGCATCTTTCAACAAAACATTATATTTAGTTCATATTATTGATTTTGAAGCAATTGTTGTTTTAATCTTTTGAAAGATGCTATTATATGATATCCCTTGATATGATATGAAGAAATGCATACAAGGAGCTTCCTCTCTATCAATGTGTGGACTGGATAAAATGCCACAGAGATTACCTGCCATGGCTGCACATTTGAGATCCTTTTTTCATGCTTCAACATCTCTGGTTGCTCTCCTAATCCATAAATGGCATGCAATGCATGTGCCACAGCATAAATGGTATTGTTGTCACTTTCACCTTCCATGTTCATTTCAAAAATAAAATCTGGAAGATCCTATAAATTCTCCTTTTGTATACATTGCATTTGCCCTTTTGGATGGTCCTTGCCTGATTTGGGTATATGACAATCAAAGAGTATTTCCCACCAATTCAGGAGAAAGACGTCCCTTTTTTTAATCAACTTGTCTAAAGATAGGAGGAAGTGGCTGAATTCTGAGACATCACCAGTGCTGTCTCTAAACTGCAAAGCCCCTTGCAAAGTCTTTACACCTTCAAAAATATCTCCAACCAGAGTAAATATCCAATGAGATGTTAGGATCCAAACATTCTGTATCTTTTTACATAAAAATTCAGAGCTGTCAGAAAATTTGCCATATCAGTGGAGTCTCCAAGCAGAAAAATAACTGCCATCTTTAATGAATCCAAAAGTCTAATTAAGAAAGAAAGGAGAAAGAGAGAAAGGAAAATAAAGGACTTAAGACCTAAAAAAACACCCAAGAAAGAGAAAAATAAGATGCGAAATCAACACAATGTTAGAAAGCAAAAGAAAAACAGAATACAACAGAGAGGGGAAGCTAAAAAGGCAGAAGTTAGGAGGAGGGGGGGGTAAAAAGGCCAGGTGGGATAAGAAAGGAAGGAAAAAGGGGGGAAAAGCCACAAAGGTATAAAACAAGATGGGAAAAAAGGAATTTTTTTTAGGGATAAAGGGTAATGTATTTTTTTTTTTTAAAAGAAGATTCCGCAAGGTACATAAGATGGTATTGTAGTATTTGTATTAGAAATAGAAAATTAGAATGTTATAAGAATTAATAAAAGATTAAAATATTGTAATGTTTAGTAATGATAGATTTTAAAATTTAATAAAATATTAAATGGAATGTCTAAAATATTGAGTTCAATTAAAGAGTTTAATTGACTATTGTATTGATGTTATAATGAACTTATTGCTGTAACATTTGTTTTTGAAATAGATAATTGGAATGTTACAAGATTTAATATTTAGATTTATTATCTAATTATGTATTTAATCATTTTGGATTTATTATTTTTTCCTTTTTTTAAAAAAAGTTAGTAGGTAGAATGTACTAAGCAGAATCAAATTGGGTACTAGGCGTTATTTTAAATGTTAATTTAGGGGGACGATAAAAGGCATCATATTTTGATTAGTGATTTCAGGAGAAATCCTTTTTTTTTACTATGGGAATGAGATCAATGGATAATTTGGAAAGAATGGACAAAAGATACAAGTATAATGATTTAAATTAAAATGAAATAAATAAAATAGAATTAAGAAGAGTGAAAAGCGGGGAGAAGCTATATAGAGGATGTAGAATAGTAAATAAGATAGGTAATGGTATATAAGATGAGCATGAATTTAATTGAAGTCCATATAAAGAGAGGTAATCTGGGGCCAAGCTACTTTCTAGAAAGAAGTTTTGTATTTTTATGTTTTGTGTGTTTATGTTTGTTTGAGAATTAATAAAACCTTGGAGGAATGTTGGATGAGAATAATGGTAAACAAGTCAGAGAGAAATGAAGATCATGACTATAAAAGGGATAAATATAGGGAAATAATAATAATAAAAATAATGAAATTGAATAAGAATAAAGAGAAATAATGAGAAATTTGCTAAAAGATACTTATATGTCCATATGGAAATGGGGTAAAATAGAATTATGTTGTATAAAATAATATTTTATTTGACTTGTAAAAATTTATAATGGAAAGAGGTTTTATGTACTCAGTGGTTAATGATGGTTTGTTTGTCTTTAAAAATTAATAAAAAATTTGTTTCAAAAAAAAAAAAGGATGTAATTAGTAGTACAGACCTTATCTCGCCTGGAGAGCTGCCAAGTAAATATTTTCAAATGCAGTGCTGACAAGGGAGGGCTCGGCAGAGAGTCTCTGAGATGCAGACAGATCTTCACAATGATGGAACACATGAATTGTTTCCTGCAAAAGCCCCCTCCCCTTTTGCTTCTCTTTTCATCCCAATGGGAGGGGCCATTCACTGTCCACCTAGGCTTTACTCCCAAGTCGACCCTTAGTTCATAAGAGTTCTTTTCTTTTGGCAACTCTGTACATGCACAGCCGGGAACTGGCTCCAGCTGCTCCCCTGCATCACTGCTGTCCAACTCCAAAGGCAGCTGATGACTGACAGCCTGCCCTGGCCCCATCTCTGCTTCCAATGCAGAGTCCTTGTCCAAGCCTTCCTCAGTCTCCAGGACTGGCCCATGTTCCTCCCCAACCTCCTCACTGTTTGACTCTGCTACCAGCTCCACTTGCTGCCGCCGGACAACAACAAGACCTTTTGTGTGCTAAGGGAGATTGTCTTTGCTTAAGTGTGCTTGTATGTGTGCTCTCTTGGACTTTGAGGTGGTGACCCTAAACAACCATAACTCATCCATATGAGAAATACATATCTTAAATAGATTTGGCACTTTGATTATCCTTTTGAAAGCTCTTTCAGCTCTGGGAACCATTCTCTTCAAATACTCCACTTGAAGGCCAGAAGATAGATCAGCTAAAGGTCATTGCAAAAGACCATGAATGTTCCCAAAACAGGGTGTTCCCGTTGTTAGTACACGTCCCCATTGCAACTGGATTTGTCCTTTCTTTTGAGATTTCCACCATGTCTTTTTGTCAAAATAAATAATAGAAATGACTTTTCCACTAAGCCAGCGCAGTATTTGACATGTACACCCTTTGTTTGCAGTGTGACTACTATTGTGAGACAACACAGGAGCACAATACAGCTTTGCCTTTTAACAGAGGCTTCGCCTTTTAACAGTGGTGTATATACAGGACTACTATATACATCAATATACCTGTGAGGCACATACCAGGCAAGCAATCAGTCTTCATTACTCTGCATGGAGAATTACAATGGAGATGAACAGGAGAGAGAGGTACACCCTCTTATGGCCTCATTTATATGCACAGCTTTTTAAAGTGGTAAAACCCTGTTGGATCCATCCTCAGTCTTAAAGCGGCAATAACCACGCTGATTCATCCTCATTGCATCAGCCTTACAGCAGCTGGTCAGCTATTAAATCTCAATACCTTGATACCCTTCCTCACTTTTTTTTAAGTTTTATTGAGTTTTAACAAAACATAACAAATAAAACATCTTTTTTTGACAACAGCATGATTCCAAGTTATCACATCTCCATACATACATAATCTCAAATACATATTCATCTCATATATTCAGTTTCATATCTTATCACTATTTTTTCAATTTCTCAATATTTTCCCCTTACTTTCCCTAATCTTCTTTTATAATTATCTCATTTCTTTCTAATTCAATTACACTTATTTCCCCAAATGTCTATATCTTTCTATTCATTATACTTATACTTTTATCTGTCCTGCTTACAATTTCATATATACTCTTCCATCATCATCCCAAAAGAGAGAGAGGAAAAAAAATAATTCCCTCCCCTTCTAGGCATTGAAAAGCAAGATTCCCCCTATAGTTGCCAATTAGGGTATGGCACCTTTGAATCTTATAATTATTGTCATATAAAATCTCATTAAACTTTTAATTTATTCATTATGGAATTATAACATTCAGTTTCTAATATCTATTTTATATCATACAACTCTCATGAACTGAATTCCACTTGGTACTTTGCCTTAGAAATACACACAAAATTCTAATATATATATGCTGTGGTTTGGAGTTTTGAGCCTGCTTTGTCAGAGGTCGAGGACTTGGTGAATGAGGAAGGGGAGGATTTGGCTCTGAGGTTTGAGCCTGCTTTGTTGGAGGATTTGGAATTGCCTTCCTCCCCAGGACTGTCCTCCTCAGCAGGATCTTCCCCCCGATTGTGCCTCAGGTGTCGGCAGATAACCAGGACAACATATCAGAGCCTCTGACTGAGGATCAAGCTGAGGAATGCTGGTTTGATGCAAGGTAAAGACGCAGGCAAAAGCGTGAAATGCAACATAAAAAGAAAGGACAAATCAGAGACTGAGAAGAGAGACTGACATGCCCCACAGGGAATAAAAGTGGGTGTATTAGCTCTGGTTTCTTGTCGGGACAATGTATTGTTTTGTGAGAGGAGCTTCTGCATTTTTTCTGTGTGTGGCGTCAGCTTCTGATTTATGCTTCCTTATCGGACTTGGCAGACAGCTGGTGTGAGAACTGCCAAGAATGTTTTCGGATTAAGGAAGTTAACCCTGTAATTACCGGACTTACCTGCTTATTTGTGTTTCAGTTGGAAATTTGGACTTATTACTTTGTTTGTCCAGATATATATATATATATATATATATATATATATATATATATATATATATATATATATATATATATATCTTTGGTTATTCGAGTTTTCTCCCACGTAACCACACAAGATGCCACACAAGATGCCACCATCACACTTCCACGTAGAAAGCAGACTCACACCCACACAGAAGATGAGACACGACCACAGATCAGAAGCTGCACTGCAGATACATCACTACCCACTTCAAACTCCTCTGAGCCATACATGAAGCAAACTGATCCCCACCATGAAGATGCAGCACGACCACGAACTCGAAGCCAAACAGCAAGATCACAGCTCACCAGCTCAAATCCCCCAGCAACTAAGACTAACCTGAGCAGAACCAAGCCCCCACCTGAACAGAACACGCCTCCAGCCAATCAGAACACAGCCAACCCCCCAACCAATCAGAACACAGCCAACCCCCCAACCAATGAGAACACCCCCCCACCCAATCAGAACACAGCCAAGCCCCCACCCAATCAAGTCACACCCCCACTAGCAGTTAAAAGGAAGAAGCAGCTGCAAGCTCACATCACTCTGAGAAGCACAGAGCTGAAGACCAAGCTGAAGATGATTAATGAGACTTCATTGAAACGTTGCCTAGATACTTCCAATCTTACACAGGAGAAAACCCGAATAACCAAAGATCCACATACAAATACCCACGAGAACCTCAGAAAACAAATATTGCACCTCTACGGGGAGGAAACCCACCATCTGACCAGGACTTATGAAAAACTTGAAGTCCAAAGAGCTTCCATTTTATGTGACCTCGCATTCCTATGCAACTGCCGAGATCAAAATTTAATTCCCACAAGCTTCCAATTGAAATTCCACACCAACACAGCAGCCACCAAACGCATCCTAAAAAGAACAGAATTGGCCCTAATTAGAAATGAACTTCACACAAAAAGATTTCTCCTAGACCAAATCAATAAAGATCTCCTCACACTTCACCTCAGACTCAGCAACAAGATTCACCCCTTACTTTGGGACAAATCCAAACAGCTCGCTGTCTGGAGAGCCGAAACACAGACCACCCTCAAGACAGACACATACACCAACAAACTCAGAAAACTACAACAACACCAGAAACCAACTCCGCCTCCCTCACAGCCACACATGAAACAAACAGTGCACAACATCTCAGACAAGATCCTCACCGAAGCCGAAACCAAGGTCCTTTCTAAAGGATTCAACTTTGCTGTTGCTCCCAAACACATCCCCACAGAAACCATCATATGCGGAGTTGAAACCAGCCTGACCAAAACCAACCCTGATGATGCTAATAGAATCAGACTCGAAATCACCAACATCCTCTGCACTAGCTAACCACCCAAAAGCAACTTATCCAAAGAAGAACAAACTGCACTACTTAACCTGAAAGAAGACACCAGCATAATAATCCTACCAGCAGACAAGGGCAACGCGACAGTGGTTATGAACACATCTGACTACTAATCCAAGTTAACTAACCTACTCCAAGACCCCACATACAAACCCCTAAAGACAGACCCCACCACCTACCTAGAAAAAACCACCAGATCCAAAATAAAAGCCTCCCCCATCAGTGAAGAAATCCAGCAAAGAATCATACCCAGAGAGAAATCATCCAGATGCCCTAAACTTTATGGTCTCCCCAAGATACACAAAGAAGGAATCCCACTTAGACCAATAGTCAGCTCCATAGGCTCACCTCTACAAAACCTAGCCAAATTTCTCGCCAAACAACGACAGCCCTACGCAGAATCCATCAACTCACACATAAGAAACTCATTCCAGTTCATCGAGATCATAAAGAAACAAAACTTACAACCCAGTGACCTACTAGTAAGCTTCAATGTCATATCCCTATTCACCCAAGTGCCAATAAAAGAAGCCTTGACAGCCATCCAAAACAAATACAACCCCGCCCCAAGCACATCCTAGATCTGAGCAACCACTGCCTATCCAATATATACTTCACCTACAACAGACAAAAATGCAAACAAATAGAAGGAGCACCCATGGGATCACCCCTCTCACCTGTCATCGCTAACCTCTACATGGAACACTTTGAAACACAAGCTCTAGAAAAATATGATCACAAACCCAAACTCTGGCTCAGATACGTAGATGACACCTTCATAATCTGGCCACATGGGAAAGAAAAACTGAACAACTTCCTCACACACCTCAACAGCCTACACCCCAAAATACAATTCACCATGGAAACAGAAGCTAACAACCAACTTCCTTTCCTAGATGTCTTGGTATACAAAAAATCCAATGGCTCCCTAGGACACACCATCTACCATAAGAAAACACATACAAACCGCTATCTGCACGCGCTCTCACACCACCACCCAGCACAGATCAATTCCGTAGCCGAGACACTCATCTCCAGAACAAAATGCTTAGCCGATGAACAACACCTAGAGACCGAACTACACACTCTCACCAGCGTGCTGACAGCCAATGGATTCCAAAGAAAGAAGATCACCCACCTAATCCAAAAAGAAACCCCAACCAAAATCCAATACAGAGAACAAGAGAATGGCAAAGCCCTCCTCCCATATATAAAAGGCACAAAATCAGCAAGATCCTCCAAAAACACAACATTAAGACAGCATTCTGCACAAACAGAAAGATATCCACCATCCTCAGAAACCCAAAGGACAAAATCGAGTTAGAAAATCAAGGAGTATACGAAATCCCTTGCACTGCCTGCCCCACCACATGCATTGGACAAACTCTACAGAAGAATAAGTGCACGCATTGAAAAACATAAGAACTCAATCAAAAAGGAAGAACCGACCTCTTCCCTGGTCCAACACCTCAAAGCCACAGGACATGAAATTGACTTTAAAAATACCAGAACTATCGCCAAAACTGAACACTTCAGCAGCAGAATAATCAGAGAAGCCATAGAGATAGAAAAATGCCCACACAGCATGAATAAACGAGATGATACCTCCCATCTATCAGCCATTTGGAAACCCGCCATCATGAACAGACGAGTACCTAACATGAAGAATGACACCAGACCCACACCCTGAGAGCCACACAAGATGCCACCACCACACTTCCATGTAGAAAGCAGACTCACACCCACACAGAAGATGAGACACGACCACGGACCAGAAGCAGCACTGCAGCTACATCACTACCCACCTCAAACCCCTCTGAGCCATACATGAAGCGAACTGACCCCCACCATGAAGATGCAGCACGACCACGAACTCGAAGCCAAACAGCAAGATCACAGCTCACCAGCTCAAATCCCCCAGCAACTAAGACTAACCTGAGCACAACCAAGCCCCCACCTGAGCAGAACACGCCTCTAGCCAATCAGAACACAGCCAACCCCCCAACCAATCAGAACACAGCCAACCCCCCAACCAATGAGAACACCCCCCCCCAATCAGAACACAAGCCTCCACCCAATCAAGTCACACCCCCACTAGCAGTTTAAAGGAAGAAGCATTCAGCTTTGTTCGGGTATTTTCCCACGTCATAGTAGTGGTGCTTTTAAACGTTTTAAACGTTTCAGCAGAATCTCATCTGCCATCATCAGGCTTCTGTATAGTGTTTGTCTGTGAGTCAGACTTTTACAGTGGTTTCAGTTTTAAATTTGGGGCAGCCTATTGCTGTGCCAGAATGGTTTTTTCTTCCTCCTGATTGGTTGGGAGTCTTGGTCTGTGTTTATTGGTCTTGGAGTTTGCTGTGTTCTGCTTGATTGGTGTTTCTGATATCTTCTGTCTTTTTTTTTTTGGCTCTTTTTGTATCTTGATTGGCTGGCAGCATTGTGTTACTTTATTGAAGGCCTTTAGTGCAGCCTGGCTTTGGGTAAATGGATGGCTATCATTAGTTAAGAAGCTGGGTTTCATCTGGGTGCCTGGTTGGGGTGTGTTTGAGCTGGAGATATTAGGGGGGATCTGTTTGTGCCCAGGTGTTTGCCTGGCTTGTGGTGTGGAGATTTTTTTGTTTGTGAGTGCAGGCTTCCAAATGATTGACAGCTTGGTGGAATCATCTCTTCTGTTCATGCTTTCTGGTCTTTTTTCAATCTCTATGGCTTCTCTGATGATTCTGTGGCTAGGGTTTTCTATCGTGGCTAGGGTTTTGGTGCCATTTGAAGTTGATGCTATGACCTGTGGCTTCCATGTGTTGGACAAGTGAGGAAGTGTGTTCCAGCTTTTTGACTGCATTTTTGTGTTCATCCAGGCGAGTGCTTATTCTTCTCTTGGTCTGTCCAATGTATGTGGCTGGGCATGATGCACAGGGGACTTCGTATATGCCTTGGTTTTCCAGGTCAATTTTATCTTTGGGGTTTCTAAGGATGGCTGCTATTTTTCTGTCTGTTTTGAAGGCAGTCTTGGTGTGATGTCTGTGTAGTACCTTACTTATTTTGTCTGTAGTACCTCTTATGTAGGGCAGGACAGCTGTTCCATAGGTCTGTTCATCTTCTGGGTCTCTATTATGTTTCAGTGTGTTTTTGTGGATCAAGCTGGTGATTTTTCTTCTGTGGAAGCCGTTGGCTGTCAGTACTTTGGTCAGGGTGCATAGTTCAGTCTTAATGTGTGTCTTGTCTGCCAGGCGTTTGGTTCTAGTAATTAGTGTTTTAGCCACGGACTTTATCTGTGCTGGGTGGTGGTGGGATTGGGCGTTGAGGTAGTGGTTGGTGTGTGTTTTCTTCTGGTATACGGTGTGTCCTAGTGTGCCATCTGTCTTTTTTGTAGATTAGTACATCTAGGAATGGTAGTTGTTTGTTTGTTTCCGTTTCCATGGTGAACTTGATTTTGAGGTGTGTGTTGTTTAGGTGTGTTAGGAAATTCTTTAGGTTTTCTTTTCCATGGGGCCAAATCACAAATGTGTCATCGATGTATCTTAACCATAGTTTGGGTTTGTGGATGGCATTGGCCAGGGCTCTGGATTCGAATTCTTCCATGAACAGGTTTGCAATGACGGGTGACAGTGGTGATCCCATCGGGGCTCCTTCAATTTGTTTTAATCTTTGTCCTTTGTATATGAAATATGTGCTGGTTAAGTAGTGTTCTGTTAGTTCCATGAGGTGTTTAGCTGGTTGGTATTTATTTTTGATGATTTCAAGGGTCTCTTTTATCGGGACTTGAGTGAATAATGAAACCACGTCGAAACTGACAAGCAGATCTTCTTGCTCCACATGTAGATCTTTGATCATTTCCAAGAAATGGTATGAGTTTTGTACATGTGAAGCTGCTGTTTCAGCATGGGGCTGTAGCTGTTTTGCTAAGTGTTTAGCTAGGTTTTGTAGTGGTACTCCTCTGGAGCTGACTATGGGTCTGAGAGGTATGCCTTCTTTGTGTATTTTTGGGAGGCCGTATAGTTTGGGGCATCTGGAAGATTTTTCTCTGGGGATGATGATCTGTTGGATCTCTTTGCTCATGTGGCTGGTTATAATTTTCTTCTTGGTTAATTTTTCCAGATATGTGGTTGGGTCTGTGTTTATGGGTTTGTATGTGGAGTCTTGGAGTAGGTCTGTCAATTTTGTTTCATAGTCTTTTCTGTCCATTACTACAGTGGCATTCCCTTTATCTGCTGGGAGGATGATTATGCTGCTATCTCTTTTCAGGGTTTGTAGCGCTTTAATTTCATTTTTCTTCAAGTTGCTTTTGGCTGGTTTGCTTGTGCATAGGATGTTGGTAACTTGGTGTCTTATTTTATCAGCTTCATCTGTATTTAATTTAGTTAGGCTGGATTCTACTGCACATATGGATTCCGTGGGGATTTTTTGGGGTGCTATAGCATAATTGAATCCTTTGGTTAGGACATCTGTTTCTGTTTTGGTGGGTTCTCTGTTGGAAACGCTGTACACTAATTGTTTCAGGTGTTGTTGTGAGTTGTTGGGGGTTTTCTTGTCATGTTCTAATTTCTTTAATTTTTTCAAGAGTTTTTCCTGTTTGTAAGTATTTTGAGATTCAGTTCTCCAAGTTGTAAGTTGTTTTATCTTGTCCCAAAGTAGAGGGTGGATTTTGCTGCTCAATTCCAGGTGTAGTGCTAGCAAATCTTTGTTTAACTGATCTAATTGGAATTTCTTACTGTGGAGCTCGTTCCTTAGTAGAGCCATTTCAGTTCTTTTCAGGATATGTTTAGTGGCTGCTGTGCTTTGATGAAAGGTTAATTTGAAGCAGGTTGGTGTAGTGTTGTTGTCTCTGCAGCTGCGTAGGAATTGGAGGTCACATAGTATTCCTGCTCTTTTAATTTCCAGTTTCTCGTAGGTTTTGATCTGGCTGTTTATTTCCTCCCTATAGAGGTTTGATATTTGTTTTCTTAAGTTTTCGCGGGTACTTACATGTATGGCATTCAGCTTAGTTCGGGTATTTTCCCACATCATAATAGTTGTGCTTTTAAAGTTGTAGCAATGTTTCAGCAGAATCTCATCTGCCATCATCAGGCTTCTGTATAGTGTTCATCTGTGAGTCAGACTTTTACAGTGGTTTCAGTTTTAAATTTGGGGCAGCCTATTGCTGTGCCAGAATGGTTTTTTCTTCTTCCTGATTGGTTGGGAGTCTTGGTCTGTGTTTATCGGTCTTGGAGTTTGCTGTGTTCTGCTTGATTGGTGTTTCTGATATCTTCTGTCTGTTTTTTGGCTCTTTTTGTATCTTGATTGGCTGGCAGCATTGTGTTACTTTATTGGAGGCCTTTAGTGCACCTTGGCTTCAGGTAAATGGACGGCTATCATTAGTTAGGAAGCTGAGTTTCATCTGGGTGCCTGGTTAGGGTGTGTTTGAGCTGGAGATATTAGGGGGGATCTGTTTGTGCCCAGGTGTTTGCCTGGCTTGTGGTGTGAAGATTTTTTTGTTTGTGAGTGCAGGCTTCCAAATGATTGACAGTTGATTCCACCAGACAGACAACTGATTCCACCAAGCTGCATTAAAGGCCTCCAATAAAGTAACACAATGTTGCCAGCCAATCAAAATATAAAAATAGCCAAAAAACAGACAAAAGATATTAGAAACACCAATCAAACAGAACACAGCAAATATAAACGTCTGACTCAAGACAAACACCATACAGAAGCCTGATGATGGCAGATGAGATTCTGCTGAAACGTTGCTACAACTTTAAAAGCACCACGTAAAATACCCGAACAAAGCTGAATGCCAGACATATATATATATATATATATATATATATATATATATATATATATATATATGTGTGTGTGTGTGTGTGTGTGTGTGTGTGTGTGTGTGTGTGTGTGTGTATAAAATCAGAGAAGCCATAGAGATTGAAAAAAGACCTGAAAGCATGAATACCATACATGAGTACAAGAGATGGTTCCACCAGACTGTCAATCATTTGGAAGCCTGCACTCAGAAACAAATAAATCTCCACACCACTAGCCAGGCAAACACCTGGGCACAAACAGATCCCCCCTGATACTTCCAGCTCAAACACACCCCAATCAGGCACCCAGATGAAACCTAGCTTCCTAACAAATGATAACTGTCCATTTACTTGGAGCCAAACTGCACTAAAAGCCTCCAATACAGGAACACAATGTTGCCAGCCAATCAAGACACACACACAAAAAAGCCACAAAACAGACAGAAGAAATTAGAAACACCAATCAAGCAGAACACAGCAAACTCAAAGACCAATATACATACACCAAGACTCTCAACCAATCAGGAGGAAGAAAAAACCATTCTGACACAGCAGTAGGCTTGCCCCAAATTTAAAACTGAAACAACTGTAAAAGTATGACTCACAGACGAACACAATTCAGAAGCCTGATGATGTCAGATGAGATTCTGCCAAAACGTTGCTACACAACCACAACCTAAAGAGAAATTAATGCCCACCAATGAACCACAAGACTCCTGCACATGCCTTAAATGCTAAAAAAGCTCTAAAGGATAATGAAAACTCCATCAAATTTTCTCTGTGTAACAAATATGCTCATCATGACTGCTTGGGATTACCTGAGCAAATGACCTAGGATCATCCAATGAGTTTCCATATCTCTGCAAATCATGCAGACCCAAACTGGATCTGTTGGAAAGGGTTGATACCATTGAAACATGATTAACATCCCTTGACACCATAGTAGCATCCCTGCATGCCTTAAAAGAAAATTATCCAACCTTGAAAAAAAGACACAACACAAAAACCTGAACATCCAATAGCTACAAACCACATCTCCACCCAACAACCACAACCCAATCCACAAAAAAACATAACCCAAACAAATATTGATATCCCAATCCTCATCAGAGAAGCTGTTGAGCATGAACGGAAACGTCCAAATACCATCTTATTTGGTCTAGAGGACATCAATGATAATGATGACATTACAACTGTCCAAAACATCATCAGTTATTATCAAGCGTCAAACATCTCCCCTGATGAAATACTTGACATTTCCCGCATTGGCCGAGAGCTCAAAAACAGAGACGGCTCTGTGGCCCCACGCTTCTGCAGGGTCATTTGCAAAAATGAATCAAGCAAATGTAAATTCATTTACACTATAAATTCACTCGCCAAAATCAACACCAACCATAAGAACCTCCGTTGTCGCCCTGACATAACCATACAGCAACGTGCCCGCTCCCGTGTACTCCGCACTGAACTCAAAAAACATCTAGACAATGGAGAGAAGGACCTGTACATTGACTACCATGCTGACTGTATCAAAAGTAAGTCACATAACCCGCAACTCAGCTTTAACCTTCAACCATAACCCTACCTCAACCAATCCATCATCACCCAAGACTAGGCATGCATGCCCCTAGCTACCTCAATTCCAACTACTGCTGGCCTTAAATGCAAGCTACTCAATGCAAGAAGCCTCATGAATAAAATACCTGAATTTTTCCTCCTACTAAATATGGCTTAATTCAACATTATATTTGTCTGTGAAACATGGCTCAACACATCTCTCCCTGACTCCATTACCACAGTAAGAGATGTTTACCGATCAGATCATGAAATTCGTAGAGGAGGTGGTGTTGCTATCTTCTATAAAAAGTCCTTACATCTAAAAAATATCCAAGTTACCCAGGAGCTTGCTCTTGCTGAGACCATCATCTGTGAACTGTCCTTAAATATCACAATTCAATTCTTATTATGTTACAGAGCACCTGATTATGACATCAAACATGTAAACAAGCTAAATACACTACTAACATGGGCAGCATCCTGCCCATACCCTTTTATCTTTCTTGGTGATTTCAATCTACCTCATATTGACTGGACCCTAAATGAATGTACAACTGAAACCATACACGCAACCTTCTACAATGCTGTTACAAATCTGGGACTGGAACAACTAGTAACCAACAACACTAGACTAAACAACTGCCTTGATCTCATCTTCTTCAATAATTTGAATTTAATTTATGGAATACAAACTAAATAACCCTTTTCCAGCAGTGACCACAATATGATTGACTTTTGTCTCAACATACGCCCACACAAAAATCACCATAATGACATAATCTCCAATTATAACTTCAAAAAAGGCAACTATGATCTTATAGACAACGATCTCTCATCCCTTGATGGGCAATCTCTATTCACTGGATGCAATACTGTTGAAGACCATTACAACATATTTTTACTTGAAGTCAAAAGAATCATCAAATTATATGTACCAACAACAACTCCCAAAACAAAACAGAAAAACAGATTACTCATAACAATAAGGAAACTTCAATCCAAAAAGAGATCACTCTGGGAGAAAAACAAATCTGGTCACGTTGCCAATTTCAAGCACTGATACAAAAATTTATGGCACTAGATAAAGACTGAATATACCAAATATCACATTAAACAAGAGGAAAACCTTCAAACCAATTCCACCCATGCTTTTTACAATTTTGTAAACAACAAACTAAAAGACTCAAGGTCCATCCCACCCAGGATAGGACCTAATGGTAAAGACTGCAACAATGACACCATTAAAGCCAACATCTTTAACACATTCTTCAGCTCAGTATTTGTAAACAGCAATGGATCATGCCCAGTATTTCCTAGCCGAACCACAGATAACTACAATGATCTAATATATATTGATTTTACAGAAGACAATGTTGAAAAAGCACTTTGCAATCTAAAACCATCTCTATCTATTGGACCAGATGGAATATGTGCCTACTTCTTAAAAACGCTATCCACTGCCATAGCCAAACCTCTAAGCATAATCTTTGAAAAATCTTTCAGGAGCAGCTCCTTGCCTAACCTATGGTCACAAGCCACAGTCATTCCCATCTTTAAAAAGAGAGACCCCAGCCTAGTTGAAAATTACAGACCAATCTCCTTATGCTGCATCACCTGTAAAGTCATGGAATCAATTATTAACCAATCCATCATCCTCCACTTGGAGACAAACAGCCTACTCTCCAATAAACAATTTGGTTTCAGAAAAAAACTATCCTGTAATCTGCAACTCTTACACTGCAAAAACATATGGATGACACAACTCGATCAGAGCAAAGCAATAGACGCAATCTACATAGACTTCTGTAAAGCCTTTGATTCAGTGGTACATGACAAACTACTCCTAAAAATAAAATCCTATGGTATCTCTAGACAACTGCATAACTGGGTAGAAGCATTCCTGTCAAACAGACAACAAATGGTCAAAATTGGGAGTGTTCTATCAAATTCTGTACCTGTCAACAGTGGTATCCCCCAAGGCAGTGTTCTAGGACCAACTCTCTTCATACTCTACATAAATGATCTCTGTGATCATATTAAGAGCAACTGCGTTCTTTTCGCTGATGATGTAAAGCTGTACAACACCATAGACAATACTGCTACTCTTCAAAAAGATCTTGATTATGTATCAGAATGGTCAAACAAATGGGAACTTCAAATCTCAACAAATAAATGCTCTGTCTTACATATTGGCAAAAAAAAATCCGAAAATAAAATACAAGCTGAATAGTCAAGATCTTGTTGATGATCCAAGCTCTGTAAAGGACTTTGGAATACTCACCTCTAATGATCTAAGTGCTAGAGCCCACTGCAACTACATAGCCAAAAAGGCATTAAGAGTTGTTAACCTAATCCTACATAGCTTTTTCTCTGGTAATGTCACACTACTAACTAGAGCGAACTAGACCAATACTCGAATACAGCTCATCAGTCTGGAACCCACATTACATTTCTGATATTAGCACAATTGAGAAAGTCCAGAAATATTTCACAAGAAGAGTTCTCCACTCCTCTACTCATTGTAGAATACCTTATGCCACCAGACTTGAAATTCTAGAACTAGAAAACCTAGAACTATGCCATCTTCGGTCTGATTTAAGTATGTTATATAAAATCATACATTGCAATGTCCTACCTGTCAATGAATACTTCAGCTTCAAACATTACAACAGAAGAGCACACAATGGATACAAACTCAAGGTTAACTGCACCAAACTTGATTGCAGGAAATATGACTTCAGCAACAGAGTGGTCAATGTCTGGAATACTCTACCCGACTCTGTAGTTTTTTTCCCCAAACCCCAAAAACTTTCCTAAGAGGTCTCTAGGGGTTGTGCATAAGCACACCAATGTGCCTACCATCCCTGTCCTATTGTTTCTTTTATTTTTATTTTATTTTTCTTATATGTATCCATTTCATGTATTCATAACTATGTATACACTTATACTTATTATCTTGTAAACAATTGATAAATCAAATAAATAAATTAAATAAATAAATAAACTTTAAAAGCACAACTATAATGACATGGGAAAATACCCAAACAAAGCTGAATACCATACTTGTAAGTACCCGCGAAGACTTAAGAAAACATATATATGTATGTATGTATGTACGTATGTATGTATGTATGTATGTATGTATGTATGTATGTATGTATTCAGCTTTGTTCAGGTATTTTCCCACGTTTCAGGTTAGCCAGGTTAGCCAAACATCACTTGAACCCTGACCCTCAATTCTGTCTCCTCTTTGGATGAAGAACAAGAGACACAAACATGTTTTTCCCCTTCTGGCCCAGGAAGCGAAGCTGTTGCTAAGTGGGTAGAATGTTACTCTTCCTTGCAATTATCAGAAGTACAGTAATTCTTAATGTATCCCCCATAGATGTTTACTCACAAGTCTTCAAAGATTAAAGTTGCTTAAATGAAATAATATCAGAGCTCTCCCAAGGGGAGCTGGCCATGCCATCTTAGGTTGTTTAGCAAACAAGCAATTTCTTGTGATCCATGAAACTTACCTGAGCTCAATTTTGTCTTCAGTAACAACTCAAACTAGGTAAGAGAAAACACACTTCATATTAATTTGCCTCAAGGCCATCTATGTGGCATAGTCTGCTTCTTCTCTGCAAAAGCCTTGGTGGGATTTTGTGGAAGCCACCTCCAGTTCAGCTTTGATATATAGTCTAGGAAGGAAGGTGAGAATTATGAATGGGCTGGCTCTCCTGCTGCTCCTCTTTTGGCTCCTGCCTTCAACAACTCATAAGATAATGCAAACCATATGTGTAGTGAGAAACCCTCTACAAACTGTGCAAGACTACTACTGGCCTGGGGATCTCATTATTGGGGGGAATTTGCTCCTGGAAAAGTTTTCTCTCTTTGAAATGATAGAGTTTGACAGTGAGCCATCAAACACAAGAATTAGCAAGAAGGTATGTTTCACCTGAAAGGGAATGAATTAGAAGAGTTTCTGATTGATCACTGAGTTAAATTTTAAATTAACTAAAATAAGGTACAATGGGATTGCAAGAGGAAACAAACATCTTATTAAAAGAAATATTATTGACCTTCCAAGTTTTGCAGGAAATAATGACAAGGAACCATAGGGAGATAAAAGAAATGATACATGATATGGTTAAGAGACCAGAAAACTATTACCAAACAACATTAAACAACAAACAAGAAGTCCAGGAAATAGAAAACAAAATAGAAAGAATAGAGGAATGGACAAGCGAGGGAAACTGACAAATGATACAAAAAGATACAATAGAGGAAATAGTTAAAGCTGAAATAGGAATGGTGAACTATAGTGTGGAAGACCAAGAGTTAGAAGGGGACACCCAGGAAGATATTATGAAGTCAGGAAAAGACCACTGAAAAGTGTATGGAAGGTCCAAAAGGGTGAAGAAGCAACAGAAATAGAAGAAATACTTAGATTGAATGAGATAAGAAGATACAAGATGACATGGGAAGAGTATGGGAGACATTCCAAGAATTGAACAACAGTTGAGATATGAAAGCAGAGAAGAGATGAGGGATAAATGCAGAATATTGTTTAACACAGAAGCTATACCATCAAGAATAGAAATTAGAACTAGAAATAAGGAATGAAAAGCGAGGATTACATAGAAGAACCCTTAAGGAAATGATATATAGATATGTAGAAATGTAAAGTAGATAAAGATAGATATTAATAACAAACATAAATAAGGATAGAAAATGTATGATAAAATTGTATGTATGTCAATGCAAAATGCTGTTGAAAATGTAAACATGATTTGTACTGGTGGAAAACAACAAAAATCATTTGTGGTATAAAGAATAGAAATTAGAAATTAGGAGAAGAATACCTTTATTATTGGGGAACTATTCTATAGTAGAAATAGTGGCAGAAATTAGAAATCTGGATATGTCAACATAGATGCCTAATGAATAGAGAATAACTAAGATAAATAAACATTAAATTGGCTATAACTAATGTATGTATAAGATTTATTATTGGTATGTAATTAAAAATGTGGAGATTGCACCCAGATGGAATACTGTTACTGTGAATAATGAAATCCTATGCATAACCAAGAAAATTGTACAATAACAAGTACTAATATGTGATGTATAACAAAGGAAAAGTACAATAAAAATATTTTTGGGGAAAAAGAGTTTCTGCTTTGCTTAGAATTCAGATAACAGATAATCAGAGTTGGAAGGGACCTTGTAGGTAATCTAGTCCAACCCCCCACCCAAGCAGGAGACCCTGCACCACTTCTGACTAATGGCAGTCCAAACTCTTCTTGAAAGCCTCAAGTGATGGCACTCCCACTGTTGCAGCAAATCCCATTTCCAAATCAGGACACAAGACCACGAAAGGTTGGAGAGTACAGGTGTAAGAAATAACAAGGTTACCTAACTTGTAAAATAATATATATAAACTATGATTGTAAGTTAAAGTGTATGTCACTTTAAACAGCAAAGCATGTAATTTTGGGTGCAGTTGTAAAACTGCCATAAGAGGGAGCAAGAGAACTTGATTGATTGCTGGCTTACTGAATTGCTTGCTGACAATGATGGATTGATGGTTCCCTGCTGTTTTTGCTGAAGAGAGAAAGGAGTTTTGAATTTCTTCATATCTCTACTGTGAGAAGATTTATTACTGGACTAATATTTGTAAGTTTACTGACCTCTTTTTCGACACTGGACTTTGCAACTGAATAATCCCCGGAAAGACTGAAATAGTGAATGATATATGGACTGTTTGACTATGCTAAAACTCTTACTGGAATAAACAATTTAACTAGCACAGTGTATCTGTTTTACTGAGTGTAAGCTACAAAAATGTTTATCTCACATATTTTGCCTGCCTGCCTGACTGCCGTGCAGATTCTGCTCGGGTGTATCCCTAACACTGGTTATGGGCCCAGGCTACACAGTCAGACTAACCAGGATATAACAGGCTTATATAAAGTGAGTGTTAGT
The DNA here is from genome assembly GCA_033807585.1 of Hydrophis major. Lineage (NCBI taxonomy): Eukaryota > Metazoa > Chordata > Lepidosauria > Squamata > Elapidae > Hydrophis > Hydrophis major. The sequence continues at coordinate 3,959,815 of CM066328.1, forward strand.
GTAGTTACACAATACTGTAAACAGACAGCTGTGTTTTATTAATTATAGTTTAATATCCAGAAAAAGATGGCACAAGTCAATTTACCAAGTTTGTCTCTAATATCCAAAATGGATGGAACAAACTATGTTTCATGGTCTATGAAATGCAGCCTACTTCTACGCAGAGAAGGTTTGTAGAGTATAATTCAAAACCCACCAGAAGTAGATGCTTGGGATCCGGAGGATGATGATGATGCCCAGAAAATACAAGAATATAAACTGAAGAATGAGCAAGCTCTCTGTATAATAGGACTGACACTCTGTGACCAGCAGCTTGTCCATATTCGTGGAGAAGAAACAGCTGCAAAATGTTGGGAGAATTTAAAGAAGATTTATGTTCGAGACAGTGTAGGAGCACATATAAATCTTACACGAAAACTGTTCAGAACACATCTTCTAAAGAATGGAGACATGCTGACTCATATAAACACTATGAAGAGAATTTTTCAGGAACTGCATGAAAAAGAACTTATCTTCACAGAACTACATCAAGTTTATATAATTTTGTCTTTGTTAAATGAGAGCTATGATGACTATGTAACTTCACTGGAAGTACTGCCAAAAGATAACCTCACATTAACTGACATTACTGGCAGATTAATTGAAGAAGCAGGAGAAGGCTTGAAAGGGATCAACTCAGAAGGAAACAACCACAAGAAGATAAAGAATCTTCGGCAGCCTATACAATTAGAAAATGTTTTAATTGTGGAGGAAAAGGACATTTGGCTAGATTCTGCAAGAAAGGAAGGTAAAAAAGTGACTGCAACTTTAAAAGGTGAATGATAATCAATCAGAGGTAGCTAACACAGTATATAAGTATATGAGCTAGTTAAACCTCATGATGAATGCATACATTTGTTACACAGATGTCTAGGGCATATAAATTTTAAAATGCTCAAAAAAATGTTGAACTGTCTGAAGGTATAAAACTGAAACCTTGCAGTAAGTATTTGCAATGCAATGCTTGCAGTCAAGAAAAAAGCAAGGTAATACCAGCAAATAGAATTAATGGATTTAAAACTAAAGAGCCTCTAGAAGTTGTATTTGCTGATATTATAGGTCCTAAAAAACCAAGTGTAGGAGGTGCTCGTTATATATTAAGCATAATGGATCATTATTCTAGATATGGTTTCTGTTATTTAATGAAGAGTAAGACAGAAACATATCAGAATTTCTTTAATTGGTTGAAGTTTGCAGAAAGAAAAACTAAAAGGAAATTAGTAACTCTTGTAACTGATAATGGTACGGAATTTATAAATAATAAATTCCAAAAATAGACTGAAGATGGCAGGTGTTGAACATAAAAAGTCTGCACCATATAGGCCACAACATAATTCCTTTATAAAAAGACGAGGCCAAACAATACAGGCAATGGCTAGTACTATGTTGTCGGATTCAGGATTACCTGAAAATTTGTGGGGAGAAGCAATAATGTGTGGTAATCATATATTGAATAATGTTGTTAACTCAACAACAGGTGAATTACCATTCACACGGTGGCATGGTAGAAAACCTGACCTAAGCTACATGCACACATTTGGAGCACCAGCATGGGTTCATATTCCTACACAACTGAAAAATAAGGGGCAGCATAGGGCTAAAAGGTTATTCTTTGTAGGTTATGAATCTAATCACAAATCATACAGATTCTGGGAAAAAGGTACATCTGGCGTTTACTGTAGTGCTAGTGCACAATTCCTTGAACATGTAGGATGGGAAAAACTGGAACAAGATTCAAGTAAGGATGTAATCATAGAAACCTACAAAAGAGCAAAACAACATATCAGTAATAAGAAGAGTGCAATTAAAGAGGAAGTACAGGAAGAGCACATAGGACCAGAACAGGAAGAAATAGATTAACAAGAAGAGATAGGTGAACAGGAAGAAATAGATAACCAGGAACAGGTAGCACATGAAAGTCCACCTGTAAGTCCTGTAATACCTAGACGTTCAACACGTGAAACCAGACCACCTGAAAGGTACCAAGCAAGTGTAGTTTGCCAAGTTAGTAAAGTTCCAACTACTGTTGAAGAACTTAAAATGTATCCAGCAAAGGAACAAGAAAATTGGCATAGAGCAATGGAGAAGAAATTAAATTCATTAAAACAAATGGAAGTTTATGAAAATGTTAAATTACCTCCAGGTGAAAAGTCCATTGGCTGTAAATGGATATTTAAATTAAAAATAGGTAAAAATGGCACTATTACCCATAAAGCTAGGTTGGTAGCTCAAGGATTTAATCAAACTGCATGTGATTATGATGAAGAATTTGCACCGAGTCTAAAACCAACAACCTTGAGAGCAGCTTTAGTGTGGGCAGCTAAGAAGAACTATATCATAAATCACTTAGATGTAGAAACTGCCTATCTGCATGCACCATTGCAGCACACTATATACTTAAAGAAACCTGTAGGAATTAAGGATGATAAAACAAATAATGATTGTTGGAAGCTTAAAAAGAGTCTCTATGGATTAAAACAATCTGGTTACGAATGGAACCAATACATTGTTAAAGAGTTAAACAATATAGGATTTAAAGCAGGTTTAGCTGATCCATGTGTATTTAAGAGAGAGAAAAATGGAATAGTGTCATTATTATTGTTGTTTACAGATGACATTGCCTTAATTACAAAAACTAATAATGAAGCTACTGAAATAATATCATTATTAGGTAAGAGGACAAAATTAAAGCAATTAGGAGAGATAAAACAGTATCTAGGATTAACAATAAATAAAATCAAAAGTGGCTATAAGATATCTCATGAGGATAAGATTTATCAATTACTAAAAACATACAAGATGGAACTTTGTAAACCGGCAAAAACTCCAATGAGTCAGGAATTTGGCCACACTGATGCTCAAAGTCCAAAATTCGATAAGACCATTTATCAATCATTAATCGGTAGTTTATTGTATATTAGTAATTGGTCAAGGCCAGATATTGCCTATAGCATTAATCAATTGGCAAGATTCAATGCTGAACCCACTGAACAACTCTGGCAAGCGACAAAGCGTATCAAGATATCTTAAAAGGACAATGCACTATGCATTGTATTTGGAGCCAAAAGATGATCTGATGTTAAGTGCATATGCTGATGCAAGTTTTGCAACCGACATAAACACTAGGAAATCAACTTCAGGTATGGCTATAATGTTAGGAAAAGCACTGATTGGTTGGAGGTCAATTAGACAACATATGTCCACAATGGAAGCAGAATTTTCATATCTATCTTTATTATGTACTGATTTAATTCTGTATAAACAGTTGTTATTGGATTTGGGAATAACTGTTAATGATTCCATTGTAGTTTATGAGGACAATCAAGTAGCCATATGGTTGGCTACAAATACTGCTGTGAAAATGAGATCTAAGCACACAGAACTTAGATATCTGAATGTAAGACTATCTGTAAAAAATGGTTTAATACGATTGGAATATTGTATGACTGAAGAAAATATTGCTGATCAGTTTACAAAAGCCCAAGGTTCAGTCAAATACAAAGAAAGTTGTGATGACTATGGTTTAAAGTTGTAAATAGATATATATATTATTATATTACCCAAAAGGGGAGTATGTTAGGAATAACAAGGTTACCTAACTTAGTTTGGGTAAAATAATATATATAAACTATGATTGTAAGTTAAAGTGTGTGTCACTTTAAACAGCAAAGCATGTAATTTTGGGTGCAGTTGTAAAACTGCCATAAGAGGGAGCAAGAGAACTTGATTGATTGCTGGCTTACTGAATTGCTTGCTGACAATGATGGATTGATGGTTCCCTGCTGTTTTTGCTGAAGAGAGAAAGGAGTTTTGAACTTCTTCATATCTCTACTGTGAGAAGATTTATTACTGGACTAATATTTGTAAGTTTACTGAACTCTTTTTCGACACTGGACTTTGCAACTGAATAATCCCCGGACAGACTGAAATAGTGAATGATATATGGACTGTTTGACTATGCTAAAACTCTTACTGGAATAAACTATTTAACAAGCACAGTGTATCTGTTTTACTGAGTGTAAGCTACAAAAATGTTTATCTCACATATTTTACCTGCCTGCCTGACTGCTGTGCAGATTCTGCTAGGGTGTAACCCTAACAACAGGTGTTTATTTTGCACAAAGCGTTCATGGCATTCACATGACAATTCTGAACCCCCATCTCTTCCTGAAACATTGCTTTTATACCCAAAATGACATCAGCTATAATCTGGGTGTTATTCTTAACACATTTCACCAAATAAGGACGGTTATACTCCTGTATTGTGTTCCTGTGTTGTCTCACAGTAGTAGTTACACTGTAAACAAAGCGTGTACATGTCAGATACTGCGCTGGCTTAGTGGAAAAGTCATTTCTATTACTTATTTTGACAAAAAGACATGGTGGAAATCTCAAAAGAAAGGACAAATCCAGTTGCAATGGGGACGTGTACTAACAACAGGAACACCCTGTTTTGGGATCATTCATGGTCTTTTGCAATGACCTTTAGCTGATCTATCTTCTGGCCTTCAAGTGGAGTATTTGAAGAGAATGGTTCCCAGAGCTGAAAAAGCTTTCAAAAGGATAATCAAAGTGCCAAATCTATTTAAGATATGTATTTCTCATATGGATGAGTTATGGTTGTTTAGGGTCACCACCTCAAAGTCCAAGAGAGCACACATACAAGCACACTTAAGCAAAGACAATCTCCCTTAGCACACAAAAGGTCTTGTTGTTGTCCGGCGGCAGCAAGTGGAACTGGTAGCAGAGTCAAACAGTGAGGAGGTTGGGGAGGAACATGGGCCAATCCTGGAGACTGAGGAAGGCTTGGACAAGGGCTCTGCATTGGAAGCAGAGATGGGGCCAGGGCAGGCTGTCAGTCATCAGCTGCCTTTGGAGTTGGACAGCAGTGAGGCAGGGGAGCAGCTGGAGCCAGTTCCCAGCCTGTGCATGTACAGAGTTGCCAAAAGAAAAGAACTCTTATGAACTAAGGGTCGACTTGGGAGTAAAGCCTAGATGAACAGTGAATGGCTCCTCCCATTGGGATGAAAAGAGAAGCAAAAAGGGAGGGGGCTTTTGCAGGAAACAATTCATGTGTTCCATCATTGTGAAGATCTGTCTGCATCTCAGAGACTCTCTGCCAAGCCCTTCCTTGTCAGCACTGTGTTTGAAAATATTTACTTGGCAGCTCTCCAGGCGAGATAAGGTCTATGATACTAATTACGTCCTTGAGAGACTGCCAGGCCTTTGGCTCAATGTGAATGCAAGAAATTCACCTTTGTTTAATAAAAGGGGTTCTGACAGGACAAATAGTCTACTTAGTGCTTTTTGGGGAAGCCTAGGTAAGAACACATCTTCCACTAGAGGCAGGATCTATCAAATCATCTTGCCTTGTCTTGAAAAGAATCATTCTTAGGTTGATTGAGACTCAGCTGTCCTCATTTTTCTCTTTGCTCATGCCTGCAATTCAGCTTCTGCACTAATCTTGATTTCTGATTTAGGAAGGACAAGAATGACTGGACTTCCTCTCCTGCTGTTTCTCTTCTGCCTCTTACCTCTAACTACTGCTAAGAGAAGGCAAACGGTATGTGTGTTGTGGAATTTGTTCAAGCCTTATGGAAAACAAAACTATTACAGACCTGGGGATCTCATTATTGGTGGGAATTTACCCTTGGGAACTCTTATGTCCTCCAGCATCACACATTTTGAGAAGGAACCATTCTGGCTTCATTTGTGTATTTTGTAAGTTTCACCTGGCAGGTGTTCTGGATTCAGGGATTCCTTTCAAAAACTCTTGTCCTACTATTTGAATGTCCTAGTGCAGTTCTTGTCTTTTATCATAAAACAGGCTAGAATTTTCAACCATTCCAGAACTCAAGATCAGGAAGATGATAGAGCACATAAAAAGTGAGGAAGGAACAATAAATTTGAAACTGTGCTGTCCTAAAAAATTTAATGTAATGTTCATTTAGAAAGAAAAACATAGTAGAAATCTTAAAGAAAAGCTTAATAATTTGTCATTTCATAGTACTGTAATAAGACCAGTTTTGTATTGTGGTGACCAATTCTGTTCATAAAAAAAAAAAAAAAAAAGATTTGGAGACTCTGGAAAGTGTTAAGTTCTGTGCATGGCACAAGAAGTGGAGACAAGTCGATGAACAATGAACTTCAACTCTTTATTTAACATGGTGCAACAGCTCTTCTAACAGCCCCCTTTATATAGGCAAGCTCTTGGGTATTTAGCCAATGAAAACACAGGAACGTTAGCTCTTTTAAACCAATGAGAAGGGCTCATTAATAGTCAATCAGATTCTCCTGAACGGACCAATCCGATATCGCTATTATCGGCCAATCAGAAGTGCAGGGCCAGAACCCTGCACTTTGCTTTAAGGTTTCAACAAACTTTATTCAAGCACTTTTATTAATTCACAACACCCCTTCCCCCCGGGTTCATTTAAGGGGTAAGGTTACGTAGTCTTTGAGGTAGGCAGGTTATTTTGATTGTCTATTTGATTTACACTGTCCTCCCGGTATTTGTCTAGAGTCTTGTTGGGGAAGGACGTTATCTGGTGAACAGGGTGCCTCTGATTCTGTATCTAAATTTCCATTACCACTAATGTCCTCGATATCCCTTTGAGGTGAGTTAACCCCTGTCCCTGATCCTTCTTCACATGTTGAGTCTGAGCGGTCATTTCTTCCGCTTGTGCTTTCCGCCGTTCCAAACTCAGCCTCCTTGGCGTCTCCTCCCCCCTCAGTTTGGAAATCACCGGAATCGCAGACCCCAGACTGCAGCCTTGATCGCAGCTGATCAATATGGCACTTTCATATTCTATCATCGCGACATTTCACTCGGTACGATCTGGGTCCGGTTACTTGGATTACAGTTGCCTCAACCCACAATGGATTGCCATAAAAGTTTCTTGTGAAAACCGAGTCGCCTACCTGGAAATTATGGCATTTCCCGCTAGATCCGTGTGGTTTCTCAGGTTCGTACGATGGGTGTAGTCGGTCCAGGTGGAGCGGAGTTTCCGTCCCATCAATAACTCAGCAGGAGTTTTGTTGGTGACGCTGTGTGGAGTGATGTGCTGCAAAAGGAGTATCCGTTTTATCTTGTCTTCAATATCGCCATAGCCCATTTTATGTAGAGTTCTTTTGACGAATTGTACCATGCGCTCGGCCCTTCCATTGGCCGCAGGATGTGCCGGTGAAGTTAGCACATGGCGAATACCGCGGTCCGCCAGATACTGTTCAAAAGAAAGTACGGTAAACTGGGGCCCGTTGTCGGATACCAGAACGTCCGGTAATCTGTGTGTTGCAAATAATCTGTCCAATTTCCTGATGACCGATTCGGTTGTTGTATTTTTCATCTCATGGATTTCGAGCCAGTTCGAGTAGGCATCCACTGTTAATAAAAATGTGTGTCCATTCATAGGTCCCGCAAAGTCCAGATGAATACGGGACCATGGTCCCCTGGGTGTTTCCCATTCTGTTGGGGTTGCTTTTGGTGGGGCATTGCTAACTTCCTGGCATTTGGAACAAGTCCTTACCCAGGCTTCGATCTGCTTGTCTATGCCCGGTCACCATGCATAGCTTCGTGCGAGTGCGTTCATGCGCACGATGCCGGGGTGGCCATCATGCAAGGTTCTCAGTACCGCTCGTTGTAACTGCTCTGGGACAACGACTCTATCGCCCCAAATGATGCAGCCCTTCTGGGAAAACAATTCCATCTGTCGACTTTTGAAGGGAATGTAATTGTCAGGGATTTGGTCCAATGGCCATCCACGTTCTACCCAGCTGAGGACACATGCTAGAACGGAATCGCATTTAGTTTCAATTGCGATATCGCGAGCTGTCAGCGGCAGTTTTTGGAGTGTCTCGATCTGCAGTGTTGTGACGGTCGGAGCAAGGTTGTCAATGGTTTCTGGAAGCGGTACACGGCTTAATGCGTCAGCATGGGGAATGGCTTTCCCTGGGCGGTGTTGCAACTTATAATTATAGGCAGCCAAGAATTCTGACCAGCGGGTCATTCTGGGAGATAATATATAAGGGGTTGGTTTATCTCCCGCTATTATTCCCAGTAAGGGTTTGTGGTCAGTTATTATGGTGAAAGCCCACCCATAGATATATTCATGAAATTGTTTAACAGCAGATACAATAGCAAGAGCTTCCTTGTCAATTTGACTGTAATTGCGTTCTGCTTTTGACAGCGTTTTTGAAAAGTAGGCAACAGGGGCTTCACTTCCGTTTGGTAAAACGTGGCTCAAAATGGCGCCCACTCCAAAAGGTGATGCATCACAAGTAACAGTCAAAGGCAAAGTCTCATTATACTGCATCAAAACAGTGTCGGAGGTCAATAAGGTTTTTACTTGTCGAAACGCCCAGTGATTTTCCAGAGTGTGTGGGTTTAGTCCAGCTGCTGCTGTATTTCCAGTGGAACTGGGTTGGGCTGGTGATCTCTGAAGATGACACTGGAGAATATTTCATCTCAACTCTGATGCCAATGCTGAAGGAGAAGGAGATTTGCCTGGCCTTCAGTGAAAGAATTTCTGATGAATTTAATGTTATATTTAATAAATTAATGAACCATATTTTGTTGAAAGTTGAAGTTATTTTTCAGTTTGGAGACTCCTCTGATATAGCAAAATTTTGGACAGTTCTGAACGTTTGTGTAAAATATAGAAAGATACAGAACATTTGGATCCTAACATCTCATTGGAAATTTACTCTGGTTGAAGATATTTTTGAAGGTATAAAGACTTTGCATGGGACTTTGCAGTTTAGGAACAGCGCTGGTGATGTCTCAGAATTCAGCCACTTCCTCCTATCTTTAGAACAGTTGATTAAAGAAGGGGACATCTTTCTCCTGAATTGGTGGGAAATACTCCTTGACTGCAGTATTCCCAAACCAGGCAAGATCCCTCCAAAATGGGCACCACACTGTACAGGAAAGGAGAATTTACAGGATCTTCCAGATTTTATTTTTGAAATAAACATGGATAGTGAAAGTTACAATATCTACAATGCCATTTATGCTGTGGCACAGGCATTGCATGCATTGCATGATCAGGAGTGCAACCAGAGAGGCTGAAGCGTGGAAAGAGGGTCTCAAATGTGGAGCCATGGCAGGTAACCTCTGTGGTATTTTATCCAGTCCACACATTGATAGAGAGGAACCTCTTCATATGCATTTCTTCATATCATATCAAGGGATATCATATCATGGCATCTCTCAAAAGATTAAAACAACAATTGCTTCAAAATCAATAATATGAATTAAATGTAATGTTTTGTTGAAAGATGGGGCAAAAGAAAAGTAACCTAAACCAGTTGTACATGATATCAATAGAAGAAAGATCTTCATATATGGTCCTGAAACGTCTTCAACTAATTGTCCCTGAGTATCAGTAGGTGACAAAGAAGGAGGGTGTCATCTTGGAACAAAATGATAATCTGGGTGCATTTGTGCAATATGCTTCAGGAGGACTCTTGAAGTCATAATGAGCATATCTGCAGAACTTGCTCAGTTTCCTGAGCAGGTAGCCTGAATCCAATGTGTAAAAGGATACCCAGCTCAATTCATTTTCATCCCCTTTTACGTTTCTATGAATTAGCATCATGTGTGATTCCATCCCATATGTTTAGTTTGCTATTTCTTGTAGTGTTAAGTTGCTTAACAGAATAGCAGAATTGGACAGGAACTTGGAGGTCTTCTAATACAAGCTTTTACTCAAGCAGCAAGGCCTATACCATTTCAAGACAAAGATTGTCCAATCTCTTCTTAAAAACTTACAGTGATGGAGCAGCCACAACTTCTGGAGGCAAGTCATCCCTGTCATCAAATTAAAACTGGAGTTCTGAAAACCAAAATACAAATACCCTGTGACAAAGACAATCTTTTGTAATGTTGAGAACTGAGTCAAATATTTGATGTTATTCCTGATTGCTCACATCTCAAACAAGGGACAAACGGTAGCTTTTTAGATATACACCTTTTTCCTAAGATGATGGCCATCACTATGGACAGAAGCCATGATATCTCATATCTGTCTTTCTGCTAATTGTTCCAATTTCTGAAGTCCTCCTTTCTTTCAGATGCTTACCAATTTGAGGACTGTCCACTTCAACAATAGTGCTAGAGATGAAGTTTCCTTCTCACAAAATGGACTGCAAACTTCTCGTTATGATATTGTTAACGGGATTGTCCACCCCAATTAGTCTTTAGTGTCTGTGAAAGTTGGTCAAAAGGATCCCGGGGCTGCCCCAGGCCAGGTTTTCACCATTAACTCTGATGCGATCACCTGGGCTCCAAAGGTGAGCGGGAAGGAAAGGTTGTAAACTCAGTAAAAAAATCCATCTCTCTCTTGGGAATGCTGAACATCCGTCTAAAGTGAAAACATTGGAGGTTAACAAATTTTATGACTAATCTGTGAAAATCCAACAATGGGTGGGAATTCTGCTTGAAAGCAGGATGCTGTTAGATTAGGCTGTGATTTCCATGGACCATTCTTGTTCAGTTGGATTGTCATCATTCTTTCTTTGAGAGAAGCAGTAGCTCAATGTAGCAACTCTGAAGTTCAAGATCCAAACTTTAGCCTCGATTGGAGATTCACTAGTGCCACTGATTCCCCAGGAGCTTTTCCTTTCCCTTCTTTTTCTATTAGAAAAACATTGTTTTTTTATCTTCTCCCAATTTAACCACAAAGACTCCCGTATATAATCTCTTCTAAAATAACCCTGTGTTTTAGTTCCATTATACCATAAAAAAGCATGCCAGCCCAACAGCAAATCATGCCCTTCTAATGTCAACAATCTGTGCTTTCTTAATGTTATCCATTCTTTAACCCACATCAAACTTGCAGCTTGATAATACAATTCCCAATTTGGCAGGCCAAAACCTCCTCTAATTCTAGCGTCTTGGAAAAGCTTTAGCTTTATTCTCGCTTTTTTACCTTGCCATATAAACTTCAACATGATTTTATTTAACTTCAAAATAGTCTTTTCCAAGCCTAATTGGTATTGTTTGAAACAGAAATAGAATTCTGGGTAAAATATTCATCTTAATTGTTGAAATTCTCCCTATTAATGACAATTGCAAGTTTTCCCATTTCTTCACGTCTATAGCTATCTGTTGTTTAAGTTTAATATAATTATTCTCTTTTAATGTGCTACATCTTGCTGTCAAATATATCCCCAGATACTTAATCTTATTTGTAACTTGGATTTTCAAAAGGTCTGCCAGTTCTTTTCTTTGTCTCAGTAACATGTTCTTTGTCAAAATCTTTGTTTTATCTTTATTTATTTTCAAACCAGCCATTTCACCATATGTCTCTATCTTTTCCAATAACTTTGGAGCTGTTTCTAACGGGTCTTCCAGAATAAAAGCTAAGTCATCAGCAAAAGCTTGTAGCTTAAATTCTTCCTTCTTAATTTTCATTCCTTTTATACTTTTATCATCCCTAATATTTCTATTCAACACTTCCAAAGTCAACACAAATAGCAAAGGAGATAGGGGACACCCTTGTCTTGTGCCTTTTCTTATATTAATAAAATCTGTAAGTTCTCCCTCCATCATTACCTTTGCTGTCTGTTTATTGTATATGGCTTCTATTGCTTGAATAAATTTTCTGGCAAAACCCATCGGTTCTAATAGTAATAACATAAATCTCCAGTTCACGTTGTCAAATGCCTTTTGAGCATCTAGGAATATCAAAGCCATTTGCTTTTCAGGATGAGCCTCATAGTATTCCAAAGTATCCAAGATTACTCTCATATTGTCTCTGATTTGTCTCTTTGGCAGAAATCCATTTTGATCTGGGTGGATAAAATTATTTAAATATTTTTTAAGTCTTTCTGCTAAAATTGAAGCAAAGATTTTATAATCTGCATTCAATAAAGAAATAGGTCTATCTTTGGTAAATTGGCATTCTGTAAATACTGTTTGACTTTTTCCTCATCAATATTCTCTTGTTTATATAGTTGCCCATAAAAATCTCAAATAATTTCCTTTTTCTCCTTATTACCATAACAAACTTGGCCTTGATCATCTATTAACTTCAATATTTTTCTTGATTCCTTCTCCTTTCTCAGTTTATATGCTAGCCATCTACCTGGTTTATTTGCATCTTCAAAATAATTCTGTTTAGAATTTCTAATTTTTTGTGCCAGTTCCTCTTTCTCTATTAATTCCATTTTATGTTTAATTACATCCAGCTTCAATTTAATATCTTTTTTCTGTGGCATTTTCTGTAATTCTTTTTCAAGTCTTTGAAACTCATCTTCCAAGGTTTTAGAAGCTTGCCTTTTCCTAATATTCTTTTTTCTTGTATAATCTATCATCAAACCTCTAGCATATGCCTTCATTGTATCCCAAACATTTTGCGTTGAAGTATCTTCTTTTATATTTTCTCTAAAGAAAAAAGCCAGTTCCTTCTCCATCCATTGTATAAAGTCTTTTTCCTTTAAGATAGTATTATTTAATGTCCATCTCGATCTTTTTTTTTGTCCCTTCCATTTAATTGTCATTGGGCTATGATCTGCCCAAGTACTTGTTTCAATATTTGTTTCTTGAATATTGGATATTAATTCTGTTGAGATCCAAATCATATCTAATCTGGACCATGATAAATGTCTCTTTGAATAAAAAATATATTGTTCAGCTTTAACATTTCTTTCTCTCCAAATATCTTTTAAAGTTAATTCGTCTGTCATTTTGAAAAAAGATTTAGGGAGAGCCTTTCTATTTTGCTTTGTTGTTGTTGCTATGTAGTCCAATTTATTGTCCACAATTCCATTAAAGTCTCCCATCATAATTATATTAACATAGTCCAGTACAATTATTTTCATGTGTAGTTTTTTTATAAAACTCTTCTTGTTTATCATTCGGAGCATAAATTGTAATCAAGAGTATTTTTATATTATTGTCCATTATTTCCACCATTAATACTCTTCCGTCTTCATCCGTGTATATCAGTTTTGCTGGGATAGCCTCTTTAATGTATAGAACCATTCCTCTTTTCTTACATTGAGTCAAAGAAGTAAATATTTCCCCTAATTTTGGCTGTACTAACAATTGTTCATGCTGTTTTTTAATATAAACTTCTTGTAAGCAAATTATATCAAATTTTAGTTTCTCTAATTTATGAAAAGTTTTCCTTCTTTTAACAGCTGAATTGAGTCCATTTATTGTAATCAGTTTTTTTTCTTCCATGATTATGCTTTATATATAGGTCTAACAGCTCTTGTGGCTCTTACTTCACTCCGTTCTTTACTATCCACCTGTCCACCTACTGCTCCTTTCTCTTTTTCAGTCTCCAGTTGTTCCTCTTGAAACTCCTTCTCTGCCTCCTCTTCTCTTCTTCCAAAAAATTCTGCATGGAAAAGTTCTGCTTTCTCAATTGAATCAATTCTATGTCTCTGCTCTTGCCACGTAAACATTAATCCTTCTGGAATCAGCCATCTATAATTCACTTCGTTTTCCAATTGCTTTTTGGTCAGAAATCGATATTCTCTTCTCATCTCTCTCACTCTTCTGGGTATTTGTTTTAAAACCACAATCTGTATTTCAATGTTTTCTCTCTTACCACTTGTAGTATGTGTGTTTTAATGGATTTTTTGGTGAATCTAATATGGACTTCCTTTGGTAATTTATTTCTCATCGCATATCTTGTATACACTCGATATACCTCATCTACTCCATCCATCATCTTTTCCCCTGTAATTTCCAAAGCATCTGCCAAAATTTCTATCATTATCGCGGCCAAATTTTCTCCTTTTTCTTCTTCTATATTTTGAAATCTAAGATAAAATTCTGACCTTTCCATCTCCCACCTCAACATCCCACTTTTTTCTTGTTCAACCACTGTTAATCTACTGTCAATATTTCCAATCTTCTCCTCTCTTTGTTTACCTTCTTCTTCAATTTTTTGGAATCTCTCCTCATACTTCACCATCATTTGTTTAATATTTTCCACTTTTTCATCAGTCTTCTCCGTTCTTTGTTCAATGTTCTCTATTCTTTGTTCAATGGTGTCCGATCTTATCTTGAGATCTTGAATTCCTTGCATAATCATCTGTAAAGTTACTTTTTCTTGTTCTTTATCTTGCTTCAACATTGTCTGAATTAAACGTTGTCCTCCAGCTGGTGGAGATGCAGAGGTAGAAGTAGAAACGCCAGATGATATTGATTTCCTGATCATTTTAATGCTTCCAAATCATCAAATTCTTTTTAACTTTTAATCCAATTGGTAGAATAGTCAATTATAATCCAAAATGGAAAAGTCCAATAGAAAAAAGGCCCAAAACTAAAGAAGAAAGAGGAAAAAAGGAAGAAGAAAAGATCTTCAGGTTCTTCTAGACCCGAATCCAATTACGAAGTAGTCCCCCATAAAAAATAAAAAATAGAAAGAAAAAAACCCCAAAAATAATAATATTGATTAAGAGAAAAAAAAAGAACAAAAAGAAAAAAGAAGAGATTCCTTCAGGTTCTTCACACTTTAATCCAGTTGAGAAGTCTCAATAATCAAAAAGAAAAACAGAGTGGTCCAAAAACATAAATAGAAAAAGCAAAATGATCCCAATAAAGATAAGGAGTAAAAAGGAAAAATAAACAAAAAAAAAACCTCTGAGGCTTTCCCTTTGAAATAAAAAGCAAAAATAAGATTACTAAAATTGAAATTTACAAAAAGGCTGGTGAATAGGGATATCACAAGTAACAAATATATACATATAGTGGTGCTTTTAAAGTTGTAGCAATGTTTCAGCAGAATCTCATCTGCCATCATCAGGCTTCTGTATAGTGTTTGTCTGTGAGTCAGTCTTTTACAGTGGTTTCGGATTTAGAAAGTCTGATTTAAAAGTCTGACTCACAGACAAACACTATACAGAAGCCTGATGATGGCAGATGAGATTCTGCTGAAATGTTGCTACAACTTTAAAAGCACCACTATTATGACGTGGGAGAATACCCGAACAAAGCTGAATGCCAGACATGTAAATACCCACGAAAACTTAAGAAAACATATGTATATATCTAAAGGATGGTGGATATATAAAGATATCCACCATCCTAAGAAACCCTAAGGACAGAATCGAGTTGGAAAATCGAGGAGTATACGAAATCCCTTGCACTGCCTGCCCCACCACATACATTGGACAGACTAACAGAAGAATAGGTGCACGCATTGAAGAACATAAGAACTCAATCAAAAAGGAAAAACCGACCTCTTCCCTGGTCCAACACCTCAAAGCCACAGGACATGAGATTGACTTTAAAAATACCAGAACTATCGCCAAAACGAACACTTCAGCAGCAGAATCATCAGAGAAGCCATAGAGATAGAAAAACGCCCACACAGCATGAATAAACGAGATGATGCCTCCCACCTACCAGCCATTTGGAAACCCACCCTCATGAACAGACGCGTACCTAACATGAAGAATGACACCAGACCCACACCCCTGAGAGCCACACAAGATGCCACCACCACACTTCCACATAGAAAGCAGACTCACACCCACACAGAAGATGAAACACGACCACGGACCAGAAGCCGCACTGCAGCTGCATCACTACCCAGTGATCAGAACACAGCCAACCCCCCAACCAATCAGAACACAGCCAAACCCCCAACCAATGAGAACACACCCCCACCCAATCAGAACACCTGTGAAGAAACCTGTGAGTTTTTTTGTTTTTTTTTTGACAAAAAACTGTATGAGCGGCGTTTTTTAAAGTGACGTCAAATTGAGGCTTGGGATTTTTTTTTCTCTTTCTTTTACTTTTTTTGGGGGGACTTTAGTGTGACTTTGTAGGTAACCGGATTGAATTTTCTTTTATATATATTTTTATGCTCCCTTTGATTTTTTAATTTTCTTTTAGAATAGAAGCTCCCTTTGGTTGGGGGTTTGGCTGTGTTCTGATTGGTTGGGCGGTTGGCTGTGTTCTGATTGGCTGGAGGCGTGTTCTGTTCAGGTGGGGGCTTGATTGTGCTCAGGTTAGTCTTAGTTGCTGGAGGGTTTGAGCTGGTGAGCTGTGATCTTGCTGTTTGGCTTCGAGTTCGTGGTCGTGCTGCATCTTCATGGTGGAGGTCAGTTCGCTTCATGTATGGCTCAGAGGGGTTTGAGGTGGGTAGTGATGCAGCTGCAGTGCGGCTTCTGGTCCGTGGTCGTGTTTCATCTTCTGTGTGGGTGTGAGTCTGCTTTCTATGTGGAAGTGTGGTGGTGGCATCTTGTGTGGCTCTCAGGGGTGTGGGTCTGGTGTCATTCTTCATGTTAGGTACGCGTCTGTTCATGAGGGTGGGTTTCCAAATGGCTGGTAGGTGGGAGGCATCATCTCGTTTATTCATGCTGTGTGGGCGTTTTTCTATCTCTATGGCTTCTCTGATGATTCTGCTGCTGAAGTGTTCGTTTTGGCGATAGTTCTGGTATTTTTAAAGTCAATCTCATGTCCTGTGGCTTTGAGGTGTTGGACCAGGGAAGAGGTCGGTTTTTCCTTTTTGATTGAGTTCTTATGTTCTTCAATGCGTGCACCTATTCTTCTGTTAGTCTGTCCAATGTATGTGGTGGGGCAGGCAGTGCAAGGGATTTCGTATACTCCTTGATTTTCCAACTCGATTCTGTCCTTAGGGTTTCTTAGGATGGTGGATATCTTTATATATCCACCATCCTTTAGATATATACATATGTTTTCTTAAGTTTTCGTGGGTATTTACATGTCTGGCATTCAGCTTTGTTCGGGTATTCTCCCACGTCATAATAGTGGTGCTTTTAAAGTTGTAGCAACATTTCAGCAGAATCTCATCTGCCATCATCAGGCTTCTGTATAGTGTTTGTCTGTGAGTCAGACTTTTAAATCAGACTTTCTAAATCCGAAACCACTGTAAAAGACTGACTCACAGACAAACACTCTACAGAAGCCTGATGATGGCAGATGAGATTCTGCTGAAACATTGCTACAACTTTAAAAGCACCACTATATGTATATATTTGTTACTTGTGATATCCCTATTCACCAGCCTTTTTGTAAATTTCAATTTTAGTAATCTTATTTTTGCTTTTTATTTCAAAGGGAAAGCCTCAGAGTTTTTTTTTTCTTTATTTTTCCTTTTTTCTCCTTATCTTTATTGGGATCATTTTGCTTTTTCTATTTATGTTTTTGGACCACTCTGTTTTTCTTTTTGATTATTGAGACTTCTCAACTGGATTAAAGTGTGAAGAACCTGAAGGAATCTCTTCTTTTTTCTTTTTGTTCTTTTTTTTTCTCTTAATCAATATTATTATTTTTGGGGTTTTTTTCTTTCTATTTTTTATTTTTTATGGGGGACTACTTCGTAATTGGATTCGGGTCTAGAAGAACCTGAAGATCTTTTCTTCTTCCTTTTTTCCTCTTTCTTCTTTAGTTTTGGGCCTTTTTTCTATTGGACTTTTCCATTTTGGATTATAATTGACTATTCTACCAATTGGATTAAAAGTTAAAAAGAATTTGATGATTTGGAAGCATTAAAATGATCAGGAAACCAATATCATCTGGCGTTTCTACTTCTACCTCTGCATCTCCACCAGCTGGAGGACAACGTTTAATTCAGACAATGTTGAAGCAAGATAAAGAACAAGAAAAAGTAACTTTACAGATGATTATGCAAGGAATTCAAGATCTCAAGATAAGATCGGACACCATTGAACAAAGAATAGAGAACATTGAACAAAGAACGGAGAAGACTGATGAAAAAGTGGAAAATATTAAACAAATGATGGTGAAGTATGAGGAGAGATTCCAAAAAATTGAAGAAGAAGGTAAACAAAGAGAGGAGAAGATTGGAAATATTGACAGTAGATTAACAGTGGTTGAACAAGAAAAAAGTGGGATGTTGAGGTGGGAGATGGAAAGGTCAGAATTTTATCTTAGATTTCAAAATATAGAAGAAGAAAAAGGAGAAAATTTGGCCGCGATAATGATAGAAATTTTGGCAGATGCTTTGGAAATTACAGGGGAAAAGATGATGGATGGAGTAGATGAGGTATATCGAGTGTATACAAGATATGCGATGAGAAATAAATTACCAAAGGAAGTCCATATTAGATTCACCAAAAAATCCATTAAAACACACATACTACAAGTGGTAAGAGAGAAAACATTGAAATACAGATTGTGGTTTTAAAACAAATACCCAGAAGAGTGAGAGAGATGAGAAGAGAATATCGATTTCTGACCAAAAAGCAATTGGAAAACGAAGTGAATTATAGATGGCTGATTCCAGAAGGATTAATGTTTACGTGGCAAGAGCAGAGACATAGAATTGATTCAATTGAGAAAGCAGAACTTTTCCATGCAGAATTTTTTGGAAGAAGAGAAGAGGAGGCAGAGAAGGAGTTTCAAGAGGAACAATTGGAGACTGAAAAAGAGAAAGGAGCAGTAGGTGGACAGGTGGATAGTAAAGAACGGAGTGAAGTAAGAGCCACAAGAGCTGTTAGACCTATATATAAAGCATAATCATGGAAGAAAAAAAAACTGATTACAATAAATGGACTCAATTCAGCTGTTAAAAGAAGGAAAACTTTTCATAAATTAGAGAAACTAAAATTTGATATAATTTGCTTACAAGAAGTTTATATTAAAAAACAGCATGAACAATTGTTAGTACAGCCAAAATTAGGGGAAATATTTACTTCTTTGACTCAATGTAAGAAAAGAGGAATGGTTCTATACATTAAAGAGGCTATCCCAGCAAAACTGATATACACGGATGAAGACGGAAGAGTATTAATGGTGGAAATAATGGACAATAATATAAAAATACTCTTGATTACAATTTATGCTCCGAATGATAAACAAGAAGAGTTTTATAAAAAAACTACACATGAAAATAATTGTACTGGACTATGTTAATATAATTATGATGGGAGACTTGTGAATTGTGGACAATAAATTGGACTACATAGCAACAACAACAAAGCAAAATAGAAAGGCTCTCCCTAAATCTTTTTTCAAAATGACAGACGAATTAACTTTAAAAGATATTTGGAGAGAAAGAAATGTTAAAGCTGAACAATATATTTTTTATTCAAAGAGACATTTATCATGGTCCAGATTAGATATGATTTGGATCTCAACAGAATTAATATCCAATATTCAAGAAACAAATATTGAAACAAGTACTTGGGCAGATCATAGCCCAATGACAATTAAATGGAAGGGACAAAAAAAAAGATCGAGATGGACATTAAATAATACTATCTTAAAGGAAAAAGACTTTATACAATGGATGGAGAAGGAACTGGCTTTTTTCTTTAGAGAAAATATAAAAGAAGATACTTCAACGCAAAATGTTTGGGATACAATGAAGGCATATGCTAGAGGTTTGATGATAGATTATACAAGAAAAAAGAATATTAGGAAAAGGCAAGCTTCTAAAACCTTGGAAGATGAGTTTCAAAGACTTGAAAAAGAATAACAGAAAATGCCACAGAAAAAAGATATTAAATTGAAGCTGGATGTAATTAAACATAAAATGGAATTAATAGAGAAAGAGGAACTGGCACAAAAAATTAGAAATTCTAAACAGAATTATTTTGAAGATGCAAATAAACCAGGTAGATGGCTAGCATATAAACTGAGAAAGGAGAAGGAATCAAGAAAAATATTGAAGTTAATAGATGATCAAGGCCAAGTTTGTTATGGTAATAAGGAGAAAAAGGAAATTATTTGAGATTTTTATGGGCAACTATATAAACAAGAGAATATTGATGAGGAAAAAGTCAAACAGTATTTACAGAATGCCAATTTACCAAAGATAGACCTATTTCTTTATTGAATGCAGATTATAAAATCTTTGCTTCAATTTTAGCAGAAAGACTTAAAAAATATTTAAATAATTTTATCCATCCAGATCAAAATGGATTTCTGCCAAAGAGACAAATCAGAGACAATATGAGAGTAATCTTGGATACTTTGGAATACTATGAGGCTCATCCTGAAAAGCAAATGGCTTTGATATTCCTAGATGCTCAAAAGGCATTTGACAACGTGAACTGGAGATTTATGTTATTACTATTAGAACCGATGGGTTTTGCCAGAAAATTTATTCAAGCAATAGAAGCCATATACAATAAACAGACAGCAAAGGTAATGATGGAGGGAGAACTTACAGATTTTATTAATATAAGAAAAGGCACAAGACAAGGGTGTCCCCTATCTCCTTTGCTATTTGTGTTGACTTTGGAAGTGTTGAATAGAAATATTAGGGATGATAAAAGTATAAAAGGAATGAAAATTAAGAAGGAAGAATTTAAGCTACAAGCTTTTGCTGATGACTTAGCTTTTATTCTGGAAGACCCGTTAGAAACAGCTCCAAAGTTATTGGAAAAGATAGAGACATATGGTGAAATGGCTGGTTTGAAAATAAATAAAGATAAAACAAAGATTTTGACAAAGAACATGTTACTGAGACAAAGAAAAGAACTGGCAGACCTTTTGAAAATCCAAGTTACAAATAAGATTAAGTATCTGGGGATATATTTGACAGCAAGATGTAGCACATTAAAAGAGAATAATTATATTAAACTTAAACAACAGATAGCTATAGACGTGAAGAAATGGGAAAACTTGCAATTGTCATTAATAGGGAGAATTTCAACAATTAAGATGAATATTTTACCCAGAATTCTATTTCTGTTTCAAACAATACCAATTAGGCTTGGAAAAGACTATTTTGAAGTTAAATAAAATCATGTTGAAGTTTATATGGCAAGGTAAAAAAGCGAGAATAAAGCTAAAGCTTTTCCAAGATGCTAGAATTAGAGGAGGTTTTGGCCTGCCAAATTGGGAATTGTATTATCAAGCTGCAAGTTTGATGTGGGTTAAAGAATGGATAACATTAAGAAAGCACAGATTGTTGACATTAGAAGGGCATGATTTGCTGTTGGGCTGGCATGCTTTTTTATGGTATAATGGAACTAAAACACAGGGTTATTTTAGAAGAGATTATATACGGGAGTCTTTGTGGTTAAATTGGGAGAAGATAAAAAAACAATGTTTTTCTAATAGAAAAAGAAGGGAAAGGAAAAGCTCCTGGGGAATCAGTGGCACTAGTGAATCTCCAATCGAGGCTAAAGTTTGGATCTTGAACTTCAGAGTTGCTACATTGAGCTACTGCTTCTCTCAAAGAAAGAATGATGACATCCAACTGAACAAGAATGGTCCATGGAAATCACAGCCTAATCTAACAGCATCCTGCTTTCAAGCAGAATTCCCACCCATTGTTGGATTTTCACAGATTAGTCATAAAATTTGTTAACCTCCAATGTTTTCACTTTAGACGGATGTTCAGCATTCCCAAGAGAGAGATGGATTCTTTTACTGAGTTTACAACCTTTCCTTCCCGCTCACCTTTGGAGCCCAGGTGATCGCATCAGAGTTAATGGTGAAAACCTGGCCTGGGGCAGCCCCGGGATCCTTTTGACCAACTTTCACAGACACTAAAGACTAATTGGGGTGGACAATCCCGTTAACAATATCATAACGAGAAGTTTGCAGTCCATTTTGTGAGAAGGAAACTTCATCTCCAGCACTGTTGTTGAAGTGGACAGTCCTCAAATTGGTAAGCATCTGAAAGAAAAGAGGACTTCAGAAATTGGAACAATTAGCAGAAAGACAGATATGAGATATCATGGCTTCTGTCCATAGTGATGGCCATCATCTTAGGAAAAAGGTGTATATCTAAAAAGCTACCGTTTGTCCCTTGTTTGAGATGTGAGCAATCAGGAATAACATCAAATATTTGACTCAGTTCTCAACATTACAAAAGATTGTCTTTGTCACAGGGTATTTGTATTTTGGTTTTCAGAACTCCAGTTTTAATTTGATGACAGGGATGACTTGCCTCCAGAAGTTGTGGCTGCTCCATCACTGTAAGTTTTTAAGAAGAGATTGGACAATCTTTGTCTTGAAATGGTATAGGCCTTGCTGCTTGAGTAAAAGCTTGTATTAGAAGACCTCCAAGTTCCTGTCCAATTCTGCTATTCTGTTAAGCAACTTAACACTACAAGAAATAGCAAACTAAACATATGGGATGGAATCACACATGATGCTAATTCATAGAAACGTAAAAGGGGATGAAAATGAATTGAGCTGGGTATCCTTTTACACATTGGATTCAGGCTACCTGCTCAGGAAACTGAGCAAGTTCTGCAGATATGCTCATTATGACTTCAAGAGTCCTCCTGAAGCATATTGCACAAATGCACCCAGATTATCATTTTGTTCCAAGATGACACCCTCCTTCTTTGTCACCTACTGATACTCAGGGACAATTAGTTGAAGACGTTTCAGGACCATATATGAAGATCTTTCTTCTATTGATATCATGTACAACTGGTTTAGGTTACTTTTCTTTTGCCCCATCTTTCAACAAAACATTACATTTAATTCATATTATTGATTTTGAAGCAATTGTTGTTTTAATCTTTTGAGAGATGCCATGATATGATATCCCTTGATATGATATGAAGAAATGCATATGAAGAGGTTCCTCTCTATCAATGTGTGGACTGGATAAAATACCACAGAGGTTACCTGCCATGGCTCCACATTTGAGACCCTCTTTCCACGCTTCAGCCTCTCTGGTTGCACTCCTGATCATGCAATGCATGCAATGCCTGTGCCACAGCATAAATGGCATTGTAGATATTGTAACTTTCACTATCCATGTTTATTTCAAAAATAAAATCTGGAAGATCCTGTAAATTCTCCTTTCCTGTACAGTGTGGTGCCCATTTTGGAGGGATCTTGCCTGGTTTGGGAATACTGCAGTCAAGGAGTATTTCCCACCAATTCAGGAGAAAGATGTCCCCTTCTTTAATCAACTGTTCTAAAGATAGGAGGAAGTGGCTGAATTCTGAGACATCACCAGCGCTGTTCCTAAACTGCAAAGTCCCATGCAAAGTCTTTATACCTTCAAAAATATCTTCAACCAGAGTAAATTTCCAATGAGATGTTAGGATCCAAATGTTCTGTATCTTTCTATATTTTACACAAACGTTCAGAACTGTCCAAAATTTTGCTATATCAGAGGAGTCTCCAAACTGAAAAATAACTTCAACTTTCAACAAAATATGGTTCATTAATTTATTAAATATAACATTAAATTCATCAGAAATTCTTTCACTGAAGGCCAGGCAAATCTCCTTCTCCTTCAGCATTGGCATCAGAGTTGAGATGAAATATTCTCCAGTGTCATCTTCAGAGATCACCAGCCCAACCCAGTTCCACTGGAAATACAGCAGCAGCTGGACTAAACCCACACACTCTGGAAAATCACTGGGCGTTTCGACAAGTAAAAACCTTATTGACCTCCGACACTGTTTTGATGCAGTATAATGAGACTTTGCCTTTGACTGTTACTTGTGATGCATCACCTTTTGGAGTGGGCGCCATTTTGAGCCACGTTTTACCAAACGGAAGTGAAGCCCCTGTTGCCTACTTTTCAAAAACGCTGTCAAAAGCAGAACGCAATTACAGTCAAATTGACAAGGAAGCTCTTGCTATTGTATCTGCTGTTAAACAATTTCATGAATATATCTATGGGTGGGCTTTCACCATAATAACTGACCACAAACCCTTACTGGGAATAATAGCGGGAGATAAACCAACCCCTTATATATTATCTCCCAGAATGACCCGCTGGTCAGAATTCTTGGCTGCCTATAATTATAAGTTGCAACACCGCCCAGGGAAAGCCATTCCCCATGCTGACGCATTAAGCCGTGTACCGCTTCCAGAAACCATTGACAACCTTGCTCCGACCGTCACAACACTGCAGATCGAGACACTCCAAAAACTGCCGCTGACAGCTCGCGATATCGCAATTGAAACTAAATGCGATTCCGTTCTAGCATGTGTCCTCAGCTGGGTAGAACGTGGATGGCCATTGGACCAAATCCCTGACAATTACATTCCCTTCAAAAGTCGACAGATGGAATTGTTTTCCCAGAAGGGCTGCATCATTTGGGGCGATAGAGTCGTTGTCCCAGAGCAGTTACAACGAGCGGTACTGAGAACCTTGCATGATGGCCACCCCGGCATCGTGCGCATGAACGCACTCGCACGAAGCTATGCATGGTGACCGGGCATAGACAAGCAGATCGAAGCCTGGGTAAGGACTTGTTCCAAATGCCAGGAAGTTAGCAATGCCCCACCAAAAGCAACCCCAACAGAATGGGAAACACCCAGGGGACCATGGTCCCGTATTCATCTGGACTTTGCGGGACCTATGAATGGACACACATTTTTATTAACAGTGGATGCCTACTCGAACTGGCTCGAAATCCATGAGATGAAAAATACAACAACCGAATCGGTCATCAGGAAATTGGACAGATTATTTGCAACACACAGATTACCGGACGTTCTGGTATCCGACAACGGGCCCCAGTTTACCGTACTTTCTTTTGAACAGTATCTGGCGGACCGCGGTATTCGCCATGTGCTAACTTCACCGGCACATCCTGCGGCCAATGGAAGGGCCGAGCGCATGGTACAATTCGTCAAAAGAACTCTACATAAAATGGGCTATGGCGATATTGAAGACAAGATAAAACGGATACTCCTTTTGCAGCACATCACTCCACACAGCGTCACCAACAAAACTCCTGCTGAGTTATTGATGGGACGGAAACTCCGCTCCACCTGGACCGACTACACCCATCGTACGAACCTGAGAAACCACACGGATCTAGCGGGAAATGCCATAATTTCCAGGTAGGCGACTCGGTTTTCACAAGAAACTTTTATGGCAATCCATTGTGGGTTGAGGCAACTGTAATCCAAGTAACCGGACCCAGATCGTACCGAGTGAAATGTCGCGATGATAGAATATGAAAGTGCCATATTGATCAGCTGCGATCAAGGCTGCAGTCTGGGGTCTGCGATTCCGGTGATTTCCAAACTGAGGGGGGAGGAGACGCCAAGGAGGCTGAGTTTGGAACGGCGGAAAGCACAAGCGGAAGAAATGACCGCTCAGACTCAACATGTGAAGAAGGATCAGGGACAGGGGTTAACTCACCTCAAAGGGATATCGAGGACATTAGTGGTAATGGAAATTTAGATACAGAATCAGAGGCACCCTGTTCACCAGATAACGTCCTTCCCCAACAAGACTCTAGACAAATACCGGGAGGACAGTGTAAATCAAATAGACAATCAAAATAACCTGCCTACCTCAAAGACTACGTTACCTTACCCCTTAAATGAACCCGGGGGGAAGGGGTGTTGTGAATTAATAAAAGTGCTTGAATAAAGTTTGTTGAAACCTTAAAGCAAAGTGCAGGGTTCTGGCCCTGCACTTCTGATTGGCCGATAATAGCGATATCGGATTGGTCCGTTCAGGAGAATCTGATTGACTATTAATGAGCCCTTCTCATTGGTTTAAAAGAGCTAACGTTCCTGTGTTTTCATTGGCTAAATACCCAAGAGCTTGCCTATATAAAGGGGGCTGTTAGAAGAGCTGTTGCACCATGTTAAATAAAGAGTTGAAGTTCATTGTTCATCGACTTGTCTCCACTTCTTGTGCCATGCACAGAACTTAACACTTTCCAGAGTCTCCAAATCTTTTTTTTTTTTTTTTTATGAACAGAATTGGTCACCACAATACAAAACTGGTCTTATTACAGTACTATGAAATGACAAATTATTAAGCTTTTCTTTAAGATTTCTACTATGTTTTTCTTTCTAAATGAACATTACATTAAATTTTTTAGGACAGCACAGTTTCAAATTTATTGTTCCTTCCTCACTTTTTATGTGCTCTATCATCTTCCTGATCTTGAGTTCTGGAATGGTTGAAAATTCTAGCCTGTTTTATGATAAAAGACAAGAACTGCACTAGGACATTCAAATAGTAGGACAAGAGTTTTTGAAAGGAATCCCTGAATCCAGAACACCTGCCAGGTGAAACTTACAAAATACACAAATGAAGCCAGAATGGTTCCTTCTCAAAATGTGTGATGCTGGAGGACATAAGAGTTCCCAAGGGTAAATTCCCACCAATAATGAGATCCCCAGGTCTGTAATAGTTTTGTTTTCCATAAGGCTTGAACAAATTCCACAACACACATACCGTTTGCCTTCTCTTAGCAGTAGTTAGAGGTAAGAGGCAGAAGAGAAACAGCAGGAGAGGAAGTCCAGTCATTCTTGTCCTTCCTAAATCAGAAATCAAGATTAGTGCAGAAGCTGAATTGCAGGCATGAGCAAAGAGAAAAATGAGGACAGCTGAGTCTCAATCAACCTAAGAATGATTCTTTTCAAGACAAGGCAAGATGATTTGATAGATCCTGCCTCTAGTGGAAGATGTGTTCTTACCTAGGCTTCCCCAAAAAGCACTAAGTAGACTATTTGTCCTGTCAGAACCCCTTTTATTAAACAAAGGTGAATTTCTTGCATTCACATTGAGCCAAAGGCCTGGCAGTCTCTCAAGGACGTAATTAGTATCATAGACCTTATCTCGCCTGGAGAGCTGCCAAGTAAATATTTTCAAACACAGTGCTGACAAGGAAGGGCTTGGCAGAGAGTCTCTGAGATGCAGACAGATCTTCACAATGATGGAACACATGAATTGTTTCCTGCAAAAGCCCCCTCCCTTTTTGCTTCTCTTTTCATCCCAATGGGAGGAGCCATTCACTGTTCATCTAGGCTTTACTCCCAAGTCGACCCTTAGTTCATAAGAGTTCTTTTCTTTTGGCAACTCTGTACATGCACAGGCTGGGAACTGGCTCCAGCTGCTCCCCTGCCTCACTGCTGTCCAACTCCAAAGGCAGCTGATGACTGACAGCCTGCCCTGGCCCCATCTCTGCTTCCAATGCAGAGCCCTTGTCCAAGCCTTCCTCAGTCTCCAGGATTGGCCCATGTTCCTCCCCAACCTCCTCACTGTTTGACTCTGCTACCAGTTCCACTTGCTGCCGCCGGACAACAACAAGACCTTTTGTGTGCTAAGGGAGATTGTCTTTGCTTAAGTGTGCTTGTATGTGTGCTCTCTTGGACTTTGAGGTGGTGACCCTAAACAACCATAACTCATCCATATGAGAAATACATATCTTAAATAGATTTGGCACTTTGATTATCCTTTTGAAAGCTTTTTCAGCTCTGGGAACCATTCTCTTCAAATACTCCACTTGAAGGCCAGAAGATAGATCAGCTAAAGGTCATTGCAAAAGACCATGAATGATCCCAAAACAGGGTGTTCCTGTTGTTAGTACACGTCCCCATTGCAACTGGATTTGTCCTTTCTTTTGAGATTTCCACCATGTCTTTTTGTCAAAATAAGTAATAGAAATGACTTTTCCACTAAGCCAGCGCAGTATCTGACATGTACACGCTTTGTTTACAGTGTAACTACTACTGTGAGACAACACAGGAACACAATACAGGAGTATAACCGTCCTTATTTGGTGAAATGTGTTAAGAATAACACCCAGATTATAGCTGATGTCATTTTGGGTATAAAAGCAATGTTTCAGGAAGAGATGGGGGTTCAGAATTGTCATGTGAATGCCATGAACGCTTTGTGCAAAATAAACACCTGTTGTTAGGGTTACACCCTAGCAGAATCTGCACAGCAGTCAGGCAGGCAGGTAAAATATGTGAGATAAACATTTTTGTAGCTTACACTCAGTAAAACAGATACACTGTGCTTGTTAAATAGTTTATTCCAGTAAGAGTTTTAGCATAGTCAAACAGTCCATATATCATTCACTATTTCAGTCTGTCCGGGGATTATTCAGTTGCAAAGTCCAGTGTCGAAAAAGAGTTCAGTAAACTTACAAATATTAGTCCAGTAATAAATCTTCTCACAGTAGAGATATGAAGAAGTTCAAAACTCCTTTCTCTCTTCAGCAAAAACAGCAGGGAACCATCAATCCATCATTGTCAGCAAGCAATTCAGTAAGCCAGCAATCAATCAAGTTCTCTTGCTCCCTCTTATGGCAGTTTTACAACTGCACCCAAAATTACATGCTTTGCTGTTTAAAGTGACACACACTTTAACTTACAATCATAGTTTATATATATTATTTTACCCAAACTAAGTTAGGTAACCTTGTTATTCCTAACATACTCCCCTTTTGGGTAATATAATAATATATATATCTATTTACAACTTTAAACCATAGTCATCACAACTTTCTTTGTATTTGACTGAACCTTGGGCTTTTGTAAACTGATCAGCAATATTTTCTTCAGTCATACAATATTCCAATCGTATTAAACCATTTTTTACAGATAGTCTTACATTCAGATATCTAAGTTCTGTGTGCTTAGATCTCATTTTCACAGCAGTATTTGTAGCCAACCATATGGCTACTTGATTGTCCTCATAAACTACAATGGAATCATTAACAGTTATTCCCAAATCCAATAACAACTGTTTATACAGAATTAAATCAGTACATAATAAAGATAGATATGAAAATTCTGCTTCCATTGTGGACATATGTTGTCTAATTGACCTCCAACCAATCAGTGCTTTTCCTAACATTATAGCCATACCTGAAGTTGATTTCCTAGTGTTTATGTCGGTTGCAAAACTTGCATCAGCATATGCACTTAACATCAGATCATCTTTTGGCTCCAAATACAATGCATAGTGCATTGTCCTTTTAAGATATCTTGATACGCTTTGTCGCTTGCCAGAGTTGTTCAGTGGGTTCAGCATTGAATCTTGCCAATTGATTAATGCTATAGGCAATATCTGGCCTTGACCAATTACTAATATACAATAAACTACCGATTAATGATTGATAAATGGTCTTATCGAATTTTGGACTTTGAGCATCAGTGTGGCCAAATTCCTGACTCATTGGAGTTTTTGCCGGTTTACAAAGTTCCATCTTGTATGTTTTTAGTAATTGATAAATCTTATCCTCATGAGATATCTTATAGCCACTTTTGATTTTATTTATTGTTAATCCTAGATACTGTTTTATCTCTCCTAATTGCTTTAATTTTGTCCTCTTACCTAATAATGATATTATTTCAGTAGCTTCATTATTAGTTTTTGTAATTAAGGCAATGTCATCTGTAAACAACAATAATAATGACACTATTCCATTTTTCTCTCTCTTAAATACACATGGATCAGCTAAACCTGCTTTAAATCCTATATTGTTTAACTCTTTAACAATGTATTGGTTCCATTCGTAACCAGATTGTTTTAATCCATAGAGACTCTTTTTAAGCTTCCAACAATCATTATTTGTTTTATCATCCTTAATTCCTACAGGTTTCTTTAAGTATATAGTGTGCTGCAATGGTGCATGCAGATAGGCAGTTTCTACATCTAAGTGATTTATGATATAGTTCTTCTTAGCTGCCCACACTAAAGCTGCTCTCAAGGTTGTTGGTTTTAGACTCGGTGCAAATTCTTCATCATAATCACATGCAGTTTGATTAAATCCTTGAGCTACCAACCTAGCTTTATGGGTAATAGTGCCATTTTTACCTATTTTTAATTTAAATATCCATTTACAGCCAATGGACTTTTCACCTGGAGGTAATTTAACATTTTCATAAACTTCCATTTGTTTTAATGAATTTAATTTCTTCTCCATTGCTCTATGCCAATTTTCTTGTTCCTTTGCTGGATACATTTTAAGTTCTTCAACAGTAGTTGGAACTTTACTAACTTGGCAAACTACACTTGCTTGGTACCTTTCAGGTGGTCTGGTTTCACGTGTTGAACGTCTAGGTATTACAGGACTTACAGGTGGACTTTCATGTGCTACCTGTTCCTGGTTATCTATTTCTTCCTGTTCACCTATCTCTTCTTGTTAATCTATTTCTTCCTGTTCTGGTCCTATGTGCTCTTCCTGTACTTCCTCTTTAATTGCACTCTTCTTATTACTGATATGTTGTTTTGGTCTTTTGTAGGTTTCTATGATTACATCCTTACTTGAATCTTGTTCCAGTTTTTCCCATCCTACATGTTCAAGGAATTGTGCACTAGCACTACAGTAAACGCCAGATGTACCTTTTTCCCAGAATCTGTATGATTTGTGATTAGATTCATAACCTACAAAGAATAACCTTTTAGCCCTATGCTGCCCCTTATTTCTCAGTTGTGTAGGAATATGAACCCATGCTGGTGCTCCAAATGTGTGCATGTAGCTTAGGTCAGGTTTTCTACCATGCCACCGTGTGAATGGTAATTCACCTGTTGTTGAGTTAACAACATTATTCAATATATGATTACCACACATTATTGCTTCTCCCCACAAATTTTCAGGTAATCCTGAATCCGACAACATAGTACTAGCCATTGCCTGTATTGTTTGGCCTCGTCTTTTTATAAAGGAGTTATGTTGTGGCCTATATGGTGCAGACTTTTTATGTTCAACACCTGCCATCTTCAGTCTATTTTGGAATTTATTATTTATAAATTCCGTACCATTATCAGTTACAAGAGTTACTAATTTCCTTTTAGTTTTTCTTTCTGCAAACTTCAACCAATTAAAGAAATTCTGATATGTTTCTGTCTTACTCTTCATTAAATAACAGAAACCATATCTAGAATAATGATCCATTATGCTTAATATATAACGAGCACCTCCTACACTTGGTTTTTTAGGACCTATAATATCAGCAAATACAACTTCTAGAGGCTCTTTAGTTTTAAATCCATTAATTCTATTTGCTGGTATTACCTTGCTTTTTTCTTGACTGCAAGCATTGCATTGCAAATACTTACTGCAAGGCTTCAGTTTTATACCTTCAGACAGTTCAACATTTTTTTGAGCATTTTAAAATTTATATGCCCTAGAAATCTGTGTAACAAATGTATGCATTCTTCATGAGGTTTAACGTTATTATATACTGTGTTAGCTACCTCTGATTGATTATCATTCACCTTTTAAAGTTACAGTCACTTTTTTACCTTCCTTTCTTGCAGAATCTAGCCAAATGTCCTTTTCCTCCACAATTAAAACATTTTCTAATTGTATAGGCTGTCGAAGATTCTTTATCTTCTTGTGGTTGTTTCCTTCTGAGTTGATCCCTTTCAAGCCTTCTCCTGCTTCTTCAATTAATCTGCCAGTAATGTCAGTTAATGTGAGGTTATCTTTTGGCAGTACTTCCAGTGAAGTTACATAGTCATCATAGCTCTCATTTAACAAAGACAAAATTATATAAACTTGATGTAGTTCTGTGAAGATAAGTTCTTTTTCATGCAGTTCCTGAAAAATTCTCTTCATAGTGTTTATATGAGTCAGCATGTCTCCATTCTTTAGAAGATGTGTTCTGAACAGTTTTCGTGTAAGATTTATATGTGCTCCTACACTGTCTCGAACATAAATCTTCTTTAAATTCTCCCAACATTTTGCAGCTGTTTCTTCTCCACAAATATGGACAAGCTGCTGGTCACAGAGTGTCAGTCCTATTATACAGAGAGCTTGCTCATTCTTCAGTTTCTATTCTTGTATTTTCTGGGCATCATCATCATCCTCCGGATCCCAAGCATCTACTTCTGGTGGGTTTTGAATTATACTCTACAAACCTTCTCTGCGTAGAAGTAGGCTGCATTTCATAGACCATGAAACATAGTTTGTTCCATCCATTTTGGATATTAGAGACAAACTTGGTAAATTGACTTGTGCCATCTTTTTCTGGATATTAAACTATAATTAATAAAACACAGCTGTCTGTTTACAGTATTGTGTAACTACACTAACACTCACTTTATATAAGCCTGTTATATCCTGGTTAGTCTGACTGTGTAGCCTGGGCCCATAACCAGTGTTAGGGATACACCCTAGCAGAATCTGCACGGCAGGCAGGCAGGCAGGCAAAATATGTGAGATAAACATTTTTGTAGCTTACACTCAGTAAAACAGATGCACTGTGCTAGTTAAATTGTTTATTCCAGTAAGAGTTTTAGCATAGTCAAACAGTCCATATATCATTCACTATTTCAGTCTGTCCGGGGATTATTCAGTTGCAAAGTCCAGTGTTGAAAAAGAGTTCAGTAAACTTACATATATTAGTCCAGTAATAAATCTTCTCACAGTCGAGATATGAAGAAGTTCAAAACTCCTTTCTCTCTTCAGCAAAAACAGCAGGGAACCATCAATCCATCATTGTCAGCAAGCAATTCAGTAAGCCAGCAATCAATCAAGTTCTCTTGCTCCCTCTTATGGCAGTTTTACCACCGCACCCAAAATTACATGCTTTGCTGTTTAAAGTGACATACACTTTAACTTACAATCATAGTTTATATATATATTATTTTACAAATTAGGTAACCTTGTTATTTCTAACACCTGTACTCTCCAACCTTTCGTGGTCTTGTGTCCTGATTTGGAAATGGGATTTGCTGCAACAGTGGGAGTGCCATCACTTGAGGCTTTCAAGAAGAGTTTGGACTGCCATTAGTCAGAAGTGGTGCAGGGTCTCCTGCTTGGGTGGGGGGTTGGACTAGATTACCTACAAGGTCCCTTCCAACTCTGATTATCTGTTATCTGAATTCTAAGCAAAGCAGAAACTCTTTTTCCCCCAAAATATTTTTATTGTACTTTTCCTTTGTTATACATCATATATTAGTACTTGTTATTGTACAATTTTCTTGGTTATGCATAGGATTTCATTATTCACAGTAACAGTATTCCATCTGGGTGCAATCTCCACATTTTTAATTACATACCAATAATAAATCTTATACATACAGTAGTTATAGCCAATTTAATGTTTATTTATCTTAGTTATTCTCTATTCATTAGGCATCTATGTTGACATATCCAGATTTCTAATTTCTGCCATTATTTCTACTATAGAATAGTTCCCCAATAATAAAGGTATTCTTCTCCTAATTTCTAATTTTTATTCTTTATACCACAAATGATTTTTGTTGTTTTCCACCAGTACAAATCATGTTTACATTTTCAACAGCATTTTGCATTGACATACATACAATTTTATCATACATTTTCTATCCTTATTTATGTTTGTTATTAATATCTATCTTTATCTACTTTACATTTCTACATATCTATATATCGTTTCCTTAAGGGTTCTTCTATGTAATCCTCGCTTTTCATTCCTTATTTCTATTTCTAATTTCTATTCTTGATGGTATAGCTTCTGTGTTAAACAATATTCTGCATTTATCCCTCATCTCTTCTCTGCTTTCATATCTCAACTGTTGTTCAATTCTTGGAATGTCTCCCATATTCTTCCCATGTAATCTTGTATCTTCTTATCTCATTCAATCTTAGTATTTCTTCTATTTCTGTTGCTTCTTCACCCTTTTGGACCTTCCATACACTTTTCAGTGGTCTTTTCCTGACTTCATAATATCTTCCTGGGTGTCCCCTTCTAACTCTTGGTCTTCCACACTATAGTTCACCATTCCTATTTCAGCTTTAACTATTTCCTCTATTGTATCTTTTTGTATCATTTGTCAGTTTCCCTCCCTTGTCCATTCCTCTATTCTTTCTATTTTGTTTTCTATTTCCTGGACTTCTTGTTTGTTGTTTAATGTCTTTTGGTAATAGTTTTCTGGTCTCTTAATCATATCATGTATCATTTCTTTTATCTCCCTATGGTTCCTTGTCATCATTTCCTGCAAAACTTGGATGGTCAATAATATTTCTTTAAATAAGACTTTTGTTTCCCCTTGCAATCCCATTGTACCTTATTTTAGTTAATTTAAAATTTAACTCAGAAATCAATCAGAAACTCTTCTAATCCATTCCCTTTCAGGTGAAACATACCTTCTTGCTAATTCTTGTGTTTGATGGCTCACTGTCAAACTCTATCATTTCAAAGAGAGAAAACTTAACATCCTACCCACTTAGCAACAGCTTCGCTTCCTGGGCCAGAAGGGGAAAAACATGTTTGTGTCTCTTGTTCTTCATCCAAAGAGGAGACAGAATTGAGGGTCAGGGTTCAAGTGATATTTGGCTAACCTGGCTAATCTGAAACGTGGGAAAATACCTGAACAAAGCTGAATACATACATACATACATACATACATACATACATACATACATACATATGTTTTCTTAAGTCTTTGCGGGTACTTACAAGTATGGTATTCAGCTTTGTTTGGGTATTTTCCCATGTCATTATAGTTGTGCTTTTAAAGTTTATTTATTTATTTAATTTATTTATTTGATTTGTCAATTGTTTACAAGATAATAAGTATAAGTGTATACATAGTTATGAATACATGAAATGGGTACATATAAGAAAAATAAAATAAAAATAAAAGAAACAATAGGACAGGGATGGTAGGCACATTGGTGTGCTTATGCACGACCCCTAGAGACCTCTTAGGAAAGTTTTTGGGGTTTGGGGAAAAAAACTACAGAGTCGGGTAGAGTATTCCAGACATTGACCACTCTGTTGCTGAAGTCATCTTTCCTGCAATCAAGTTTGGTGCAGTAACCTTGAGTTTGTATCCATTGTGTGCTCTTCTGTTGTAATGTTTGAAGCTGAAGTATTCATTGACAGGTAGGACATTGCAATGTATGATTTTATATAACATACTTAAATCAGACCGAAGATGGCATAGTTCTAGGTTTTCTAGTTCTAGAATTTCAAGTCTGGTGGCATAAGGTATTCTACAATGAGTAGAGGAGTGGAGAACTCTTCTTGTGAAATATTTCTGGACTTTCTCAATTGTGCTAATATCAGAAATGTAATGTGGGTTCCAGACTGATGAACTGTATTCAAGTATTGGTCTAGCAAATGTTTTGTTCGCTCTAGTTAGTAGTGTGACATTACCAGAGAAAAAGCTATGTAGGATTAGGTTAACAACTCTTAATGCCTTTTTGGCTATGTAGTTGCAGTGGGCTCTAGCACTTAGATCATTAGAGGTGAGTATTCCAAAGTCCTTTACAGAGCTTGGATCATCAACAAGATCTTGACTATTCAGCTTGTATTTTATTTTCGGATTTTTTTTTGCCAATATGTAAGACAGAGCATTTATTTGTTGAGATTTGAAGTTGCCATTTGTTTGACCATTCTGATACATAATCAAGATCTTTTTGAAGAGTAGCAGTCTTGTCTATGGTGTTGTACAGCTTTACATCATCAGCGAAAAGAACGCAGTTGCTCTTAATATGATCACAGAGATCATTTATGTAGAGTATGAAGAGAGTTGGTCCTAGAACACTGCCTTGGGGGATACCACTGTTGACAGGTACAGAATTTGATAGAACACTCCCAATTTTGACCATTTGTTGTCTGTTTGACAGGAATGCTTCTACCCAGTTATGCAGTTGTCTAGAGATACCATAGGATTTTATTTTTAGGAGTAGTTTGTCATGTACCACTGAATCAAAGGCTTTACAGAAGTCTATGTAGATTGCGTCTATTGCTTTGCTCTGATCGAGTTCTGTCATCCATATGTTTTTGCAGTGTAAGAGTTGCAGATTACAGGATAGTTTTTTTCTGAAACCAAATTGTTTATTGGAGAGTAGGCTGTTCGTCTCTAAGTGGAGGATGATGGATTGGTTAATAATTGATTCCATGACTTTACAGGTGATGCAGCATAAGGAGATTGGTCTGTAATTTTCAACTAGGCTGGGGTCTCCCTTTTTAAAGATGGGAATGACTGTGGCTTGTGACCATAGGTTAGGCAAGGAGCTGCTCCTGAAAGATTTTTCAAAGATTATGCTTAGA
Organism: Hydrophis major; assembly: GCA_033807585.1. Lineage (NCBI taxonomy): Eukaryota > Metazoa > Chordata > Lepidosauria > Squamata > Elapidae > Hydrophis > Hydrophis major. The sequence continues at coordinate 3,995,492 of CM066328.1, forward strand.
GGTTTGGCTATGGCAGTGGATAGCGTTTTTAAGAAGTAGGCTCATATTCCATCTGGTCCAATAGATAAAGATGGTTTTAGATTGCAAAGTGCTTTTTCAACATTGTCTTCTGTAAAATCAATATATATTAGATCATTGTAGTTATCTGTGGTTCGGCTAGGAAATACTGGGCATGATCCATTGCTGTTTACAAATACTGAGCTGAAGAATGTGTTAAAGATGTTGGCTTTAATGGTGTCATTGTTGCAGTCTTTACCATTAGGTCCTATCCTGGGTGGGATGGACCTTGAGTCTTTTAGTTTGTTGTTTACAAAATTGTAAAAAGCATGGGTGGAATTGGTTTGAAGGTTTTCCTCTTGTTTAATGTGATATTTGGTATATTCAGTCTTTATCTAGTGCCATAAATTTTCGTATCAGTGTTTGAAATAGGCAACGTGACCAGATTTGTTTTTCTGCCAGAGTGATCTTTTTTTGGATTGAAGTTTCCTTATTGTTATGAGTAATCTGTTTTTCTGTTTTGTTTTGGGAGTTGTTGTTGGTACATATAATTTGATGATTCTTTTGACTTCAAGTAAAAATATGTTGTAATGGTCTTCAACAGTATTGCATCCAGTGAATAGAGATTGCCCATCAAGGGATGAGAGATCGTTGTCTATAAGATCATAGTTGCCTTTTTTGAAGTTATAATTGGAGATTACGTCATTGTGGTGATTTTTGTGTGGGCGTATGTTGAGACAAAAGTCAATCATATTGTGGTCACTGCTGGAAAAGGGTTATTTAGTTTGTATTCCATAAATTAAATTCAAATTATTGAAGAAGATGAGATCAAGGCAGTTGTTTAGTCTAGTGTTGTTGGTTACTAGTTGTTCCAGTCCCAGATTTGTAACAGCATTGTAGAAGGTTGCGTGTATGGTTTCAGTTGTACATTCATTTAGGGTCCAGTCAATATGAGGTAGATTGAAATCACCAAGAAAGATAAAAGGGTATGGGCAGGATGCTGCCCATGTTAGTAGTGTATTTAGCTTGTTTACATGTTTGATGTCATAATCAGGTGCTCTGTAACATAATAAGAATCGAATTGTGATATTTAAGGACAGTTCACAGATGGTCTCAGCAAGAGCAAGCTCCTGGGTAACTTGGATATTTTTTAGTTGTAAGGACTTTTTATAGAAGATAGCAACACCACCTCCTCTACGAATTTCATGATCTGATCGGTAAACATCTCTTACTGTGGTAATGGAGTCAGGGAGAGATGTGTTGAGCCATGTTTCACAGACAAATATAATGTTGAATTAAGCCATATTTAGTAGGAGGAAAAATTCAGGTATTTTATTCATGAGGCTTCTTGCATTGAGTAGCTTGCATTTAAGGCCAGCAGTAGTTGGAATTGAGGTAGCTAGGGGCATGCATGCCTAGTCTTGGGTGATGATGGATTGGTTGAGGTAGGGTTATGGTTGAAGGTTAAAGCTGAGTTGCGGGTTATGTGACTTACTTTTGATACAGTCAGCATGGTAGTCAATGTACAGGTCCTTCTCTCCATTGTCTAGATGTTTTTTGAGTTCAGTGCGGAGTACACGGGAGCAGGCACGTTGCTGTATGGTTAGGTCAGGGCGACAACGGAGGTTCTTATGGTTGGTGTTGATTTTGGCGAGTGAATTTATAGTGTAAATGAATTTACGTTTGCTTGATTCATTTTTGCAAATGACCCTGCAGAAGCGTGGGGCCACAGAGCCGTCTCTGTTTTTGAGCTCTCGGCCAATGCGGGAAATGTCAAGTATTTCATCAGGGGAGATGTTTGACGCTTGATAATAACTGATGATGTTTTGGACAGTTGTAATGTCATCATTATCATTGATGTCCTCTAGACCAAATAAGATGGTATTTGGACGTTTCCGTTCATGCTCAACAGCTTCTCTGATGAGGATTGGGATATCAATATTTGTTTGGGTTATGTTTTTTTGTGGATTGGGTTGTGGTTGTTGGGTGGAGATGTGGTTTGTAGCTATTGGATGTTCAGGTTTTTATGTTGTGTCTTTTTTTTCAAGGTTGGATAATTTTCTTTTAAGGCATGCAGGGATGCTACTATGGTGTCAAGGGATGTTAATCATGTTTCAATGGTATCAACCCTTTCCAACAGATCCAGTTTGGGTCTGCATGATTTGCAGAGATATGGAAACTCATTGGATGATCCTAGGTCATTTGCTCAGGTAATCCCAAGCAGTCATGATGAGCATATTTGTTACACAGAGAAAATTTGATGGAGTTTTCATTATCCTTTAGAGCTTTTTTAGCATTTAAGGCATGTGCAGGAGTCTTGTGGTTCATTGGTGGGCATTAATTTCTCTTTAGGTTGTGGTTGTGTAGCAACGTTTTGGCAGAATCTCATCTGACATCATCAGGCTTCTGAATTGTGTTCGTCTGTGAGTCATACTTTTACAGTTGTTTCAGTTTTAAATTTGGGGCAAGCCTACTGCTGTGCCAGAATGGTTTTTTCTTCCTCCTGATTGGTTGGGAGTCTTGGTGTATGTATATTGGTCTTTGAGTTTGCTGTGTTCTGCTTGATTGGTGTTTCTAATTTCTTCTGTCTGTTTTGTGGCTTTTTTGTGTGTGTGACTTGATTGGCTGGCAACATTGTGTTCCTGTATTGGAGGCTTTTAGTGCAGTTTGGCTCCAAGTAAATGGACAGTTATCATTTGTTAGGAAGCTAGGTTTCATCTGGGTGCCTGATTGGGGTGTGTTTGAGCTGGAAGTATCAGGGGGGATCTGTTTGTGCCCAGGTGTTTGCCTGGCTAGTGGTGTGGAGATTTTTTTGTTTCTGAGTGCAGGCTTCCAAATGATTGACAGTCTGGTGGAACCATCTCTTGTACTCATGTATGGTATTCATGCTTTCAGGTCTTTTTTCAATCTCTATGGCTTCTCTGATTTTATACACACACACACACACACACACACACACACACACATATATATATATATATATGTCTGGCATTCAGCTTTGTTCGGGTATTTTCCCACGTGGTGCTTTTAAAGTTGTAGCAACGTTTCAGCAGAATCTCATCTGCCATCATCAAGCTTCTGTATGGTGTTTGTCTTGAGTCAGACGTTTATATTTGCTGTGTTCTGTTTGATTGGTGTTTCTAATATCTTTTGTCTGTTTTTTGGATCTTTTTGTATTTTGATTGGCTGGCAACATTGTGTTACTTTATTGGAGGCCTTTAATGCAGCTTGGTGGAATCAGTTGTCTGTCTGGTGGAATCAACTGTCAATCATTTGGAAGCCTGCACTCACAAACAAAAAAATCTTCACACCACAAGCCAGGCAAACACCTGGGCACAAACAGATCCCCCCCTAATATCTCCAGCTCAAACACACCCTAACCAGGCACCCAGATGAAACTCAGCTTCCTAACTAATGATAGCCGTCCATTTACCTGAAGCCAAGGTGCACTAAAGGCCTCCAATAAAGTAACACAATGCTGCCAGCCAATCAAGATACAAAAAGAGCCAAGAAACAGACAGAAGATATCAGAAACACCAATCAAGCAGAACACAGCAAACTCCAAGACCAATAAACACAGACCAAGACTCCCAACCAATCAGGAGGAAGAAAAAACCATTCTGGCACAGCAATAGGCTGCCCCAAATTTAAAACTGAAACCACTGTAAAAGTCTGACTCACAGATGAACACTATACAGAAGCCTGATGATGGCAGATGAGATTCTGCTGAAACATTGCTACAACTTTAAAAGCACAACTATTATGATGTGGGAAAATACCCGAACTAAGCTGAATGCCATACATGTAAGTACCCGCGAAAACTTAAGAAAACAAATATCAAACCTCTATAGGGAGGAAATAAACAGCCAGATCAAAACCTACGAGAAACTGGAAATTAAAAGAGCAGGAATACTATGTGACCTCCAATTCCTACGCAGCTGCAGAGACAACAACACTACACCAACCTGCTTCAAATTAACCTTTCATCAAAGCACAGCAGCCACAAAACATATCCTGAAAAGAACTGAAATGGCTCTACTAAGGAACGAGCTCCACAGTAAGAAATTCCAATTAGATCAGTTAAACAAAGATTTGCTAGCACTACACCTGGAATTGAGCAGCAAAATCCACCCTCTACTTTGGGACAAGATAAAACAACTTACAACTTGGAGAACTGAATCTCAAAATACTTACAAACAGGAAAAACTCTTGAAAAAATTAAAGAAATTAGAACATGACAAGAAAACCCCCAACAACTCACAACAACACCTGAAACAATTAGTGTACAGCGTTTCCAACAGAGAACCCACCAAAACAGAAACAGATGTCCTAACCAAAGGATTCAATTATGCTATAGCACCCCAAAAAATCCCCACGGAATCCATATGTGCAGTAGAATCCAGCCTAACTAAATTAAATACAGATGAAGCTGATAAAATAAGACACCAAGTTACCAACATCCTATGCACAAGCAAACCAGCCAAAAGCAACTTGAAGAAAAATGAAATTAAAGCGCTACAAACCCTGAAAAGAGATAGCAGCATAATCATCCTCCCAGCAGATAAAGGGAATGCCACTGTAGTAATGGACAGAAAAGACTATGAAACAAAATTGACAGACCTACTCCAAGACTTCACATACAAACCCATAAACACAGACCCAACCACATATCTGGAAAAATTAACCAAGAAGAAAATTATAACCAGCCACATGAGCAAAGAGATCCAACAGATCATCATCCCCAGAGAAAAATCTTCCAGATGCCCCAAACTATACGGCCTCCCAAAAATACACAAAGAAGGCATACCTCTCAGACCCATAGTCAGCTCCAGAGGAGTACCACTACAAAACCTAGCTAAACACTTAGCAAAACAGCTACAGCCCCATGCTGAAACAGCAGCTTCACATGTACAAAACTCATACCACTTCTTGGAAATGATCAAAGATCTACATGTGGAGCAAGAAGATCTGCTTGTCAGTTTCGACGTGGTTTCATTATTCACTCAAGTCCCGATAAAAGAGACCCTTGAAATCATCAAAAATAAATACCAACCAGCTAAACACCTCATGGAACTAACAGAACACTACTTAACCAGCACATATTTCATATACAAAGGACAAAGATTAAAACAAATTGAAGGAGCCCCTATGGGATCACCACTGTCACCCGTCATTGCAAACCTGTTCATGGAAGAATTCGAATCCAGAGCCCTGGCCAATGCCATCCACAAACCCAAACTATGGTTAAGATACATCGATGACACATTTGTGATTTGGCCCCATGGAAAAGAAAACCTAAAGAATTTCCTAACACACCTAAACAACACACACCTCAAAATCAAGTTCACCATGGAAACGGAAACAAACAAACAACTACCATTCCTAGATGTACTAATCTACAAAAAAAACAGATGGCACACTGGGACACACCGTATACCAGAAGAAAACACACACCAACCACTACCTCAACGCCCAATCCCACCACCACCCAGCACAGATAAAGTCCATGGCTAAAACACTAATTACTAGAACCAAACGCCTGGCAGACAAGACACACATTAAGACTGAACTATGCACCCTGACCAAAGTACTGACAGCCAACGGCTTCCACAGAAGCAAAATCACCAGCTTGATCCACAAAAACACACTGAAACATAATAGAGACCCAGAAGATGAACAGACCTATGGAACAGCTGTCCTGCCCTACATAAGAGGTACTACAGACAAAATAAGTAAGGTACTACACAGACATCACACCAAGACTGCCTTCAAAACAGACAGAAAAATAGCAGCCATCCTTAGAAACCCCAAAGATAAAATTGACCTGGAAAACCAAGGCATATACGAAGTCCCCTGTGCATCATGCCCAGCCACATACATTGGACAGACCAAGAGAAGAATAAGCACTCGCCTGGATGAACACAAAAATGCAGTCAAAAAGCTGGAACACACTTCCTCACTAGTCCAACACATGGAAGCCACAGGTCATAGCATCAACTTCAAATGGCATCAAAACCCTAGCCACGATAGAAAACCCTAGCCACAGAATCATCAGAGAAGCCATAGAGATTGAAAAAAGACCAGAAAGCATGAACAGAAGAGATGATTCCACCAGGCTGTCAATCATTTGGAAGCCTGCACTCACAAACAAAAAAATCTTCACACCACAAGCCAGGCAAACACCTGGGCACAAACAGATCCCCCCTAATATCTCCAGCTCAAACACACCCCAACCAGGCACCCAGATGAAACCCAGCTTCTTAACTAATGATAGCCATCCATTTACCCAAAGCCAGGCTGCACTAAAGGCCTTCAATAAAGTAACACAATGCTGCCAGCCAATCAAGATACAAAAAGAGCCAAAAAAAAAAAAAAAAGACAGAAGATATCAGAAACACCAATCAAGCAGAACACAGCAAACTCCAAGACAAATAAACACAGACCAAGACTCCCAACCAATCAGGAGGAAGAAAAAACCATTCTGGCACAGCAATAGGCTGCCCCAAATTTAAAACTGAAACCACTGTAAAAGTCTGACTCACAGACAAACACTATACAGAAGCCTGATGATGGCAGATGAGATTCTGCTGAAACGTTGCTACAACTTTAAAAGCACCACAACTATGACGTGGGAAAATACCCGAACAAAGCTGAATGCTTCTTCCTTTTAACTGCTAGTGGGGGTGTGACTTGATTGGGTGGAGGCTTGTCTGTGTTCTGATTGGGTGGGGGGGTGTTCTCATTGGTTGGGGGGTTGGCTGTGTTCTGATTGGTTGGGGGGTTGGCTGTGTTCTGATTGGCTAGAGGCGTGTTCTGTTCAGGTGGGGGCTTGGTTGTGCTCAGGTTAGTCTTAGTTGCTGGGGGATTTGAGCTGGTGAGCTGTGATCTTGCTGTTTGGCTTCGAGTTCGTGGTCGTGCTGCTACTTCATGGTGGGGGTCAGTTCGCTTCATGTATGGCTCAGAGGGGTTTAAGGTGGGTAGTGATGTAGCTGCAGTGCTGCTTCTGGTCCGTGGTCGTGTCTCATCTTCTGTGTGGGTGTGAGTCTGCTTTCTACATGGAAGTGTGGTGGTGGCATCTTGTGTGGCTCTCAGGGTGTGGGTCTGGTGTCATTCTTCATGTTAGGTACTCGTCTGTTCATGACGGCGGGTTTCCAAATGGCTGATAGATGGGAGGTATCATCTTGTTTATTCATGCTGTGTGGGCATTTTTCTATCTCTATGGCTTCTCTGATTATTCTGCTGCTGAAGTGTTCAGTTTTGGCGATAGTTCTGGTATTTTTAAAGTCAATTTCATGTCCTGTGGCTTTGAAGTGTTGGACCAGGGAAGAGGTCGGTTCTTCCTTTTTGATTGAGTTCTTATGTTTTTCAATGCGTGCACTTATTCTTCTGTAGAGTTTGTCTAATGCATGTGGTGGGGCAGGCAGTGCAAGGGATTTCGTATACTCCTTGATTTTCTAACTCGATTTTGTCCTTAGGGTTTCTGAGGATGGTGGATATCTTTCTGTTTGTGCAGAATGCTGTCTTGATGTTGTGTTTTTGGAGGATCTTGCTGATTTTGTCTGTAGTGCCTTTTATATATGGGAGGAGGGCTTTGCCATTCTCTTGTTCTCTGTATTGGATTTTGGTTGGGGTTTCTTTTTGGATTAGGTGGGTGATCTTCTTTCTTTGGAATCCATTGGCTGTCAGCACGCCGGTGAGAGTGTGTAGTTCGGTCTCTAGGTGTTGTTCGTCAGCTAAGCATTTTGTTCTGGAGATGAGTGTCTCGGCTACGGAATTGATCTGTGCTGGGTGGTGGTGTGAGAGCACGTGCAGATAGCGGTTTGTATGTGTTTTCTTCTGGTAGATGGTGTGTCCTAGGGAGCCATTGTATTTTTTGTATACCAAGACATCTAGGAAAGGAAGTTGGTTGTTAGCTTCTGTTTCCATGGTGAATTGTATTTTGGGGTGTAGGCTGTTGAGGTGTGTGAGGAAGTTGTTCAGTTTTTCTTTCCCATGTGGCCAGATTATGAAGGTGTCATCTACATATCTGAGCCAGAGTTTGGGTTTGTGATCATATTTTTCTAGAGCTTGTGTTTCAAAGTGTTCCATGTAGAGGTTAGCGATGACAGGTGAGAGGGGTGATCCCATGGGTGCTCCTTCTATTTGTTTGTATTTTTGTCCGTTGTAGGTGAAGTATATATTGGATAGGCAGTGGTTGCTCAGATCTAGGATGTGCTTGGGGCGGGGTTGTATTTGTTTTGGATGGCTGTCAAGGCTTCTTTTATTGGCACTTGGGTGAATAGGGATATGACATTGAAGCTTACTAGTAGGTCACTGGGTTGTAAGTTTTGTTTCTTTATGATCTCGATGAACTGGAATGAGTTTCTTATGTGTGAGTTGATGGATTCTGCGTAGGGCTGTCGTTGTTTGGTGAGAAATTTGGCTAGGTTTTGTAGAGGTGAGCCTATGGAGCTGACTATTGGTCTAAGTGGGATTCCTTCTTTGTGTATCTTGGGGAGACCATAAAGTTTAGGGCATCTGGATGATTTCTCTCTGGGTATGATTCTTTGCTGGATTTCTTCACTGATGGGGGAGGCTTTTATTTTGGATCTGGTGGTTTTTTCTAGGTAGGTGGTGGGGTCTGTCTTTAGGGGTTTGTATGTGGGGTCTTGGAGTAGGTTAGTTAACTTGGATTAGTAGTCAGATGTGTTCATAACCACTGTCGCGTTGCCCTTGTCTGCTGGTAGGATTATTATGCTGGTGTCTTCTTTCAGGTTAAGTAGTGCAGTTTGTTCTTCTTTGGATAAGTTGCTTTTGGGTGGTTAGCTAGTGCAGAGGATGTTGGTGATTTCGAGTCTGATTCTATTAGCATCATCAGGGTTGGTTTTGGTCAGGCTGGTTTCAACTCCGCATATGATGGTTTCTATGGGGATGTGTTTGGGAGCAACAGCAAAGTTGAATCCTTTAGAAAGGACCTTGGTTTTGGCTTCAGTGAGGATCTTGTCTGAGATGTTGTGCACTGTTTGTTTCATGTGTGGCTGTGAGGGAGGCGGAGTTGGTTTCTGGTGTTGTTGTAGTTTTCTGAGTTTGTTGGTGTGTGTGTCTGTCTTGAGGGTGGTCTGTGTTTCGGCTCTCCAGACAGCGAGTTGTTTGGATTTGTCCCAAAGTAAGGGGTGAATCTTGTTGCTGAGTCTGAGGTGAAGTGTGAGGAGATCTTTGTTGATTTGGTCTAGGAGAAATCCTTTTGTGTGAAGTTTATTTCTAATTAGGGCCAATTCTGTTCTTTTTAGGATGCGTTTGGTGGCTGCTGTGTTGGTGTGGAATTTCAATTGGAAGCTTGCGGGAATTAAATTTTGATCTCGGCAGTTGTGTAGGAATGTGAGGTCACATAAAATGGAAGCTCTTTGGACTTCAAGTTTTTCATAAGTCCTGGTCAGATGGTGGGTTTCCTCCCCGTAGAGGTGCAATATTTGTTTTCTGAGGTTCTCGTGGGTATTTGTATGTGGATCTTTGGTTATTCGGGTTTTCTCCTGTGTAAGATTGGAAGTATCTAGGCAACATTTCAATGAAGTCTCATTAATCATCTTCAGCTTGGTCTTCAGCTCTGTGCTTCTCAGAGTGATGTGAGCTTGCAGCTGCTTCTTCCTTTTAACTGCTAGTGGGGGTGTGACTTGATTGGGTGGGGGCTTGGCTGTGTTCTGATTGGGTGGGGGGGTGTTCTCATTGGTTGGGGGCTTGGCTGTGTTCTGATTGGTTGGGGGGTTGGCTGTGTTCTGATTGGCTGGAGGCGTGTTCTGTTCAGGTGGGGGCTTGGTTGTGCTCAGGTTAGTCTTAGTTGCTGGGGGATTTGAGCTGGTGAGCTGTTATCTTGCTGTTTGGCTTCGAGTTCGTGGTCGTGCTGCATCTTCATGGTGGGGATCAGTTTGCTTCATGTATGGCTCAGAGGAGTTTGAAGTGGGTAGTGATGTATCTGCAGTGCAGCTTCTGATCTGTGGTCGTGTCTCATCTTCTGTGTGGGTGTGAGTCTGCTTTCTACGTGGAAGTGTGATGGTGGCATCTTGTGCGTCATCTTGTGTGGTTACATGGGAGAAAACCCGAATAACCAAAGATCTATATATATATATATATATATATCTGGACAAACAAAGTAATAAGTCCAAATTTCCAACTGAAACACAAATAAGCAGGTAAGTCCGGTAATTACAGGGTTAACTTCCTTAATCCGAAAACATTCTTGGCAGTTCTCACACCAGCTGTCTGCCAAGTCCGATAAGGAAGCATAAATCAGAAGCTGACGCCACACACAGGAAAAATGCAGAAGCTCCTCTCACAAAACAATACATTGTCCCGACAAGAAACCAGAGCTAATACACCCACTTTTATTCCCTGTGGGGCATGTCAGTCTCTCTTCTCAGTCTCTGATTTGTCCTTTCTTTTTATGTTGCATTTCACGCTTTTGCCTGCGTCTTTACCTTGCATCAAACCAGCATTCCTCAGCTTGATCCTCAGTCAGAGGCTCTGATATGTTGTCCTGGTTATCTGCCGACACCTGAGGCACAATCGGGGGGAAGATCCTGCTGAGGAGGACAGTCCTGGGGAGGAAGGCAATTCCAAATCCTCCAACAAAGCAGGCTCAAACCTCAGAGCCAAATCCTCCCCTTCCTCATTCACCAAGTCCTCGACCTCTGACAAAGCAGGCTCAAAACTCCAAACCACAGCATATATATATTAGAATTTTGTGTGTATTTCTAAGGCAAAGTACCAAGCGGAATTCAGTTCATGAGAGTTGTATGATATAAAATAGATATTAGAAACTGAATGTTATAATTCCATAATGAATAAATTAAAAGTTTAATGAGATTTTATATGACAATAATTATAAGATTCAAAGGTGCCATACCCTAATTGGCAACTATAGGGGGAATCTTGCTTTTCAATGCCTGGAAGGGGAGGGAATTATTTTTTTTCCTCTCTCTCTTTTGGGATGATGATGGAAGAGTATATATGAAATTGTAAGCAGGACAGATAAAAGTATAAGTATAATGAATAGAAAGATATAGACATTTGGGGAAATAAGTGTAATTGAATTAGAAAGAAATGAGATAATTATAAAAGAAGATTAGGGAAAGTAAGGGGAAAATATTGAGAAATTGAAAAAATAGTGATAAGATATGAAACTGAATATATGAGATGAATATGTATTTGAGATTATGTATGTATGGAGATGTGATAACTTGGAATCATGCTGTTGTCAAAAAAAGATGTTTTATTTGTTATGTTTTGTTAAAACTCAATAAAACTTAAAAAAAAGTGAGGAAGGGTATCAAGGTATTGAGATTTAATAGCTGACCAGCTGCTGTAAGGCTGATGCAATGAGGATGAATCAGTGTGGTTATTGCCGCTTTAAGACTGAGGATGGATCCAACAGGGTTTTACCACTTTAAAAAGCTGTGCATATAAATGAGGCCATAAGAGGGTGTACCTCTCTCTCCTGTTCATCTCCATTGTAATTCTCCATGCAGAGTAATGAAGACTGATTGCTTGCCTGGTATGTGCCTCACAGGTATATTGATGTATATAGTAGTCCTGTATATACACCACTGTTAAAAGGCGAAGCCTCTGTTAAAAGGCAAAGCTGTATTGTGCTCCTGTGTTGTCTCACAATAGTAGTCACACTGCAAACAAAGGGTGTACATGTCAAATACTGCGCTGGCTTAGTGGAAAAGTCATTTCTATTATTTATTTTGACAAAAAGACATGGTGGAAATCTCAAAAGAAAGGACAAATCCAGTTGCAATGGGGACGTGTACTAACAACAGGAACACCCTGTTTTGGGATCATTCATGGTCTTTTGCAATGATCTTTAGCTGATCTATCTTCTGGCCTTCAAGTGGAGTATTTGAAGAGAATGGTTCCCAGAGCTGAAAGAGCTTTCAAAAGGATAATCAAAGTGCCAAATCTATTTAAGATATGTATTTCTCATATGGATGAGTTATGGTTGTTTAGGGTCACCACCTCAAAGTCCAAGAGAGCACACATACAAGCACACTTAAGCAAAGACAATCTCCCTTAGCACACAAAAGGTCTTGTTGTTGTCCGGCGGCAGCAAGTGGAGCTGGTAGCAGAGTCAAACAGTGAGGAGGTTGGGGAGGAACATGGGCCAGTCCTGGAGACTGAGGAAGGCTTGGACAAGGGCTCTGCATTGGAAGCAGAGATGGGGCCAGGGCAGGCTGTCAGTCATCAGCTGCCTTTGGAGTTGGACAGCAGTGAGGCAGGGGAGCAGCTGGAGCCAGTTCCCGGCTGTGCATGTACAGAGTTGCCAAAAGAAAAGAACTCTTATGAACTAAGGGTCGACTTGGGAGTAAAGCCTAGGTGGACAGTGAATGGCCCCTCCCATTGGGATGAAAAGAGAAGCAAAAGGGGAGGGGGCTTTTGCAGGAAACAATTCATGTGTTCCATCATTGTGAAGATCTGTCTGCATCTCAGAGACTCTCTGCCGAGCCCTCCCTTGTCAGCACTGCATTTGAAAATATTTACTTGGCAGCTCTCCAGGCGAGATAAGGTCTGTACTACTAATTACATCCTTTTTTTTTTTTTGAAACAAATTTTTTATTAATTTTTAAAGACAAACAAACCATCATTAACCACTGAGTATATAAAACCTCTTTCCATTATAAATTTTTACAAGTCAAATAAAACATTATTTTATACAACATAATTCTATTTTACCCCATTTCCATATGGACATATAAGTATCTTTTAGCAAATTTCTCATTATTTCTCTTTATTCTTATTCAATTTCATTATTTTTATTATTATTATTTCCCTATATTTATCCCTTTTATAGTCATGATCTTCATTTCTCTCTGACTTGTTTACCATTATTCTCATCCAACATTCCTCCAAGGTTTTATTAATTTTCAAACAAACATAAACACACAAAACATAAAAATACAAAACTTCTTTCTAGAAAGTAGCTTGGCCCCAGATTACCTCTCTTTATATGGACTTCAATTAAATTCATGCTCATCTTATATACCATTACCTATCTTATTTACTATTCTACATCCTCTATATAGCTTATCCCCGCTTTTCACTCTTCTTAATTCTATTTTATTTATTTCATTTTAATTTAAATCATTATACTTGTATCTTTTGTCCATTCTTTCCAAATTATCCATTTATCTCATTCCCATAGTAAAAAAAAAGGATTTCTCCTGAAATCACTAATCAAAATATGATGCCTTTTATCGTCCCCCTAAATTAACATTTAAAATAACGCCTAGTACCCAATTTGATTCTGCTTTGTACATTCTACCTACTAACTTTTTTTAAAAAAAGGAAAAAATAATAAATCCAAAATGATTAAATACATAATTAGATAATAAATCTAAATATTAAATCTTATAACATTCCAATTATCTATTTCAAAAACAAATGTTACAGCAATAAGTTCATTATAACATCAATACAATAGTCAATTAAACTCTTTAATTGAACTCAATATTTTAGACATTCCATTTAATATTTTATTAAATTTTAAAATCTATCATTACCAAACATTACAATATTTTAATCTTTTATTAATTCTTATAACATTCTAATTTTCTATTTCTAATACAAATACTACAATACCATCTTATGTACCTTGCGGAATCTTCTTTTTTAAAAAAAAATACATTACCCTTTATCCCTAAAAAAAATTCCTTTTTTCCCATCTTGTTTTATACCTTTGTGGCTTTTCCCCCCTTTTTCCTTCCTTTCTTATCCCACCTGGCCTTTTTTTCCCCCCCCCCCTCCTAACTTCTGCCTTTTTAGCTTCCCCTCTCTGTTGTATTCTGTTTTTCTTTTGCTTTCTAACATTGTGTTGATTTCGCATCTTATTTTTCTCTTTCTTGGGTGTTTTTTTAGGTCTTAAGTCCTTTATTTTCCTTTCTCTCTTTCTCCTTTCTTTCTTAATTAGACTTTTGGATTCATTAAAGATGGCAGTTATTTTTCTGCTTGGAGACTCCACTGATATGGCAAATTTTCTGACAGCTCTGAATTTTTATGTAAAACATAGAAAGATACAGAATGTTTGGATCCTAACATCTCATTGGATATTTACTCTGGTTGGAGATATTTTTGAAGGTGTAAAGACTTTGCAAGGGGCTTTGCAGTTTAGAGACAGCACTGGTGATGTCTCAGAATTCAGCCACTTCCTCCTATCTTTAGACAAGTTGATTAAAAAAAGGGATGTCTTTCTCCTGAATTGGTGGGAAATACTCTTTGATTGTCATATACCCAAATCAGGCAAGGACCATCCAAAAGGGCAAATGCAATGTATACAAAAGGAGAATTTATAGGATCTTCCAGATTTTATTTTTGAAATGAACATGGAAGGTGAAAGTGACAACAATACCATTTATGCTGTGGCACATGCATTGCATGCCATTTATGGATTAGGAGAGCAACCAGAGATGTTGAAGCATGAAAAAAGGATCTCAAATGTGCAGCCATGGCAGGTAATCTCTGTGGCATTTTATCCAGTCCACACATTGATAGAGAGGAAGCTCCTTGTATGCATTTCTTCATATCATATCAAGGGATATCATATAATAGCATCTTTCAAAAGATTAAAACAACAATTGCTTCAAAATCAATAATATGAACTAAATATAATGTTTTGTTGAAAGATGCAGCAGAGGAAAAGTAACCTAAACCAGTTGTGCATAATATCAATCGAAGATAGATTTTCATATATGGTTCGAAAGGTCTTCAACATTTCCTGAGATTGAGGTACTGACCAGGGATGAAGTGTCACTTCAAAATAAGACAATAATCTGGGTGCATTTGTGCAAAATACTTAAGCAGGACCGTTGAAGTCCTAATCAGTATAACTGCAGAACCTGCTAAGTTTCCGTCAGCTTGAAGCCTGAATCCAACATATAAAAGCAAACTCAGCTCAATTAATTTAACCATTGATTTATCTTTCTATGAATTAGCATTCTATGTGACTTCACTCCATTTGTTTAATTTGCTATTTCTTGAACTGTTCAGCTGCTTAACAGAACAGAAAAGCAGAATTGGACAGGAACTTGGAGGTCTTCTAATACAAGCCCCTACTCAAGAAGCAATACCCTATACCATTTCATACAAAAGTTGTCCAATCTCCTCTTAAAAACTTACAGTGATGGAGCAGTCGCAACTTCTGGAGGCAAGTCATCCCTGTCATCTGGTTAAAACTGGAGTTGTGAAAGCCAAAATACAAATACCTCATGATAAAGGCAATCTTTTGTATTGTTGAGAATAGAGTCAAATATTTGAAGTTACTCCTGATTGCTCAAATCTCAAACAAGGGACAAAGAGTAGCTCTTTAGATCTATACCTGTTTCCTAAGATGACAGCCATCAAAAAATGGTGAAGCCATGATGTTTCATGATAGAAGTCTTTCTGCTAATTGTTCCAATTTCTGAAGGCCTCTTTTTTTTCAGGTACTTGCCAATTTGAGGATTGTCCACTTCAACAACAGTGCTGGAGATGAAGTTTCCTTCTCACAAAATGGACTGAGAACTGCTCGTTTTGATATTGTTAATGGGGTTGTCCACCCCAATAAGTCTTTAGCGTCTGTGAAAGTTGGGCAAAAGGATCCCAGGGCTGCCCCAGGCCAGGCTTTCACCATTAACTCTGAAGTGATCATCTGGGCCTCAAAGGTGAGCTGGAAGGAAAGGTTGTAAACTCAGTAAAATAACCCATTTCTCTATTAAGGATGCTGAACATCCATCTAAGGTGAAAACATTGGAGGTTAACAAATTTTATGACTAATCTGTGAAAATCCAACAATGGGTGGGAATTCTGCTTGAAACCAGCATGCTGTTAGATCAGGCTGTGGTTTCCATGGACCGTTCTTGTTCAGTTGGATTGTCATCATTCTTTCTTTGAGAGAAGCAGTAGCTCAATGTAGCAACTCTGAAGTTCAAGATCCAAACTTTAGCCTCCATTGGAGATTCACTTAGTACCACTGATTCCCCCAGGAGCTTTTCCTTTCCCTTCCTTTTCTATTAGATCTTGGTGAACAATTTCTTATGCAGACATTTTCAACAGAAAAATAAGAATGTGGAAATGAATAAATGAAGAATGTTCATTGCACAGGACACCTCAAACATTTCTCTCTTTTTCTTTTAGAAGGTGCCCTTTGCCAGGTGTGCCAAGAAGAGGTGTCAGGCAGGAGAGAGGAGAAGAGTTCCAGAGGGCGAGCCAGTTTGCTGCTATCAATGTGCTCCTTGTCCAGAAGGAACCATCTCAAATCAGACAGGTGGAGCACTTTTCAAATGCAGTTCTTCCAGCATCTAGGAAGTCATTGAGTCGATAAAGATGCTAATTTTGTCATATTCATGGGGAATGCTGTGGAGATCTTCTCCATCTTGCCCTCTGGGGCTGGCCTCTTGGCTTGCATCTTTTCCCCCAAAAGGATACATTACATTATCCTAGTCAGACCTGAACTGAATTGTAAAGTTGATATAAAGAGGCACAGAAATCCCTGATTGATATAGGAACAGAGAACTTTATTCTTTCTTTGGGACATTTTTATATTTGATGTTATTTTTGATGATAATGTATGTATGAATCAGCAACAACCACCATGCCTTTCAGTTTACGTACGAATTGTTCCCAGATGAATCCCATGATCAGTTTAGAAAAAAAATGATATTAAAGATGTGGATATTAGTTTCCAGCATAATTGGTTCTCACTTTATTTATTTTAATCATAAGAGTTTTTAAAGCATTCTTGAGTTTTCTTTATTATTAGTGTTTTTAAGCTTGATTGTTTTCATAGATTTCTGATTGTGCACTGACTTATCTACTAACTGCCCAATAAAGGAGAATATTTGTAGCTCTGTGTTGAAATGAGGGGTCCTTAGTAATCCCTGAGCTTGGTTGATTTCATGCAGAAAATGTCATTATCCAACCTAGGTAACATCATTAGTGCTAGGGCTGATGAGCGACCACTGATGATGTTTACCTAGTTTGCGCAATGAAACGTCTGCAAGAAAACAACCCAGCTCAGAGAGCATCATGGAATGACCAATTTATTAATTTTTTTTGAAAAGAATTTTATTAATTTTCTACAAACAAACAAGACAAATAAAACATTAAAACATCAACTCTCATATGTACATCCAGTGTGTCGGTTGGTTCATCAGTTTTGTGCATTCATTTTGTAGTCTCAATTACAATTATGTTACATAACAACTCATATCCAAACTTGTATATCCTAATATCACTAAAAACAAAGAAATTTTTTACTATACTTTTAATCATTCATGCTTTATGAGATAACAATACTTTAAACAGTTTATTCTGTAACAAATCATATAATCATACCAAATCAATCCTGAAAACCCTTTATAAATATAGTATCAATATTCTATTATCGTATTTTATCATCTAGCCATTGATAAAAAAGATCCCAAATTTCATAAAATTGTTTATCCTCTTGCTCTCTAATTTCAAATGTCAATCTACTCATCTCAGCACATTCCAATATTTTCTTAATAATTTCTTCCTGTAATGGTATTTTCTCATTCTTCCAATTTTTAGCAAATACAATCCTAGCCGCTGTTAATACATTTACAATCAGGTATTTCAAATCTTTACTAGATGTATCAGGTAAAATTCCCAACAAGAAGATCTCTGGTTTCAAGTCTATGTGTTTCTTTGTCATTTTTTCCAACCACATGCAAATTTTAGTCCAATATTTTCTAGCGTCCTCACAAGTCCACCACATATGGTAATATGAGCCTGGTATCTGATGACATTTCCAGCATTTTTTAGATTTGTTCTTAAACTTTCTTGCTATTCTTATCGGGGGAAAGTTCCACCTGTAAAACATCTTATACAAATTTTCTTTATATGCTGTTGGCATTGTCATTTTATAATTTTGAGACCACAATTTTTGCCATTTCTCTAAATCAATCCCATATCCAAAATTATTCCCCCAAACAATCATGGTTTCTTTAACTTGTTCTTCCTCTAATTTAATTCCCAGTAAATAACTATATAATTTTTTAATCACCTTCTCATCAGTACCCATCAAGATCTTATCTAAATCAGTTTGGTTTTCATAGAATCCCTCCATTTTAAAATCTTCATCATACCTTGAATGTATTTGCGCATATGAACACCAATTCATCCTTATACCTTGCTCCTCTAAGTTTTGGATAGATTTTAGTCTCCCCTTTTCATCCAACAATTCCCCATATCTAACTGTTTGTTCCTTCTTATAGATTATATGATAGGAAAATGCTTCAATAGTCTTATATTGCTTGAATAAATTTTCTGGCAAAACCCATCTGTTCCAATAGTAATAACATAAATATCCAGTTCACGTTGTCAAATGCCTTTTGAGCATCTAGGAATATCAAAGCCATTTGCTTTTCAGGATGAGCCTCATCGTATTCCAAAGTATCCAAGATTACTCTCATATTGTCTCTGATTTGTCTCTTTGGCAGAAATCCATTTTGATCTGGGTGGATAAAATTATTTAAATATTTTTTAAGTCTTTCTGCTAAAATTGAAGCAAAAATTTTATAATCTGCATTCAATTTAGAAATAGGTCTATAGTTCTTAATTTGCAATGGGTCAGCCTCTTCTTTTGGAATAAGTGTAAATTGGCATTCTGTAAATACTGTTTGACTTTTTCCTCATCAATATTCTCTTGTTTATATAGTTGCCCATAAAAATCTCAAATAATTTCCTTTTTCTCCTTATTACCATAACAAACTTGGCCTTGATCATCTATTAGCTTCAATATTTTTCTTGATTCCTTCTCCTTTCTCAATTTATATGCTAGCCATCTACCTGGTTTATTTGCATCTTCAAAATAATTCTGTTTAGAATTTCTAATTTTTTGTGCCAGTTCCTCTTTCTCTGTTAATTCCATTTTATGTTTAATTACATCCAGCTTCAATTTAATATCTTTTTTCTGTGGCATTTTCTGTAATTCTTTTTCAAGTCTTTGAAACTCATCTTCCAAGTCCTTAGAAGCTTGCCTTTTCCTAATATTCTTTTTTCTTGTATAATCTATTATCAGACCTCTAGCATATGCCTTCATTGTATCCCAAACATTTTGCTTTGAAGTATCTTCTTTTATATTTTCTCTAAAGAAAAAAGCCAGTTCCTTCTCCATCCGTTGTGTAAAGTCTTTTTCCTTTCAGATAGTATTATTTAATGTCCATCTCGATCTTTTTTTTTGTCCCTTCCATTTAATTGTCATTGGGCTATGATCTGCCCAAGTACTTGTTTCAATATTTGTTTCTTGAATATTGGATATTAATTCTGTTGAGATCCAAATCATATCTAATCTGGACCATGATAAATGTCTATTTGAATAAAAAGTATATTGTTTAGCTTTAACATTTCTTTCTCTCCAAATATCTTTTAAAGTTAATTCGTCTGTCATTTTGAAAAAAGGGAGAGTCTTTCTATTTTGTTTTGTTGTTGTTGCTATATAGTCCAGTTTATTGTCCACAATTCCATTCAAGTCTCCCATCATAATTATATTAACATAGTCCAGTCCAATTATTTTCATGTGTAGTTTTTTTTATAAAACTCTTCTTGTTTATCATTCAGAGCATAAATTGCAATCAAGAGTATTTTTATATTATTGTCCATTATTTCCACCATTAATACTCTTCCGTCTTCATCTGTGTAGATCAGTTTTGCTGGGATAGCCTCTTTAATGTATAGAACCACTCCTCTTTTCTTACATTGAGTCAAAGAAGTAAATATTTTCCCTAATTTTGGCTGTACTAACAATTGTTCATGTTGTTTTTTAATATGAACTTCTTGTAAGCAAATTATATCAAATTTTAATTTCTCTAATTTATGAAAAGTTTTCCTTCTTTTAACAGCTGAATTGAGTCCATTTATTGTAATCAGTTTTTTTTCTTCCATGATTATGCTTTATATATAGGTCTAACAGCTCTTGTGGCTCTCACTTCACTCCGTTCTTTACTATCCACCTGTCCACCTACTGCTCCTTTCTCTTTTTCAGTCTCCAGTTGTTCCTCTTGAAACTCCTTCTCTGCCTCCTCTTCTCTTCTTCCAAAAAATTCTGCATGGAAAAGTTCTGCTTTCTCAATTGAATCAATTCTATGTCTCTGCTCTTGCCACGTAAACATTAATCCTTCTGGAATCAGCCATCTATAATTCACTTCGTTTTCCAATAGCCTTTTGGTCAGAAATCGGTATTCTCTTCTCATCTCTCTCACTCTTCTGGGTATTTGTTTTAAAACCACAATCTCTTTATCTTTGTATTTCAATGTTTTCTCTCTTACCACTTGTAGTATTTGTGTTTTAATGGATTTTTTGGTGAATCTAATATGGACTTCCTTTGGTAATTTATTTCTCATCGCATATCTTGTATACACTCGATATACCTCATCTACTCCATCCATCATCTTTTCCTCTGTAATTTCCAAAGCATCTGCCAAAATTTCTATCATTATCGCGGCCAAATTTTCTCCTTTTTCTTCTTCTATATTTTGAAATCTAAGATAAAATTCTGACCTTTCCATCTCCCACCTCAACATCCCACTTTTTTCTTGTTCAACCACTGTTAATCTACTATCAATATTTCCAATCTTCTCCTCTCTTTGTTTACCTTCTTCTTCAATTTTTTGAAATCTCTCCTCATACTTCACCATCATTTGTTTAATATTTTCCACTTTTTCATCAGTCTTCTCCATTCTTTGTTCAATGTTCTCTATTCTTTGTTCAATGGTGTCTGATTTTATCTTGAGATCTTGAATTCCTTGCATAATCATCTGTAAAGTTACTTTTTCTTGTTCTTTATCTTGCTTCAACATTGTCTGAATTAAATGTTATCCTCCAGCTGGTGGGGATGCAGAGGTAGAAGTAGAAACGCCAGATGATATTGGTTTCCTGCTCATTTTAATGCTTCCAAATCTTCAAATTCTTTTTAATTTTTAATCCAACTGGTAGAATAGTCAATTATAATCCAAAATGGAAAAGTCCAATAGAAAAAAGGCCCAAAACTAAAGAGGAAAGAGGAAAAAAGGAAGAAGAAAAGATCTTCAGGTTCTTCAAGACCCGAATCCAATTACGAAGTAGTCCCCTATAAAAAAGAAAAAAAACAAAACCCAAAAATAATAATACTGATTAAGAGAAAAAAAGAACAAAAAGAAAAAAGAAAAGAGATTCCTTCCGGTTCTTCACACCTTAATCCAGTTGAGATGTCTCAATAATCAAAAAAGAAAAACAGAGTGGTCCAAAAACATGAATAGAAAAAGCAAAAGGATCCCAATAAAGATAAGGAGAAAAAAGAAAAAAAAGAAAAAAAAACTCTGAGGCTTTCCCTTTGAAATAGAAAGCAAAAATAAGAATATTACTAAAATTGAAATTTACAAAAAGGCTGGTGATTAGGGATATCACAAGTAACATACATACATACAAACACACACACACACACACACACACACACACATATATATATATATATATATACACACACATACATACATACATACATACATATATATATATATATGTCTGGCATTCAGCTTTGTTCGGGTATTTTCCCACGTCATAATAGTGGTGCTTTTAAAGTTGTAGCAACATTTCAGCAGAATCTCATCTGCCATCATCAGGCTTTTGTATAGTGTTGGTCTGTGAGTCAGACTTTTACAGTGGTTTCAGATTTTAATTTGGGGCACCCTATTGCTGTGTCAGAATGGTTTTTTTCTTCCTCCTGATTGGTTGAGAGTCTTGGTCTGTGTTTATTGGTCTTGGAGTTTGCTGTGTTCTGCTTCTAATATCTTCTGTCTGTTTTTTGGGGGGGGGCTCTTTTTGTATCTTTTTTTTTTTAAAAAAAGATTTTATTAATTTTCTACAAACAAACAAGACAAACAAAACATTAAAACATTCAACTCTCGTGTGTACATCCAGTGTTTCAGTTGGTTCATCATTTTTGTGCATTCATTCTGTAGTCCCAGTTACAATTATGTTACATAACAACTCATATTGTCAATTCAAACTAATATATCCTAATGTCACTAAAAAAAAAAGAAATTTTTGACTATACTTTTAATCATTCATGCTTTATGAGCTAACAATACTTTAACCAGATTATTCAACAAATCATATAATCATACCAAATCAATCCTAAAAAACCCTTTATAAATATAATATCAAATAACAAAATAATAGCAAAATAGAAAAATAAAGATATTTCTTACTATCTAGCATTCTAAATATTCTATTATCGTATCTTATCATCTAGCCATTTATAAAAAAGATCCCAAATTTCATAAAATTGTTTATCCTCTTGCTCTCTAATTTCAAATGTCAATCTGCTCATCTCAGCACATTCCAATATTTTTTTAATAATTTCTTCCTGTAATGGTATTTTCTCATTCTTCCAATTTTTAGCAAATACAATCCTAGCCACTGTTAATACATTTACAATCAGGAACTTCAAATCTTTA
Source organism: Hydrophis major (assembly GCA_033807585.1). Lineage (NCBI taxonomy): Eukaryota > Metazoa > Chordata > Lepidosauria > Squamata > Elapidae > Hydrophis > Hydrophis major. The sequence continues at coordinate 4,017,955 of CM066328.1, forward strand.
CTATATATATCAGGTAAAATTCCCAATAAGAAGATCTCTGGTTTCAAGTCTATGTGTTTCTTTGTCATTTTTTCCAACCACATGCGAATTATAGTCCAATATTTTCTAGCGTCCTCACAAGTCCACCACATATGGTAATGCGAGCCAGGTATCTGATGACATTTCCAGCATTTTTCAGATTTGTCCTTAAACATTCTTGCTATTCTTGTCGGAGGAAAGTGCCACCTGTAAAACATCTTTTACAAGTTTTCTTTATATGCTGTTGACATTGTCATTTTATAATTTTGAGACCACAATTTCTGCCATTTCTCTAGATCAATCCCATATCCAAAATTCTTCCCCCAAACAATCATAGTTTCTCTTGACTTGTTCTTCCTCTAATTTCATTCCCAGTAAATAACCATATAATTTTTTAATCACCTTCTCCTCAGTACCCATCAAGATCTTATCTAAATCAGTCTGCTTATCATAGAATCCCTCCGTTTTAGAATGTTCATCATACCTTGAATGTATTTGCGCATATGAACACCAATTCATCCTTATACCTTGTTCCTCTAAGTTTTGGATCGATTTAAGTTCACCCTTTTCATCCAAGAGTTCCCCATATCTAACTGTTTGTTCCTTCTTATAAATTATAGGATAGGAAAATGCTTCAATAGTCGATAACCAAACTGGAATTTTCAAATAACATTGTCTTTTTATCTTCTCCCAATTTAAGCACAAAGACTCCCGCATATAATGTCTTCTAAAATAACCCTGTGTTTTAGTTCCCTTATACCATAAAAAAGCATGCCAGCCCAACAGCAAATCATGCCCTTCTAATGTCAACAACCTATGCTTAATGTTATCCATTCTTTGAGCCACATCAAATTTGTAGCTTGATAATACAATTCCCAATTAGGCAGACCAAAACCTCCTCTAATTCTAGCGTCTTGCAAAAGCTTTAGCTTTATTCTTGCTTTTTTACCTTGCCATATAAAACATAATTTTATTTAAATCTTCAAAATAGTCTTTTCCAAACCTAATTGGTATTGTTTGAAACAAAAATAAAATTCTAGGTAAAATATTCATCTTAATTGTTGAAATTCTCCCTATTAATGACAATTGCAAGTTTTCCCACTTCTTCAAATCTGTAGTTATCTGTTGTTTAAATTTAATATAATTATTCTCCTTTAATGTGCTACATCTTGTTGTCAAATATATCCCCAGATACTTAACCTTATTTGTAACTTGAATTTTCAAAAGATCTGCCAGTTCTTCTCTCTGTCTCAGTAGCATGTTCTTTGTCAAAATCTTTGTTTTATCTTTATTTATTTTCAAACCAGCCACCTCTCCATATGTCTCTATCCTTTCCAATAACTTTGGAGCTGTTTCTAGCGGGTCTTCCAGAATAAAAGCTAAATCATCAGCAAAAGCTTGTAGCTTAAATTCTTCCTTCTTAATTTTCATTCCTTTTATGCTTTTATCATCCCTAATATTTCTATTCAACACTTCCAAGTCAACACAAATAGCAAAGGAGATAGGGGACATCCTTGTCTTGTGCCTTTCCTTATATTAATAAAATCTGTAAGTTCCCCCTCCATCATTACCCTTGCTGTCTGTTTATTATATATGGCTTCTATTGCTTGAATAAATTTTTTAGCAAAACCCATCTGCTCCAATAGTAATAACATAAATTTCCAGTTCACGTTGTCAAATGCCTTTTGAGCATCTAGGAGTATCAAAGCCATTTGCTTTTCAGGATGAGCCTCATAGTATTCCAAAGTGTCCAAGATTACTCTCATATTGTCTCTAATTTGTCTCTTTGGCAGAAATCCATTTTGATCTGGGTGAATAAAATTATTTAAATATTTTTTAAGTCTTTCTGCTAAAATTGAAGCAAAGATTTTATAGTCTGCATTCAATAAAGAAATAGGTCTATAATTCTTAATTTGCAGTGGGTCAGTCTCTTCTTTCGGTATAAGTGTAATATAAGCCTCTGACCATGTTTTGGGTATCATCTTTTTTAACATAACTTCATTCATAACTTCTAACAATGGGATGCTCAATGATTCTTGAAATGTTTTATAGAATTCTGCTGGAAGCCCATCTGGACCCGGTGCTTTCCCATTATTTTGTCTCTTAAATGCTTCATTTAAGGAATCAAGAAAAATATTGAAGTTAATAGATGAACAAGGCCAAGTTTGTTATGGGAATAAGGAGAAAAAAGAAATTATTTGAGATTTTTATGGGCAACTATATAAACAAGAGAATATTGATGAGGAAAAAGTCAAACAGTATTTACAGGAAGCTAATTTACCGAAGATACCTAAAGAGACTGAAGAAATGCTAGAAAGCAATATAACAATGATGGATCTTTTTCTATCTTGATTGGCTGGCAACATTGTGTTACTTTATTGGAGGCCTTTAGTGCAGCTTGGCTTCGGGTAAATGGACAGCTATCATTAGTTAGGAAGCTGGGTTTCATCTGGGTGCCTGGTTGGGGTGTCTTTGAGCTGGAGGTATCAGGGGGGATCTGTTTGTGCCCAGATGTTTGTCTGGCTTGTGGTGTGGAGATTTTTTTGTTTGTGAGTGTAGGCTTCCAAATGATTGACAGCCTGGTGGAATCATCTCTTCTGTTCATGCTTTCTGGTCTTTTTTCAATCTCTATGGCTTCTCTGATGATTCTGTGGCTGGGATTTTCTATAGTGGCTAGGGTTTTGGTGCCATTAAAGTTGATGCTATGACCTGTGGCTTCCATGTGTTGGACTAGTGAGGAAGTGTGTTCCAGCTTTTTGACTGCATTTTTGTGTTCATCCAGGCGGGTGCTTATTCTTCTATTGGTCTGTCCAATGTATGTGGCTGGGTACATATCCAAGGCTCTTATTATGACTCTCTTCTCCAGCAGCTTCAAAGCCAAGCCTCAAGTGTTGAAATATTGATAAGAGTCCAGGAAAACACCTGTAATAATATTTTGCTGTGCTCTCCCTCTATCTTATCACATTAAGATGTCCTTGAGAAGGAGTCTTCTTACCATTCTCTCCAATTCAAATCAAATATTTTCAATCCTCAAGTTGGCAGTGTTTTCAAAGTTTCTTAATGCTCTTCCCCCCCCAGCCAGAGAAAAAGGATAATTTATGCAGAAAAAAAAAGAAAAAAATAACCAAAGGGAGCCTCTATCCTAAAAGAAAATTAAAAAATCAAAAGGAGCATAAAAATATATATAAAAGAAAATTCAATCTGGTTACCTACAAAGTCACACTGAAGTCCCCAAAAAAAAGTAAAAGAAAGAGAAAAAAAAATCCAAGCCTCAATTTGACGTCACTTTAAAAAACGCCGCTCATACAGTTTTTTGTCAAAAAAAATCTCACAGGTTTCTTCTGTATTCAGGGTGCCCTTTCAAATCTCAGCGAATTTACAACACAAAAGAAGTTTCTCACCCAGCCGACACACTTTCTTTCCAGCCACTTTCTTTCCAGAGCTGTCCCGACTTCAGCAGCTATGGAGGCTGCCTCTCCACCGCCAGCAAAAGGGCTTCTCCCAGATCAAACCAGAGATTTTGCAATATCTCTGGGATCCTGGGACAGTGCCCTTCACAATCCCCATCTCTACGGGACGGTTTAGGTCCGTAAGGACCGACCAGGGGCGAAAATATCGGCTGCGATCTCAGAGCCCCGTGATCACAGCTGTATCGCCGAAACGAAGCTCCGCCTTGTCCCCTGGAATGGCCAATTTATAAGAAGCCCTTGTTGAAGAGCTGAAGAACATCTAGAATAGAATAACAGAATTGAAAGGAACTTAGTTCTAAGTTGCTTCTCTCCTTGATTACCCATTGCTTGTTGTCTTGCCTTCAGGTGCCTTGGAGAATAGCTTGACTCTTCTTTGGGAAAGCCCCGGAGATACTGGAACACTGCTATCATGTCTCCCCTAGTCCTTCTTTTCATTAAACTAGACATACCTGGCTACTGCAACCATTCCTCATATGCTTTAGACTCCAGTCCTTTAAGCATCCTGGTTGCTCTTCTCTGCACACTTTCTAGAGTCTCAACATCATTTTTACATAGGTGGCGACCAAAACTGAATGACCAAATCTATTCCCAGTGTCTGCCTACAAAAATACAGTCTAAGAGTAGGTGGATGAATTTGTGCATCATGACAGAGGGATATAGATTGAAAAAATAACTGGAAGGAGGGAGAGGCTGGTGTTGCGATGGTATATTGCATGATTTTGTAGCTCCAGGATCACTATCAATATCTTTGCAGCTGGATGGTCCATTTGGACCTCAACTATCCTGTAGAGATGGTGAGAGAGGAGGGCACATCCAGCTGATCCCAGGGACATTGCGAAGTCCTTGGTTGATCCAAGAGAAACTCTCTTTTCCGGCAGTAGAGAGGCAGCCCAAGAAGCTGCTGAAGTTGGGATAGCTCCAGAATGGAAGAAAGCTGGAGAGAAAGTGTGTCGGTTTGGTGACACACTAAGAGAACACCCTAAGGGGGTAAAAGAAAAAGTTAAAACTGAAGACAGAAGGGGTTAAGCAGCAAGATTAAGCCTGAAGTCAAACTTAGTGGGTTTTTTAAAATTCTTTTTTTGCTGGACTTTCTATAGTCACCTTTCAATTATAAACCAGACTGTTTTTTTCCTTTTATATTTACTTAATTTTCTTTTCTTTTTTTTTTGGTGAAAGATTTTCTCCTTTTTTCTTTTTAGTGCTTTATTTTTTGCTTTTAATTGACTTTATTATTTTAAAAGTACTTTTTAACTTTTTTTCCTTTGCTTTGTATACAGAGAGTGAAGTGAAAGTAGAGGATAATCAATAACACTGCCACCTAGAGGCTTGGGTACATGGTTTCTTGTGTTGTTGTTGTTGTTTTTTTTTTGTCTGATTGGTAACTTTGAGAATAACAAGAGCTGGTGCTTTACTTCAAGGACTTTAAGCCTATCTTTAAGCCAACAAGAGACACAAACTTGTTTTTCTCATTCTGTGTGTAAAAAAAAGTCTATTGCTAAGTGGATAGGAGAATTCATTTCCTTTGCAATTATCAGAAGAGTAATTCTAAATGTATCCCTCTGGATTTCTGTCCCCCAAATTATTCCTGCTTTGAAAATATGTTCCAAGTTTTTCCACTAGGGGCAGGATCTGTCAAATTACCTAGCCTTGTCTTGAAATGAATCATTCTTGGCTTTGTTGAGACTCGGCTGTTTTCATTTTTCTCTTAGCTCCTGTCTGCAATTCCACTTCGGCACAGATCTTGATTTCTCATTTAGGAAGGACAAGAATGACTGGGCTGCCTCTCCTGCTTCTGCTCTTCTGCCTCTTACCTCCAACTACTGCTAAGAGGAGGCAAACTGTATGTGTGTTGAGGAATTTGTTGGAGCCTGATGTAAAACAGATCTATTACAGACCTGGTGATCTCATTATTGGTGGGAATTTACCCTTGGGAACTCTTATGTCTTCCAGGATGTTTGATTTTCAGGAGGATCCATACTATGTTAATTCAAATATTTTGTAAGTTTCACCTGACAGGGAAAGATGCATTACTGTGTTCAGGATTCAGGGATTACTTTCAAAAACTCTTTTCCTACTATTCGAATGTCCTAGTGCAGTTCTTGTCTTTGAGCATAAAATAGGCTAGAATACTCAGTCATTCTATAACTCTATACCAAGAAGATGATATATGACATAAAAAGTGAGGAAGGAACAAAAAATGTGAAATTCTGTTGGCCGAAGAAACTTAACATAATGTTAATTTGGACAGAAAACATAGTAGATATCTTAATAATTTTTCATTGTCTGGTGGTGTAATATGTCCAGTTTTGTATTGTGGTGACTAGTTCTGGTCATCGCAATACAAAAAAAGATTTGGAGACTCTGGAAAGAGTGCAGACAAGAGCCACAAAGAATATAAGGGGCCTGTAAGCAAAAATGTAGAAAGGACAGTTACAGGAATTGGGTTATGTCTAGTCTAATCAAAACAGGGAGTAAGGGGGACATGATAACATTGTTCTAATATTTGAGGGGCTCCTACAAAGACAAGGGGATTGAATTATTTTCCAAAGCGGCAAGATGAGAAACAATGGTTGGAAACTAACAAGGAGAGAAGCAATTTAGAACTAAGGAGAAATTTCCTAATGTTGGGAGCAATTAACCAATTGCCTTTCTCCTTTGTCACTAAGGCATATAATTTTAATGAAAGAGCATCTATGAAAAAAGCTCAATGAAACCAGGGACTTGCTATTCCAAACAACATCAAAAATAGCTAAATTTAAACCACATATATACCCATATTTCTCTGTTATGTTCCCAATGTTTTCTTTACTATAGACCCATATGCACGAAATATCAGCAGTTCTTTGCCATAGAATTTGCTATCACAGAGATCAACAAAGATTTGGTTCTCCTCCCCAACATCACACTTGGCTTCCATATTTGTGACAATTTTCAGATGGAGAGGAGAATTTCCTCTATCAACCTCTCCTTTCTTTCCACAAGAAACCAAATGGTTCCAGGTTATAAATGTGACAGGCAGGACCCTCTGCTCTCTATCATTGGAGGTGATAACCCCCAATCCTCAAGGCAGATGGCCTCCATCTTCAACATCTACAAGGTTCCACAGGTAAGGGGGCTCCATTGGTTACAGTAAAGAGTAGATGAATAACAGAAACAAACTCAGAAGTCAAGCATGAAAATGAAGTTGTTCAAGGGGATATTCTATAGTTCAATTCATTTTTTTATCTTATGTTTTAATATATGTTTTTATATAAACCACAAGAAAACAAATAATGAAATAATTCTGAAATGCTGTATTTGCTGAGAAGAAATAATTTCTAACTTTCGTAAAAGTTTAGCCACATCTCACTAGCAGCTCTTCCCTAGGAAGAGGAGAATAAGCTTACTGTAATCAATGTGAGTCTGCTTGACTGGGAGGTAAAAAACTGCATGTGATGTTGCCCACTAAATGCCACATGAAACTTTACTTTGTATATGAAAGAGGAATCTCCCTTTCCCAGCTCGGTGTTGGCTTTGAGATTCCTCAGGAATACAGACCAGTTTATCCTTCCTTCTTCCGGATTAATCCCAGTGACTTTCCAGAGTGTGTGGGTTTAGTCCAGCTGCTCCTGTATTTCCAGTGGAACTGGGTTGGGCTGGTGGCCTCTGATGATGACACTGGAGGATATTTCATCTCAACTCTGATGCCAATGCTGAAGGAGAAGGAAATTTGCCTGGCCTTCAATGAAAGAATTTCTGATAAATTTAATGTTATATTTAATAAATTAATGAACCACATTTTGTTGAAAGCTGAAGTTATTATTCAGTTTGGAGACTCCTCTGATATAGCAAAATTTTGGACAGTTCTGAATTTTTGTGTAAAATCTACAAAGGTAGAGAATGTTTGGATCCTAACATCTCATTGGAAATTTACTCTGGAAGGAGACATTTTTGAAGGTGTAAAGACTTTGCATGGGGCTTTGCAGTTTAGGAACAGCGCTGGTGATGTCTCAGAATTCAGCCACTTCCTCCTATCTTTAGAACAATTGATTAAAGAAGGGAACGTCTTTCTCCTGAATTGGTGGGAAACACTCTTTGACTGCAATATTCCCAAACCAGGCAAGATCCCTTCACCACACTGTACAGGAAAGGAGAATTTACAGGATCTTCCAGATTTTATTTTTGAAATGACCATGGATGGTGAAAGTTACAATATCTACAATGCCATTTCTGCTGTGGCACATGCATTGCATGCCATTTATGGATCAGGAGTGCAACCAGAGAGGCTGAAGCGTGGAAAGAGGGTCTCAAATGTGGAGCCATGGCAGGTAACCTCTATGGTATTTTATCCAGTCCACACATTGATAGAGAGGAACCTCTTCATATGCATTTCCTCATATCATATCAAGGGATATCATATCATGGCATCTCTCAAAAGATTAAAACAACAATTGCTTCAAAATCAATAATATGAACTAAATATAATGTTTTGTTGAAAGATGGGGCAAAAGAAAAGTAACCTAAACCAGTTGTACATAATATCCATGGAAGAAAGATCTTCATATATGGTCCTGAAACGTCTTCAACTAATTGTCCCTGAGTATCAGTAGGTGACAAAGAAGGAGGGTGTCATCTTGGAACAAAATGATAATCTGGGTGCATTTGTGCAATATGCTTCAGGAGGACTCTTGAAGTCATAATGAGCATATCTGCAGAACCTGCTCAGTTTCCTGAGCAGGTAGCCTGAATCCAACGTGTAAAAGGATACCCAGCTCAATTCATTTTCATCCCCTTTTACGTTTCTATGAATTAGCATCATGTGTGATTCCACCCCATATGTTTAGTTTGCTATTTCTTGTAGTGTTAAGTTGCTTAACAGAATAGAAGAATTGGACAGGAACTTGGAGGTCTTCTAATACAAGCTTTTACTCAAGCAGCAAGGCCTATACCATTTCAGACAAAGATTGTCCAATTTCTTGATGGAGCAGCCACAACTTCTGGAGGCAAGTCATCCCTGTCATCAAATTAAAACTGGAGTTCTGAAAACCAAAATACAAATACCCTGTGACAAAGACAATCTTTTGTAATGTTGAGAACTGAGTCAAATATTTGATGTTATTCCTGATTGCTCACATCTCAAACAAGGGACAAACGGTAGCTTTTTAGATATACACCTTTTTCCTAAGATGATGTCCATCACTATGGACAGAAGCCATGATATCTCATATCTGTCTTTCTGCAAATTGTTCCAATTTCTGAAGTCCTCTTTTCTTTCAGATACTTACCAATTTGAGGACTGTCCACTTCAACAACAGTGCTGGAGATGAAGTTTCCTTCTCACAAAATGGACTGCGAACTTCTCGTTTTGATATTGTTAACTGGGTTGTCCACCCCAATAAGTCTTTAGTGTCTGTGAAAGTTGGTCAAAAGGATCCCAGGGCTGCCCCGGGCCAGGATTTCAGCATTAACTCTGATGCGATCACCTGGGCTCCAAAGGTGAGCGGGAAGGAAAGGTTGTAAACTCAGTAAAAGAATTCATCTCTCTCTTAGGAATGCTGAACATCCGTCTAAGGTGAAAACATTGGAGGTTAACAAATTCTATGACTAATCTGTGAAAATCCAACAATGGGTGGGAATTCTGCTTGAAACCAGCATGCTGTTAGATCAGGCTGTGGTTTCCATGGACCGTTCTTGTTCAGTTGGGATGTCATCATTCTTTCTTTGAGAAAAGCAGCAGCTCAATGTAGAAACTCTGAAGTTCAAGATCCAAACTTTAGCCTCCATTGGAGATTCACTTAGTACCACTGATTCCCCCAGGAGCTTTTCCTTTCCCTTCTTTTTCTATTAGATCTTGGTGAAAAATTTGTTATGAAGACAGTCTCAGCAGGAAAATAAGAATGTGGAAATGAATAAATGAATTGTGTTATTGCACAGGACACCTAAAACATTTCTCTCTTTTTCTTTTAGAAGGTGCCCTTTGCCAGGTGTGGCAAGAAGAGGTGTCAGGCAGGAGAGAGGAGAAGAGTTCCAGAGGGCGAGCCAATTTGCTGCTATCAATGTGCCCCTTGTCCAGAAGGAACTATCTCAAATCAGACAGGTGGAGCACTTTTCAAATGCAGATCTTCCAAGATCTAGGGAGTCATTGAGTAGATAAAGATGCTAATTTGTCATATTTGTTTATACTACATCCGAGCATTCATACTTTTCAGCAGAAACTTTCAATTTATGGATCTGAACTTTCCTGCCCCAACAGGACATTTTTTTGGCTCCTCAATAATTTTATGCAGGATAGTTTTAGGGTACAGTGGATGGATGCCCTATTAGCCTTACCAATTGTCACATCCCAACAGGAAAACCCTCTGCCAATTCTCTGAAAGAGTGGCTTATGGGAGCCAAGCTTTATCACTCAATCTTTAGGGGTCCTTCTTCTATCAGCATCTTCTATCTCCAACAGAACTGATACACCTGTTAGAGAACGAGGAGATCCATCCATCTATGATTTCTAGTGGCCAAGAGTCACCTTATAAGTGAGAGCAGAGTCATATAATGTTTAATAATTAATAATAACCCTTTATAAATAATAACTTTTCCCTGAAAAAATAATGGCCGAATGGGAAGATCTGGAGTACAAAGCAGAGACTCTGAACATGTCAAATATGAAGAAATCAGGAAATTCAAGCAGTTCTAATGAATATAAAGATTTATTGCAATCTTAAAATCCATTCAAGAATCTGAACTACAAACGGTCAAAGTGAATTGGGGGTGCGGCTTTGCTCCGCATTTGGAAGGCTTCTCACTGGGTGGTCGAATACATCAAGAAAGACACCAGGCTGGTTCTATCTCGGGTGAGCTGCCCCAATCACGAGCTCGGGAAGCTCTTTTATTAAAAACACACAGTAATACATCACAAGCGGTGAATTCTATCCAATCATTATGTTACATGAGTAGAAATATTAATGGACACATAGTAGCATCAAATCACAGTGTTATATGGTCAGTTTTAGTAGGTACAAAGTAGCCAATCAACGCCTGCAGTCCAGTTAATAGCCCATGGTGTTGTATTGCTGATTGATGTTCTTTGTTCCTGGTACACGCTTTCAGCCTACCTGAGGCCTTGAGGCCTGGCATGTACTGAAACTTTTTGAAGTTGATTCATTACTGCATCTCCTCTGTTTTAGTTTTATATGGAGGAAATTCTTCTGGATCTTCGTCACTGCCCATGCAAAAACTTGTGCGAGCGTATGCATCAGGGTCTTCTGAGGGTATGACTTTGTACAGAGGTTCTTTTTCCCAGAGGGCATTAACCTGTGCAATGGCGCGCTTTTCAGCTAATAAAGACAGACTATTGGAGATAGTGCAAACAAAAATTGGTAACACACATGGAAGAATAGCACATCCTGTAGCAATCATACCTATGAGAGCTACTATGGCTTGTAATACTGGTAGTTTTGGGAACCAGGAACTAAAAATATTCTTAAAATCAATACCTTGCCATACTTGATTAGGATTATAGGTTAATTGTCGCATCTCAGTTGTTAATTGTGCTACTACTTTGCCAACCTTATCAATTTGAAGACAACAATTCGTGAGATTGAACCTACCACATACCCCTCCTTCTTTGGTGAGTATATAATCTAAAGCTAAGCGATTTTGATAGACAGCTGCGCGTAATTTGTCTGTAGCAGTCGGGGAAACCTGCAAAGGCATTGTCGGTGTCTCTTTTCTTGCGGGATAATGTATCATACACAGGGATGCCTAGTTCTTGCTTAATGGAGATCGGTAGGAGGAAAAAGGAAGGTCTTATCCACCCCAATACACATGATCCTTGCCAATCTGCTGGATGGGTTGGATAGGCTAGGTTACCACAAATCCAATACATATTATTTGGGGCTGTCCAAATTTGGGAAGATGTTGTCATTGAGATAAGGAAGGAGGGAGGTGTTGAATTTGGCAGGTGTGGTGGTAGCATTGTCAGGTGCAGTCCAAGACTGGTAGGAGTTATTCCATGTACCTAAGCAAAGGAGGTGTCCTACTGGAGTAGACCCATTTCGGGAAAAGCAGTTTCTACCAATTAAGTTGGTGGTACTTGTCCAGATAAGTGGATCGGAAGCTGTTCTAGCTGTTATGTTTCCTGCAGAAGACATGTTATTAAACAGTGATGGCGAGGCTTCTAAGGCTTGCCACGGCCATTGTTCTCCTGTGGTGGTTCCCCCACAGACAAAACAATTGGTTATTGCAAGTTGTTTTGCAATTTTTTCTGCCATATCCATGAACAAATTTATTGCAATAACACTGGTATCAGGGGCTTTTTCTAATTTCCTTAAATTATTATATACCGACCAGCCTAAGGATGTTTCCTGACCTTCATATATTACTTCAGTTTTTATGGTAATGTAAGTGTTTGGATCTGATTCTGTGCCATCAATCCCTATGCCATAAGTATCCAAGACAGGGTGTTGCCTGGAGATGGTGATTTCTACCTTATTGTCTGTGGTAGACCCTGATATTCGTTTGAAATGTGACAGGGGATTGCAGCCTGAGTCCCCTCCCCTGGTATAATCACAGACACAAGACCAACCCGAGCACTCGACGGAACCTCCACAAGGGATTCATTGATTGGGGTTCCCTATGGCCCAGTTAATAGGCGTATGACACAAATATTTATGATTGTGGGCATACGTTGTTTTCCAGTCAGCCGACCGCATGAATGTCCCCCTGGTTTAGGACAAGCAACACAAACATCAAAGATTAAAACAATTGGGTTAGTACCATCCTTGAGCACGGTGGTGTGGTTTAGGTAATAAAGTTTTCCCTCCCCCTCAGGATCAGATCTGCCAGAGGTTCTTGGAAGTCCCGCCTATAAAGTAACGTTGAGACGTACAGCCGTCTTGGGATCGTCGCAAATGGTTTTTGAGTTCTTCTTACATAGATGGTACATGGTCCCGTTGTTTTGGCAAGTTTTTCTGGTAGGAAGGCACTTCTGCAGTTGTTGGGTATGGTAGATGAGAGTTAGTTGAATGGAGCCTGCTTGCATGGTTTTGGTCAGGCAGGGGGCGCAGCCATCTGACGCGCTGGTGGGATTCTGCAATCTCTTAACCCGATGTAGAAAGGGGGTGGCCTGAACATCAGGTTGATTTGCGAATTGTCTGTGATGATGATGAGGTGAACAGGGTCTGAGGACTGTCCAGGATTCATAAATGTTGCATATGGAATCATAGAGGCGTTGACCAGAGCAATAATAGGTGGTGGCAGTAGGACGAAGTATGTGAAGTGTAATCCAAGGAGGGTGTTCAAAGGTGTTGATCCTGAAAAGCATTGCTGGAGATATGGAGCCATGGCTGAGGGAGTGTCGACCATCTGAGGTAGGGGGGGGAAATGTCTCCAGATGCGGTGCAGGTCAGCAGGAGGGGAGTACCTGGCATGAAGTACGTCTCTCGAGACAGAATGGAGACCTTGGAGGCATGTGCGGCAAGAAGGAGGAAGAGGATTGGCAAGGCAACGGGACGTTGATGTCTGTGGGTGGTGATTTTTCTATCTTGAGGTGATATGGTCTGACGTGTCATCCAGGAACCCACAGGACACGATCTGGAAGCTGGATAGCTGCGTAGCCATGACCCCAGGTGAGCAGAGCAGCACGACCCTTCCAAGTAGGGTCTGGCAGTTGGCGGTAGTATACCTGTGGTTTGGGAGAATCAGGGGAAGGGGGGAGGAAAAATATCACTCCACTGCCATCGTAGCAGAGGTGCCGGAGAGATTGAGGAAGTTGAGTGTATAAAGACAGAGATTAAGGGTGTCTTGCATCGCCGGGAGGCCAAGGGCTTTTTTCCCTTTGATCAAATGTCATTCTAATGCTGTTTTTAGTGTTAGGTTGGCTCTCTCTACCAGGGCTTGTCCTTGACTGTTAGAAGGGATTCCAAATTTGTGAGTAATTTGCCACTTAGCACAAAATTCTGACATAGCTGTGCTAGTGTATGCAGGACCATTATCTGTTTTTATTTCATTTGGGCATCCCAACGATGCAAAGGTCCAAATGCAGTGGTTGATGACATGTTTGGAGGCCTCTCCTCTTTGCAGGGTTGCCATTATAAACCCTGAATAAGTATCAGTTGTGAAATGCAGATACTTCCAGGGGGCAAACGGAGGAAACTGAGTAACGTCCATCTGCCATATTTCACAGGCTTTCAACCCGCGGGGATTTACCCCTAAAGGAATGGAATGGGCTTGTTGACTGCAGGTGGGGCACTGCTGTCTAATAGCTGAGGCTTTAGTGTTTTGATGGAAGTATGAATGGCTCTCCCAAGGAGTTAAGGTATGTGAGGTCATGACACCTGCAGCTGCTTGATCAGCCACATCATTGCCTTCCTGGAGAATTCCTGGGAAGGGTTGGTGGCTGCGGATATGTGCTACAAAGAGGGGGTGCTGACGCTGTGCAACAAAGTGTTGCAATGTAACAAAAAGAGAGAGAAGGTTTTTATCAATAGCGGGAGAGAGGTAAGAATCGTGAATAGTAGAGACTATTTGGGTAACATATAGGCTGTCTAAGATTAAGTTGAGGGGTTCGTTAAAATTCTGGAGGACTAATATGGTTGCAGCAAGCTCAGCCCTTTGTGGTAATGTTTGCACAGGGGTGGTTTTAGTGTGCCACACCCCATTCCTTTGCCAAGCGCATGCCCCTCATTCCCTACTGCCATCAGCAAATATAGTCAAGGCATTGACCAAAGGCCTTTTGCTGATGGGAGAGGAGAAAGAGATGGGTATTGTCCGAATGATTTGAAAGCGTGGATCAGCGGGCGGGTGGCAGGAAACTAGTCCAGGCCAGTCAGTTAAGGCAAACTGAATTTCCTGGGAGTTTTGGAATAGAGATTCTCATATTTGTAGCGAAAAAGGGATGAAAAATGTGGAGACATCTATTCCCATAAGGAATTTTGCACGACTCCTGCCTTTTGTGATCAATTGAGCCAATTGAGCTAATTTGGAAGTGATGGAACATCATGGCATATGGGAAAGATGGATCCACTCTATGATGTGGAGTTTTTGGTCCTTTTGAGTTACTGCCGTGGTCATAAGCCTCGAGGTGGCTAAAATGACCATATCTAAAGGAGTATTGGCAGCAGCTCTGTCTACCCATATTTTTCGGATATTCTCTTCTATTTGAGTTATTGCTTGAAGCTGAGGTTGCTGCAAGGATATTATGTCAGCAGGCTTTTTTCCCCAGGTAAGGGCTTCAAACAATGGAGAAAGAATATCAGTGGTTAAAGACAGGAAAGGTCGAGCCCAGTTAATGGTACCCAGATATTGCTGAAGTTGAACCAGGGTGGGTTGAGAAGGTAGAGACAGAGAGGGAAGTGAAGGATATACAGTAGTTGAAAGCATTTTATAGACCAGATATGCGTATGGAGTTAGTACTTGCACCTTTTCAGGTGCTATATGCAAGCCTCCTTTTGCAAGAATGGCTTTCAGGAAGGAAAATGAAGTGAACACCGTACCCGCTGGCCCAGGAGCGGCAACAAGGATATCATCCATGTAATGATACACCAGAAAGTGTGGAAAAGCAGAACGATAGGGTAGCAAGACATTATTGACATAGTGTTGACACATGGTGGGGCTATTGAGCATACCTTGAGGTAGGACTTTCCACTGAAAGCAGGAGGAGGGAGAGGAGTTGTTTAAGCAAGGTAGTGTAAAAGCGAATAAGGCATGATCTTGTTCATGCAAGGGGATAGAAAAGAAGCAGTCTTTTAAATCAATGACCATTAGATCAAATTTTTCAGGGATGATGTTGGGATTTGGAAGACCACATTGTAATGCCCCCATTGGTTTTATTATAGTGTTCACGGCTCGTAGTTCCTGCAATAGCCTCCATTTTCCTGACTTTTTCTTTATGACAAAAATGGGGGTGTTATATGGGCTGACAGATGGTTCAACATGCCCTTGACAATTTGGTCCTGAACAAGTGATTGCAGGGCCTCTAGTTTGTCTATAGTGAGGGGCCATTGATCTACCCAAACAGGTTCTGTGGTTTTTAATTGTAGCCGCAGTGGAGTTCTAGCAAAAGATTCCATTAATCAATAATGAGTTTTGCGTTAAGCTGAGACATAAAATCACGGCCCCACAGGTTAGTATGTAGTGGAAGGACCAAGGGTTGGAGGTAGGCAGTGCAAGAAATATCAGAGGAACTCACCGTAGCCAGTGTTTGCTACGGTGGGTGTGCTGAATTCCTCCCACTCCCCAAATGTCTGGGGTAGTTTCCAAAGGCCAATTGTCCAGCCACTCAGCCATTCGGATGACACTTACATCAGCTCCAGTATCTAAGAGACCCGAAAAGACTTTGTTACGGATTGTGAATTGTAACACAGGCCTGGCTTGTTCCACTGTCTGATGGACAGTAAATGCCCATGCATCAGCCTTTTTAACAGGTCCCGGAATAGCGGTTGCTACTAATTCTCCCTTGCTGAATTTTGTGGGAGTGTTTCCAATTACTGCCATGGCCACTGAGGAAAAGTCGTCGGAATCTCTCAGAAACGGAGAAGCAATGATTCCCCTTGCCATGAAATCTCAGATGGGATAAATTATGAGGGGTGTCATGGCAGGAGGGACGTTTTCAGGCATGTGGGGAGAAAGTAAAGAGTGCCTGGAATGTCAATTTCCATATCTTCGGAGGCAATTAGTTGGAAAGATATGGAGTCAGCCTTTGGAGTGGGGCTGGCTGATCACCCCTCCTCTAGTTTCTCTGTGGCTGAGAAATGTTGCTGCGACACTGGTTTGCCCAGTGGTACCCTTTCTTGCACCTTGGGCATATCGTCTTAGGCTTGGTGTTGTTTTGTGTATTGTCTCTGGCTCTGCTTTGTGCTTTGAAATGGCCTGGCTTCCCACAATTGAAGCAGTTTCTGGCTGCCCTGTTTTGAGAATTTGCTTGCTGCAAGGCCATGACCAGATGCTCCATATTATAGGAGACACTTCCCACGATTCTGCAAGCCTTTAGATAGTCCAAGAGGGAAGCCCCCCCTCGGGCAGATAGAGGCTGCAGAATCCTCTTGCAATCCTCATTAGCATTTTCAACAGCCAGTTTTAACAGAAGCTCTTTATGGGCTTCTTCATTCGAGATTTGTCTCTGAATGGCTTTCTGAAGTTCCTCTACGAACTCAGCATAAGGCTGATGTGAGCCTTGAGTAATTTTTGAAAAAGATCCTATGATGCCAGAGGTAGAATCATCAACCTTGTCAAGGGCCTTGACCACTATGATACTGATAAGGGCATGAATACGTGGTGGGAGCGCCATCTGAGCTGTTAAGTCCATAAATCGGCCCATACTGAAAATTTGATCCGCTCTCACGGCCGCGCTACAATCGTGGGCAAATTTTTCAGCTTCGGCGTGAAAGTCTGACTCCCAAACAACATACTGCAGTTCAGTCAGTATTATATGGAAAAGATCTTTCCAATCTTGGGGTAACATGAAAAAGGAGGTGCTGATGGTGTTAATGAAGCCTCTGACATCTGGTGCCTGGATGCCGTACATGGCCACGGCTTGTTTTAAATCTCTAATTAATTTCATGGGTAAAGGTTCAAGTCTAGGCACCATATTTCCGGCTCCATCCCCTATATATTCAATGGGACAGAGAGAGAGCTCCTCCAGAGTAAGAGAGCCCTCCCTATGTCCCTGCGCCATGGCTTGTGCGATCACTCTCATGGGTGTCTGATTCTCCACTGGATTTGAGTCAGGAGGATTTATGGGTTCAGGAGCAGTGGGGGAGGAAGCTTTTAACGGGAGAGCATCCTTTGTCTTGGTTTCAGCTGTATAAGGAGAAGGACCCTCCTTAGGGGAAGGGGCATTGGTCAGTGCTGAGCCATGGATTTTTAAGCATTCCATGACTATCCGCCATGTGGTCAGAATTTTTGGCGGAGCCTGGGATTACTATGAAAATAGTCACCCAAATGTTGCCATGTGGAGACTTTCAAGGACCCTTTCTCCGGATAAGCTGGACATTGTGTATAGATGTAAGTCAAAAGGGTGATAAGGTCCTTTTTAGTTGGAACTGGGAGCGTTTTGCCCTGATTCCTAAAAATAAGAATTGAGCTCTTCGTTCATTCTCCTAATTTCTGCAAATGTGCTATCTGCGCTTTGGAGAACTTTCCACCCATACTCATCTGAAGGGAGGATGTCTTCTTTAGGGAAGATTCCTGGGGAGGGATCCGTGACACGAGACAGCAACCCTGAGTTGCAACTGGCTCGTCTGGCCAGGTGAGATAAGCAGTCGAAGACAGATGCACCCGTTTCTTTTAACGGATCACATCGGGGTCACCAGATGCGGCTTTGCTCTGCATTTGGAAGGCTTTTCACTGGGTGGTTGAATGCATCAAGAAAGACACCAGGCTGGTTCTATCTCAGATGAGCTGCCCCGATCACAAGCTTGGGAAGCTTTTTTATTAAAAACACACAGTAATACGTCACAAGTGGTGAATTCTATCCAATGATTATGTTACATGAGTAGAAATATTAATGGACACATAGTAGCATCAAATCATAGTGTTATATGGTCAGTTTTAGTAGGTACAAAGTAGCCAATCAACGCCTGCAGTCCAGTTAGTAGCCCATGGTGTTGTATTGCTGATTGATGTTCTTTGTTCCTGGTACACGCTTTCAGCCTACCTGAGGCCTTGAGGCCTGATATGTACTGAAACTTTTTGAAGTTGATTCATTACTGCATGGGGGTGGATAAGAGTCAATGGAATTCAAGGTGGGCTACATTTAGATCTCTTCTGGATGGGAAGCAGAGCTGGTATTCAGCAGGTTCTGACCAGTTCTGGCAGCAGAAATTTTGAGTAGTTCAGAGAACTGGCAAATACTACCTCTGACTGGCCCCACCCACATCTATTCTCCACCTCCCGAGTCCCAGCTGATTGGCTGTGTCTTCTTTTGTTGCCCTGCACAGGAGAACGGAGCTCGAAAGCAGGTTAGTGGGGTCAGGAGGGAATGGGACTTTGCAGTAACCTTCCCCTGCCATGCCCAACAAGACATGCCCAATAAGCCATGCCCACAGAACCAGTAGTATTTTTTTTAATCCAACCACTTGGAGTGAAGGGACTCTGGACTGAAAATACATTTCATCCCTATGTCAGCCTAGTCCTCTCTTCAGAGCCAGAGGAAAGCCAACAAACAACCTGCATGTATAAAATATAGGATTCCTGACTGATAGACCCATCCATCTTCTGAGGCTTCCAGTTTAAAGTGGAAAAGGGAAAGTTTCCAATCTCTCTCACACTGAAAGCCACAGCAGTGATAACTTAGCAGTGATTGGAGATGACCTTTTCTTTCTCACAAAAACTGACTAGGCCTGTTGGAACTAAACAGATCCAATTTTTTGGCTTACCTTTCCCCAGTATCATTCTGAATGAAGGATGATTTCCCTTTCTTGATGCACCATCAACTGCACCATCATCACTACCAATATCAGTTGTAGGTTGGCCAATGCAAAAAGGGGACAGTCTTGTCAATTCTTGGAAAATAACAATGGTCGTGGCAGATTATGCTGAAATCCTTATACAAAAATTCTTAAATCTTAATTTCAGATGCAGCCCACTGTGACCCCTGTCCTAAAGACCAATATCCCAACAAGGAGAAGGACCACTGCATTGCCAAGAAGATCCACTTCCTTGCCTATAAAGAGACCCTGGGATATGCCTTAGTTTCTCTGTCTCTTTTCCTTTCTCTGATCACAACTGCTGTCCTGGTAATTTTCTGTAAACATCATGACACGCCGATTGTCAAGGCCAACAACCGAAATCTCACTTACATCCTCCTGGTCTCCCTCCTGCTCTGCTTCCTCTGCTCCTTTCTCTTCATTGGACGACCTGAGAAGTTCACTTGTCTCTTCCGGCAAACTGCCTTTGCCATTCTCTTCTCCTTTGCAGTTTCCTCTGTGTTGGCAAAAACTGTCATGGTGATTCTGGCCTTTATGGCTACAAAACCAGGGAATAGGACAAAGAAACTCTTAGGAAAACCTCTGACCAATTCCATTGTCATAGCCTGTCCTCTGATCCAAGCAATTCTTTGTGCCATCTGGCTGATCACCTGTCCCCCATTTCCTAACATGGACTTCCACTCCTTGGAAGGAGAGATCATCTTGGAATGTCAGGAAGGATCAGCTTCCATGTTTTACACAGTCCTGGCTTATCTGGGTTTTCTGGCCCTCATCAGTTTTATCATGGCCTTTCTGGCTAGGAAATTGCCTGACAGCTTTAATGAAGCCAAGTTCATTACTTTTAGCATGCTGGTCTTTTGTAGTGTTTGGATTACCTTCCTCCCCACCTATCTAAGCACCAAAGGGAAGTCCATGGTGGCTGTGGAGATCTTCTCCATCTTGGCCTCTGGGGCTGGTCTCTTGGCTTGCATCTTTTCCCCAAAATGCTACATTATCCTAGTCAGGCCTGAACTGAATTGTAAAGAGAATATAATGAGGCACAGAAATCCCTGATTCATATGGGGACAGAGATCGTGATTCTGACTTTGGGACATTTTTATATTTGATGTTATTTTTGATGATAATGTATGTATTAATCAGCAACTACTACCATGGCTTTCAGTTTACTAAAGTACCAATTGTTCCCAGATGAATCCCATGATCAGTTTAGAAAAAAAAATGATATTAAAGATGTGGATATTAGTTTCCAGCATAATTGTTTCTCACTTTATTTATTTTAATCATAAGAGTTTTTAAAACATTCTTGAGTTGTCTTTATTGTTAATGTTTTTAAGCTTGATTGTTTGCACAGATTCCTGATATTGTGCTGAGTTCCCTACTGATGTTTTCATTTAATTGACTATTAGTGTATAGTAACTTTAAATAAGCCACAGTGTCTTACTCTCTATTGACATACTAGAGAAACATAGTTTATTAGTAGAGAAGATGATGTTAAATCGATATCAATGGATATTTTCTAATCTTCGGTATTGTTAATAATTTTTATCCATTCCCAATATCATGAAGATGGATGGTCAGAGGGGCGGATAGAAGAAAGGGAGGGTGAATGTGTGAGAATAAATGGAATAAATCATGAATTGTTCACTATTAAATAGGGAGGAACAGACATTTATAAGTTTTTTCTTCTTTTTTTAAAAACTTACAGATGTCAACTCATAAAACATTTTGGATACACATTTTATAGTTGTCAACAGAAAGAAGCAGGGGTTTGTAAGAGCAGGCAGCAGTGTGAAATCAAAGTATATTCCATTCATATTTTCTTCGACTGATTAGATGACTAAAGCTTCTACTGTGCAAAAATCTAATTGGAGAGCATGATTGATGACTCTTGGCTATGGACATGTTTCGTTGGATGATACACCCAGAGGGGTGGGGGGGAAAGCAGGATCAAGGGTAACAGTGAATTACATATCTCAGAGTTGGCTACACCCAGACTAATACCAGAATGATAACTTCTAATAAATCCTTTTTAGTTTTGGGAGTGTGGCTCAAGGCTCATGATTTAATTGGAGTAACTGCTGGAATCCTGACAACAGATAAAATGCAGAAATGCTTAGACACTTGCTATATGGGAAGGCAAATGTCTGTGTACTTTTACATAAAGATGATGGTATGTTATCTAAGGACCCAAATTATTTCCAGCAATTGTCCATAGATTGGATACATGCAGACTGATTTTATGTATTTGAAAGCCAATACCTCAAACATCAACATAATCAAGTTTGGCAAATTAATGGAGTCTCCAATAAAGGAGAATATTTGTAGATCTGGGTTGAAATGAGGGATCCTTGGTGCTCCCTGAGTTTGGTTGATTTCATGCAGAAAATGTCTTAGCCAAACTAGGTAAGATCATGAGTGCTAGGGCTGATGACCTAGCACTGATTATGTTCACCTAGTTTGGCAATGAGAGATCTGCAAGAAAATAACCCAGCTCAGAGAGTACAATGCACCCCACAAATAGAATGACCAATTTATAAGAAGCCCTTGTCGAAGACCTGAAGAACATCTAGAATAGAATAACAGAGTTGGAAGAGACCTTGAGGTCTTCTAGTCCAACCCCCTGCTTAAGCAGGAAAACCTATAGCACTTCAGACAAATGGTAAATGTTAGGGATAACATTGTTTACCCTAACTGGTTTAGGTAAAATAATAAATATGTAATCATAGTTTGTAAGTTAAAGTGTCTGCAACTTTAAATATAGGAATGTAATAAAGGGAGTGGTTGTGAAAGCACTTTAAAAGAAACAAGATGACAGCTTGCTCTCTCTCTGGCTTTGATGATCCCTAATTACTGCATGGACTCAAGACTGCGTTACTCAAACGGGAGAGATAAACAAAGGACTGATTTGTAAGTGAACTGACATAGGATATTCTACACGGACTTTGCTAACTGAATATCCTTGAATGGACTGACTAAATGATACATGACTAATGGACCGTTATTTTGACTATGCTATTAACTCATAATGAAATAAACTATATTTTTGATAGCACAAGCATATCTGTTATTTTTACTGTACGTTAACAAACATACAAACTTATATCACTCATTTATCTGTGTGCCTATCTGAGTAACGCTGCACATTCTGTTTAGCTTGTCTCCTTAACTCTGGTTGGGGAACCCAGGCTTAACACTGGTTATGGGGCCAGAGGCTGCAAAGTCAGTTTAACTAGGATAAAACAGATTTATGGAAAAGTGAGAGTTTGTGTTGTTATACATTACAGTAAACAGACAGCTGTGTTTTATTAATTATAGTTTTGTATCCATATAAAGAAAACATGGCACAAGTCAATCTACAAAGTTTGTCCCTTATATCCAAGTTGGATGGAACAAACTATGTATCATGGTCTATGAAATGTAGTCTACTTCTATGAAGAGAAGGTCTGTGGAACATAATTGAAAATCCATCAAACGTAGAGGAATGGGATCCAGAGGATGATGAAGATAGACTAAAGATAGAAGAATTTATGCATAAAAATCAACAAGCTATTTGCATAATAGGTTTAACACTGTCTGACCAACAACTTGTTCATATCCACGGAGAGCAAACAGCTGTTGGGTGTTGGCAGAAGCTGAAGAGGATTTATGTCCGAGATAACGTTGGAGCTCACATAAATCTAACACAAAAGCTTTTCAGTACGCATCTCCAGACGAATGGTGATATGCTGAGTCATTTGAAAACTATGAAAAGAATTTTTCAAGAACTGCACGAGAAAGAGCTTATTTTCTCTGAACTACACCAAGTCTACATAATTCTATCATCACTAAATGAAAGTTATGATAACTACGTCACTTCCTTTGAAATTTTGCCAAAGGAAAGCCTAACTTTAGCTGATATAACTGGCAGATTGATTGAAGAGGCCAGAAGAAGGCTTGAAAGAGATGAGTTAAGGAGGGAGCAACCTCAAAAAGAAGATAATGAATCTCCTACTGCATACGCAATTAAAAAGTGTTTTAATTGTGGAGGAAGAGGACATTTGGCAAGATTTTGTAAAAAAGCAAAGCGCCAGAATGCTGGCCAAAATACTAAAAGTCATCAAAAGATAAATAAAAGTTTAGAGTTAGCCATGTATACTAACGGAGCTGTAAAAAATAATTTATGGGTGGTTGACAGTGGAGCATCCCACTGTATAACAAATGATAACAAAAAATTTCTTAAAATGTCCCAGAGTACACAGCAGATATCGTTAGCCAATGGCTGGAAACTGAAAGCTATAGGTCAAGGTATAGCATATTGTTCTTTCATAAAAGAGAATGTAAAAATGTTATATGTACCACAACTTAAGTTTAATTTAATTTCATTTAGAATTTTGGTTAAACTAGGATATGAAGTTAACTTTAGGGGAGATAACTGCATAATTGAGAAAGAAGATAAGAAAATTACTGCATCTTTAAGAGGAGAATTATATGTGTTAAATGATAATGGTTTAAAGGTGGCTAACACAGTTTATGATAATAAGAAACCTCATGATGAATGTATTCACTTGTTACATAGATGGCTAGGGCATTTAAATTTTAAAATGCTCAAGAAAACTGTTGAATTATCTAAGGGAATAAGTTTGAAACCTTGTAATATGTATTTGCAATGTTCTATTTGCAATCAAAGCAAGAGCAAGGTCAAACCGGCTAATAGAGTTGATGGATTTACTACCAAAGAGCCTTTAGAAGTAGTATTTGCTGATTTAATAGGTCCGAAAAAACCAAGTGTTGGAGGAGCTCGTTACATACTAAGTATAATGGACCACTATTCTAGATATGGGTTTTGCTATTTAATGAAGAGCAAAACTGAAACGTATATAAATCTCTTTAATTGGATAAAATTTGCTGAAAGGAAAACTAAAAAGAAATTAGTAACTCTTATAACAGATAATGGTACGGAATTTACAAATAATAAATTCCAGAATAGACTTAGAATGTTAGGTATTCAACATAAAAAGTCTGCATCATATAGGCCACAACATAATGCATTTATAGAGAGACGAAGCCAAACACTACAGTCAATGACACGTACTATGATGTCTGATTCAGGATTACCTGACAATTTATGGGGAGAAGCAATAATGTGTGGTAATCATATATTAAATAATGTTGTTAATTCAACAACAGGTGAATTACTATTCACATTGTGGCATGGTACAAAACCTGATTTAAGTTACATGCACACTTTTGGAGCACCAGCATGGGTGCATATCCCTTCACAACTTAGACAAAAAGAACAGCATAGAGCTAAAAGATTATTTTTTGTAAGATATAAATCTAATCATAGATCTCATAGATTCTGGGAACCAGGTACATCTAGAGTTTACACCAGTGCTAGTGCTAAATTCCTAGAACATGTAGGATGGAATAGATTAGAGCAAGATTTAAATAATGAAGTAATTATTGAACCCTACAAAAGGCAGAAAGAACAGACTAGTTATAAGAAGAGTCCAATTAAAGAAGAAGTCCATGAAGAGCAAATAGGACCAGAACAAGAGGAAACAGTTGATCAGGAAGAGTTAGATAATCAAGAAGAGTTAATAAATGAAAGTCCACCTGTAAGTCCTGTAATACCTAGACGTACTACACGTGTAACTAGATCACCTGATAGGTATCAAGCAAGTATAGTTTGCCAAGTAACTAAAGTTCCAACTAGTATAGATGAGCTTAAGATGTATCCTGCTGAGGATCAGGAGAATTGGCAAAAGGCAATGGAAAAAGAACTAAATTCATTAAAGGTAATGAAAGTTTATGAAGATGCTAAATTACCTCCAGGAGAAAAATCCATTGGGTGCAAATGGATATTTAAAGTAAAAACTGGAAATGATGGGACTGTTACCCATAAGGCTAGGTTAGTAGCTCAAGGATTTAATCAAACTGCATCTGATTACGATGAAGTTTTTGCACCAAGCCTTAAAGCAATATCTTCAAGAGCAGCATTAGTGTGGGCAGCTAAGAAAAACTATGTCATTAACCATTTAGATGTAGAAACTGCTTATTTGCATGCACCATTGCAGCACACTATATATTTAAGAAAACCAGTAGGTATAAAAGACAATAAAGTAAATAGTAATGATTGTTGGAAACTCAAAAAGAGTCTTTATGGGTTGAAACAATCTGGCTTTGAGTGGAATCAATATATTGTGAAAGAGTTAAACAATATAGGTTTTAAATCTGGTTTAGCAGATCCATGTGTGTTTAAAAGAGAAAATAATGGAACGGTGTCATTATTGTTATTATTTACAGATGATATTGCTTTGATAACTAAGACTAATAATGAAGCTAATGAGATTATATCATTATTAGCCAAAAAGATAAAATTAAAGCATTTAGGTGAAATTAAAAAGTATCTAGGATTGACAATTAACAAAACAAAAAATGGATTTAAGATATCTCAAGAAGATAAAATTTGCCAATTAATTAAAACATATAAAATAGAACTTTGTAAACCGGCAAAGACTCCAATGAGTCAGGAAGTTTGCCAACTAATGATCAAAGTCCCAAATTTGATAAGTCTATATATCAATCTTTGATTGGCAGCTTATCATATATAAGCAATTGGTCTAGGCCTGATATAGCTTATAGTGTTAATCAGCTGGCACATTTTAATTCAGATCCACATCAATGTCATTGGCAATCATTAAAGAGAATTTTAAGATATCTTAAAGGAACAATGAACCATGCATTGTATATAGAACCAAAGGGTGATTTGAGTCTTAGTGCCTATGCAGATGCAAGTTTTGCAACTGACATAAACACTAGAAAATCAACATCTGGGATGGCTATATTATTTGGTAAGACACTAACAGTGTGGAGGTCAATCAGACAACAGCATATCAGCTTGTCCACGATGGAAGCGGAATTTTCATGTCTGTCATTACTATGCACTGAATTAATTTTGTATAAACAATTATTATTAGACATGGGTATAACTGTTAAAGATTCAATTATTGTGTACGAGGACAACCAGGCAGCCATAAAATTAGCTACTAGTATTGCTGTAAAAACTAGATCAAAGCATACTGATTTAAGATACTTAAATGTTAGAGAATCTGTAAAGAATGGGCTAATTAAATTGGAATGCTGCATGACGGAAGAAAACATTGCAGACCAATTTACAAAAGCTCAAGGAGTAATTAAGTTTAAAGAGAGTTGTAACAAATATGATTTAAAGATGTAAAAAGTTATTAGTTATATTTATTATTATTTCCTAAAAGGGGAGAATGTTAGGGATAACATTGTTTACCCTAACTGGTTTAGGTAAAATAATAAATATGTAATCATAGTTTGTAAGTTAAAGTGTCTGCAACTTTAAATATAGGAATGTAATTAAGGGAGTGGTTGTGAAAGCACTTTAAAAGAAGCAAGACGACAGCTTGCTCTCTCTCTGGCTTTGATGATCCCTAATTACTGCAAGGACTCAAGACTGCGTTACTCGAACGGGAGAGATAAACAAAGGACTGATTTGTAAGTGAACTGACATAGGATATTCTACACGGACTTTGCTAACTGAATATCCTTGAATGGACTGACTAAATGATACATGACTAATGGACTGTTATTTTGACTATGCTATTAACTCATAATGGAATAAACTATATTTTTGATAGCACAAGCGTATCTGTTATTTTTACTGTATGTTAACAAACATACAAGCTTATCTCACTCATTTATCTGTGTGCCTATCTGACTAACGCTGCACATTCTTAACCCTGGTTGGGGAACCCAGGCTTAACAGTAATCCTACATCTTTATAAAAACTTCCAGTGTTGGAGCATTCACAACCTCTGGAGACAAGTTCTTCCACTGATTAATTCATCTAACTGTCAGGAAATTTCTCCTTAGTTCTAAGTTGCTTCTCTCCTTGATGAGTTTCCACCCATTGCTCCTTGTCCTGCCCTCAGATGCTTTGGAGAATAGCTTGACTCCCTCTTCTTTATGGCAGCCCCTGAGATACTGGAACGCTGCTATCATGTCTCCCATGGTCCTTCTTTTCATTAAATGAGACTCGGCTCCTGCAACCATTCCTCATATACTTTAGCCTCCAGTCCCCTAATCATCTTGGTTGCTCTTTTCTGCACTCTTTGTAGAGTCTCAACATCTTTTTTACATCGTAGTGACCAAAACTGAATGACCAAATCTATTCCCAATGTCTGCCTACAAAAATACAATCTAAGAGTAGATGTGTGATAACCTAGGGTGGGATACAAAACAAACACAGTCACAGAAAACAGGTGAAGCCCCTTTTATTCTTTCACTTTGCTTCCAAGGTCCAAATATCTTTGACGGAAGACAAAACACCTCCCACACATATAGTTACGTGAAGAAAAAAAAAAAAGCAACACAAACCAGGCAAGATAAGGGCTGGAGATAACACACACTAGGAAGGATACAGATAACACAAACTGGGAAGGATACCAAACTCTGAGAGGAACTATAAACTCGAGATATTTACACACTTTGTTTGGAGCGTTTGCCAGTACACAGGTCCAAACTCTTATTCAGTTGTCACACCTGCAGCCTATGAAGAGGATCACAGGCCTATCCTCCTGAAGAAACCACATCTCACCCTTATCCTCTCCTCCCTGCATGCCCTAGAATGGATAGGGGATGGGCCTGAGTTCTCCTCTGACTGCTCAGCCAGCGTCTCCCTTCCCCAGCCTCCTCCACAACCTCCAAAGCTACACTTCCACTCCCTGTCAGCTGTTCCTTAGACAGTGCTGCCAACTCTCACGCAATCAGAGTGAGACTCACGCAATTCAACCAATTTTGACTGTCTCACTCTGATAAACGAAATCTCACGCTAAACCCCCAAAATGGAATGTACAAAAATAAATATATCTCTACATTCTCTGATATTCCGAATATTCCCCTTAGGAGAAGGATGAGCTCCCAGCGCCGCCCCGCCCTGCCCAGCCACCCCACCGCGCCTCTTTTCCCGCCTTAATCCTCGTTCTGCCTCGGCGTCCCGTAACTGTGCATGATGCCGATTAGCACATTCGCTTCAGGAAAGCGAAGAGCAAGAGGCTTCTTCCCACCCGGGGCGCTCGCAGCCACTTTGCCCTGCGCTCTCCCTCTCTGCAATGTCCTCCGGGACAAGCCAGCTGCCCTTTTCAAAGAAGGACACGAGGGGGCTGGCAAAGCCTCTTTTGCAGGCAACAGCCTCGGCCAGTAATAACCCTGGTAAGCAAAGCTGAGAATTGTCCGCTGCCAGAGATGTAACTAGAAGCTGGGGCGTCTCTCTCTCTCTGAAAGACATTTGTTCCAGAGGATCACATCCTGTCAGTCCTCCAACTTTCTATTTTGCACAAAGCTGCCCAGCCCCTTTATAGATCAGCCTGGCGCGCTTCTCGCCTTGCTGGTTTGGGAAGACTCTTTTGGATCAGCTAAAAGAGAGCATAAGGCGTGTAAAGGGGTGGTGGTGGTGGTGGAAGTTTGCTCATACACCCACATGCTAAAAGCATTAGGACAATGTTCTGTTAGGACAATGGGATCAACCAGGATGAAAGGTTATGTATTTCCAAGCGATCGCATGACACTCCAGCATTGACAGTGCAGTTGGGTTCCAGTTGGGCTGGCATGCTTTTTTATGGTATAAGGGAACTAAAACACAGGGTTATTTTAGAAGACATTATATGCGGGAGTCTTTGTGGTTAAACTGGGAGAAGATAAAAAGACAATGTTATTTGAAAATTCCAGTTTGGTTATCGACTATTGAAGCATTTTCCTATCCTATAATTTATAAGAAGGAACAAACAGTTAGATATGGGGAACTCTTGGATGAAAAGGGTGAACTTAAATCAAGGTATAAAGATGAATTGGTTTTCATATGCGCAAATACATTCAAGGTATGATGAAGATTCTAAAACGGAGGGATTCTATGATAAGCAGACTGATTTAGATAAGATCTTGATGGGTACTGAGGAGAAGGTGATTAAAAAATTATATGGTTATTTACTGGGAATGAAATTAGAGGAAGAACAAGTCAAAGAAACTATGATTGTTTGGGGGAAGAATTTTGGATATGGGATTGATCTAGAGAAATGGCAGAAATTGTGGTCTCAAAATTATAAAATGACAATGTCAACAGCATATAAAGAAAACTTGTAAAAGATGTTTTACAGGTGGCACTTTCCCCCGACAAGAATAGCAAGAATGTTTAAGAACAAATCTGAAAAATGCTGGAAATGTCATCAGATACCTGGTTCGTATTACCATATGTGGTGGACTTGTGAGGACGCTAGAAAATATTGGACTATAATTCACATGTGGTTGATAAAAATGACAAAAAAACACATAGACTTGAAACCAGAGATCTTCTTATTGGGAATTTTACCTGATATATATAGTAAAGATTTGAAGTACCTGATTGTAAATGTATTAACAGCGGCTAGGATTGTATTTGCTAAAAATTGGAAGAATGAGAAAATACCATTACAGGAAGAAATTATTAAAAAAATATTGGAATGTGCTGAGATGAGTAGATTGAGATTTGAAATTAGAGAGCAAGAGGATAAACAATTTTATGAAATTTGGGGTCGTTTTTATCAATGGCTTGATGATAAAATACGATAATAGAATATTTAGAATGCTAGACAGTAAGGAATATCTTTATTTTGCTATTTTGCTATTATTTTGTTATTTGACATTATATTTATAAAGGGTTTTTTAGGATTGATTTGATATGATTATATGATTTGTTATAGAGTAAACTGGTTTAAAGTATTGTTAGCTCATAAAGCATGAATGATTAAAAATATAGTCAAAAACTTCTTTTTTTAGTGATATTAGGATATATAAGTTTGGATTGACAATATGAGTTGTTATGTAACATAATTGTAATTGAGACTACAGAATGAATGCACAAAAATGATGAACCAACTGACACACTGGATGTACATATGAGAGTTGATGTTTTTATGTTTTGTTTGTCTTGTTTGTTTGTAGAAAATTAATAAAATCTTTTTCAAAAAAAAAAAAAAAGAATTACCAGCTGTTCCTGGCCTTGGTCTATGCAGTCACAAAGATCAAACAAGGATTGGATTCTCCTTCCCAACGTCACACTTGGCTTCCATATTTATGACAATAAAGACACCATTATGAAACAGCCTTTCTCTTCTACCTACACGAAGTCAGGTGGTTCCAGATTACAAATGTGACAAGCAGGACATGCTGCTCTCTGTCATTGGAGAGCTCAGCTCCCAACCCCCAAGGCAGATGGCCTCCATCTTCAGCATCTTCAAGGTTCCACAGGTAAGGAGGTTTCATAGGGTACCAGTTTGGATCAGATAGAGGATAAGTACAAACACAAAAGCCAAAGATGAAATCAAAGTAACTCAGGAAAAATCAGGACTACGTGATTTGCAGAACTCATGAAAGAATTGATTTGTTTGTTGGCATGTGTTTCATTACTTGCACAGTTACAAACTTCTAAAATGCTTTCCTGGATGAATTCCCACCTAAGAGATTGTTTGTAAATGTAACTATGCTTCAATCTGGTTTATTTGTGAATCGGGGTGATGGTTTATTCCCTCAACTTCACAAAAGTGAGTGCCAGGCAAACTATGTCAGTGGTGCACTGTGTGAGAATAGAAGATTGCCTTTGTCATATCAGGAAGGAAAGACTTATGGCTGCTGGTAGAGATTGAACAAGCATTTCTCTGAAATGGTATGGAGTTTCCTGCTTGAGTAAAGATCCCTTCCAGCTAAGTTATTCTGCTAATTCTCTTAAGTGTAAGGTGAAAGGAAATTAAACCTTGAAAAAAGGGGCCAGAATCCCCAATCCTTAAAAATGAAGATGACAAAAGAACAGTGCTAATGCCATCTTTATGGCTAGAAAAAATAGGGAGTTAAAAGAATACAGGGTAACTTGGTTAAGTATTGTCACTTATAACATTGTCATTTAGAAATATATCACTAGGCCCAGATAAATAGAAAAGTGGTATTAGCACACAAGGAGGTCATACTTTTAGAATAAAGCTATCTTGTTCATATACATAGTAAAGGAAAAGCTCTCAGTTGAATGGTCTTCAGTGTCAGTCTTGGAAGCCATATTTCACTTGGAAGCTTCGAGGCTGCCCCATTTAGTGCCTGGGGATTTGGATAGGGAGATTTCATAGAGAGGTGGAAGATTAGACTCAACAACATTCTTTCTCAGCGAATCAAGCCATATTACCCTGCACCTGGGGAGGGTTGTCTGGAGGAATGTCTCCAGTTGGGACAAAGATTTGATTGGGCCAAGTGATGCACTGGTGTGTGCAGAGAATGGGTCTTTGATTTTCTTTTGGGAAGAGAAAACCCAGAATTTTCAGATTCGGGTTTTCCCAGATGGAAATGTTTGTCTTGGAGTTTATTGGGTTGGAGTTGGTTAGTTGGAATGCTGACATTCAGTTCTACTATAATGTAACTTTCAATCAATCAGAATGTAGATGGAAGGGACCTTGGAGGTCTTCTAGTCCCTATACCATTGCAGACAAGTGGTTGTCCAGTCTCTTCTTAAAAGCCTCCAGTGATGGAGCATCCACAACTTTTGGAGGCAAGTGTTCCAGAGATTAATTGTTCTCACTGTTAGGAAGATTTGGGGAAAACTGATCAACTCCCTCTAAGCATGAATCTCTTGGTCTTTCTATAAGCACATTTGCTTTTTCATCAAAGTTTATTCCTCACCAAATATTATCCTCAATGTTTCTACCTATGTTTGTACATCTCCAAATTCTTTCAGTCATTTTTCAATCTTTATCCCTCTGTCATGACACACAAATTCATCCACCTTGTCATGCCCCTAGTGGAGACTGACTCTAAGGAACAGCTGACAGGGAGTGGAAGTGTAGCTTTGGAGGTTGAGGAGGAGGCTGGGGAAGGGAGACGCTGGCTGAGCAGTCAGAGGAGAACTCAGGCCCATCCCCTATCCATTCTAGGGCATGCAGGGAGGAGAGGATAAGGGTGAGATGTGGTTTCTTCAGGAGGATAGGCCTGTGATCCTCTTCATAGGCTGCAGGTGTGACAACTGAATAAGAGTTTGGACCTGTGTACTGGCAAACGCTCCAAACAAAGTGTGTAAATATCTCGAGTTTATAGTTCCTCTCAGAGTTTGGTATCCTTCCCAGTTTGTGTTATCTGTATCCTTCCCAGTGTGTGTTATCTCCAGCCCTTATCTTGCCTGGTTTGTGTTGCTTTTTTTTTTTCTTCACGTAACTATATGTGTGGGAGGTGTTTTGTCTTCCGTCAAAGATATTTGGACCTTGGAAGCAAAGTGAAAGAATAAAAGGGGCTTCACCTGTTTTCTGTGACTGTGTTTGTTTTGTATCCCACCCTAGGTTATCACACATCTACTCTTAGATTGTATTTTTGTAGGCAGACATTGGGAATAGATTTGGTCATTCAGTTTTGGTCACTACGATGTAAAAAAGATGTTGAGACTCTACAAAGAGTGCAGAGAAGAGCAACCAAGATGATTAGGGGACTGGAGGCTAAAGTATATGAGGAATGGTTGCAGGAGCCGAGTCTCATTTAATGAAAAGAAGGACCATGGGAGACATGATAGCAGCGTTCCAGTATCTCAGGGGCTGCCATAAAGAAGAGGGAGTCAAGCTATTCTCCAAAGCATCTGAGGGCAGGACAAGGAGCAATGGGTGGAAACTCATCAAGGAGAGAAGCAACTTAGAACTAAGGAGAAATTTCCTGACAGTTAGATGAATTAATCAGTGGAAGAACTTGTCTCCAGAGGTTGTGAATGCTCCAACACTGGAAGTTTTTATAAAGATGTAGGATTACTGTTAAGCCTGGGTTCCCCAACCAGGGTTAAGGAGACAAGCTAAACAGAATGTGCAGCGTTAGTCAGATAGGCACACAGATAAATGAGTGAGATAAGCTTGTATGTTTGTTAACATACAGTAAAAATAACAGATACGCTTGTGCTATCAAAAATATAGTTTATTCCATTATGAGTTAATAGCATAGTCAAAATAACAGTCCATTAGTCATGTATCATTTAGTCAGTCCATTCAAGGATATTCAGTTAGCAAAGTCCGTGTAGAATATCCAAGGTCAGTTCACTTACAAATCAGTCTTTTGTTTATCTCTCCCGTTCCAGTAACGCAGTCTTGAGTCCTTGCAGTAATTGGGGATCATCAAAGCCAGAGAGAGAGCAAGCTGTCGTCTTGCTTCTTTTAAAGTGCTTTCACAACCACTCCCTTAATTACATTCCAATATTTAAAGTTGCAGACACTTTAACTTACAAACTATGATTACATATTTATTATTTTACCTAAACCAGTCAGGGTAAACAATATTATCCCTAACATTCTCCCCTTTTAGGAAATAATAATAAATATAACTAATAACTATTTACATATTTAAATCATATTTGTTACAACTCTCTTTAAACTTAATTACTCCTTGAGCTTTTGTAAATTGGTCTGCAATGTTTTCTTCCGTCATGCAGCATTCCAATTTAATGAGCCCATTCTTTACAGATTCTCGAACATTTAAGTATCTTAAATCAGTATGCTTTGATCTAGTTTTTACAGCAATACTAGGAGCTAATTTTATGGCTGCTTGGTTGTCCTCGTACACAATAATGGAATCTTTAACAGTTATACCCATGTCTAATAATAATTGTTTATACAAAATTAATTCAGTGCATAGTAATGACAGACATGAAAATTCCGCTTCCATCGTGGACAAGCTGATATGCTGTTGTCTGATTGACCTCCACACTGTTAGTGTCTTACCAAATAATATAGCCATCCCAGATGTTGATTTTCTAGTGTTTATGTCAGTTGCAAAACTTGCATCTGCACAGGCACTAAGACTCAAATCACCCTTTGGTTCTATATACAATGCATGGTTCATTGTTCCTTTAAGATATCTTAAAATTCTCTTTAATGATTGCCAATGACATTGATGTGGATCTGAATTAAAACGTGCCAGCTGATTAACACTATAAGCTACATCAGGCCTAGACCAATTGCTTATATATGATAAGCTGCCAATCAAAGATTGATATATAGACTTATCAAATTTGGGACTTTGATCATCAGTTTGGCAAACTTCCTGACTCATTGGAGTCTTTGCCGGTTTACAAAGTTCTATTTTATATGTTTTAATTAATTGGCAAATTTTATCTTCTTGAGATATCTTAAATCCATTTTTTGTTTTGTTAATTGTCAATCCTAGATACTTTTTAATTTCACCTAAATGCTTTAATTTTATCTTTTTGGCTAATAATGATATAATCTCATTAGCTTCATTATTAGTCTTAGTTATCAAAGCAATATCATCTGTAAATAATAACAATAATGACACCATTCCATTATTTTCTCTTTTAAACACACATGGATCTGCTAAACCAGATTTAAAACCTATATTGTTTAACTCTTTCACAATATATTGATTCCACTCAAAGCCAGATTGTTTCAACCCGTAAAGACTCTTTTTGAGTTTCCAACAATCATTACTATTTACTTTATTGTTTTTTATACCAACTGGTTTTCTTAAATATATAGTGTGCTGCAATGGTGCATGTAAATAAGCAGTTTCTACATCTAAATGGTTAATGACATAGTTTTTCTTAGCTGCCCACACTAATGCTGCTCTTAAAGATGTTGCTTTAAGGCTGGGGGCAAAAACTTCATCGTAATCAGATGCAGTTTGATTAAATCCTTGAGCTACTAACCTAGCCTTATGGGTAACAGTCCCATCATCTCCAGTTTTTATTTTAAATATCCATTTGCACCCAATGGATTTTTCTCCTGGAGGTAATTTAGCATCTTCATAAACTTTCATTACCTTTAATGAATTTAGTTCTTTTTCCATTGCCTTTTGCCAATTCTCCTGATCCTCAGCAGGATACATCTTAAGTTCATCTATACTAGTTGGAACTTTAGTTACTTGGCAAACTATACTTGCTTGATACCAATCAGGTGGTCTAGTTATACGTGTAGTACGTCTAGGTATTACAGGACTTACAGGTGGACTTTCATTTATTAACTCTTCTTGATTATCTAACTCTTCCTGATCTTGTTCTGGTCCTATTTGCTCTTCTTGGACTTCTTCTTTAATTGGACTCTTCTTATAACTAGTCTGATCTTTCTGCCTTTTGTAGGGTTCAATAATTACTTCATTATTTAAATCTTGCTCTAATCTATTCCATCCTACATGTTCTAGGAATTTAGCACTAGCACTGGTGTAAACTCTAGATGTACCTGGTTCCCAGAATCTATAAGATCTATGATTAGATTTATATCCTACAAAAAATAATCTTTTAGCTCTATGCTGTTCTTTTTGTCTAAGTTGTGAAGGGATATGCACCCATGCTGGTGATCCAAATGTGTGCATGTAACTTAAATCAGGTTTTGTACCATGCCACAATGTGAATAGTAATTCACCTGTTGTTGAATTAACAACATTATTTAATATATGATTACCACACATTATTGCTTCTCCCCATAAATTGTCAGGTAATCCTGAATCAGACATCATAGTACGTGTCATTGACTGTAGTGTTTGGCTTCGTCTCTCTATAAATGCATTATGTTGTGGCCTATATGATGCAGACTTTTTATGTTGAATACCTAACATTCTAAGTCTATTCTGGAATTTATTATTTGTAAATTCCGTACCATTATCTGTTATAAGAGTTACTAATTTCTTTTTAGTTTTCCTTTCAGCAAATTTTATCCAATTAAAGAGATTTATATACGTTTCAGTTTTGCTCTTCATTAAATAGCAAAACCCATATCTAGAATAGTGGTCCATTATACTTAATATGTATCGAGCTCCTCCTACACTTGGTTTTTTCGGACCTATTAAATCAGCAAATACTACTTCTAAAGGCTCTTTGGTAGTAAATCCATCAACTCTATTAGCCGGTTTGACCTTGCTCTTGCTTTGATTGCAAATAGAACATTGCAAATACATATTACAAGGTTTCAAACTTATTCCCTTAGATAATTCAACAGTTTTCTTAAGCATTTTAAAATTTAAATGCCCTAGCCGTCTATGTAACAAGTGAATACATCATGAGGTTTCTTATTATCATAAACTGTGTTAGCCACCTTTAAACCATTATCATTTAACACATATAATTCTCCTCTTAAAGATGCAGTAATTTTCTTATCTTCTTTCTCAATTATGCAGTTATCTCCTTTAAATGTAACTACATACCCTAGTTTAACCAAAATTCTTACTGAAATTAAATTAAACTTAAGTTGTGGTACATATAACATTTTTACATTCTCTTTTATGAAAGAACAATATGCAATACCTTGACCTTTAGCTTTCAGTTTCCAGCCATTGGCTAACGATATCTGCTGTGTACTCTGGGACATTTTAAGAAAATTTTTGTTATCATTTGTTATACAGTGGGATGCTCCACTATCAACCACCCATAAATTATTTTTTACAGCTCCATTAATATATATGGCTAACTCTAAACTTTTATTTATCTTTTGATGACTTTTAGTATTTTGGCCAGCATTCTGGCGCTTTGCTTTTTTACAAAATCTTGCCAAATGTCCTCTTCCTCCACAATTAAAACACTTTTTAATTGCGTATGCAGTAGGAGATTCATTATCTTCTTTTTGAGGTTGCTCCCTCCTTAACTCATCTCTTTCAAGCCTTCTTCTGGCCTCTTCAATCAATCTGCCAGTTATGTCAGTTAAAGTTAGGCTTTCCTTTGGCAATATTTCAAAGGAAGTGACGTAGTTATCATAACTTTCATTTAGTGATGATAGAATTATGTAGACTTGGTGTAGTTCAGAGAAAATAAGCTCTTTCTCGTGCAGTTCTTGAAAAATTCTTTTCATAGTTTTCAAATGAGTCAGCGTATCACCATTCGTCTGGAGATGCGTACTGAAAAGCTTTTGTGTTAGATTTATGTGAGCTCCAACGTTATCTCGGACATAAATCCACTTCAGCTTCTGCCAACACCCAACAGCTGTTTGCTCTCCGTGGATATGAACAAGTTGTTGGTGAGACAGTGTTAAACCTATTATGCAAATAGCTTGTTGATTTTTATGCATAAATTCTTCTATCTTTAGTCTATCTTCATCATCCTCTGGATCACATTCCTCTACGTTTGGTGGATTTTCAATTATGTTCCACAGACCTTCTCTTCATAGAAGTAGACTACATTTCATAGACCATGATACATAGTTTGTTCCATCCAACTTGGATATAAGGGACAAACTTTGTAGATTGACTTGTGCCATGTTTTCTTTATATGGATACAAAACTATAATTAATAAAACACAGCTGTCTGTTTACTGTAATGTATAACAACACAAACTCTCACTTTTACATAAATCTGTTTTATCCTAGTTAAACTGACTTTGCAGCCTCTGGCCCCATAACCAGTGTTAAGCCTGGGTTCCCCAACCAGAGTTAAGGAGACAAGCTAAACAGAATGTGCAGCGTTACTCAGATAGGCACACAGATAAATGAGTGATATAAGTTTGTATGTTTGTTAACATACAGTAAAAATAACAGATATGCTTGTGCTATCAAAAATATAGTTTATTTCATTATGAGTTAATAGCATAGTCAAAATAACAGTCCATTAGTCATGTATCATTTAGTCAGTCCATTCAAGGATATTCAGTTAGCAAAGTCCGTGTAGAATATCCTATGTCAGTTCACTTACAAATCAGTCCTTTGTTTATCTCTCCCGTTTGAGTAACGCAGTCTTGAGTCCATGCAGTAATTAGGGATCATCAAAGCCAGAGAGAGAGCAAGCTGTCATCTTGTTTCTTTTAAAGTGCTTTCACAACCACTCCCTTAATTACATTCCTATATTTAAAGTTGCAGACACTTTAACTTACAAACTATGATTACATATTTATTATTTTACCTAAACCAGTTAGGGTAAACAATGTTATCCCTAACATTTACCATTTGTCTGAAGTGCTATAGGTTTTCCTGCTTAAGCAGGGGGTTGGACTAGAAGACCTCAAGGTCTCTTCCAACTCTGTTATTCTATTCTAGATGTTCTTCAGGTCTTCGACAAGGGCTTCTTATAAATTGGTCATTCTATTTGTGGGGTGCATTGTACTCTCTGAGCTGGGTTATTTTCTTGCAGATCTCTCATTGCCAAACTAGGTGAACATAATCAGTGCTAGGTCATCAGCCCTAGCACTCATGATCTTACCTAGTTTGGCTAAGACATTTTCTGCATGAAATCAACCAAACTCAGGGAGCACCAAGGATCCCTCATTTCAACCCAGATCTACAAATATTCTCCTTTATTGGAGACTCCATTAATTTGCCAAACTTGATTATGTTGATGTTTGAGGTATTGGCTTTCAAATACATAAAATCAGTCTGCATGTATCCAATCTATGGACAATTGCTGGAAATAATTTGGGTCCTTAGATAACATACCATCATCTTTATGTAAAAGTACACAGACATTTGCCTTCCCATATAGCAAGTGTCTAAGCATTTCTGCATTTTATCTGTTGTCAGGATTCCAGCAGTTACTCCAATTAAATCATGAGCCTTGAGCCACACTCCCAAAACTAAAAAGGATTTATTAGAAGTTATCATTCTGGTATTAGCCTGGGTGTAGCCAACTCTGAGATATGTAATTCACTGTCACCCTTGATCCTGTTTTCCCCCCCACCCCTCTGGGTGTATCATCCAACGAAACATGTCCATAGCCAAGAGTCATCAATCATGCTCTCCAATTAGATTTTTGCACAGTAGAAGCTTTAGTCATCTAATCAGTCGAAGAAAATATGAATGGAATATACTTTGATTTCACACTGCTGCCTGCTCTTACAAACCCCTGCTTCTTTCTGCTGACAACTATAAAATGTGTATCCAAAATGTTTTATGAGTTGACATCTGTAAGTTTTTAAAAAAAGAAGAAAAAACTTATAAATGTCTGTTCCTCCCTATTTAATAGTGAACAATTCATGATTTATTCCATTTATTCTCACACATTCACCCTCCCTTTCTTCTATCCGCCCCTCTGTCCATCCATCTTCATGATATTGGGAATGGATAAAAATTATTAACAATACCGAAGATTAGAAAATATCCATTGATATCGATTTAACATCATCTTCTCTACTAATAAACTATGTTTCTCTAGTATGTCAATAGAGAGTAAGACACTGTGGCTTATTTAAAGTTACTATACACTAATAGTCAATTAAATGAAAACATCAGTAGGGAACTCAGCACAATATCAGGAATCTGTGCAAACAATCAAGCTTAAAAACATTAACAATAAAGACAACTCAAGAATGTTTTAAAAACTCTTATGATTAAAATAAATAAAGTGAGAAACAATTATGCTGGAAACTAATATCCACATCTTTAATATCATTTTTTTTTCTAAACTGATCATGGGATTCATCTGGGAACAATTGGTACTTTAGTAAACTGAAAGCCATGGTAGTAGTTGCTGATTAATACATACATTATCATCAAAAATAACATCAAATATAAAAATGTCCCAAAGTCAGAATCACGATCTCTGTCCCCATATGAATCAGGGATTTCTGTGCCTCATTATATTCTCTTTACAATTCAGTTCAGGCCTGACTAGGATAATGTAGCATTTTGGGGAAAAGATGCAAGCCAAGAGACCAGCCCCAGAGGCCAAGATGGAGAAGATCTCCACAGCCACCATGGACTTCCCTTTGGTGCTTAGATAGGTGGGGAGGAAGGTAATCCAAACACTACAAAAGACCAGCATGCTAAAAGTAATGAACTTGGCTTCATTAAAGCTGTCAGGCAATTTCCTAGCCAGAAAGGCCATGATAAAACTGATGAGGGCCAGAAAACCCAGATAAGCCAGGACTGTGTAAAACATGGAAGCTGATCCTTCCTGACATTCCAAGATGATCTCTCCTTCCAAGGAGTGGAAGTCCATGTTAGGAAATGGGGGACAGGTGATCAGCCAGATGGCACAAAGAATTGCTTGGATCAGAGGACAGGCTATGACAATGGAATTGGTCAGAGGTTTTCCTAAGAGTTTCTTTGTCCTATTCCCTGGTTTTGTAGCCATAAAGGCCAGAATCACCATGACAGTTTTTGCCAACACAGAGGAAACTGCAAAGGAGAAGAGAATGGCAAAGGCAGTTTGCCGGAAGAGACAAGTGAACTTCTCAGGTCGTCCAATGAAGAGAAAGGAGCAGAGGAAGCAGAGCAGGAGGGAGACCAGGAGGATGTAAGTGAGATTTCGGTTGTTGGCCTTGACAATCGGCGTGTCATGATGTTTACAGAAAATTACCAGGACAGCAGTTGTGATCAGAGAAAGGAAAAGAGACAGAGAAACTAAGGCATATCCCAGGGTCTCTTTATAGGCAAGGAAGTGGATCTTCTTGGCAATGCAGTGGTCCTTCTCCTTGTTGGGATATTGGTCTTTAGGACAGGGGTCACAGTGGGCTGCATCTGAAATTAAGATTTAAGAATTTTTGTATAAGGATTTCAGCATAATCTGCCACGACCATTGTTATTTTCCAAGAATTGACAAGACTGTCCCCTTTTTGCATTGGCCAACCTACAACTGATATTGGTAGTGATGATGGTGCAGTTGATGGTGCATCAAGAAAGGGAAATCATCCTTCATTCAGAATGATACTGGGGAAAGGTAAGCCAAAAAATTGGATCTGTTTAGTTCCAACAGGCCTAGTCAGTTTTTGTGAGAAAGAAAAGGTCATCTCCAATCACTGCTAAGTTATCACTGCTGTGGCTTTCAGTGTGAGAGAGATTGGAAACTTTCCCTTTTCCACTTTAAACTGGAAGCCTCAGAAGATGGATGGGTCTATCAGTCAGGAATCCTATATTTTATACATGCAGGTTGTTTGTTGGCTTTCCTCTGGCTCTGAAGAGAGGACTAGGCTGACATAGGGATGAAATGTATTTTCAGTCCAGAGTCCCTTCACTCCAAGTGGTTGGATTAAAAAAAATACTACTGGTTCTGTGGGCATGGCTTATTGGGCATGTCTTGTTGGGCATGGCAGGGGAAGGTTACTGCAAAGTCCCATTCCCTCCTGACCCCACTAACCTGCTTTCGAGCTCCGTTCTCCTGTGCAGGGCAACAAAAGAAGACACAGCCAATCAGCTGGGACTCGGGAGGTGGAGAATAGATGTGGGTGGGGCCAGTCAGAGGTAGTATTTGCCAGTTCTCTGAACTACTCAAAATTTCTGCTGCCAGAACTGGTCAGAACCTGCTGAATACCAGCTCTGCTTCCCATCCAGAAGAGATCTAAATGTAGCCCACCTTGAATTCCATTGACTCTTATCCACCCCCATGCAGTAATGAATCAACTTCAAAAAGTTTCAGTACATATCAGGCCTCAAGGCCTCAGGTAGGCTGAAAGCGTGTACCAGGAACAAAGAACATCAATCAGCAATACAACACCATGGGCTACTAACTGGACTGCAGGCGTTGATTGGCTACTTTGTACCTACTAAAACTGACCATATAACACTATGATTTGATGCTACTATGTGTCCATTAATATTTCTACTCATGTAACATAATCATTGGATAGAATTCACCACTTGTGACGTATTACTGTGTGTTTTTAATAAAAAAGCTTCCCAAGCTTGTGATCGGGGCAGCTCATCTGAGATAGAACCAGCCTGGTGTCTTTCTTGATGCATTCAACCACCCAGTGAAAAGCCTTCCAAATGCAAAGCAAAGCCGCATCTGGTGACCCCGATGTGATCCGTTAAAAGAAACGGGTGCATCTGTCTTCGACTGCTTATCTCACCTGGCCAGACGAGCCAGTTGCAACTCAGGGTTGCTGTCTCGTGTCACGGATCCCTCCCCAGGAATCTTCCCTAAAGAAGACATCCTCCCTTCAGATGAGTATGGGTGGAAAGTTCTCCAAAGCGCAGATAGCACATTTGCAGAAATTAGGAGAATGAACGAAGAGCTCAATTCTTATTTTTAGGAATCAGGGCAAAACGCTCCCAGTTCCAACTAAAAAGGACCTTATCACCCTTTTGACTTACATCTATACACAATGTCCAGCTTATCCGGAGAAAGGGTCCTTGAAAGTCTCCACATGGCAACATTTGGGTGACTATTTTCATAGTAATCCCAGGCTCCGCCAAAAATTCTGACCACATGGCGGATAGTCATGGAATGCTTAAAAATCCATGGCTCAGCACTGACCAATGCCCCTTCCCCTAAGGAGTGTCCTTCTCCTTATACAGCTGAAACCAAGACAAAGGATGCTCTCCCGTTAAAAGCTTCCTCCCCCACTGCTCCTGAACCCATAAATCCTCCTGACTCAAATCCAGTGGAGAATCAGACACCCATGGGAGTGATCGCACAAGCCATGGCGCAGGGACATAGGGAGGGCTCTCTTACTCTGGAGGAGCTCTCTCTCTGTCCCATTGAATATATAGGGGATGGAGCCGGAAATATGGTGCCTAGACTTGAACCTTTACCCATGAAATTAATTAGAGATTTAAAACAAGCCGTGGCCATGTACGGCATCCAGGCACCAGATGTCAGAGGCTTCATTAACACCATCAGCACCTCCTTTTTCATGTTACCCCAAGATTGGAAAGATCTTTTCCATATAATACTGACTGGACTGCAGTATGTTGTTTGGGAGTCAGACTTTCACGCCGAAGCTGAAAAATTTGCCCACGATTGTAGCGCGGCCGTGAGAGCGGATCAAATTTTCAGTATGGGCCAATTTACGGACTTAACAGCTCAGATGGCGCTCCCACCACGTATTCTTGCCCTTATCAGTATCATAGTGGTCAAGGCCCTTGACAAGGTTGATGATTCTACCTCTGGCATCATAGGATCTTTTTCAAAAATTACTCAAGGCTCACATCAGCCTTATGCTGAGTTCGTAGAGGAACTTCAGAAAGCCATTCAGAGACAAATCTCGAATGAAGAAGCCCATAAAGAGCTTCTGTTAAAACTGGCTGTTGAAAATGCTAATGAGGATTGCAAGAGGATTCTGCAGCCTCTATCTGCTCGAGGGGGGGCTTCCCTCTTGGACTATCTAAAGGCTTGCAGAATCGTGGGAACTGTCTCCTACAATATGGAGCATCTGGTCATGGCCTTGCAGCAAGCAAATTCTCAAAACAGGGCAGCCAGAAACTGCTTCAATTGTGGGAAGCCAGGCCATTTCAAAGCACAATGCAGAGCCAGAGACAATACACAAAACAACACCAAGCCTAAGACGATATGCCCAAGGTGCAAGAAAGGGTACCACTGGGCAAACCAGTGTCGCAGCAACATTTCTCAGCCACAGGGAAACTAGAGGAGGGGTGATCAGCCAGCCCCACTCCAAAGGCTGACTCCATATCTTTCCAACTAATTGCCTCCGAAGATATGGAAATTGACATTCCAGGCACTCTTTACTTTCTCCCCACATGCCTGAAAACGTCCCTCCTGCCATGGCACCCCTCATAATTTATCCCATCTGAGATTTCATGGCAAGGGGAATCATTGCTTCTCCGTTTCTGAGAGATTCCGACGACTTTTCCTCAGTGGCCATGGCAGTAATTGGAAACACTCCCACAAAATTCAGCAAGGGAGAATTAGTAGCAACCGCTATTCCGGTACCTGTTAAAAAGGCTGATGCATGGGCATTTACTGTCCATCAGACAGTGGAACAAGCCAGGCCTGTGTTACAATTCACAATCCGTAACAAAGTCTTTTCGGGTCTCTTAGATACTGGAGCTGATGTAAGTGTCATCCGAATGGCTGAGTGGCTGGACAATTGGCCTTTGGAAACTACCCCAGACATTTGGGGAGTGGGAGGAGTTCAGCACACCCACCGTAGCAAACACTGGCTACCGGTGAGTTCCTCTGATATTTCTTGCACTGCCTACCTCCAACCCTTGGTCCTTCCACTACATACTAACCTGTGGGGCCGTGATTTTATGTCTCAACTTAACGCGAAACTCATTATTGATTAATGGAATCTTTTGCTAGAACTCCACTGCGGCTACAATTAAAAACCACAGAACCTGTTTGGGTAGATCAATGGCCCCTCACTATAGACAAACTAGAGGCCCTGCAATCACTTGTTCAGGACCAAATTGTCAAGGGCATGTTGAACCATCTGTCAGCCCATATAACACCCCCATTTTTGTCATAAAGAAAAAGTCAGGAAAATGGAGGCTATTGCAGGATCTACGAGCCGTGAACACTATAATAAAACCAATGGGGGCATTACAATGTGGTCTTCCAAATCCCAACATCATCCCTGAAAAATTTGATCAAATGGTCATTGATTTAAAAGACTGCTTCTTTTCTATCCCCTTGCATGAACAAGATCATGCCTTATTCGCTTTTACACTACCTTGCTTAAACAACTCCTCTCCCTCCTCCTGCTTTCAGTGGAAAGTCCTACCTCAAGGTATGCTCAATAGCCCCACCATGTGTCAACACTATGTCAATAATGTCTTGCTACCCTATCGTTCTGCTTTTCCACACTTTCTGGTGTATCATTACATGGATGATATCCTTGTTGCCGCTCCTGGGCCAGCGGGTATGGTGTTCACTTCATTTTCCTTCCTGAAAGCCATTCTTGCAAAAGGAGGCTTGCATATAGCACCTGAAAAGGTGCAAGTACTAACTCCATACGCATATCTGGTCTATAAAATGCTTTCAACTACTGTATATCCTTCACTTCCCTCTCTGTCTCTACCTTCTCAACCCACCCTGGTTCAACTTCAACAATATCTGGGTACCATTAACTGGGCTCGACCTTTCCTGTCTTTAACCACTGATATTCTTTCTCCATTGTTTGAAGCCCTTACCTGGGGAAAAAAGCCTGCTGACATAATATCCTTGCAGCAACCTCAGCTTCAAGC
Source organism: Hydrophis major (assembly GCA_033807585.1). Lineage (NCBI taxonomy): Eukaryota > Metazoa > Chordata > Lepidosauria > Squamata > Elapidae > Hydrophis > Hydrophis major. The sequence goes on from CM066328.1 coordinate 4,062,689, forward strand.
AATAACTCAAATAGAAGAGAATATCCGAAAAATATGGGTAGACAGAGCTGCTGCCAATACTCCTTTAGATATGGTCATTTTAGCCACTCCGAGGCTTATGACCATGGCAGTAACTCAAAAGGACCAAAAACTCCACATCATAGAGTGGATCCATCTTTCCCATATGCCATGATGCTCCATCACTTCCAAATCAGCTCAATTGGCTCAATTGATCACAAAAGGCAGGAGTCGTGCAAAATTCCTTATGGGAATAGATGTCTCCACATTTTTCATCCCTTTTTTGCTACAAATATGGGAATCTCGATTCCAAAACTCCCAGGAAATTCAGTTTGCCTTAACTGACTGGCCTGGACTAGTTTCCTGCCACCCGCCCGCTGATCCACGCTTTCAAATCATTCGGACAATACCCATCTCTTTCTCCTCTCCCATCAGCAAAAGACCTTTGGTCAATGCCTTGACTATATTTGCTGATGGCAGTAGGGAATGAGGGGCATGCGCTTGGCAAAGGAATGGGGTGTGGCACACTAAAACCACCCCTGTGCAAACATCACCACAAAGGGCTGAGCTTGCTGCAACCATATTAGTCCTCCAGAATTTTAACGAACCCCTCAACTTAATCTTAGACAGCCTATATGTTACCTAAATAGTCTCTACTATTCACGATTCTTACCTCTCTCCCGCTATTGATAAAAACCTTCTCTCTCTTTTTGTTACATTGCAACACTTTGTTGCACAGCGTCAGCACCCCCTCTTTGTAGCACATATCCGCAGCCACCAACCCTTCCCAGAAATTCTCCAGGAAGGCAATGATGTGGCTGATCAAGCAGCTGCAGGTATCATGACCTCACATACCTTAACTCCTTGGGAGAGCCATTCATACTTCCATCAAAACACTAAAGCCTCAGCTATTAGACAGCAGTGCCCCACCTGCAGTCAACAAGCCCATTCCATTCCTTTAGGGGTAAATCCCCGCGGGTTGAAAGCCTGTGAAATATGGCAGATGGACGTTACTCAGTTTCCTCCGTTTGCCCCCTGGAAGTATCTGCATTTCACAACTGATACTTATTCAGGGTTTATAATGGCAACCCTGCAAAGAGGAGAGGCCTCCAAACATGTCATCAACCACTGCATTTGGACCTTTGCATCGTTGGGACGCCCAAATGAAATAAAAACAGATAATGGTCCTGCATACACTAGCACAGCCATGTCAGAATTTTGTGCTAAGTGGCAAATTACCCACAAATTTGGAATCCCTTCTAACAGTCAAGGACAAGCCCTGGTAGAGAGAGCCAACCTAACACTAAAAACAGCATTAGAATGACATTTGATCAAAGGGAAAAAAGCCCTTGGCCTCCCGGCGATGCAAGACACCCTTAATCTCTGTCTTTATACACTCAACTTCCTCAATCTCTCCGGCACCCCTGTTACGATGGCAGTGGAGTGACATTTTTCCTCCCCCCTTCCCCTGATTCTCCCAAACCACAGGTATACTACCGCCAACTGCCAGACCCTACTTGGAAGGGTCGTGCTGCTCTGCTCACCTGGGGTCATGGCTACGCAGCTATCCAGCTTCCAGATCGTGTCCTGTGGGTTCCTGGATGACACGTCAGACCATATCACCTCAAGATAGAAAAATCACCACCCACAGACATCAACATCCCGTTGCCTTGCCAACCCTCTTCCTCCTTCTTGCCGCACATGCCTCCAAGGTCTCCATTCCGTCTCGAGAGACGTACTTCATGCCAGGTACTCCCCTCCTGCTGACCAGCACCGCATCTGGAGACATTTTCCCCCCCTACCTCAGATGGTCGACACTCCCTCAGCCATGGCTCCATATCTCCAGCAATGCTTTTCAGGATCAACACCTTTGAACACCCTTCTTGGACTACACTTCTCATACTTCGCCCTACTGCCACCACCTATTATTGCTCTGGTCAACGCCTCTATGATTCCATATGCAACATTTATGAATCCTGGACAGTCCTCAGACCCTGTTCACCTCATTATCATCACAGACAATTCGCAAATCAACCTGATGTTCAGGCCACCCCCTTTCTACATCGGTTTAAGAGATTGCAGAACCCCACCAGCGCGTCAGATGGCTGCGCCCCCTGCCTGACCAAAACCATGCAAGCAGGCTCCATTCAACTAACTCTCATCTACCATACCCAACAACTGCAGAAGTGCCTTCCTACCAGAAAAACTTGCCAAAACAACGGGACCATGTACCATCTATGTAAGAAGAACTCAAAAACCATTTGCTACGATCCCAAGACGGCTGTACGTCTCAACGTTACTTTATAGGCGGGACTTCCAAGAACCTCTGGCAGATCTGATCCTGAGGGGGAGGGAAAACTTTATTACCTAAACCACACCACCGTGCTCAAGGATGGTACTAACCCAATTGTTTTAATCTTTGATGTTTGTGTTGCTTGTCCTAAACCAGGGGGACATTCATGCGGTCGGCTGACTGGAAAACAACGTATGCCCACAATCATAAATATTTGTGTCATATGCCCATTAACTGGGCCATAGGGGAGGGGACTCAGGCTACAATCACCTGTCACATTTCAAACAAATATCAGGGTCTACCACAGACAATAAGGTAGAAATCACCATCTCCAGGCAACACCCTGTCTTGGATACTTATGGCATAGGGATTGATGGCACAGAATCAGATCCAAACACTTACATTACCATAAAAACTGAAGTAATATATGAAGGTCAGGAAACATCCTTAGGCTGGTCGGTATATAATAATTTAAGGAAATTAGAAAAAGCCCCTGATACCAGTGTTATTGCAATAAATTTGTTCATGGATATGGCAGAAAAAATTGCAAAACAACTTGCAATAACCAATTGTTTTGTCTGTGGGGGAACCACCACAGGAGAACAATGGCCGTGGCAAGCCTTAGAAGCCTCGCCATCACTGTTTAATAACATGTCTTCTGCAGGAAACATAACAGCTAGAACAGCTTCCGATCCACTTATCTGGACAAGTACCACCAACTTAATTGGTAGAAACTGCTTTTCCCGAAATGGGTCTACTCCAGTAGGACACCTCCTTTGCTTAGGTACATGGAATAACTCCTACCAGTCTTGGACTGCACCTGACAATGCTACCACCACACCTGCCAAATTCAACACCTCCCTCCTTCCTTATCTCAATGACAACATCTTCCCAAATTTGGACAGCCCCAAATAATATGTATTGGATTTGTGGTAACCTAGCCTATCCATCCCTTCCAGCAGATTGGCAAGGATCATGTGTATTGGGGTGGATAAGACCTTCCTTTTTCCTCCTACCGATCTCCATTAAGCAAGAACTAGGCATCCCTGTGTATGATACATTATCCCGCATGAAAAGAGACACCGACAATGCCTTTGCAGGTTTCCCCGACTGCTACAGACAAATTACGCACAGCTGTCTACCAAAATCGCTTAGCTTTAGATTATATACTCGCCAAAGAAGGAGGGGTATGTGGTAGGTTCAATCTCACGAATTGTTGTCTTCAAATTGATAAGGTTGGCAAAGTAGTAGCACAATTAACAACTGAGATGCGACAATTAACCTATAATCCTAATCAAGTATGGCAAGGTCTTGATTTTAAGAATATTTTTAGTTCCTGGTTCCCAAAACTACCAGTATTACAAGCCATAGTAGCTCTCATAGGTATGATTGCTGCAGGATGTGCTATTCTTCCATGTGTGTTACCAATTTTTGTTTGCACTATCTCCAATAGTCTGTCTTTATTAGCTGAAAAGCGCGCCATTGCACAGGTTAATGCCCTCTGGGAAAAAGAACCTCTGTACAAAGTCATACCCTCAGAAGACCCTGATGCATACGCTCGCACAAGTTTTTGCATGGGCAGTGACGAAGATCCAGAAGAATTTCCTCCATATAAAACTAAAACAGAGGAGATGCAGTAATGAATCAACTTCAAAAAGTTTCAGTACATGCCAGGCCTCAAGGCCTCAGGTAGGCTGAAAGCGTGTACCAGGAACAAAGAACATCAATCAGCAATACAACACCATGGGCTATTAACTGGACTGCAGGCGTTGATTGGCTACTTTGTACCTACTAAAACTGACCATATAACACTGTGATTTGATGCTACTATGTGTCCATTAATATTTCTACTCATGTAACATAATGATTGGATAGAATTCACCGCTTGTGATGTATTACTGTGTGTTTTTAATAAAAGAGCTTCCCGAGCTCGTGATTGGGGCAGCTCACCCGAGATAGAACCAGCCTGGTGTCTTTCTTGATGTATTCGACCACCCAGTGAGAAGCCTTCCAAATGCGGAGCAAAGCCGCACCCCCAATTCACTTTGACCGTTTGTAGTTCAGATTCTTGAATGGATTTTAAGATTGCAATAAATCTTTATATTCATTAGAACTGCTTGAATTTCCTGATTTCTTCATATTTGACATGTTCAGAGTCTCTGCTTTGTACTCCAGATCTTCCCATTCGGCCATTATTTTTTCAGGGAAAAGTTATTATTTATAAAGGGTTATTATTAATTATTAAACATTATATGACTCTGCTCTCACTTATAAGGTGACTCTTGGCCACTAGAAATCATAGATGGATGGATCTCCTCGTTCTCTAACAGGTGTATCAGTTCTGTTGGAGATAGAAGATGCTGACAGAAGAAGGACCCCTAAAGATTGAGTGATAAAGCTTGGCTCCCATAAGCCACTCTTTCAGAGAATTGGCAGAGGGTTTTCCTGTTGGGATGTGACAATTGGTAAGGCTAATAGGGCATCCACCCACTGTACCCTAAAACTATCCTGCATAAAATTATTGAGGAGCCAAAAAAATGTCCTGTTGGGGCAGGAAAGTTCAGATCCATAAATTGAAAGTTTCTGCTGAAAAGTATGAATGCTCGGAGGTAGTATAAACAAATATGACAAATTAGCATCTTTATCTACTCAATGACTCCCTAGATCTTGGAAGATCTGCATTTGAAAAGTGCTCCACCTGTCTGATTTGAGATAGTTCCTTCTGGACAAGGGGCACATTGATAGCAGCAAATTGGCTCGCCCTCTGGAACTCTTCTCCTCTCTCCTGCCTGACACCTCTTCTTGCCACACCTGGCAAAGGGCACCTTCTAAAAGAAAAAGAGAGAAATGTTTGAGGTGTCCTGTGCAATAACACAATTCATTTATTCATTTCCACATTCTTATTTTCCTGCTGAGACTGTCTTCATAACAATTTTTTCACCAAGATCTAATAGAAAAAGAAGGGAAAGGAAAAGCTCCTGGGGGAATCAGTGGTACTAAGTGAATCTCCAATGGAGGCTAAAGTTTGGATCTTGAACTTCAGAGTTTCTACATTGAGCTGCTGCTTTTCTCAAAGAAAGAATGATGACATCCCAACTGAACAAGAACGGTCCATGGAAACCACAGCCTGATCTAACAGCATGCTGGTTTCAAGCAGAATTCCCACCCATTGTTGGATTTTCACAGATTAGTCATAGAATTTGTTAACCTCCAATGTTTTCACCTTAGACGGATGTTCAGCATTCCTAAGAGAGAGATGAATTCTTTTACTGAGTTTACAACCTTTCCTTCCCGCTCACCTTTGGAGCCCAGATGATCGCATCAGAGTTAATGCTGAAATCCTGGCCCGGGGCAGCCCTGGGATCCTTTTGACCAACTTTCACAGACACTAAAGACTTATTGGGGTGGACAACCCAGTTAACAATATCAAAACGAGAAGTTCGCAGTCCATTTTGTGAGAAGGAAACTTCATCTCCAGCACTGTTGTTGAAGTGGACAGTCCTCAAATTGGTAAGTATCTGAAAGAAAAGAGGACTTCAGAAATTGGAACAATTTGCAGAAAGACAGATATGAGATATCATGGCTTCTGTCCATAGTGATGGACATCATCTTAGGAAAAAGGTGTATATCTAAAAAGCTACCGTTTGTCCCTTGTTTGAGATGTGAGCAATCAGGAATAACATCAAATATTTGACTCAGTTCTCAACATTACAAAAGATTGTCTTTGTCACAGGGTATTTGTATTTTGGTTTTCAGAACTCCAGTTTTAATTTGATGACAGGGATGACTTGCCTCCAGAAGTTGTGGCTGCTCCATCAAGAAATTGGACAATCTTTGTCTGAAATGGTATAGGCCTTGCTGCTTGAGTAAAAGCTTGTATTAGAAGACCTCCAAGTTCCTGTCCAATTCTGATATTCTGTTAAGCAACTTAACACTACAAGAAATAGCAAACTAAACATATGGGGTGGAATCACACATGATGCTAATTCATAGAAACGTAAAAGGGGATGAAAATGAATTGAGCTGGGTATCCTTTTACACGTTGGATTCAGGCTACCTGCTCAGGAAACTGAGCAGGTTCTGCAGATATGCTCATTATGACTTCAAGAGTCCTCCTGAAGCATATTGCACAAATGCACCCAGATTATCATTTTGTTCCAAGATGACACCCTCCTTCTTTGTCACCTACTGATACTCAGGGACAATTAGTTGAAGACGTTTCAGGACCATATATGAAGATCTTTCTTCCATGGATATTATGTACAACTGGTTTAGGTTACTTTTCTTTTGCCCCATCTTTCAACAAAACATTATATTTAGTTCATATTATTGATTTTGAAGCAATTGTTGTTTTAATCTTTTGAGAGATGCCATGATATGATATCCCTTGATATGATATGAGGAAATGCATATGAAGAGGTTCCTCTCTATCAATGTGTGGACTGGATAAAATACCATAGAAGTTACCTGCCATGGCTCCACATTTGAGACCCTCTTTCCACGCTTCAGCCTCTCTGGTTGCACTCCTGATCCATAAATGGCATGCAATGCATGTGCCACAGCAGAAATGGCATTGTAGATATTGTAACTTTCACCATCCATGGTCATTTCAAAAATAAAATCTGGAAGATCCTGTAAATTCTCCTTTCCTGTACAGTGTGGTGAAGGGATCTTGCCTGGTTTGGGAATATTGCAGTCAAAGAGTGTTTCCCACCAATTCAGGAGAAAGACGTTCCCTTCTTTAATCAATTGTTCTAAAGATAGGAGGAAGTGGCTGAATTCTGAGACATCACCAGCGCTGTTCCTAAACTGCAAAGCCCCATGCAAAGTCTTTACACCTTCAAAAATGTCTCCTTCCAGAGTAAATTTCCAATGAGATGTTAGGATCCAAACATTCTCTACCTTTGTAGATTTTACACAAGCATTCAGAACTGTCCAAAATTTTGCTATATCAGAGGAGTCTCCAAACTGAATAATAACTTCAGCTTTCAACAAAATGTGGTTCATTAATTTATTAAATATAACATTAAATTCATCAGAAATTTTTTCATTGAAGGCCAGGCAAATTTCCTTCTCCTTCAGCATTGGCATCAGAGTTGAGATGAAATATCCTCCAGTGTCATCATCAGAGGCCACCAGCCCAACCCAGTTCCACTGGAAATACAGGAGCAGCTGGACTAAACCCACACACTCTGGAAAGTCACTGGGATTAATCCGGAAGAAGGAAGGATAAACTGGTCTGTATTCCTGAGGAATCTCAAAGCCAACACCGAGCTGGAGAAAGGGAGATTCCTCTTTCATATACAAAGTAAAGTTTCATGTGGCATTTAGTGGGCAACATCACATGCAGTTTTTTACCTCCCAGTCAAGCAGACTCACATTGATTACAGTAAGCTTATTCTCCTCTTCCTAGGGAAGAGCTGCTAGTGAGATGTGGCTAAACTTTTACGAAAGTTAGAAATTATTTCTTCTCAGCAAATACAGCATTTCAGAATTATTTCATTATTTGTTTCCTTGTGGTTTATATAAAAACATATATTAAAACATAAGATAAAAAAATGAATTGAACTATAGAATATCCCCTTGAACAACTTCATTTTCATGCTTGACTTCTGAGTTTGTTTCTGTTATTCATCTACTCTTTACTGTAACCAATGGAGCCCCCTTACCTGTGGAACCTTGTAGATGTTGAAGATGGAGGCCATCTGCCTTGAGTATTGGGGGTTATCACCTCCAATGATAGAGAGCAGAGGGTCCTGCCTGTCACATTTATAACCTGGAACCATTTGGTTTCTTGTGGAAAGAAAGGAGAGGCTGATTAAGGAAATTCTCCTCTCCATCTGAAAATTGTCACAAATATGGAAGCCAAGTGTGATGTTGGGGAGGAGAACCAAATCTTTGTTGATCTCTGTGATAGCAAATTCTATGGCAAAGAACTGCTGATATTTCGTACTTATGGGTCTATAGTAAAGAAAACATTGGGAACATAACAGAGAAATATGGGTATATATGTGGTTTAAATTTAGCTATTTTTGATGTTGTTTGGAATAGCAAGTCCCTGGTTTCATTGAGCTTTTTTCATAGATGCTCTTTCATTAAAATTATATGTCTTAGTGACAAAGGAGAAAGGCAATTGGTTAATTGCTCCCAACATTAGGAAATTTCTCCTTAGTTCTAAATTGCTTCTCTCCTTGTTAGTTTCCAACCATTGTTTCTCATCTTGCCGCTTTGGAAAATAATTCAATCCCCTTGTCTTTGTAGGAGCCCCTCAAATATTAGAACAATGCTATCATGTCCCCCTTACTCCCTGTTTTGATTAGACTAGACATAACCCTATTCCTGTAACTGTCCTTTCTACATTTTTGCTTACAGGCCCCTTATATTCTTTGTGGCTCTTGTCTGCACTCTTTCCAGAGTCTCCAAATCTTTTTTTGTATTGCGATGACCAGAACTAGTCACCACAATACAAAACTGGACATATTACACCACCAGACAATGAAAAATTATTAAGATATCTACTATGTTTTCTGTCCAAATTAACATTATGTTAAGTTTCTTCGGCCAACAGAATTTCACATTTTTTGTTCCTTCCTCACTTTTTATGTCATATATCATCTTCTTGGTATAGAGTTATAGAATGACTGAGTATTCTAGCCTATTTTATGCTCAAAGACAAGAACTGCACTAGGACATTCGAACAGTAGGAAAAGAGTTTTTGAAAGTAATCCCTGAATCCTGAACACTGTAATGCATCTTTCCCTGTCAGGTGAAACTTACAAAATATTCGAATTAACATAGAATGGATCCTCCTGAAAATCAAACATACTGGAAGACATAACAGTTCCCAAGGATAAATTCCCACCAATAATGAGATCACCAGGTCTGTAATAGTTCTGTTTTGCATAAAGCTCCAACAAATTCCTCAACACACATACAGTTTGCCTCCTCTTAGCAGTAGTTGGAGGTAAGAGGCAGAAGAGCAGAAGCAGGAGAGGCAGCCCAGTCATTCTTGTCCTTCCTAAATGAGAAATCAAGATCTGTGCCGAAGTGGAATTGCAGACAGGAGCTAAGAGAAAAATGAAAACAGCCGAGTCTCAACAAAGCCAAGAATGATTCATTTCAAGACAAGGCTAGGTAATTTGACAGATCCTGCCCCTAGTGGAAGAACTTGGAACATATTTTCAAAGCAGGAATAATTTGGGGGACAGAAATCCAGAGGGATACATTTAGAATTACTCTTCTGATAATTGCAAAGGAAATGAATTCTCCTATCCACTTAGCAATAGACTTTTTTTTACGCACAGAATGAGAAAAACAAGTTTGTGTCTCTTGTTGGCTTAAAGATAGGCTTAAAGTCCTTGAAGTAAAGCACCACTCTTGTTATTCTCAAAGTTACCAATCAGACAAAAAAAAAACAACAACAACACAAGAAACCATGTACCCAAGCCTCTAGGTGGCAGTGTTATTGATTATCCTCTACTTTCACTTCACTCTCTGTATACAAAGCAAAGGAAAAAAAGTTAAAAAGTACTTTTAAAATAATAAAGTCAATTAAAAGCAAAAAATAAAGCACTAAAAAGAAAAAAGGAGAAAATCTTTCACCAAAAAAAAAAAGAAAAGAAAATTAAGTAAATATAAAAGGAAAAAAACAGTCTGGTTTATAATTGAAAGGTGACTATAGAAAGTCCAGCAAAAAAAGAATTTTAAAAAACCCATTAAGTTTGACTTCAGGCTTAATCTTGCTGCTTAACCCCTTCTGTCTTCAGTTTTAACTTTTTCTTTTACCCCCATAGGGTGTTCTCTTAGTGTGTCACCAAACCGACACACTTTCTCTCCAGCTTTCTTCCGTTCTGGAGCTATCCCAACTTCAGCAGCTTCTTGGGCTGCCTCTCTACTGCCGGAAAAGAGAGTTTCTCTTGGATCAACCAGGGACTTCGCAATGTCCCTGGGATCAGCTGGATGTGCCCTCCTCTCTCACCATCTCTACGGGATGGTTGAGGTCCAAATGGACCATCCAGCTGCAAAGATATTGATAGTGATCCTGGAGCTACAAAATCATGCAACATACCATCGCAACACCAGCCTCTCCCTCCTTCCAGTTATTTTTTTAATCTATATCCCTCTGTCATGATGCACAAATTCATCCACCTACTCTTAGACTGTATTTTTGTAGGCAGACACTGGGAATAGATTTGGTCATTCAGTTTTGGTCGCCACCTATGTAAAAATGATGTTGAGACTCTAGAAAGTGTGCAGAGAAGAGCAACCAGGATGCTTAAAGGACTGGAGTCTAAAGCATATGAGGAATGGTTGCAGTAGCCAGGTATGTCTAGTTTAATGAAAAGAAGGACTAGGGGAGACATGATAGCAGTGTTCCAATATCTCCGGGGCTTTCCCAAAGAAGAGTCAAGCTATTCTGCAAGGCACCTGAAGGCAAGACAACAAGCAATGGGTGGAAAGTAATCAAGGAGAGAAGCAACTTAGAACTAAGGAGAAATTTCCTGACAGATCAATTAATCAACTTGCTTCCAGAAGTTATGAATGCTCCAAAACTGGAAGTTTTAAAAAAGATGTTGGATAACCATTTGCCTGAAGTGCTGTAGGAGGGCTTCCTGCCTAAGAGTGGGTTGGACTAGTAGACTTCCAAAGTTCCTTTCAACTCTGTTATTCTATTCTAGATGTTCTTCAGCTCTTCAACAAGGGCTTCTTATAAATTGGTCATTCCAGGGGACAAGGCGGAGCTTCGTTTCGGCAATACAGCTGTGATCTCGGGGCTCTGAGATCACAGCCGATATTTTCGCCCCTGGTCGGTCCTTACGGACCTAAACTGTCCCGTAGAGATGGGGATTGTGAAGGGCACTGTCCCAGGATCCCAGAGATATTGCAAAATCTCTGGTTTGATCTGGGAGAAGCCCTTTTGCTGGCGGTGGAGAGGCAGCCTCCATAGCTGCTGAAGTCGGGACAGCTCTGGAAAGAAAGTGTGTCGGCTGGGTGAGAAACTTCTTTTGTGTTGTAAATTCGCTGAGATTTGAAAGGGCACCCTGAATACAGAAGAAACCTGTGAGATTTTTTTTGACAAAAAACTGTATGAGCGGCGTTTTTTTAAAGTGACGTCAAATTGAGGCTTGGATTTTTTTTTCTCTTTCTTTTACTTTTTTTGGGGGGACTTCAGTGTGACTTTGTAGGTAACTGGATTGAATTTTCTTTTATATATATTTTTATGCTCCTTTTGATTTTTTAATTTTCTTTTAGGATAGAGGCTCCCTTTGGTTATTTTTTTCCTTTTTTTCTGCATAAATTATCCTTTTTCTCTGGCTGGGGGGGGGGAAGAGCATTAAGAAACTTTGAAAACACTGCCAACTTGAGGATTGAAAATATTTGATTTGAATTGGAGAGAATGGTAAGAAGACTCCTTCTCAAGGACATCTTAATGTGATAAGATAGAGGGAGAGCACAGCAAAATATTATTACAGGTGTTTTCCTGGACTCTTATCAATATTTCAACACTTGAGGCTTGGCTTTGAAGCTGCTGGAGAAGAGAGTCATAATAAAAGCCTTGGATATGTACCCAGCCACATACATTGGACAGACCAATAGAAGAATAAGCACCCCCCTGGATGAAAACAAAAATGCAGTCAAAAAGCTGGAACACACTTCCTCACTAGTCCAACACATGGAAGCCACAGGTCATAGCATCAACTTTAATGGCACCAAAACCCTAGCCACTATAGAAAATCCCAGCCACAGAATCATCAGAGAAGCCATAGAGATTGAAAAAAGACCAGAAAGCATGAACAGAAGAGATGATTCCACCAGGCTGTCAATCATTTGGAAGCCTGCACTCACAAACAAAAAAATCTCCACACCACAAGCCAGACAAACATCTGGGCACAAACAGATCCCCCCTGATACCTCCAACTCAAAGAAATCCCAACCAGGCACCCAGATGAAACCCAGCTTCCTAACTAATGATAGCCGTCCATTTACCCGAAGCCAAGCTGCACTAAAGGCCTCCAATAAAGTAACACAATGTTGCCAGCCAATCAAGATAGAAAAAGAGCCATCATTGTTATATTGCTTTCTAGCATTTCTTCAGTCTCTTTAGGTATCTTCGGTAAATTAGCTTCCTGTAAATACTGTTTGACTTTTTCCTCATCAATATTCTCTTGTTTATATAGTTGCCCATAAAAATCTCAAATAATTTCTTTTTTCTCCTTATTCCCATAACAAACTTGGCCTTGTTCATCTATTAACTTCAATATTTTTCTTGATTCCTTAAATGAAGCATTTAAGAGACAAAATAATGGGAAAGCACCGGGTCCAGATGGGCTTCCAGCAGAATTCTATAAAACATTTCAAGAATCATTGAGCATCCCATTGTTAGAAGTTATGAATGAAGTTATGTTAAAAAAGATGATACCCAAAACATGGTCAGAGGCTAATATTACACTTATACCGAAAGAAGAGACTGACCCACTGCAAATTAAGAATTATAGACCTATTTCTTTATTGAATGCAGACTATAAAATCTTTGCTTCAATTTTAGCAGAAAGACTTAAAAAATATTTAAATAATTTTATTCACCCAGATCAAAATGGATTTCTGCCAAAGAGACAAATCAGAGACAATATGAGAGTAATCTTGGGCACTTTGGAATACTATGAGGCTCATCCTGAAAAGCAAATGGCTTTGATACTCCTAGATGCTCAAAAGGCATTTGACAACGTGAACTGGAGATTTATGTTATTACTATTGGAGCAGATGGGTTTTGCTAAAAAATTTATTCAAGCAATAGAAGCCATATGTAATAAACAGACAGCAAGGGTAATGATGGAGGGGGAACTTACAGATTTTATTAATGTATGGAAAGGCACAAGACAAGGATGTCCCCTATCTCCTTTGCTATTTGTATTGACTTTGGAAGTGTTGAATAGAAATATTAGGGATGATAAAAGCATAAAAGTAATGAAAATTAAGAAGGAAGAATTTAAGCTACAAGCTTTTGCTGATGATTTAGCTTTTATTCTGGAAGACCCGCTAGAAACAGCTCCAAAGTTATTGGAAAGGATAGAGACATATGGAGAGGTGGCTGGTTTGAAAATAAATAAAGATAAAACAAAGATTTTGACAAAGAACATGCTATTGAGACAGAGAGAAGAACTGGCAGATCTTTTGAAAATTCAAGTTACAAATAAGGTTAAGTATCTGGGGATATATTTGACAACAAGATGTAGCACATTAAAGGAGAATAATTATATTAAATTTAAACAACAGATAACTACAGATTTGAAGAAGTGGGAAAACTTGCAATTGTCATTAATAGGGAGGATTTCAACAATTAAGATGAATATTTTACCTAGAATTTTATTTTTGTTTCAAACAATACCAATTAGGTTTGGAAAAGACTATTTTGAAGATTTAAATAAAATAATGTTGAAGTTTATATGGCAAGGTAAAAAAGCAAGAATAAAGCTAAAGCTTTTGCAAGACGCTAGAATTAGAGGAGGTTTTGGTCTGCCTAATTGGGAATTGTATTATCAAGCTACAAATTTGATGTGGGTCAAAGAATGGATAACATTAAGAAAGCATAGGTTGTTGACATTAGAAGGGCATGATTTGCTGTTGGGCTGGCATGCTTTTTTATGGTATAAGGGAACTAAAACACAGGGTTATTTTAGAAGACATTATATGCGGGAGTCTTTGTGGTTAAACTGGGAGAAGATAAAAAGACAATGTTATTTGAAAATTCCAGTTTGGTTATCGACTATTGAAGCATTTTCCTATCCTATAATTTATAAGAAGGAACAAACAGTTAGATATGGGGAACTCTTGGATGAAAAGGGTGAACTTAAATCGATCCAAAACTTAGAGGAACAAGGTATAAGGATGAATTGGTGTTCATATGCGCAAATACATTCAAGGTATGATGAAGATTTTAAAATGGAGGGATTCTATGAAAACCAAACTGATTTAGATAAGATCTTGATGGGTACTGATGAGAAGGTGATTAAAAAATTATATGGTTATTTACTGGGAATGAAATTAGAGGAAGAACAAGTCAAAGAAACTATGATTGCTTGGGGGAAGAATTTTGGATATGGGATTGATCTAGAGAAATGGCAGAAATTGTGGTCTCAAAATTATAAAATGACAATGTCAACAGCATATAAAGAAAACTTGTAAAAGATGTTTTACAGGTGGAACTTTCCCCCGACAAGAATAGCAAGAATGTTTAAGAACAAATCTAAAAAATGCTGGAAATGTCATCAGATACCAGGCTCATATTACCATATGTGGTGGACTTGTGAGGACGCTAGAAAATATTGGACTAAAATTCGCATGTGGTTGGAAAAAATGACAAACACATAGATTTGAAACCAGAGATCTTCTTATTGGGAATTTTACCTGATACATATAGTAAAGATTTGAAATACCTGATTGTAAATGTATTAACAGCGGCTAGGATTGTATTTGCTAAAAATTGGAAGAATGAGAAAATACCATTACAGGAAGAAATTATTAAGAAAATATTGGAATGTGCTGAGATGAGTAGATTGACATTTGAAATTAGAGAGCAAGAGGATAAACAATTTTATGAAATTTGGGATCTTTTTTATCAATGGCTAGATGATAAAATACGATAATAGAATATTGATACTATATTTATAAAGGGTTTTCAGGATTGATTTGGTATGATTATATGATTTGTTACAGAATAAACTGTTTAAAGTATTGTTATCTCATAAAGCATGAATGATTAAAAGTATAGTAAAAAATTTCTTTGTTTTTAGTGATATTAGGATATACAAGTTTGGATATGAGTTGTTATGTAACATAATTGTAATTGAGACTACAAAATGAATGCACAAAACTGATGAACCAACCAACACACTGGATGTACATATGAGAGTTGATGTTTTAATGTTTTGTTTGTCTTGTTTGTTTGTAGAAAATTAATAAAATTCTTTTCAAAAAAATTAATAAATTGGTCATTCCATGATGCTCTCTGAGCTGGGTTGTTTTCTTGCAGACGTTTCATTGCGCAAACTAGGTAAACATCATCAGTGGTAGCTCATCAGCCCTAGCACTAATGATGTTACCTAGGTTGGATAATGACATTTTCTGCATGAAATCAACCAAGCTCAGGGATTACTAAGGACCCCTCATTTCAACACAGAGCTACAAATATTCTCCTTTATTGGGCAGTTAGTAGATAAGTCAGTGCACAATCAGAAATCTATGAAAACAATCAAGCTTAAAAACACTAATAATAAAGAAAACTCAAGAATGCTTTAAAAACTCTTATGATTAAAATAAATAAAGTGAGAAACAATTATGCTGGAAACTAATATCCACATCTTTAATATCATTTTTTTTCTAAACTGATCATGGGATTCATCTGGGAACAATTCGTACGTAAACTGAAAGGTATGGTGGTTGTTGCTGATTAATACATACATTATCATCAAAAATAACATCAAATATAAAAATGTCCCAAAGAAAGAATAAAGTTCTCTGTTCCTATATCAATCAGGGATTTCTGTGCCTCTTTATATCAACTTTACAATTCAGTTCAGGTCTGACTAGGATAATGTAATGTATCCTTTTGGGGGAAAAGATGCAAGCCAAGAGGCCAGCCCCAGAGGGCAAGATTGAGAAGATCTCCACAGCATTCCCAATGAATATGACAAAATTAGCATCTTTATCGACTCAATGACTTCCTAGATGCTGGAAGAACTGCATTTGAAAAGTGCTCCACCTGTCTGATTTGAGATGGTTCCTTCTGGACAAGGAGCACATTGATAGCAGCAAACTGGCTCGCCCTCTGGAACTCTTCTCCTCTCTCCTGCCTGACACCTCTTCTTGGCACACCTGGCAAAGGGCACCTTCTAAAAGAAAAAGAGAGAAATGTTTGAGGTGTCCTGTGCAATGAACATTCTTCATTTATTCATTTCCACATTCTTATTTTTCTGTTGAAAATGTCTGCATAAGAAATTGTTCACCAAGATCTAATAGAAAAGGAAGGGAAAGGAAAAGCTCCTGGGGGAATCAGTGGTACTAAGTGAATCTCCAATGGAGGCTAAAGTTTGGATCTTGAACTTCAGAGTTGCTACATTGAGCTACTGCTTCTCTCAAAGAAAGAATGATGACAATCCAACTGAACAAGAACGGTCCATGGAAATCACAGCCTAATCTAACAGCATCCTGCTTTCAAGCAGAATTCCCACCCATTGTTGGATTTTCACAGATTAGTCATAAAATTTGTTAACCTCCAATGTTTTCACCTTAGACGGATGTTCAGCATCCTTAATAGAGAGATGGGTTATTTTACTGAGTTTACAACCTTTCCTTCCAGCTCACCTTTGAGGCCCAGATGATCACTTCAGAGTTAATGGTGAAAGCCTGGCCTGGGGCAGCCCTGGGATCCTTTTGCCCAACTTTCACAGACGCTAAAGACTTATTGGGGTGGACAACCCCATTAACAATATCAAAACGAGCAGTTCTCAGTCCATTTTGTGAGAAGGAAACTTCATCTCCAGCACTGTTGTTGAAGTGGACAATCCTCAAATTGGCAAGTACCTGAAAAAAAAGAGGCCTTCAGAAATTGGAACAATTAGCAGAAAGACTTCTATCATGAAACATCATGGCTTCACCATTTTTTGATGGCTGTCATCTTAGGAAACAGGCATAGATCTAAAGAGCTACTCTTTGTCCCTTGTTTGAGATTTGAGCAATCAGGAGTAACTTCAAATATTTGACTCTATTCTCAACAATACAAAAGATTGTCTTTATCATGAGGTATTTGTATTTTGGCTTTCACAACTCCAGTTTTAACCAGATGACAGGGATGACTTGCCTCCAGAAGTTGTGGCTGCTCCATCACTGTAAGTTTTTAAGAGGAGATTGGACAACTTTTGTATGAAATGGTATAGGGTATTGCTTCTTGAGTAGGGGCTTGTATTAGAAGACCTCCAAGTTCCTGTCCAATTCTGCTTTTCTGTTCTGTTAAGCAGCTGAACAGTTCAAGAAATAGCAAATTAAACAAATGGAGTGAAGTCACATAGAATGCTAATTCATAGAATGATAAATCAATGGTTAAATTAATTGAGCTGAGTTTGCTTTTATATGTTGGATTCAGGCTTCAAGCTGACGGAAACTTAGCAGGTTCTGCAGTTATACTGATTAGGACTTCAACGGTCCTGCTTAAGTATTTTGCACAAATGCACCCAGATTATTGTCTTATTTTGAAGTGACACTTCATCCCTGGTCAGTACCTCAATCTCAGGAAATGTTGAAGACCTTTCGAACCATATATGAAAATCTATCTTCGATTGATATTATGCACAACTGGTTTAGGTTACTTTTCCTCTGCTGCATCTTTCAACAAAACATTATATTTAGTTCATATTATTGATTTTGAAGCAATTGTTGTTTTAATCTTTTGAAAGATGCTATTATATGATATCCCTTGATATGATATGAAGAAATGCATACAAAGAGCTTCCTCTCTATCAATGTGTGGAGTGGATAAAATGCCACAGAGATTACCTGCCATGGCTGCACATTTGAGATCCTTTTTTCATGCTTCAACATCTCTGGTTGCTCTCCTAATCCATAAATGGCATGCAATGCATGTGCCACAGCATAAATGGTATTGTTGTCACTTTCACCTTCCATGTTCATTTCAAAAATAAAATCTGGAAGATCCTATAAATTCTCCTTTTGTATACATTGCATTTGCCCTTTTGGATGGTCCTTGCCTGGTTTGGGTATATGACAATCAAAGAGTATTTCCCACCAATTCAGGAGAAAGACGTCCCCTTTTTTAATCAACTTGTCTAAAGATAGGAGGAAGTGGCTGAATTCTGAGACATCACCAGTGCTGTCTCTAAACTGCAAAGCCCCTTGCAAAGTCTTTACACCTTCAAAAATATCTCCAACCAGAGTAAATATCCAATGAGATGTTAGGATCCAAACATTCTGTATCTTTCTATGTTTTACATAAAAATTCAGAGCTGTCAGAAAATTTGCCATATCAGTGGAGTCTCCAAGCAGAAAAATAACTGCCATCTTTAATGAATCCAAAAGTCTAATTAAGAAAGAAAGGAGAAAGAGAGAAAGGAAAATAAAGGACTTAAGACCTAAAAAAACACCCAAGAAAGAGAAAAATAAGATGCGAAATCAACACAATGTTAGAAAGCAAAAGAAAAACAGAATACAACAGAGAGGGGAAGCTAAAAAGGCAGAAGTTAGGAGGAGGGGGGGGGTAAAAAGGCCAGATGGGATAAGAAAGGAAGGAAAAAGGGGGAAAAAGCCACAAAGGTATAAAACAAGATGGGAAAAAAGGAATTTTTTTTAGGGATAAAGGGTAATGTATTTTTTTAAAAAAAAGAAGATTCCGCAAGGTACATAAGATGGTATTGTAGTATTTGTATTAGAAATAGAAAATTAGAATATTATAAGAATTAATAAAAGATTAAAATATTGTAATGTTTAGTAATGATAGATTTTAAAATTTAATAAAATATTAAATGGAATGTCTAAAATATTGAGTTCAATTAAAGAGTTTAATTGACTATTGTATTGATGTTATAATGAACTTATTGCTGCAACATTTGCTTTTGAAATAGATAATTGGAATGTTACAAGATTTAATATTTAGATTTATTATCTAATTATGTATTTAATCATTTTGGATTTATTATTTTTTCCTTTTTTTAAAAAAAATGTTAGTAGGTAGAATGTACTAAGCAGAATCAAATTGGGTACTAGGCGTTATTTTAAATGTTAATTTAGGGGGACGATAAAAGGCATCATATTTTGATTAGTGATTTCAGGAGAAATCCTTTTTTTTTTACTATGGGAATGAGATAAATGGATAATTTGGAAAGAATGGACAAAAGATACAATTAAATTAAATTAAAATGAAATAAATAAAATAGAATTAAGAAGAGTGAAAAGTGGGGAGAAGCTATATAGAGGATGTAAAATAGTAAATAAGATAGGTAATGGTATATAAGATGAGCATGAATTTAATTGAAGTCCATATAAAGAGAGGTAATCTGGGGCCAAGCTACTTTCTAGAAAGAAGTTTTGTATTTTTATGTTTTGTGTGTTTATGTTTGTTTGAGAATTAATAAAACCTTGGAGGAATGTTGGATGAGAATAATGGTAAACAAGTCAGAGAGAAATGAAGATCATGACTATAAAAGGGATAAATATAGGGAAATAATAATAATAATAATAATGAAATTGAATAAGAATAAAGAGAAATAATGAGAAATTTGCTAAAAGATACTTATATGTCCATATGGAAATGGGGTAAAATAGAATTATGTTGTATAAAATAATGTTTTATTTGACTTGTAAAAATTTATAATGGAAAGAGGTTTTATGTACTCAGTGGTTAATGATGGTTTGTTTGTCTTTAAAAATTAATAAAAAAATTGTTTCAAAAAAAAAAAAAGGATGTAATTAGTAGTACAGACCTTATCTCGCCTGGAGAGCTGCCAAGTAAATATTTTCAAATGCAGTGCTGACAAGGGAGGGCTCGGCAGAGAGTCTCTGAGATGCAGACAGATCTTCACAATGATGGAACACATGAATTGTTTCCTGCAAAAGCCCCCTCCCCTTTTGCTTCTCTTTTCATCCCAATGGGAGGGGCCATTCACTGTCCACCTAGGCTTTACTCCCAAGTCGACCCTTAGTTCATAAGAGTTCTTTTCTTTTGGCAACTCTGTACATGCACAGGCCGGGAACTGGCTCCAGCTGCTCCCCTGCCTCACTGCTGTCCAACTCCAAAGGCAGTTGATAACTGACAGCCTGCCCTGGCCCCATCTCTGCTTCCAATGCAGAGCCCTTGTCCAAGCCTTCCTCAGTCTCCAGGACTGGCCCATGTTCCTCCCCAACCTCCTCACTGTTTGACTCTGCTACCAGCTCCACTTGCTGCCGCCGGACAACAACAAGACCTTTTGTGTGCTAAGGGAGATTGTCTTTGCTTAAGTGTGCTTGTATGTGTGCTCTCTTGGACTTTGAGGTGGTGACCCTAAACAACCATAACTCATCCATATGAGAAATACATATCTTAAATAGATTTGGCACTTTGATTATCCTTTTGAAAGCTCTTTCAGCTCTGGGAACCATTCTCTTCAAATACTCCACTTGAAGGCCAGAAGATAGATCAGCTAAAGGTCATTGCAAAAGACCATGAATGATCCCAAAACAGGGTGTTCCTGTTGTTAGTACACGTCCCCATTGCAACTGGATTTGTCCTTTCTTTTGAGATTTCCACCATGTCTTTTTGTCAAAATAAATAATAGAAATGACTTTTCCACTAAGCCAGTGCAGTATTTGACATGTACACCCTTTGTTTGCAGTGTGACTACTATTGTGAGACAACACAGGAGCACAATACAGCTTTGCCTTTTAACAGAGGCTTCGCCTTTTAACAGTGGTGTATATACAGGACTACTATATACATCAATATACCTGTGAGGCACATACCAGGCAAGCAATCAGTCTTCATTACTCTGCATGGAGAATTACAATGGAGATGAACAGGAGAGAGAGGTACACCCTCTTATGGCCTCATTTATATGCACAGCTTTTTAAAGTGGTAAAACCCTGTTGGATCCATCCTCAGTCTTAAAGTGGCAATAACCACGCTGATTCATCCTCATTGCATCAGCCTTACAGCAGCTGGTCAGCTATTAAATCTCAATACCTTGATACCCTTCCTCACTTTTTTTTAAGTTTTATTGGGTTTTAACAAAACATAACAAATAAAACATCTTTTTTTGACAACAGCATGATTCCAAGTTATCACATCTCCATACATACATAATCTCAAATACATATTCATCTCATATATTCAGTTTCATATCTTATCACTATTTTTTCAATTTCTCAATATTTTCCCCTTACTTTCCCTAATCTTCTTTTATAATTATCTCATTTCTTTCTAATTCAATTACACTTATATCCCCAAATGTCTATATCTTTCTATTCATTATACTTATACTTTTATCTGTCCTGCTTACAATTTCATATTTATTCTTCCATCATCATCCCAAAAGAGAGAGAGGAAAAAAAATAATTCCCTCCCCTTCCAGGCATTGAAAAGCAAGATTCCCCCTATAGTTGCCAATTAGAGTATGGCACCTTTGAATCTTATAATTATTGTCATATAAAATCTCATTAAACTTTTAATTTATTCATTATGGAATTATAACATTCAGTTTCTAATATCTATTTTATATCATACAACTCTCATGAACTGAATTCCGCTTGGTACTTTGCCTTAGAAATACACACAAAATTCTAATATATATATGCTGTGGTTTGGAGTTTTGAGCCTGCTTTGTCAGAGGTCGAGGACTTGGTGAATGAGGAAGGGGAGGATTTGGCTCTGAGGTTTGAGCCTGCTTTGTTGGGGGATTTGGAATTGCCTTCCTCCCCAGGACTGTCCTCCTCAGCAGGATCTTCCCCCCGATTGTGCCTCAGGTGTCGGCAGATAACCAGGACAACATATCAGAGCCTCTGAATGAGGATCAAGCTGAGGAATGCTGGTTTGATGCAAGGTAAAGACGCAGGCAAAAGCGTGAAATGCAACATAAAAAGAAAGGACAAATCAGAGACTGAGAAGAGAGACTGACATGCCCCACAGGGAATAAAAGTGGGTGTGTTAACTCTGGTTTCTTGTCGGGACAATGTATTGTTTTGTGAGAGGAGCTTCTGCATTTTTCCTGTGTGTGGCGTCAGCTTCTGATTTATGCTTCCTTATCGGACTTGGCAGACAGCTGGCGTGAGAACTGCCAAGAATGTTTTCGGATTAAGGAAGTTAACCCTGTAATTACCGGACTTACCTGCTTATTTGTGTTTCAGTTGGAAATTTGGACTTATTACTTTGTCCAGATATATATATATATATCTTTGGTTATTCAGGTTTTCTCCCACGTAACCACACAAGATGCCACACAAGATGCCACCATCACACTTCCACGTAGAAAGCAGACTCACACCCACACAGAAGATGAGACACGACCACAGATCAGAAGCTGCACTGCAGCTGCATCACTACCCACCTCAAACCCCTCTGAGCCATACATGAAGCAAACTGATCCCCACCATGAAGATGCAGCACGACCACGAACTCGAAGCCAAACAGCAAGATCACAGCTCACCAGCTCAAATCCCCCAGCAACTAAGACTAACCTGAGCACAATCAAGCCCCCACCTGAACAGAACACGCCTCCAGTCAATCAGAACACAGCCAACCCCCCAACCAATGAGAACACCCCCCACCCAATCAGAACACAGCCAAGCCCCCACCCAATCAAGTCACACCCCCACTAGCAGTTAAAAGGAAGAAGCAGCTGCAAGCTCACATCACTCTGAGAAGCACAGAGCTGAAGACCAAGCCTGAAGATGATTAATGAGACTTCATTGAAACGTTGCCTAGATACTTCCAATCTTACGCAGGAGAAAACCCGAATAACCAAAGATCCACATACAAATACCCACGAGAACCTCAGAAAACAAATATTGCACCTCTACGGGGAGGAAACCCACCATCTGACCAGGACTTATGAAAAACTTGAAGTCCAAAGAGCTTCCATTTTATGTGACCTCGCATTCCTACACAACTGCCGAGATCAAAATTTAATTCCTGCAAGCTTCCAATTGAAATTCCACACCAACACAGCAGCCACCAAACGCATCCTAAAAAGAACAGAATTGGCCCTAATTAGCAATAAACTTCACACAAAAGGATTTCTCCCAGACCAAATCAACAAAGATCTCCTCACACTTCACCTCAGACTCAGCAACAAGATTCACCCCTTACTTTGGGACAAATCCAAACAACTCGCTGTCTGGAGAGCCGAAACACAGACCACCCTCAAGACAGACACACACACCAACAAACTCAGAAAACTACAACAACACCAGAAACCAACTCCGCCTCCCTCACAGCCACACATGAAACAAACAGTGCACAACATCTCAGACAAGATCCTCACCGAAGCCGAAACCTAGGTTCTTTCTAAAGGATTCAACTTTGCTGTTGCTCCCAAACACATCCCCACAGAAACCATCATATGCGGAGTTGAAACCAGCCTGACCAAAACCAACCCTGATGATGCTAATAGAATCAGACTCGAAATCACCAACATCCTCTGCACTAGCTAACCACCCAAAAGCAACTTATCCAAAGAAGAACAAACTGCACTACTTAACCTGAAAGAAGACACCAGCATAATAATTCTACCAGCAGACAAGGGCAACGCGACAGTGGTTATGAACACATCTGACTACTAATCCAAGTTAACTAACCTACTCCAAGACTCCACATACAAACCCCTAAAGACAGACCCCACCACCTACCTAGAAAAAACCACCAGATCCAAAATAAAAGCCTCCCCCATCAGTGAAGAAATCCAGCAAAGAATCATACCCAGAGAGAAATCATCCAGATGCCCTAAACTTTATGGTCTCCCCAAGATACACAAAGAAGGAACCCCACTTAGACCAATAGTCAGCTCCATAGGCTCACCTCTACAAAACCTAGCTAAATTTCTCACCAAACAACGACAGCCCTATGGAGAATCCATCAACTCACACATAAGAAACTCATTCCAGTTCATCGAGATCATAAAGAAACAAAACTTACAACCCAGTGACCTACTAGTAAGCTTCAATGTCATATCCCTATTCACCCAAGTGCCAATAAAAGAAGCCTTGACAGCCATCCAAAACAAATACAACCCCACCCCAAGCACATCCTAGATCTGACCAACCACTGCCTATCCAATATATACTTCACCTACAACAGACAAAAATACAAACAAATAGAAAGAGCACCCATGGGATCACCCCTCTCACCTGTCATCGCTAACCTCTACATGGAACACTTTGAAACACAAGCTCTAGAAAAATATGATCACAAACCCAAATTCTGGCTCAGATACGTAGATGACACCTTCATAATCTGGCCACATGGGAAAGAAAAACTGAACAACTTCCTCACACACCTCAACAGCCTACACCCCAAAATACAATTCACCATGGAAACAGAAGCTAACAACCAACTTCCCTTCCTAGATGTCTTGGTATACAAAAAATCCAATGGCTCCCTAGGACACACCATCTACCAGAAGAAAACACATACAAACCGCTATCTGCACGCGCTCTCACACCACCACCCAGCACAGATCAATTCCGTAGCTGAGACACTCATCTCCAGAACAAAATGCTTAGCCGATGAACAACACCTAGAGACCGAACTACACGCTCTCACCGGCGTGCTGACAGCCAATGGATTCCAAAGAAAGAAGATCACCCACCTAATCCAAAAAGAAACCCCAACCAAAATCCAATACAGAGAACAAGAGAATGGCAAAGCCCTCCTCCCATATATAAAAGGCACTACAGACAAAATCAGCAAGATCCTCCAAAAACACAACATTAAGACAGCATTCTGCACAAACAGAAAGATATCCACCATCCTCAGAAACCCTAAGGACAAAATCGAGTTAGAAAATCAAGGAGTATACGAAATCCCTTGCACTGCCTGCCCCACCACATGCATTGGACAAACTCTACAGAAGAATAAGTGCACGCATTGAAAAACATAAGAACTCAATCAAAAAGGAAGAACCGACCTCTTCCCTGGTCCAACACCTCAAAGCCACAGGACATGAGATTGACTTTAAAAATACCAGAACTATCGCCAAAACTGAACACTTCAGCAGCAGAATAATCAGAGAAGCCATAGAGATAGAAAAATGCCCACACAGCATGAATAAACGAGATGATACCTCCCGTCTATCAGCCATTTGGAAACCCGCCGTCATGAACAGACGAGGACCTAACATGAAGAATGACACCAGACCCACACCCTGAGAGCCACACAAGATGCCACCACCACACTTCCATGTAGAAAGCAGACTCACACCCGCACAGAAGATGAGACACGACCACGGACCAGAAGCAGCACTGCAGCTACATCACTACCCACTTCAAACCCCTCTGACCCATACATGAAGCGAACTGACCCCCACCATGAAGTAGCAGCACGACCACGAACTCGAAGCCAAACAGCAAGATCACAGCTCACCAGCTCAAATCCCCCAGCAACTAAGACTAACCTGAGCACAACCAAGCCCCCACCTGAACAGAACACGCCTCTAGCCAATCAGAACACAGCCAACCCCCCAACCAATCAGAAAACAGCCAAACCCCCAACCAATGAGAACACCCCCCCACCCAATCAGAACACAGACAAGCCTCCACCCAATCAAGTCACACCCCCACTAGCAGTTAAAAGGAAGAAGCATTCAGCTTTGTTCGGGTATTTTCCCACGTCATAATAGTTGTGCTTTTAAAGTTGTAGCAACGTTTCAGCAGAATCTCATCTGCCATCATCAGGCTTCTGTATAGTGTTCATCTGTGAGTCAGACTTTTACAGTGGTTTCAGTTTTAAATTTGGGGCAGCCTATTGCTGTGTCAGAATGGTTTTTTCTTCCTCCTGATTGGTTGGGAGTCTTGGTCTGTGTTTATTGGTCTTGGAGTTTGCTGTGTTCTGCTTGATTGGTGTTTCTGATATCTTCTGTCTTTTTTTTTTTTTTTGGCTCTTTTTGTCTCTTGATTGGCTGGCAGCATTGTGTTACTTTATTGAAGGCCTTTAGTGCAGCCTGGCTTTGGGTAAATGGACGGCTATCATTAGTTAAGAAGCTGGGTTTCATCTGGGTGCCTGGTTGGGGTGTGTTTGAGCTGGAGATATTAGGGGGGATCTGTTTGTGCCCAGGTGTTTGCCTGGCTTGTGGTGTGGAGATTTTTTTGTTTGTGAGTGCAGGCTTCCAAATGATTGACAGCCTGGTGGAATCATCTCTTCTGTTCATGCTTTCTGGTCTTTTTTCAATCTCTATGGCTTCTCTGATGATTCTGTGGCTAGGGTTTTCTATCGTGGCTAGGGTTTTGGTGCCATTTGAAGTTGATGCTATGACCTGTGGTTTCCATGTGTTGGACTAGTGAGATAGTGTTTTCCAGCTTTTTGACTGCATTTTTGTGTTCATCCAGGCGAGTGCTTATTCTTCTATTGGTCTGTCCAATGTATGTGGCTGGGCATGATGCACAGGGGACTTCGTATATGCGTTGGTTTTCCAGGTCAATTTTATCTTTGGGGTTTCTAAGGATGGCTGCTATTTTTCTGTCTGTTTTGAAGGCAGTCTTGGTGTGATGTCTGTGTAGTACCTTACTTATTTTGTCTGTAGTACCTCTTATGTAGGGCAGGACAGCTGTTCCATAGGTCTGTTCATCTTCTGGGTCTCTATTACGTTTCAGTGTGTTTTTGTGGATCAAGCTGGTGATTTTTCTTCTGTGGAAGCCGTTGGCTGTCAGTACTTTGGTCAGGGTGCATAGTTCAGTCTTAATGTGTGTCTTGTCTGCCAGACGTTTGGTTCTAGTAATTAGTGTTTTAGCCACGGACTTTATCTGTGCTGGGTGGTGGTGGGATTGGGCATTGAGGTAGCGGTTAGTGTGTGTTTTCTTCTGGTATACGGTGTGTCCTAGTGTGCCATCTGTTTTTTTTGTAGATTAGTACATCTAGGAATGGTAGTTGTTTGTTTGTTTCCGTTTCCATGGTGAACTTGATTTTGAGGTCTGTGTTGTTTAGGTGTGTTAGGAAATTCTTTAGGTTTTCTTTTCCATGGGGCCAAATCACAAATGTGTCATCGATGTATCTTAACCATAGTTTGGATGGCATTGGCCAGGGCTCTGGATTCAAATTCTTCCATGAACAGGTTTGCAATGACGGGTGACAGTGGTGATTCCACTGGGGGTTCCTTCAATTTGTTTTAATCTTTGTCCTTTGTATATGAAATATGTGCTGGTTAAGTAGTGTTCTGTTAGTTCCATGAGGTGTTTAGCTGGTTGGTATTTATTTTTGATGATTTCAAGGGTCTCTTTTATCGGGACTTGAGTGAATAATGAAACCACGTCGAAACTGACAAGCAGATCTTCTTGCTCCACATGTAGATCTTTGATCATTTCCAAGAAGTGGTATGAGTTTTGTACATGAGAAGCTGCTGTTTCACCATGGGGCTGTAGCTGTTTTGCTAAGTGTTTAGCTAGGTTTTGTAGTGGTGCTCCTCTGGAGCTGACTATGGGTCTGAGAGGTATGCCTTCTTTGTGTATTTTTGGGAGGCCGTATAGTTTGGGGCATCTGGAAGATTTTTCTCTGGGGATGATGATCTGTTGGATCTCTTTGCTCATGTGGCTGGTTATAATTTTCTTCTTGGTTAATTTTTCCAGATATGTGGTTGGGTCTGTGTTTATGGGTTTGTATGTGGAGTCTTGGAGTAGGTCTGTCAATTTTGTTTCATAGTCTTTTCTGTCCATTACTACAGTGGCATTCCCTTTATCTGCTGGGAGGATGATTATGCTGCTGTCTCTTTTCAGGGTTTGTAGCACTTTAATTTCATTTTTCTGCAAGTTGCTTTTGGCTGGTTTGCTTGTGCATAGGATGTTGGTAACTTGGTGTCTTATTTTATCAGCTTCATCTGTATTTAATTTAGTTAGGCTGGATTCTACTGCACATATGGATTCCGTGGGGATTTTTTGGGGTGCTATAACATAATTGAATCCTTTGGTTAGGACATCTGTTTCTGTTTTGGTGGGTTCTCTGTTGGAAACGCTGTACACTAATTGTTTCAGGTGTTGTTGTGAGTTGTTGGGGGTTTTCTTGTCATGTTCTAATTTCTTTAATTTTTTCAAGAGTTTTTCCTGTTTGTAAGTATTTTGAGATTCAGTTCTCCAAGTTGTAAGTTGTTTTATCTTGTCCCAAAGTAGAGGGTGGATTTTGCTGCTCAATTCCAGGTGTAGTGCTAGCAAATCTTTGTTTAACTGATCTAATTGGAATTTCTTACTGTGGAGCTTGTTCCTTAGTAGAGCCATTTCAGTTCTTTTCAGGATATGTTTAGTGGCTGCTGTGCTTTGATGAAAGGTTAATTTGAAGCAGGTTGGTGTAGTATTGTTGTCTCTGCAGCTGCGTAGGAATTGGAGGTCACATAGTATTCCCGCTCTTTTAATTTCCAGTTTCTTGTAGGTTTTGATCTGGCTGTTTATTTCCTCCCTATAGAGGTTTGATATTTGTTTTCTTAAGTTTTTGCGGGTACTTACATGTATGGCATTCAGCTTAGTTCGGGTATTTTCCCACATCATAATAGTTGTGCTTTTAAAATTGTAGCAATGTTTCAGCAGAATCTCATCTGCCATCATCAGGCTTCTGTATAGTGTTCATCTGTGAGTCAGACTTTTACAGTGGTTTCAGTTTTAAATTTGGGGCAGCCTATTGCTGTGCCAGAATGGTTTTTTCTTCCTCCTGATTGGTTGGGAATCTTGGTCTGTGTTTATTGGTTTTGGAGTTTGCTGTGTTCTGCTTGATTGGTGTTTGTGATATCTTCTGTCTGTTTTTTGGCTCTTTTTGTATCTTGATTGGCTGGCAGCATTGTGTTACTTTATTGGAGGCCTTTAGTGCACCTTGGCTTCAGGTAAATGGACGGCTATCATTAGTTTGGAAGCTGGGTTTCATCTGGGTGCCTGGTTAGGGTGTGTTTGAGCTGGAGGTATTAGGGGGGATCTGTTTGTGCCCAGGTGTTTGCCTGGCTTGTGGTGTGGAGATTTTTTTGTTTGTGAATGCAGGCTTCCAAATGATTGACAGTTTATTCCACCAGACAGACAACTGATTCCACCAAGCTGCATTAAAGGCCTCCAATAAAGTAACACAATGTTGCCAGCCAATCAAAATACAAAAAGAGCCAAAAAAACAGACAAAAGATATTAGAAACACCAAACAAACAGAACACAGCAAACTCCAAGACCAAAAAACACAGACCAAGACTCCCAACCAATCAGGAGGAAGAAAAAACCATTCTGGCACAGCAATAGGCTGCCCCAAATTTAAATCTGAAACCACTGTAAAAGTCTAACTCACAGACGAACACTATACAGAAGCCTGATGATGGCAGATGAGATTCTGCCGAAACATTGCTACAACTTTAAAAGCACAACTACAATGACGTGGGAAAATACCCGAACAAAGCTGAATGCCATACATATATATATTAAACAAAATAATTATTGTATTCAAACTCATCCAAGCAACTGGTATTGATTTCTTTGTAAATCTTTCACATTTCCTTCCTCACTTATTGTGGTATTTATCATCTTCCTGATGAAACTGGAACATTCTAGACTATCATGGAAACTTTTGTATGGTAGTAGAGTATACCTTTCTTTGAGTTTGTTTGTATTCTCATGAAGTTTGAGGTGGTGAATCCATTGGCTGCGAGCCTTTGGACAAGAAATTGTGGTTATGAAAATTATGTTAATGGTACTAAAACTATGGTCAGTTTAGAAAGGGACTGCAAAATACCACATTTGCAACTCTAGGCAGCCATGACTCATAACATGAGAAATATTGTGAGCAGCTTTGGCAGTATGATTTTTCTTTTGAAGGCTGTTTCAGCTCTGGAACACTGCTGTTCACAATGCCCCACTGGAGCCCATAAGGTATATTTGCTCAAGGCCATTACAATATACCCTTCATGATTCCAAAACAGGTGACTATGGAAATTCTCAATAATCCAGGTCATGGTTTTCCCAAAGATGCTTTTCAAAATGCAACTGGAGTTTGATTCTTTTTCCTTGAAAATGTTTTTCTTCTGAAGCAGGAATTGAAGTTAGAACTGAAAGAAACTTCTTGGATGAGAAGCAAAATGTTTTTTTTTTTTTGGGGGGGGGGAAGCCTTCCTCACTTACTGTGCTGTTTATCATCTTCCTGATGAAACTGAAACATTCTAGCCTACTTTAGAAGAATGGGTCTTTATCCAAGAATGCACCAAGACTTCTCAACTGAAGCAGAACCTGCAAACATCAGTAGAATAATAATTTATGAACGAAGCCCCCTGAATCCTGGGATCTTGGAGTCTTAGTGGACAACCAGCTAAATATGAGCCAGCAGTGTGCAGCAGCAGCCAAAAAAGCCAATGCAATCCTAAATTGTATTAACAACAGTCAAGATCCAGGGAAGTACTAATACCACTCTATGAAGCCTTAGTAAGGCCCTACCTAGAGTCCTGCATCCAGTTTTGGTCACCACATTATAAAAAAGATGTTGAGACTCTAGAAAAAGTACAGAGAAGAGCAACCAGGATGATTAGGGGACTGGAGGCTAAAACATACAATGAACGGTTGCAGGAACTGGGCTTGGCGAGTCTAGTGAAGAGAAGGACCAAGGGAGACATGATAGTGGTCTTCCAATATGTGAGGGGCTGCCACAGAGAGGAAGGAGTCAAGCTATTTTCTAAAGTGCCTGTAGGTCAGACAAGGAATAATGGATGGAAACTGAACAAGGAGAGATTCAACCTGGAAATAAGGAGAAATTTCTGACAGTGAGAACAATCAATCCATGGAATAGAAGTTGCCCTCGGAAGTTGTGGGAGGCACCATCACTTGAGACTTTCAAGAAGAGTTTGGACTGCCATTTGTCAGAAATGGTGCAGGGTCTCCTGCTTGGGTGGGGGGTTGGACTAAATGACCTACAAGATCCCTTCCAACCCTGATTATCTGTTATCTGAATTCTAAGCAAAACAGAAACTCTTTTTCCCCCCAAATATTTTTATTGTACTTTTCCTTTGTTATACATCACATATTAGTACTTGTTATTGTACAATTTTCTTGGTTATGCATCGGATTTCATTATTCACAGTAACAGTATTCCATCTGGGTGCAATCTCCACATTCTTAATTACATACCAATAATAAATCTTATACATACAGTAGTTATAGCCAATTTACTGCGTATAATCCTAATGTTTATTTATCTTAGTTATTCTCTATTCATTAGGTATCTATGTTTACATATCTAGATTTCTAATTTCTGCCGTTATTTCTACTATAGAATAGTTCCCCAATAATAAAGGTATTCTTCTCCTAATTTCTAATTTCTATTCTTTATACCACAAATGATTTTTGTTGTTTTCCACCAGTACAAATCATGTTTACATTTTCAACAGCATTTTGCATTGACATACATACAATTTTATCATACATTTTCTATCCTTATTTATGTTTGTTATTAATATCTATCTTTATCTACTTTACATTTCTACATATCTATATATCGTTTCCTTAAGGGTTCTTCTATGTAATCCTCGCTTTTCATTCCTTAGTTCTATTTCTAATTTCTATTCTTGATGGTATAGCTTCTGTGTTAAACAATATTCTGCATTTATCCCTCATCTCTTGTCTGCTTTCATATCTCAGTTCTTGGCATGTCTCCCATACTCTTCCCATGTAATCTTGTATCTTCTTATCTCATTCAATCTAAGTATTTCTTCTATCTCTGTTGCTTCTTCACCCTTTTGGACCTTCCATACACTTTTCAATGGTCTTTTCCTGACTTCATAATTTCTTCCTGGGTGTCCCCTTCTAACTCTTGGTCTTCCACACTATAGTTCACCATTCCTATTTCAGCTTTAACTATTTCCTCTATTGTATCTTTTTGTATCATTTGTCAGTTTCCCTCCCTTGTCCATTCCTCTATTCTTTCTATTTTGTTTTCTATTTCCTGGACTTCTTGTTTTTGTTTAATGTTGTTTGGTAATAGTTTTCTGGTCTCTTAACCATTATCATGTATCATTTCTTTTATCTCCCTATGGTTCCTTGTCATTATTTCTTGCAAAACTTGGAAGGTCAATAATATTTCTTTTAATAAGATGTTTGTTTCCCCTTGCAATCCCATTGTACCTTATTTTAGTTAATTTAAAATTTAACTCAGTAATCAATCAGAAACTCTTCTAATTCATTCCCTTTCAGGTGAAACATACCTTCTTGCTAATTCTTGTGTTTGATGGCTCACTGTCAAACTCTATCATTTCAAAGAGAGAAAACTTTTCCAGGAGCAAATTCCCTCCAATAATGAGATCCCCAGGCCAGTAGTAGTCTTGCACAGTTTGTAGAGGGTTCCTCACTACACATATGGTTTGCATTATCTTATGAGTTGTTGAAGGCAGGAGCCAAAAGAGGAGCAGCAGGAGAGCCAGCCCATTCATAATTCTCACCTTCCTTCCTAGACTATATATCAAAGCTGAACTGGAGGTGGCTTCCACAAAATCCCACCAAGGCTTTTGCAGAGAAGAAGCAGACTGTGCCACATAGATGGCCTTGAGGCAAATTAATATGAAGTTTGTTTTCTCTTACCTAGTTTGAGTTGTTACTGAAGACAAAATTGAGCCCAGTTAAGTTTCATGGATCACAAGAAATTGCTTGTTTGCTAAACAACCTAAGATGGCATGGCCAGCTCCCCTTGGGAGAGCTCAGACATTATTTCATTTAAGCAACTTTTATCTTGGAAGAGTTGTGGGTAAACATCTATGGGGGATACATTAAGAATTACTGTACTTCTGATAATTGCAAGGAAGAGTAACATCCTACCCACTTAGCAACAGCTTCACTTCCAGGGCCAGAAGGGGAAAAACATGTTTGTGTCTCTTGTTCTTCATCCAAAGAGGAGACGGAATTGAGTGTCAGGGTTCAGGTGATATTTGGCTAACATCAAACACCTGAGCACTTGCATCCAAGATGGAGTGTGGCCTGTGCCAAAGTCTTTTTTAGATAGGGCTAAGCATGGTGATGAATTGTAATCTTGTAAAAGTGTTTAATAATCTGGAAAAAATGGATTATTTATTCTTATATGGTTAGGAATTATATAGAAAATCATTTCTCTTATCTCTTGTGAGAAAAGGGCAACTAGGCTTTCAAGCTAGTATAGGCCTCTGCTTAATTGAAGGCTTTAAATTAAGTATATATAATAACACTGGCTGAGCTGATTTTGCAAGCATGGTAAAATATTTGCAAACTGCTGAGCTGATTTTGCAGGCACAGCAATATGTTTTCCTGGATGATACAGAATGGAAGGATTATATTCATTGCAGGCAGCTGCATGGTCATTTGCATTATTTTAGAGTCATTGAGGCCACTTGTAGGTTTATCTGTGTGGTCAGGATTTCCTGAGTATTAGAAATAGGTGTGGAGCCTTCTTGGCTGCAGGATGTTTTCTGCCCTGTGTCCCTTCCCTGCTGAAGACAGATGCAGGTTGTTGGGGATGAGTCTGTGTTGTCTGTATCTCAAACTGAAGAGCAAATGGTTCCTGTAGTCTGCATTTTTTTCTGGAAACCCATTCATACTCCTACATCATTCAAGGAGTGTTCATCCCAAAGTGCACAGCTCAATATCCATGGAGATTCTTGGCCAACCAGCTCATGGCTGCCCAAGTTGTCCTTTTTCAAGAGGCAATGGACTCTCTGGTTTTTCTTTGAAGATGTTTCAGTACACTGGAAGAACTTCAAAATCAGACCAGGGACAGATGCTGCAGTAGAAAATCTATCTTTGTGGCCACTAAGAATTGACACTCATTTGATAGTTTATAAACAACCATTTTCACTATTCATAGATAAACCTCCAAGTTGCCTCAATGACTCTGAGAAAGAATATTAACAACCAAAGGACTGCAAGAAGATAAATTCTTCCATCCTCCACCATTCAGCAAGAACTGAAGAAGCTTCATTAGAAGTGCAACATCTTCAAAAAGTCCAGTTGCCTTAAAAAAAAATACCTTTGGAACAGCCATGACCTGGATGTCTGAGAATCTCCATAGACATAAACAATCAAATTTGATGGCACTATATATAATAGACCTATAGCCCTATATAGGTTCCATCCACAATTTACTGTATCAATTGCATTACAAGTGTGAATTGTGGAAAGAAAGACTAGCGGGGACATGATAGCAGTATTCCAGTATTTGAAGGGCTGCCACAAAGAAAAGAGGATCAATCTATTAACTAAAGCACCAGAAGGCAGGACAAGAAATAATGGATGGAAACTAATCAAGGAGAGAAGCAACTTGGAATTAAAGAGAAACATCCTAACATTGAGGACAATTAACCAGTGCAACAGCTTGCTTTCAGTCATCACTGGGGGTTTTCTAAGAAGAGATTGGACAGCCCCTTGTCTGAAATGGTATAGCGTCTCCTGCTTAAGCAGGGGGCTAGACTAGAAGGCCTCCAAGACCCCTACCAGCTCTATTCTGATTGCTTGATCTATTTACTCAAATACAGGTACTTACATGTCTGGCATTCAGCTTTGTTCGGGTATTTTCCCACGTCATAATAGTGGTGCTTTTAAAGTTGTAGCAACGTTTCAGCAGAATCTCATCTGCCATCATCAGGCTTCTGTATGGTGTTGCCTAGATACTTCCAATCTTATGCGGGAGAAAACCCGAATAACCAAAGATCCACACATATATATATATATATATATATATGTTTTCTGAGGTTCTTGTATGTGGATCTTTGGTTATTCGGGTTTTCTCCCGCGTAAGATTGGAAGTATCTAGGCAACGTTTCGATGAAGTCTCATTCATCATCTTCAGGCTTGGTCTTCAGCTCTGTGCTTCTCAGAGTGATGTGAGCTTGCAGCTGCTTCTTCCTTTTAACTGCTAGTGGGGGTGTGACTTGATTGGGTGGGGGCTTGGCTGTGTTCTGATTGGGTGGGGGGGTGTTCTCATTGGTTGGGGGGTTGGCTGTGTTCTGATTGGCTGGAGGCGTGTTCTGTTCAGGTGGGGGCTTGATTGTGCTCAGGTTAGTCTTAGTTGCTGGGGGATTTGAGCTGGTGAGCTGTGTGGGCGTTTTTCTATCTCTATGGCTTCTCTGATGATTCTGCTGCTGAAGTGTTCGGTTTTGGCGATAGTTCTGGTATTTTTAAAGTCAATCTCATGTCCTGTGGCTTTGAGGTGTTGGACCAGGGAAGAGGTTGGTTCTTCCTTTTTGATTGAGTTCTTATGTTCTTCAATGCGTGCACCTATTCTTCTGTTAGTCTGTCCAATGTATGTGGTGGGGCAGGCAGTGCAAGGGATTTCGTATGCTCCTTGATTTTCTAACTCGATTCTGTCCTTAGGGTTTCTGAGGATGGTGGATATCTTTCTGTTTGTGCAGAATGCTGTCTTAATGTTGTGTTTTTGGAGGATCTTGCTAATTTTGTCCGTAGTGCCTTTTATATATGGGAGGAGGGCTTTGCCATTCTCTTGTTCTTTGTCTTGGATTTTGGCTGGGGTTTCTTTTTGGATTAAGTGGGTGATCTTCTTTCTTTGGAATCCATTGGCTGTCAGCACGCCGGTGAGAGTGTGTAGTTCGGTCTCTAGGTGTTGTTCATCGGCTAAGCATTTTGTTCTGGAGATGAGTGTCTCGGCTACGGAATTGATCTGTGCTGGGTGGTGGTGTGAGAGGGGCAAAGAGAATGGCAAAGGCAGTTTGTCAGAAGAGACAGGTAAGCTTTCTGGGTTGACCAATGAAGAGGAAAGAGCAGAGGAAGCAAAATAGGAGGGAGACCAGGAGGCTGTAAGTGAGATTTCGGTTGTTGGCCTTGACAATTGGTGTGTCACAGTATTTAAGGAAAATTGCCAGGACTGCCAATGTGATTATGGAGAGAGAAAGAGCAAGAAAATCTAGGGTGTATCCCAGGATCTCTTGATAGGTCAGGAAGTGGAGCTTCTTGGCAATGCAGTGGTCCTTGTGTTTGTTGGGATATTGGTCTTCTGGGCAAGGGTCACACAGGGCTGCATCTGAAATCAAGAGTCTTTGTGTAACATAAGAGTCATGGACCATGAGCATTATCCCACTCTCAGTGGTTACATGACTTTTCTCTTTCTGCCGTGGCCAACCCACAAATGTAGTGATAAAATGATGTATTGTGCATTTTATAGTCTGTCAAAAAAAGCAACTCATCCTTCATTTATGATGATCCTATGATTAGATTAGCCAGAGACAAGGATCTGTTCAGCTACTAAAGGCCTGGATGCCAGGGAAAAAAATATCTCTGTAGTTTGGGGGCATTTCCTTGACTATTGTGCCTTTCTGCATCAGAAGAATGCTGTCAGAAGAATGCTGCCAATGCTGTTTTTTTCACACTTCATCCTGCAATCCCTGATGGAATGATTGATGTGTGAAACAGCTATTCTGTTACTTCCTATGTCTGTATATTATCTATTGCCATGTGCTCAGAAGGTCACGGAGTCACAAAAAAAGAAGAGGAGATTAAAACGAGCACTGCATGTCATTCACTCAATGAAAGATCTCTTTTGCTGATCAGAAATTATTTATGAAAAATTGGTCCCAAGGGAAAGAAAGAAAGAAAGATCCAGAGCCAATATAGAATTCAACCTCTCTGCTTTATACTTCAAATCTGCTTATCTTGATATTTTTCTTTTTGCATGAAAAAGCAAATACAGATACTCAAACCTTCTCTTTTTCTGACATGTCTGTCTATTTCCTGGGACATTGAAAGTGGCGATAGAAGAAGTGCACCCTAAATAATAATAAAAAAAGAAGTTTGAACTTCACACCCTATTCTAGGGCTGTTAAATTCAAACTGCGATAAAAGACAAAACAGTTCCAGGCTGCATAAACAGAGGAATAGAATCAAGATTATGTGAAGTGTTATTACCACTTTATAATGCCTTGGTAAGGCCACACTTGAAATACTACATCCACAATGCTGGAAATGTAAGCTTGTACATGGAACATACTACCATATGTGGTGGCAATACCTCAAAGCCAAAAAGTACTGGGAAAAAGTGAGGAGATGGATAAGAGAAATTACAGGATACAATATTGAATTTAAGCCAGAAAACTTCTTCCTGGGGATGATTAAAGGAAATTTGGAGAAACCTACCCAAGGACTGGTTTGCAATGCCCTTTGCCAGTGAAAACAGAGCTTGTGAGCCCTCCCAGGCTCCATTTTTGGTTGTGATGGCCTCCTGCAGCCCTCTATTAGTGAAAACTGAGTTCAGGAGGGCTGCAGGAGGATGTTGCAGCTGAAAATGGAGCTCAAGGGGGCTGTGTGTAGCCCTCTAGGGCTCCATTTTCACTGGCAGAGGGCTGCATGATGTTGAGCTGCCCATGCCCACCCCTGCCACACCCACTCAGCCTCTGAGGTGAAACCCAACCTTGATGCAGTCCTCAATGAAATCGAATTTGATACCCCTGCCCTATTCCTTCAGGAAAACCTTGTGGCATGATTTTTTTTAGACAGTAGGATTGAAAAGGCTTACAGGGGGCAAATAAATTGTTTGCTGGAAGTACTCTGTATTAAATTGCTGAAGATCAAGAAAGGTGAGTTGTGAGGGGCAGGAAGTCAACTCATAAAATATTTCTATGATCTTTTTAGAGTTGCCAACAGAAGGGGAGGAGGTAGCATGTAGCACCTTGCAAATCAAAACTGCATTCCATAAATGTTTTCAAAGATAGTAACTAGGTGACTGAAGTTTATGCTGCACAAAATTCTAACCGGAAAGCATGATTGATGACTCTTGGCTATGGATGTGTCACATTGGAGAATATGAATTACAATACACCCAGAGGGGTGAAGGAAAACCAGGATCAAGGGTGACAATGAATGATATGTCTCAGAGTCGGCCACACCCAGGCAGTGCTGGATATTTTAACTCCCAATAAATCCTTGTTAACTTTTGGAAGTTTGGCTCGAGACTCATGATTTAAATGGGGAATCCTGACACAGGACTCTTTAGAGCCACAAATGCTTTGCTGAAAACAATGGATTATTTGAGGCATGTCTATCATAATAAAAATGTAATGTTTTGGTCTATGAAATGGCTTCCTTAATTGTGGAGGAACTGCATTAGAAGTGAACTCTACCTATCTGATTAGAAATGGTTGCTTCTGGAGAAGAGGCACATTGGTAACAGCAAACTTGCTTGCCCCCTGGAACTCTTCTCCTCTCTCCTGCCTGGCACCTCTTCTTGCCACACCTGGCAAAGGGCACCTTCTAAAAGAGAAAAGAGAAGTGCTTGAGGTGACCTAAGGAATGAATATCCTTCATTTCTTTGTTTCCAAATTCATTTTTCCATCTTTAGAATAAATGGATCATTGGTACCTATGGAACAGTTCCTGGGGGATTCAGGCCAGTGACATTCCCAACATACAGTGGATGCTGGAGAACTGACATCTTGGCATTTAAAGGAAGACTTGAGCCATTTAGCTTTTATAAAACAAAGAATCTTGACAATCCATCTGAATGAAAAAGGTCCATGGAAATCTTGTTACCTACCATAACAGCATCCTACATTTGAGAAAATTCTTCCCAACCTCATCCCTTCATGGACCTGCCACAAATCAGACATCAAATGCACTACATACAAAGCAGGTTTTCCAACAAATGGTTGCCATGTTTTTTGATTAAATAGATGTGTTTTCCAGGATGAAAGAAATTCTGCATTCCCCAGGAGAAAATGAATCTTTCATTGAATTTACCTTCCCTTGCAACCTACCTTTGTAGCCCAGACAATTTCATGAGAATTAATGGTGAAATTTTGGCCTGGGGGAGCTCTGGGATTTACCTACTCAATTTTGAGAGGGAGAAAAGATAGATTGGGAAACCAAAATCAGTTGAGAAGATCATAATGGTCAAATCCCAGTGCGTTTCCTGGAAAAAAAAAAAATCTCCAGCACTGTTGTTGAACTGGATATTGTTCAGATAGGGAAGAATCTGGAAGAAAAAAGACGTTCAGAGATTGGAGTACTTGGCTGAAAGTCACAAATGAGACATCACTCTTTCTGTG
Source organism: Hydrophis major (assembly GCA_033807585.1). Taxonomy (NCBI): domain Eukaryota; kingdom Metazoa; phylum Chordata; class Lepidosauria; order Squamata; family Elapidae; genus Hydrophis; species Hydrophis major. Next base: position 4,101,676 of record CM066328.1, read on the forward strand.
ATGGCCATCATCATAGGAGATGGGTCTATATTTGAGAACCTATAGAAGTTTCTTAGGTAGAGATCTGATCAATCAGGAGTAACACTAAATACTTAGCTACACCCCCAACATTGCAAAAAGATTCCCTTGTTCATGACAAAAAAAATGGGGTGAGATCACACAGTAGGCTAAGCCAAAGAAACATAAGCTATGGTTAATGTGAATTGAGTATCCTTTTACAGTTTGTATTCAGGCTATATAGGATGGGAAACTGAGTTGGTTCTGCAAATATGCTCACTAGGACTTCAATTTGCTGATATACTCAACCAGTTTATGTTTTTGCTCTTGGTTGATATATCTTCCTTGGAATGGTCATCTCTTAAACTCAGGCAATCTCTTTAAAGACATTTAGGAATTTATAGGAAGGTCTTTCCTCTATGGATCTTAGTTACTTATTCTTAGTTAGTTAGTTATTCTTAACTATTCTTAACTATTTCAGTTAGTTATTCTGAAACTTTGATTTCAGAAACTGAGTCACAGTGTGGGAAGCCTCCCCACCCTAGAAAAATGAAATGTTTTCAGGAATATTAAAAGAGACATAATATAATATTTTCCCAAAGGAGAAATGGAGAAACATGCTCTTAAAGGAAGAAACCAGCCCCAGTTTAGTAAAACTGCTTCCAGCAGATGCCTGAAGTCTTTAGAGATGAACATTTTGGGCCCATAAAGGAAGATTGGGTCAATCTATTCACAAACAAAACATCTTCAGTTCCAGTTGATGGGATGAAACATTAGCATCCTCTCACCCAAATTCTAAGGACAGAACATGGGCATTCAGCTTTGTTCGGGTATTTTCCCACGTCATAATAGTGGTGCTTTTAAAGTTGTAGCAACGTTTCAGCAGAATCTCATCTGCCATCATCAGGCTTCTGTATACAGAAGCCTGATGATGGCAGATGAGATTCTGCTGAAACATTGCTACAACTTTAAAAGCACCACTATTATGACGTGGGAAAATACCCAAACAAAGCTGAATGCCAGACATGTAAGTACCCGCGAAAACTTAAGAATATATATATATATATATATAAATCATTGCTTTCTTCAGCTCTTCTTATATACACTTATATGATATCCTTCTGGATAATCCTTCTGGATTATTATAGTGGGAAGAAAGACACTGGAAACATGGAAGGTGTTTGGAAAGATGTTTTAATGTTGGATAGGATCACATGACTTGGAGCTCTTCGGCGAAGAAAAAAGGGAGAGAGCTGCTGAGAGTCCCTGAGTTTTATACTCTTTCTGGCTTTAAACTTCCTGGGGCATAGGGAGAGTATCCTGATCGGTTACTGTCAGAGGTCATAGCTAGTTTTGTAGGTTGTCTGTGTGCTAAATTTGGTTGAAACTTTCTGGATGATGCAATGAAAGGTATTTTAATGGCTCTGCCTGAAGGAGGTAGATCTTTGTTATGTAGAATAGATTGGCCCAGGCCTTAATGGCCCATTAACAAAGATGAGGGGGGGCTGAGTATCTGCCTCTCTTTCAGGGGAAATATTCTGCCTTTTTAGTATATCCTAAAACATTTCATTTTCCTAGGAGAGCAGTGGGTTTTAACTTCCAACAGTAGCATAGAAACATTTAATCAGGAATTGAAGAACTGCCTATCAGAAACTTCCTCTCTAAGGATCTGTGGACTGGATAAAAAGTCACAGAGATTACCTGCCATGACTGGACAATTGAGATCATCTTTCCAAGCCTCGTCATGGTTGGTCCCATTCCTGATCCATGCATTGCATGCAATGCATGGGCCATAGCATAAATGGCATTGTAGATGTTGTAACTTTCATCTGTCATCTTTGGTTTAAACACCTGAATTGGCAGAATGTGTAAATCTTCCTTCCCTGTACAAGAAAGACATCCCCTTGTGGATTCAAAGGGTCCAAAGCCAGGAGGAAGTGCCCAAATTCCAAGACATCACCTGTGAGGTACCTAAAATGCAAAGCCCCATGGAAGGGCTTTGCAATTTTCAAATATCTTTCAGGAGCTTGTTCACTCGCTTTCCAGGGGGAAGTCAAGATCCAAATGATGTGAAGTGATGTCTTTCTCAATGCAATTGAATACAATACATACTGTACATTTGTAATACTACTGAAGTCTCCAAACGGAATAATGACTTCAGTTTTAGACCAGGTTTCCAAAACACGATCTAATTTTGAGATTATGTATATAGTAAAATCAGATTTTCGGTGAAGGCCAGGCAGATCTCCTTCTCCTGGAGCATTGGCGTCAAAGTTGAGATGAAACATTCTCCCCTACCATCATCTGTGGCCAGGAGCCCAACCCAGTTCCACTGAAAATGCAAGAGCAGCTGGACTAAACCCACATACTGAGCAAATTGATTGGAATTGATCCGGAAGAAGGAAGGATAAACTCTCCTGTCTTCCTGAGAGAACTCAGAGCTAATGCCGAGCTGCAGAAAGGGAGATTCATCTTTCAAAGACAAGACCGCAACAATACAAGAGCACACAACTGATACAAACTCAAAATAAACTGCTCCAAACTTGATTGCAGAAAGTACAACTTCAGCAACAGAGTGGTCAAGGCCTGGAATGCACTTCTGACACTGTTGTTACATCCTCAAAACCCCAAAACTTTAACTTTAAACTATCCACTATTGACCTCACCCCATTCCTAAGAGGACTGTAAGGGGCATGTATAAGTGCACCATCGTGCCTACCGTCCCTGTCCTAATGTCGCCATTTATTTGTACCTATTTCCTGTATTCTTACTCATGTTTATACTTATACCTATTCATCTTGTAAGTGATTGACAGATCAAATCAAATCAAATCAAATCAATAAATAAAAATTTAATGGAGACTTTAAGGGGTGTGGCTCATTGCCCCACCAGTCAGGCTAATTCACTTTTTAAAAATATATATTTTATTGTTTTATATCATACATTCCATTTTTATATTTGAACAGTGTGTATTCTAGATGTCCAGTGTGTTCAAATATAAACATTGTTATAATTGTGTACATATAGACATACATGCAATAATATCAATCATTATTGAAAAGTATACTATCTTCCATTATAATATTGATTATATACCTGTCAAAATATTTACTAACCATTTTTTCTTTCTCATGTAGTTTATATTTCATATAAATCCACTCATCTAACCTCTGTGTCATGTCCCTGTTAGAATTTGGCTCTGAGAGAGAGGAGGAACACCCGACAGGGAGTGGGAGCATGACTCCAGAGGTTGTGGAGGAAACTGGGGAAGGGCACAGGCTGGCTGGGCATTCAGAAGAAGACCCAAGCCCATCCCCTCTTCATCCTAGGGCAGGCAGGGAGGAACGGAGAAGGGAGAAACGTGAATGGCATGGTCTACAGAGGAGGAAAGAGCCTTGATCCCCTTCACGGGCTGCAGCTGTGAGGACTATTTAAAAGGACAAACTGTTTAAAAGGACTAACCATGTTACTAAAAAATAAGGAAGAGGGGGAGGTTTTTACAACTTGGAATATATGGTACAAATGGTTGTATAAAAAGGAAGTAAAGATGTCTAGTGAAACTGATTAAACAAACAACAAGGGAAAATGGAAATAAGGATAAATGTATATATAGTTATGTATGTATATAAAGTAATATAATTAATCAATTAAATAAATATTGTATTATAATTGTAATAATAACATAAAAAAGTAAAGATCTAGGAAACAAGTTATCGTTTTACTTGTAACAAATGACTTTAATTGACACTAATAGAAATGTACATTGCTATGAAAACGTTGCAAAATTGTGAGAACATGTTTCTCGTTTTTTTAAAAATATATTCTTTTTTTAATGAAACTTTCAATAAACATATTTATAAAAAATAAAAGGACAAACTGCACATGGGTCAGTGCTGGAAGCAAAGCATGAAAATATTTCTAGTCTGTCAGTTCTTATCTGAGTTCTGGTGTCCTTCCCAGTGTGTGTGTATTTCGATATCTGTGGACGTGTTCAAGCCCTTATCCTGCCTTGTCTCATTAATTGCTTCAGTGTGGTTTGTATTGTTTTTTTTTTCCTATTTATAATTTATATGTATTTTGAGTTTTAACAGAATTTCTTCTTTTTTGCAACTGTTTGTGGGGGAGTTTTTTTATCCAGTCAATGATAATTGGACCTTTGAAGCCAAGTTGAAGGAATTAAAGGAACTTCACCTGTTTTTGTGACTTTGTTGCTTTTGTATCCCACCCTGGGTCATCACACTTTATCTATCAGCTAACCATTTGTAGAAAAGTTCCCAAGTCACAACATATTCCGAATCTTCTTTTTCTTTTATTCTTAAGGTTAACCTATCCATTTCTGTGCATTCCAGATTTTTTTTTTTTTATTATATTATCACCTGTAGGAGTTTTGAGTTAGCAGGCTTAAGATTCTTCCCTTTTTAGGAAGAGGCACAAATAACATATTTTGCCTGATTGTGATCGATAAGCCATGGTGGTGCAGTGGTTAGAGTGCAACACTGCAGGCTACTTCTGCTGACTGCAGGCTGCCTGCAAGTTGACAGTTTAAATTTCACCAGGCTCAAGCCTTCCATCCATCTGAGGTGGGTAAAATGAGGACCCATATTGTTGGGGGCAAGGGGCTGATTCTGTAAACCACTTTGAGAGGACTGTAAAGCAGTATATAAGTCTAAGTGCTATTGCTCTAAGAAGCCATGGGAACAAATCATCCAAATCATACAGAGAATAAACTGCACTGAAAGGGAGGCTATCCTACAAAGAATAAGCTACAAAGGAATTCCTTTTTGCAAATGCAGAATTTCAGAATAATCTCATTACCCAATTTCTTTGGGGTTATCTAACATTTTATTTTGACATATAAAATATAAAAATGAATTCAAATATCACATGCATTCTCAAAGTTACATACTCATGACCAACCTCCCTAAATACCTTCAGTTTCACGTTTGGCTTCTGTACATGTTTCTGCTGTTTGCCTGCTCCATACTATACCCAGGGCAATCCCCCTTATCTGTGGGACCTTGAAGATGCCAAAAATGGAAGCCATTAGCCATGAGTAATTTGAAGTGAGATCTCCAATGACTGAGAGCAGAAGGTCCTGCTTGTCACATTTATAACCTGGAATGTCTTGGCCTCATGTGGACAGCAGATAAAAGCTGTTTAAGGAAATGGATCTATCATCCTGGTCATTGCTATAAATGTGGAAGCCAAGTGTAATGTTTGGGAGGAGAGCTAAATCTTTGTTCACCTCTGTGACTGCAAACACCAAGGCCATGAAATTCTGGTAGTTCTTCGGTATAAAACTGGAATGAAAAAAAAAACATTCAGAAAAGTTTCAGAAAAATTCATGTGCGCTGGTGAAGTTAACACAATGAGAGTTACTGGACAGCAACATGTCATTCAATCAGAATAGAGCTGGAAGGGACCTTGTAGGTCTTCTAGTCCAGCCCCCTGCTCAAGCAGGAGAACCTATACCACTTCGAACAAGTGACTGTCCATTCTCTTCTTAAAAACCTTCAGTGTTGGAGCACTCACAACTTCTAGAAGCAAGCTATTGCACAGATTAATTGTTCTTGTTAGGGATAACATTGTTTTACCCTAACTGGTTTAGGTAAATAATAATATGTAATCATAGTTTGTATGTTAAAGTGTCTGCAACTTTAACTGTGGGATAGTAATTAAGGAAGTGGTTGTGAAAGCACTTTAAAAGAAGCAAGACCGCAGCTTGCTATCTCTCTGGCTGTGAAGTTCCTGATTACTGCAAGGACACAAGACTGCATTCCTCGAACGGGAGAGAAAACAAAGGACAGACTTGTAAGTGAATTGACATAGGGTATTCAACACGGACTTTGCTAACTGAATATCCCTGAATGGACTGACTAAATGATACATGACTATTGGACTGTTATTTTGACTATGCTATGAACTCATAATGGAATAAACTATATATTTGATAGCACAAGCGTATCTGTCATTTTTACTGTATGTTAATAAACATACAAGCTTAGCTCACTCATTTATCTGTGTGCCTATCTGACTAAGCTGCACATTCTGTTTAGCTTGTCTCCCTAACCCTGGTTGGGGAAACCAGGCTTAACACTGGTTATGGGCCCAGAGGCTGCAAAGTCAGTTTAACAAGGATAAAACAGATTTATGTAAAAGTGAGAGTTTGTGTTGTTATACATTACAGTAAACAGACAGCTATGTTTTATTAATTATATTTTTATATCCATATAAGAAAACATGGCACAAGTCAATTTACAAAGTTTGTCCCTTATATCCAAGTTGGATGGAACAAACTATGTATCATGGTCTATGAAATGTAGTATGCTTCTACGAAGAGAAGGTTTGTGGAACATAATTGAAAATCCACCAAACGTAGAAGAATGGGATCCAGAGGATGAGGAAGATAAATTAAAGATAGAAGAATTTATGCATAAAAATGAACAAGCAATTTGCATTATTGGGTTAACCTTAACTGATAACCAGCTTGTTTATATCCACGGAGAGAAATTAGCTGTTGGGTGTTGGCAGAAGCTGAAGAGGATTTATGTTCGAGATAATGTTGGTGCTCACATAAATCTAACACGGAAACTTTTCAGTACACATCTCCATAAGAATGGTGATATGCTGAGTCATTTGAAAACTATGCAAAGCATTTTTCAAGAACTGCACGAGAAAGAGCTTATTTTCTCTGAACTACATCAAGTCTATATAATACTATCTTCCCTCGATGAAACCTATGACAATTATGTAACTTCCCTTGAAATATTGCCAAAGGAAAGCCTAACTTTAACTGACATAACTGGCAGATTGATTGAAGAGGCCAGAAGAAGGCTTGAAAGAGATGAGTTAAGGAGGCAGCAACCTCAAAAAGAAGATAATGAAACTCCTACTGCATATGCAATTAAAAGGTGCTTTAATTGTGGAGGAAGAGGACATTTGGCAAGATTTTGTAAAAAGGCAAAGAGCCAGAACGCTGGCCAGAATACTAAAAGTCATCAAAAGATAAAGAAAAATTTAGAGTTAGCCATGTATACTAACGGAGCTGTAAAAAATAATTTATGGGTGGTTGATAGTGGAGCATCACATTGTATAACAAATGATAAGAAAATTTTTATTAAAATGTCCAAGAGTACACAGCAGATATCGTTAGCCAATGGCTGGAAACTGAAAGCTAAAGGTCAAGGTATAGCATATTGTTCTTTTATAAAAGAGAATGTAAAAATGTTATATGTACCACAACTTAAGTTTAATTTAATTTCAGTTAGAATTTTGGTTAAACTAGGATATGTAGTTACTTTTAGGGGAGATAACTGCATAATTGAGAAAGAAGATAAGAGAATTACTGCATCTTTAAGAGGTGAATTATATGTGTTAAATGATGATGGTTTAAAGGTGGCTAACACAGTTTATGAAAATAAGAAACATCATGATGAATGTATTCACTTGTTACATCGAAGGCTAGGGCATTTAAATTTTAAAATACTTAAGAAAACTGTTGAATTATCTAAGGGAATAAGTTTAAAATCTTGTAATAAGTATTTGCAATGTAATACCTGCAATCAAAGTAAGGCCAGGGTTACACCGGCTAATAGAGTTGATGGATTTACTACCAAAGAACCTTTAAAGGTAGTATTTGCAGATTTAATAGGTCCTAAAAAACCAAGTGTAGGAGGAGCTCGTTACATATTAAGTATAATGGACCATTATTCTAGATATGGGTTTTGCTATTTAATGAAAAGCAAAACTGAAACGTATCAAAATCTATTTAATTGGATAAAATTTGCAGAAAGGAAAACTAAAAAGAAATTAGTAACTCTTATAACAGATAATGGTACAGAATTTACAAATAATAAATTCAAGAACAGACTAAGAATGTTAGGTATTCAACATAAAATGTCTGCACCATATAGGCCACAGCATAATGCTTTTATAGAGAGAAGAGGCCAAACATTACAATCAATGACACGATCTATGATGTCTGATTCAGGATTACCTGACAATTTGTGGGGAGAAGCAATAATGTGTGGTAATCATATATTAAATAATGTTGTTAATTCAACAACAGGTGAATTACCATTCACACTGTGGCATGGTACAAAACCTGATTTAAGTTACATGCACACATTTGGAGCACCAGCATGGGTGCATATCCCTACACAACTTAGACACAAAGGACAACATAGAGCTAAAAGATTATATTTTGTAGGATATACATCTAATCATAGATCTTACAGATTCTGGGAACCAGGTACATCTAGAGTTTACACCAGTGCTAGTGCAAAATTCCTAGAACATGTAGGATGGAATAGATTAGAGCAAGATTTAAATAATGAAGTAATTATTGAACCCTACAAAAGGCAGAAAGATCAGATTAGTTATAAGAAGAGTCCAATTAAAGAAGAAGTCCAAGAAGAGCAAATAGGACCAGAACAAGAGGAAACAGTTGATCAGGAAGAGTTAGATAATCAAGAAGAGTTAGTTAATGAAAGTCCACCTGTAAGTCCTGTAATACCTAGACGTACTACACGTATAACTAGACTACCTGATAGGTATCAAGCAAGTATAGTTTGCCAAGTAACTAAAGTTCCAACTAGTGTAGATTAACTTAGGATGTATCCTGCTAAGGATCAGGAGAATTGGCAAAAGGCAATGGAAAAGGAACTAAATTCATTAAAGGTAATGAAAGTTTATGAAGATGCTAAATTACCTCCAGGAGAAAAATCCATTGGGTGCAAATGGATATTTAAAGCAAAAACTGGAAATGATGGGACTGTTACCCATAGAGCTAGGTTTGTAGCTCAAGGATTTAGTCAAACTGCATCTGATTATGATGAAGTTTTTGCACCAAGTCTTAAAGCAACATCTTTAAGAGCAGCATTAGTGTGGGCAGCTAAGAAAAACTATGTAATTAATTATTTAGATGTAGAAACTGCTTATCTACATGCACCATTGCAGCACACTATATATTTAAGAAAACCAGTAGGTATAAAAGAAAATAAAGTAAATAGTAATGATTGTTGGAAACTCAAAAAGAGTCTTTACGGGTTGAAACAATCTGGGTTTGAGTGGAACCAATATATTGTGAAAGAGTTAAACAATATAGGTTTTAAATCTGGTTTAGCAGATCCATGTGTGTTTAAAAGAGAAAATAATGGAATGGTGTCATTATTGTTATTATTTACAGATGATATTGCTTTGATAACTATAAGACTAATAATGAAGCTAATGGGATTATATCATTATTAGCCAAAAAGATAAAATTAAAGCATTTAGGTGAAATTAAAAGGTATCTAGGATTGACAATTAACAAAACAAAAAATGGTTTTAAGATATCTCAAGAAGATAAAATTTGCCAATTAATTAAAACGTTTAAAATGGAACTTAGTAAACCGGCAAAGACTCCAATGAGTCAGGAAGTTTGCCAAACTGATGATCAAAGTCCCAAATTTGATAAGTCCATATATCAATCTTTGATTGGTAGCTTATCATATATAAGCAATTGGTCTAGGCCAGATATAGCTTATAGTGTAAATCAGCTGGCACGTTTTAATTCAGATCCACAACAATGTCATTGGCAATCATTAAAGAGAATTTTAAGATATCTTAAAGGAACACTGAACCATGCATTGTATATAGAACCAAAGGGTGATTTGAGTCTTAGTGCCTATGCAGATGCAAGTTTTGCAACTGATATTGTCGTGTCCGCAAAAGAAGCTCAGAGTCGGTGACTTTCATTCAAAGCTCTTTATTTACAATGGGAGAACCGAACCGGCGAAAGGCAAAAAGCCCGCGGCTTTTATACCTTTCGCAGCGGCGGCCGCGGCCAATGGCAGCGATTCAAGTCTCCCGCTCTTGGTTTGAACCAATCGCGGGAGACTTCAATCGGGCCAATCAGCGCGGCCCGCCTGGCCAATCAGAAATCCCCGCGCCTTAGCCAATCAAGGCTCGGGGATTTCGAGTATTCCAATTCAGGACATAACACCCCTCCCCTCTTGGTATGGTCCATCACGTGGTGTAGTCACGCAGGTAGGCGGGGCTCCGTCGAGTCCTAGTTGACCTGCGCAACTCACTTGCATGCTGTAACTCGGCCGGAGCGGTCATCTTTTTGGCTGCTCCTGCCTTTGTGCGAACCGGCTGGATGATCGGGCCGGTTCTTTCGCCGTGGCTCCCGCCTGGGCCTACCGGGTCGGTTGAGCTACGGATTTCGCCGCTCCCGCTTGGCTTCTCCAAGTCGGTAGAGCTGGCCAGGTGGTTCTTCTCCGGAGGGGACTCGCAATGGCTGTGTTCCGGTGAGTATTTTTGGTTTATTTTTTCCTGCGATTGTCTCTCTGGGTATTCCCTCCCCCCTTGGTTCGTGTCTTGGGGGTTGAGGTCAGTCGCTGTTCGTGACCTGAGCTGGTCGATATGTCGTTTCCAGGCTCGCCCATCGATGGTTTGGAGCCGGTACGACCGTGGACCAGTGACTTGAGTTATGACGGCTGGGATCCATAGGGGGTCCCCCGTCATGTTCTTTGCATAGACTAAGTCACCTGGGTCAAATGTCCGGTACCTGGAGCTGGAGTCTGGGGGCCGCTCCGGGTTATAGGTCGGGTGTAATCTGTCGAGTGGGGACCTCAGCTTTCTGCCCATTAGAAGTTCTGCAGGGCTCTTGTTAGTTGTGGTATTGGGAGTGATGTGCTGTATGAAGAGCAGTTTGTTGATTTTGTCGCTGATCTCCCCGTGGTCCATTTTCCGGAGGGTCTTTTTCGTAAACTGGACCATCCGTTCCGCCCTACCGTTCGCCGCCGGATGCGCCGGTGCTGTTAATGCGTGGCGGATACCCCTCTCTGCCAGGAACCGTTCGAAATCGATGGAAGTGAACTGGGGCCCGTTGTCTGAAACGACGACGTCTGGGAGGCCGTGTGTGGAAAACAGTTTACACAGTTCTTTAACGACGGCCTCTGTGGTAGTGGATTTCATGTCACATACCTCCAACCAATTGGAGTACGCGTCAACTGTGATTAGAAAAGTATGCCCATTCGTGGGGCCAGCAAAGTCTAGATGGATTCTGGACCAGGGCCCCCGTGGTGTTTCCCAGTCCCGGATAGGTGCTGCGGGTGGGCTGGATCTGGTCTCCTGGCACCGGTGGCATTTGGCGACCCATGCTTCAATTTGCTTGTCCATCCCTGGCCACCAAGCGTAACTCCTGGCCAGGGCTTTAGTCCTGACGATGCCAGGATGACCCTCATGTAGCATCTCTAATACCCTCTCTTGCAATCTGTCCGGAATTACCACCCGGTCACCCCACAGAATACATCCTCTCAGTAGTGAAAGTTCAGTCTGGCGCTGACGGAATGTTTTAAAAGTCTCGTCCTTGTCTTTCTCCGGCCAGCCTTTTTCTAACCAGTGTAAGATTCGTGCCAGACGCCTGTCCTTAACGGTTTCTCTGGCAATGTCTGATGCGGTAATAGGTAAACTCTCGATACTTAGGGTGTTTGTTGCTGGTGCTGGGTCAGGTTCAGAGTCAGGTAAAGGCGAGCGGCTTAAAGCGTCCGCGTGCGAAATTTTCTTACCTGGCTTGTGTAGCAGTTCGTAACTGTAGGCTGCCAGGAATTCGGACCATCTTGTCATCCGGGGTGACAAGATGTTCGGCGTGGCTCGGTTTCCAGCGAGGATGCCCAGCAATGGCTTATGATCTGTCACGATGGTGAACGGGCGGCCGTACAGGTATTCGTGGAAACGCTTAACGGCGGCAACTATAGCCAAAGCTTCTTTGTCCAGCTGGCTATAGTTCCGTTCCGGTTTAGTCAGAGTCCTGGAGAAAAAAGCGATGGGTGCTTCTCTCTGGTCTGGGAGGGTGTGGCTGAAGACAGCACCGACGCCGAAAGGTGATGCGTCGCAAGTGACAGCTAAGGGCAAGGTTTCGCTGAATTGCATCAGGACGGCGTCGGAGGTGAGGAGGTCTTTGGTTTTTTGAAAGGCGGCTTGCTCTCGTCTTCCCCAAGTCCAGGCTGCCTTCTTGTCTAGGAGTCTATGTAAAGGTTCCGCCGCCGTTGCCTTTTGAGGTAGGAAAACATTATAAAAATTTAGTAAGCCTAGGAACGCTTGTAGTTCCGTTTTGGACTTTGGGGTGGGGGCTTCCTTGATGGCTTTCACTTTTTTAGTCGTAGGGTGAATGCCATGCCGGTCTAGGAGATAGCCCAAAAACTCTACTTGCTTTGTACATAGTTGGCATTTTTCTCGTTTGACTTTAAGTCCTGTTTCTTTAAATTTTGTTAAGACTTGTCTGAGTCGGTTTTCTAATTCGGCTTCGTTTGGCGCCGCCACTAATACGTCATCGAAATAGGGCACCACCCCCTTGATGCCCTGTAGCAAACGTTCCATCAGGCTCTGAAAGATGCCTGGTGCCACGCTGACTCCAAATTGGAGTCGGTTACACTTGAAGGCCCCCCGATGGGTCACGATTGTTTGGGCTTCCGCCGTTTTCTCGTCCACAGGTAGCTGCTGATATGCCTGGCCGAGGTCGAGCTTGGCAAAGACTTTGCCCCCTCCCAGTGAGTGCAGTAAATGTTGCACTATTGGGACTGGGTAGGCGCTTTGTTGCAACGCGCCATTTAGGGTGGCCTTATAGTCCCCGCAGATTCTCACGGACCCGTCTGGCTTTACTGGGGTCACTATAGGGGTCTCCCATCTGGCATGGTCTATCGGTTGCAATACCCCTTGTTTGACGAGCTTGTCGATCTGCTCGTCAATTTTAGGCTTTAAGGCGAATGGTACCCTTCTAGGTTTAAGCCGCTTAGGGGGAACCCTTGGGTCTAGGTCAAACGAGATAAGGGGCCCCTGGTACTTGCCCAAGCCTCCATCGAAGACCTCCCGGAACTCCTGGGTTAGCCGCTGTTCCCAAGCTTCGATGGTGACGTGGTTGACACCTGTCAGCGCGATGTTAAGCGGGGCGAACCATTGTAAGCCCAGTAGGCTTGGGCGGTCGCGGTCGATGATCGTGAGTGGCAGTTGTTCGGTGTGGCCTTTGTAAGTTATATTAAAGTTCTTGGTGCCCACTACCGGGACGCGATTCCCTTGGTAGTCTTTTATGATGATCTTTTGGGTATGCACGTTTCTTTTTTGTAGTGTAGGCACTAGTCTTTTGATTTCGCGCCATGCAATCATGGAAAGGTAGGACCCGGAGTCCACTTCCATTTTGCATGGCTGGCCTTCGATATGGACTTCTACGTGTACCTTTCTGGCGCCGTCGGAAATGGCGTGGCCGATGGTCACCGTCTGGTGGGTCTCTTCTTTTCGCCGACCGTCGCCGCTTCTTTGAGATCGTTGAGTACGGTCCCACCGACCGTCTGGCTGGCGCTCTCTGGCTCTGGGCGGGGAGCTTTCTCTCCTTCTGTCGTGTTGTTCCCATTTGGGCGGGCTGCGGGTCTTCTTTTGGCGGCAAACTCGAGCGATGTGGCCCCGTCGTTCACAATGCCTACAGATAGAGTCAAAGAATCGGCATTCTGACCTGGGGTGGTCGCCGCCGCACCCGGCGCAGTTGGTCCTCGACCTACGACCTTTTCGACTTCGTTGTTCGCCGCGTCCCGTCTGCACGCGATGTATGTCCTCCTCGTCTTCCGACGTGCTGGAGGTTGACTGGTATTCACCGTAGTGTGCGGTTGCTTCGTTTCTTGTGTCGGCTGACCTTGCCGGGTTGTTGTTTCCGCCCTTCGCGTCAGATCTTCGCATGCTGTCCGCTGACGTGCGGGTTGCTTCTGCGGCTGCGGCTGCGGTAAGGGCATCGGCTAGGCTGATGTCGCCCTTGGCCATAAGTCGGCTCTGGAGTGTAGGATCCCATAAGCCGAGCACGAAGCGGTCTCTTATGAGACTGTTCAGACCTTCAAACTCGCAGAGTCCTCCTAGGCGCCGTAGTTCTGCGACGAAGTCGCTCAATTTTTCGTCTGGTTTCTGGTTTCGGCGGTAGAACTCGTTGCGCCGTATCAGGATAGGGACTTCGGGGGCGTAATGGCGCCGCAGTATAGGTTCGAGGACGTCCCAGTCCATGGCGGTTGCGTCTGCCGGCTTGGCCAATGCTTTGGCCATCTGGAAGACCTCTGGTCCGCAGTGAGTAAGGAAGACGGCGCGTTTTAGTGGGCCCGGGGCGTCCTTCATTCTGGCGCATTCCAGGTACATACGGAACCGATCCGAGTACGATTCCCAGTCCTCGGCGGCGGGGTTGAAGGGGGCGGGCGGTGCTATTTTCACCATCTCTGCGCTGGAGCTGGTACTTGGATGGACACGGGGTTCGGTTCAGGGGCGAGATCCCACCCTCGTCGCCAGTGTCGTGTCCACAAAAGAAGCTCAGAGTCGGTGACTTTCATTCAAAGCTCTTTATTTACAATGGGAGAACCGAACCGGCGAAAGGCAAAAAGCCCGCGGCTTTTATACCTTTCGCAGCGGCGGCCGCGGCCAATGGCAGCAATTCAAGTCTCCCGCTCTTGGTTTGAACCAATCGCGGGAGACTTCAATCGGGCCAATCAGCGCGGCCCGCCTGGCCAATCAGAAATCCCCACGCCTTAGCCAATCAAGGCTCGGGGATTTCGAGTATTCCAATTCAGGACATAACAGATATAAACACAAGAAAATCAACATCTGGGATGGCTATATTATTTGGTAAAACACTAATAGGGTGGAGGTCAATCAGACAACAGCATATCAGCTTGTCCACGATGGAAGCGGAATTTTCATGTCTGTCATTATTATGCACTGATTTGATTTTGTACAAACAGTTATTATTAGACATGGGTATAACTGTAAAAGATTCCATTATTGTGTTCGAGGATAACCAAGCAGCTATAAAATTAGCTACTAGTATTGCTGTAAAAACTAGATCAAAGCATACTGATTTAAGATACTTAAATGTTAGAGAATCTGTAAAGAATGGGCTAATTAAATTGGAATACTGCATGACGGAAGAAAACATTGCAGACCAATTTACAAAAGCTCAAGGAGTAATTAAGTTTAAAGAGAATTGTAACAAATATGATTTAAAGATGTAAATAGTTATATTTATTATTATTTCCTAAAAGGGGAGAATGTTAGGGATAACATTGTTTTACCCTAACTGGTTTAGGTAAATAATAATATGTAATCATAGTTTGTATGTTAAAGTGTCTGCAACTTTAACTGTGGGATAGTAATTAAGGGAGTGGTTGTGAAAGCACTTTAAAAGAAGCAAGACGGCAGCTTGCTATCTCTCTGGCTGTGAAGTTCCTGATTACTGCAAGGACACAAGACTGCATTCCTCGAACGGGAGAGAAAACAAAGGACAGACTTGTAAGTGAATTGACATAGGGTATTCAACACGGACTTTGCTAACTGAATATCCCTGAATGGACTGACTAAATGATACATGACTATTGGACTGTTATTTTGACTATGCTATGAACTCATAATGGAATAAACTATATATTTGATAGCACAAGCGTATCTGTCATTTTTACTGTATGTTAATAAACATACAAGCTTAGCTCACTCATTTATCTGTGTGCCTATCTGACTAAGCTGCACATTCTGTTTAGCTTGTCTCCCTAACCCTGGTTGGGGAAACCAGGCTTAACAGTTCTCCCTGTCAGGAAATGTCTATTTAGATCTAGACTGGCTCTTCTTAATTAGAACAGAATAACAGAGTTGGAAGGGACCTTGTAAGTCGTCTAGTCAACCCCTACCCAAGCAGGAGACCCTACACCATTTCTGACAGATGACAGTCCAATCTCTTCTTGAAAGCCTCCAGTGATGAAGCTCCCACAACTTTCAAAGGCAACTTTTCTTTTCTTTTTTTTAAACAAACTTTATTAATTTTTTTTAACACACACAAACAAAACATAGGATGTAGTAACATAAAATATCTATTTCTAGAAGAAACAAATAAACCATCTTATTTAAAAAGAAGATAATTCCAAATTATCATACTTCTATATATATATTTATCTTATCTAATCAACTTCATATCTTTTCAAAACTTTTCTTTATTACTCCCTTTCGTTATTTCTTCTGTCTTAAAAATATATACTCATTGAATATATTTTCAGTAGTATTCTTCCACATCCTGTTAGACTTAAACAAACATTACACAAAACATAAATACATAAAACTTCTTTTTGGAAGGTGGCTTACCCCGAGTTAACTCTTTTTATACAGACATCAATCAAAATTTATACTCACTTAATATACTATCTTATTTAACATTCTCTATTTTCCATATATTTTCTCTCTCCTACTCATTCTTTTAATTCTATTTTATTTATTGCATCTCAATTAAATAATTATATTTGCATCTTTGGTCTGTTTTCTTTCAATCAGCTACTTATCCTTTCTATCTAATACAATATTTCTCAACACTTAAAATAATACATATTTTCCGTGCTGATTCTGCTCCGTACATTCAAAGTATTACATTTCAAAATAGTAAAACAAACAAATAATATTGAGTTTAATAAGTAATAATAAAACTAAAAACAAGTAAAAAAAGAAATATTAAATTTATAATATAGTAAAGGCAATGTTTCATAAGAAATTAAATTCGATTATTAATTCTTAAACAATAAAAATACTGTTTCATACTATTATGAAATTAAGAAATTAAACTCTATAATTAAATCATGACTTCGCTTTAATACATTTTTAAATCATATAACATTCTAATTTTCTAACTCAACTTCAAATACTAATGTCTACAATGCATTTTTATGTACTTTTGCAGAATCATTTTTTAAAAAAAGATTATCTCACCCCTTATCTCTGAAAAAAAAAACATTTTTTGGCATCTTGTTTAAAGCCTTTATGACTTCTCTTTCCTTTCCCCCTTTCTTTTTTCTCCATTCTAACTTTTTGACCCCCCAATCTCTCCAATTTCACTCTCTTAATCTTCCCTCTCTGTTGTATTTCTCTTTTCTGTTGCTTTCTGACATCATATCGCTTTTTCATCTCCTTTTTCTTTTTCTTTTTCTTGGTTGCTTTTTTAAGTTCTAAGTTCATCTTTTCCTTGCCCCCCTTCTGCTTTTCTTCCTCCACTAAGTGTGTTTGTCCATTAAAGATGGCTTCTTTTCCTTCATCCCAGCCTTCCTGTAGTATTTCTTGGTAGGTAGAAATCGCCATTTCCAAAAAGCGAAAGATAGATCCAAACAAGCCCTTATCTTCGTTTTTCAGTTTTTGAAATTCCATTTGCAGTCCTTCAAAAGATAATGCCATTTTTTTCTTTCTTTCTTTTTTAATGCAACCCTAGTGTCTTTAGTCCCTTTTTTTAAAAAAAAACAAAATTTCACAAAGATCTCAAAGTCACAAAGCAAACCAAATCAATTTTAAGTTGTTGTTTTTTTAAAATCCAATGTCCAGAAATCCTTTATCCCTTGGCTTTAAATTTCAAATTGAGTTACCTTCCATGCCCAAGTAGATTTTCCAGATCTCCATCTGCTATTTCTATGGGGAGGGAGAGTTAAGAAAAAAATTTTTCCCCTTAACAGTTTTAACCGCAGCTTTCCAGTCTTCTTTGGGAAACAATGTATCCTCAGGCAATTCAAACAGTTCAGTTTCCAGGGTAATTAAGAGTTGTTATTGTCTCGGCTCAGCCAAATTCTCACTTCCTCCTGCAACCTCCAGCACAAATCTTACCCGGCTGCAGGCTTCTTTGTGACAACCATCACTGACCGCCGCTCTACCACCTTGGGAAAAAGGGTTTTTTTCGGCTGGGGAGGGGGTCTGCGACACCCCCAAAGCCCTGTCCGGATCCCCTCTCTCTTCAGCTGCCTCTACAGGGCAGCCATATCCCCCAGACCCATTTGGATCGGGGGCACCTTGGCAGCAAGCACAGTAGGAATTGCAGACAAGCAAATTCCTGCTGCCGCCGAAGCCATGCAAAACCGGAAGCCCCAAAGGCAACTTTTAAAAGGCAACTTTCAAAGGCAATTCTAGCCTATTATATGAGCTTGGTTCTTCATTGAGAAAAGCACAAAGACTTGAACTACATACTAGCATATTTTCAAACATTACTAGAACAAGTATTTCTGAACATGGTACCTGAATCAAACATAAATAAAAAAAATTATCTGTCTTTTTCCATTCCAGGTGAAACTTACGATTTTACTTCAGGAAGTAGAGGTGGATACTTTACAAAGAATTCACTAATGCGTAAGGTAGCAGTTTCCAGGGGCAAATTCCCACCAATAATGAGATCACCAGGCCTGTAATAGTACTCCTGAATCTTGTAACGTGGTGGCTTCAGGCAAATGGTTTGCATCCTCTTAACAATAATTGGAGGCAGGAGCCAGAAGAGCAGCATTAGCAATTGTGACAGCCCAATCATTCTTGTCACTTTTCCTCCAAGAACAGAAATCAAGGTTTCTATAGAAGCTGAACTGCAGGTAAAACTTTGTCAGGGAATTGCACAGCAGGTATTCAAATGAAGTCAGAGATGCTTGTAGTTTTATATAAATAAATATATTTAACATCTATATACACAGCAATTTAGACAGTCAAGAAAAACAGGAACATCATGAGGAAAGTCACAGAGCATATAGAGCACACAGAAGAAAAAGGAATCTTGTCCTCCACATTCACAACAACTAATCACAACACAGATTGCCTCACACAGGAGCCAGCACTCTCCAACCGGTCAACCACAATTGTGTGTTCTGGCTGACTGCACAACACCACCGCACCAGCTACTAAATTTAAATATCTTAACAAACTTGAAATCTTACCAGAGTTTTAGCACAGTAGACTCAGGCCATGCCACCTGGGTGAGGCACATTTATATCCAACATGCTTCCTCTTACTTGTGTTTGAATTGTGACCACAGAGAAATCTAAGATCAGGGGTGTTCTGTCCCTAATTAGCATTCTTGAGATCCCCGCGCTTTGATTGGCCAAAGCGCGGGGCACTCTGATTGGTCAGGCGAGCCGCGCCGATTGGCTCGCTAAGAATCTCCCGCGATTGGTCCATTCGAATCGCGGGAGATTCAAAGCGGTGCCATTGGCCGCGGCCGCCGCAGCTGAAAGAATAAAAGCCACGAACCTTTTGCGAAGAGCCGGTTCGGTTCCTACTTTAATAAAAGAGCATGATTTGAAGTCACCGACTCCTGGCATCATTTCGCGGACGCAACACTGGCGACGAAGGTGGGATCCAGACCCTGAACCGAACCACGTGTCCGACGGAAGCCAGACGAACCACCACGATGGCAAAAATCGCACCCCCCGCACCCTTCAACCCCGCCACCGAGGACTGGGAATCGTACTCCGACCGATTCCGCATGTTCCTCGAGTGCAGCGACCTGAAGGACACCACTGGCCCCATGAAGCGCGCCGTCTTCCTGACCCACTGTGGGACCGAGGTATTCAAGATGGCCAAGGCGCTTGCCAAACCCGCCGATGCGACCGCGATGGACTGGGACGTCCTCGAGCCAATACTTCGGCGGCACTACGCTCCAGAGGTACCCATCCTGATCCGACACAACGAATTTTACCGTCGGGACCAACGGTCGGGTGAGAGCTTCAGCGACTTCGTCGCCGAGCTACAGTGCCTAGGGGGGCTCTGTGAATTCGACAACCTGAACGATGCCCTGCGAGACAGAATCGTGCTTGGTTTGTGGGACCCTGTCCTCCAGAGCCGGCTGATGGCCAAGGGCAACATCAGCCTAGCAGACACCCTCACCGCAGCCACAGCCGCAGCCGCCGAAGCAACCCGAACCTCCGCCGACTGCATGTGCTGACCGAACGCTGGGGACCGCAGCAGAAACAACAACCCTGCGAGGTCAGCCAAGGCCCAACCCGAGATGACCACCCACCAGGGTGACTTCCACTCGGCATCGGGCACTTCTGATGACGAGGAGGACATCCATCGCCTCCAGACAGGCCGCGACCCACGGAACCGGCGGGGTCGTAAGTCGAGGACCAACTGTGCTGGTTGCGGCGGCGACCACCCCAGGTCGGAATGACGGTTTTTCGAATTGATCTGCCGGCATTGCGACAAGAAGGGACACATCGCCCGTGTCTGCCGCCTAAAAAAGAATCGCAGCCCGGCACGATGGGACCAGAGCGACTGGAGGAGAGAGAGCACACCACCCTGGACCAGAGATCGCCCCTTGGACAACAGATGGGACCGGAACGGACGATCCCTGCGAGGCGGCGATAACCGGCGAAGAGAGGAGGCCCATCAGACGGTCACCATCGGCCACGCCATAACCACTGACGATGTTTATTAAGCACTAAGAAACTTAATTCATAGAAAATTAATAAAAGTTATTGTAAAAATAAGGAAAAATGAAGAAATACCTTTGTAAAGTCCTGAACGGCTTCAATCTTTGCTTGGGTTTCAGCAGGTAACCTTGACAGGGAGTAGAAGTCAATTGAGACTACAACAATCTTTCTATGTTTGAGAAAGAAGCTTCAAGAAGTCATAAGAAGTCCTAGTTAGCATATTTGCAGAACAACCTCTGTTTCCCTCAGCATGTAACCCAAATCCAACTTGTAGAAAGATACTCAATTTGTTTTAACCTTGGTTTATGTTTCTATAGTTTAACATCCTATGTGACCCCCCATCCCCCATTTGTTCAGCCTTACGCTTATTGCACTGCTCAGCTTGTTGTGTGACTCCAGCAAAGTCTTGGTCCACCTGAGCACATAAAGCAGGACTCAAAATAGTCTTAATGGGTTGTTTGTCTCAAACCCATCAGACTTTTCTGCATTATTGGATAGACATTGAACTTCTCTGAACAGTGAAGAGAGAAAGCAGGGCAAGCATTTCCTTTACCTTGACTCCTCCTCATCAAACATGGTTCCAGCATTGTGCTCTCAGCTAGATAAAATCAAAGGAATTGTACTTTGTTGCCATACAAATCATTTAATTGTTGCTAAAATGAATATATCAGTTACAAGACCTCAGGACGAAGTCAATATTTAAAACTACAGGGAATCAAATATCACAGGAGGAAAATGCACATGATTAATTTTGGAATGTGGTACTGAAATCTTTCAGTATACTTATTCTGATAAAGCTTTATTTAAAAAACCATGATACAAAGCACCAATGATAAAGAAAACTTTTTTGTAGTTTCAGAGTAAATTTTTGGTGTTACTACAGATTCTTCAATTCTCCACCAAGGGAATCTTCTAGGTTTTCAGACATAAATTCATCTTTTCAAGATGGTCACCATATTGTGATAGAATCCATAACCATAGCTCTAACCAAATACTCCTATTTCTAAAGGTCTCTTTTATTTCAGATTCTTCCCTATTTGGGCAATGTGCAGTTCAACAACAGTGCTGGAGATGAAGTCTCCTTCTCAAAAGATAGCCTGGGATCTGCTCGTTATGACCTTCTCAATTGGCTTTTCCTACCCAATCAATCTTTTGTCCCCATGAAGGTTGGGCAAGTGAATCCTGAGACTCCCCCGGGCCAGGATTTCATCATTAACTCTGATGGAATCATCTGGGCCACAAAGGTGAGCTGCAAGGAAGTATCGTAAGTACAGGAAAAGATTCATTCTCTTCCTGAAATGCAGAACATCTTTCTAACTTGAAAAAGAATCAATTGAGTCCAAAATCATGGCAGTCATTTGGTGAAAAATCTGCTTTTCATGTAACACATTTGTGTTCTAATTTGTTTCATTCCACAAAGGCAACAACGATTGTTTCAATCGCAGGATGCAATTACATCAAGAAACAGAAATTTCCATGGACCATTTCTGCTTAGTTGCACCCTCAGGGTTCTTTTAGAAATGCTGTGGTGCAGTCACAAGCCTTCCTTTGCAGGATGAAACCCCAGTTCTAACCTCCAGCATCTGTTGGGAGTGCCACTGTCCTGAATCCCCCAGCAGCTGTTCCTAGTTTTTGGTAGATAATGGTGAACAATTTGGTTAAAAGAGATTTTTAGCATAGAAATGGGGATGTGGAATAGAAATAGGAATGTGGGAACAAATTAAAGAATTCATTGGTATTTCTCTTTCAGACCATCCCATTTGCCAGGTGTGGAAGGAAGAGGTGCCAGGCAGGAGAGAGGAGAAGAGTTCCAGAGGGCAAGCAAGTTTGCTGCTACCAGTGTGACGCTTGCCCAGAAGGGACCTTTTCTAATCAGACAGGTAGACCAGACTTTAAATCTTAATCCTCCAGAATCAAAGGAAGACATTCATTAAATCAATCTATTTTTGTTCTTATTGTCATTTGTGATGAGATTGATGTCCATTCATACTGCCCTACCACAGAGGACACTTTTCCTAATCCTCAGCAATTGCTATTAGGATAGATTGAGGGCAGAATTTGTGAATCCCCAACATGCATTTCCACTCTAACATCCAATTAGGAAAACCAACTTCCAATGTTTTCCTGAGGTAGTGTGGTGTGTGATCCAAAGGTTTAATTTTTATCATTTAGTGCATGCTTCTTCCATCAGCTCTATCAACCTCTGAGGAAATAGACCTGGCAGCAAAAGAGGAGATCCATTGATCTATCTCTCTTCGATAGAGGAGGAAGGATTAAAAAAAAGTCTGAATAAACAGTTTTGAAGCACAAAGCAGAGAGGTTAAGACAAGGAATAATGGATGGAATCTGATCAAGGTGAGATTCAACCTGGACATACGGGATAATTTTTCTGACAGTGAGAGCAATCAACCCTTCATCACTGGAAGCTTTCAAGAAGAAGACTGGCATCTGTTTGAAATGGTTCAGGGTCTCCTGCTTGGGTATGGAGTTGGACTAGGAGACCTCCAAGGTCCCTTTCAACTCTGTTATTCTGTTATCCTTTTCTGTTCTCAAGCAACATATTTCTGAACATTGTGTACAGAAAATTGTGTGGCTTTTTTATGGGTAAACTGATTTTGCAAGGAGAGAATGAAGAGTTCTGGGATTTACAGTTCTCTGTCTCTCTCTCTCTCTCTCTGTCTCTGTATCTCTCTCTCTCTCTCATTGTCTCTCTGATTTTCTCTCACACACTTATTCTTTCTCATTCTCTCTCTTATTCTCTGTCTCTGGAACAGACGTTGCCTTCAGAAGTTGTGGGAGCTCATCACTGGAAGTTTTCAAGAAGAGATTGGACTGCCATTTGTCAAAAATGATGTAGGGTCTCCTGCTAGGGTGGGGGGATTGGACTAGATGACCTCCAAGGTCCCTTCCAACCCTCTTATTCTGTAATCTTTCAAGACGCCATTTGTTACCCCAGCTGTCCTTCCAAAGTGCAGGAGTATTAGGAGGTGTATCTGGAGAATCTCTGGTCGACTGAGAGAACATCTCTGCGATTTACATGGACCCCATAAGTTTGGCCAAACCTTTTATTCAAAATCATGAGAAAAGCTTTCGCTCCTTGCAGTGCAAGCAACCTCAGGACACAAAAGGGATGGAACATGGATTGCAACAGGGTTGCTTTGTTTTTCACCTGCCCTTTCACTCCTACATATTCAGGAAGATCACATCTCCATATCTATAGAGATTCTCAGTCCTCCAGGTCAAGGTTGGTGCATAAGCGCACCAACATGCCTACCGTCCCTGTCCTATTTTTTCTTTTATATTATTTTAATTTTTCTTATATGTATCCATGTATTCATAACTATATTTTTACTTATACCTATTACTTTGTAAGCAATTGACAAACCAAATAAATAAATAAATAAAACTCCAGAGGTAATTAGACTTTCTGGGTTTTCTCTGAAGGCCTTTCACTTCTCATCCGATAAGTTTCTTGGACGAGAAGCGAAAAGTCTTCAAAGGAAAATTTCAGTTGCCTCTGCAAAAACCACCTTTGGAACCGCATCCCCATGTTAAAACATTGAATTTTGCTGCCACAGCTGAACCAAATGGACTCCCCCACCTTCCTTTTTTGAGAATTGGGTCCGGCAAGTTCTTGCACTAATAATGTTTGGTCTCGCGGCGAAAACTCTGAAACGGGATTTCTGCAAGGGATGGAGGACGTGGTTACCGAATCGTCCTTTCTCTGGATTCAAGCGGGAACCCAGAACCCGAAGGAAACCCTTCCGGAGTGACCCAACAACAGGAGCCCGAATCGGGAAAGAGAAAGGAAACTCCGCCGGGGAAAGCGACGCCCCCCTCCGTCTCGTAGCCGCTTCTGTTCGGGCTGGTTGGGCGAACTCAGGACGGGGGTCTCTTCTCTCCCCCACCCCTCCAACAAACAGCGTTGATGCCCCGCTCCCCGGAAAGTTCGCCCAGCGCTTACTCCAACCCCTTTTGGGTGCCCGGACTGATGGGTCTCCAGGGTTCCTAAATGCACTTCCCCCGCCCCGCCCGTCTTCTCGGTCTCAACTTAGACCTGTTGCCGTTGCCGTCGCTACTGTTGCCGCTTTGACTCCTTGCGGTGCAAGCAACCTCAGGACACAAAAGGGATGGCGCATGGATTGCAACAGGGCACAAGCCTTGTTTGTTACCTGCCCTGTCATCTTACATATTCAGGAAGACCACATCCCCAGGTCTATAGAGATTCTCAGTCCTCCAGGTCATGGTTGTCCCAACTCCAGAGGTAATTGGACTTTCTGGGTTTTCTCTGAAGGCGTTTCACTTCTCATCCAATAAGTTTCTTGGACGAGAAGCGAAAAGTCTTCAAAGGAAAATTTCAGTTGCCTTTGGAAAACCACCTTTGGAACCGCATCCCCATGTTAAAACATTGAATTTTGCTGCCACAGCTGAACTAAATGGACTTTTTTTTCCCCATTCCTTTTTTTGGGAATTGCGGAAACGGTCCGGCAAGTTCTTGCACTATTGGTCTCGCGGCGAAAACTCTGAAACGGGATTTCTTCAAGAGATGGAGAAGGTGGCTACCGAATCGTCCTTTCTCTGAATTCACACGGGAAACCTGAACCCGAAGGAAACCCCTCCGGAGCGACCCCACAACAGGAGCCCGAATCGGGAAAGAGAAAGGAAACTCCGCCGGGGAAAGCGACGCCCCCCCTCCGTCTCGTAGCCGCTTCTGTTCGGGCTGGTTATGGGAGAACTCAAGACCCCCAGTCTTTTCTCTCCTCCACTCCTCCAACAAACAGCGTTGATGCCCCGCTCCCCGGAAAGTTCACCCAGCGCTTACTCCAACCCCCTTTTGGGTGCCTGGACTGATGGTCTCCAGAGTTCCTAAATACCCCCCACCCCCACCCCGCGTCCCGCCCGTCTTCTCCGTCCCAACGCCAGACCTGTTGCAGTTGCTGCTGCTGCTGCTGCTACTACTGCCGACACCGACACCGCCTGGGTCTTGGATCACTCTTTGGCCAGCTCCGATCCGGGAGGGAGACGGGCGTCCTTGGGTGGGCGGGGTTCAGGGTGGACGCCTTCCCTGAATGTGGGCGAAATGCCAAGGAGCCTCTCAGGGCAGGAGCAGGCAGGGCCACTCGCCGCCTCTGGGACGGAGCGGAGGTTTTCCCATCTCTCCTTCTGAGAGAGGTTCAGGCAATTGTAAAGAGAGAGGAGAGGTGGGGAATGAGAGAGAGATTGAAAGGATGAGACTTGTTAAGCCTGGGTTCCCCAACCAGGGTTAAGGAGACAAGCTAAACAGAATGTGCAGCGTTAGTCAGATAGGCACACAGATAAATGAGTGAGATAAGCTTGTATGTTTGTTAACATACAGTAAAAATAACAGATACGCTTGTGCTATCAAAATATAGTTTATTCTATTTAGAGTTTATAGCAGTCAAAATAACAGTCCATTAGTCATGTATCATTTAGTCAGTCCATTCAAGGATATTCAGTTAGCAAAGTCCATGTAGAATATCCAATGTCAGTTCACTTACAAATCAGTCCTTTGTCTCTCCTTTTCAGTAGGGGAAAAACGCAGTCTTCAGTCTATCCAGTAATTAGGGATCATCAAAGCCAGAGAGAGAGCAAGCTGACGTATAAATATAACTATTTATATCTTTAAATCATATTTGTTACAACTCTCTTTAAACTTAATTACTCCTTGAGCTTTTGTAAATTGGTCTGCAATGTTTTCTTCCATCATGCAGTATTCCAATTTAATTAGCCCATTCTTTACAGATTCTCTAACATTTAAGTATCTTAAATCAGTATGCTTTGATATAGTTTTTACAGCAATACTAGTAGCTAACTTTATGGCTGCTTGGTTGTCCTCGTACACAATAATGGAATCTTTAACAGTTATACCCATGTCTAATAATAACTGTTTGTACAAAATTAAGTCAGTGCATAGTAATGACAGACATGAAAATTCCGCTTCCATCGTGGACAAGCTGATATGCTGTTGTCTGATTGACCTCCACCCTATTAGTGTCTTACTAAATAATATAGCCATTCCTGATGTTGATTTTCTAGTGATTATGTCAGTTGCAAAACTTGCATCTGCATAGGCACTAAGACTCAAATCACCCTTTGGTTCTATATACAATGCATGGTTCATTGTTCCTTTAAGATATCTTAAAATTCTCTTTAATGATTGCCAATGACATTGATGTGGATCAGAATTAAAACGTGCCAGCTGATTAACACTATAAGCTATATCTGGCCTAGACCAATTGCTTATATATGATAAGCTACCAATGAAAGATTGATATATAGATTTATCAAATTTGGGACTTTGATCACCAGTTTGGCAAACCTCTTGACTCATTGGAGTCTTTGCCGTTTTACAAAGTTCCATTTTAAACGTTTTAATTAATTGGCAAATTTTATCTTCTTGATATATCTTAAATCCATTTTTTGTTTTGTTAATTGTCAATCCTAGATACTTCTTAATTACACCTAAATGCTTTAATTTTATCTTTTTAGCTAATAATGATATAATCTCATTAGCTTCATTATTAGTCTTAGTTATCAAAGCAATATCATCTGTAAATAATAACAATAATGACACCATTCCATTATTTTCTCTTTTAAACACACATGGATCTGCTAAACCAGATTTAAAACCTATATTGTTTAATTCGTTCACAATATATTTGTTCCACTCAAAGCCAGATTGTTTCAACCCATAAAGACTCTTTTTGAGTTTCCAACAATCATTACTATTTACTTTATTGTCTTTTAAAATAATTGGCTTTTTCAAAGATACAGTGTACTGCAATGGTGCATGCAAATAAGCAGTTTCTACATCTAAATGGTTAATTACATAGTTTTTCTTAGCTGCCCACACTAAAGCTGCTCTCAAAGATGTTGCTTTAAGACTTGGTGCGAAAACCTCATCGTAATCAGATGCAGTTTGATTAAATCCTTGAGCTACTAACCTAGCCTTATGGGTAACAGTCCCATCATTTCCAGTTTTTACTTTAAATATCCATTTGCACCCAATGGATTTTTCTCCTGGAGGCAATTTAGCATCTTCATATACTTTCATTACCTTTAATGAATTTAGTTCTTTTTCCATTGCCTTTTGCCAATTCTCCTGATCCTTAGCAGGATACATCCTAAGTTCATCTACACTAGTTGGAACTTTAGTTACTTGGCAAACTATACTTGCTTGATACCTATCAGGTGGTCTCATTACACGTGTAGTACATCTAGGTATTACAGGACTTACAGGTGGACTTTCATTTATTAACTGTTCTTGATTATCTAATTCTTCCTGATCAACTGTTGCCTCTTGTTCTGGTCCTATTTGCTCTTCGTGGACTTCTTCTTTAATTGGACTCTTCTTATAACTAGTCTGTTCTTTTTGTCTTTTGTAGGGTTCAATAATTACTTCGTTATTTAAATCTTGCTCTAATCTATTCCATCCTACATTTTCTAGGAATTTAGCACTAGCACTGATGTAAATTCTAGATGTACCTGGTTCCCAGAATCTATAAGATCTATGATTAGATTTATATCCTACAAAATATAATCTTTTAGCTCTATGCTGTCCTTTGTGTCTGAGTTGTGAAGGGATATGCACCCATGCTGTATGCACCAAATGTATGCATGTAACTTAAATCAGGTTTTGTACTATATCACAGTGTGAATGGTAATTCACCTGTTGTTGAATTAACAACATTATTTAATATATGATTACCACACATTATTGCTTCTCCCCACAAATTGTCAGGTAATCCTGAATCAGACATCATAGTATGTGTCATTGATTGTAATGTTTGGCCTCGTCTCTCTATAAAGGCATTATGTTGTGGCCTATATGGTGCAGACTTTTTATGTTGAATACCTAACATTCTTAGTCTATTCTGGAATTTATTATTTGTAAATTCTGCACCATTATCTGTTATAAGAGTTACTAATTTCTTTTTAGTTTTCCTTTCAGCAAATTTTATCCAATTAAAGAGATTTAGATACGTTTCAGTTTTGCTCTTCATTAAATAGCAAAACCCATATCTAGAATAGTGGTCCATTATACTTAGTATGTATCGAGCACCTCCTACACTTGGTTTTTTTCGGACCTATTAAATCAGCAAATACTACTTCTAAAGGCTCTATGGTAGTAAATCCATCAACTCTATTAACCGGTTTGACCTTGGCTTTGCATTGATTACAAGCATTACATTGCAAATACTTATTACAAGGTTTCAAACTTATTCCATTAGATAATTCAACAGTTTTCTTAAGCATTTTAAAATTTAAATGCCCTAGCCGTCTATGTAACAAGTGAATACATTCATCATGAGGTTTCTTATTATCATAAACCGTGTTAACCACCTCTAAACCATTATCATTTAACACATATAATTCACCTCTTAAAGATGCAGTAATTCTCTTATTTTCTTTTTCAATTATGCAGTTATCTCCTTTAAAGGTAACTCCATATCCTAGTTTAACCAAAATTCTAACTGAAATTAAATTAAACTTAAGTTGTGGTACATATAACATTTTTACATTCTCTTTTATAAAAGAACAATATGCTATACCTTGACCTTTAGCTTTCAGTTTCCAGCCATTGGCTAACGA
The DNA here is from genome assembly GCA_033807585.1 of Hydrophis major. Classification (NCBI taxonomy): domain Eukaryota; kingdom Metazoa; phylum Chordata; class Lepidosauria; order Squamata; family Elapidae; genus Hydrophis; species Hydrophis major. Next base: position 4,130,502 of record CM066328.1, read on the forward strand.
TATTTGCTGTGTACTCTTGGACATTTTAACAAAATTTTTGTTATCATTTGTTATACAGTGGGATGCTCCACTGTCAACCACCCATAAATTATTTTTTACAGCTCCGTTAATATATATGGCTAAGTCTAAATTTTTATTTATCTTTTGATGACTTTTAGTATTCTGGCCAGCATTCTGGTGCTTTGCTTTTTTACAAAATCTTGCCAAATGTCCTCTTCCTCCACAATTAAAACACTTTTTAATTGCGTATGCAGTAGGAGATTCATTATCTTCTTTTTGAGGTTGCTCCCTCCTTAACTGGTCTCTTTCAAGTCTTCTTCTTGCCTCTTCAATCAATCTGTCAGTTATATCAATTAAAGTTAGACTTTCCTTTGGCAAAATTTCAAGGGAAGTGACGTAGTTGTCATAACTTTCATTTAGTGATGATAGAATTATATAGACTTGGTGTAGTTCAGAGAAAATAAGCTCTTTCTCATGCAGTTCTTGAAAAATGCTTTGCACAGTTTTCAAATGACTAAGCATATCACCATTCATTTGGAGATGCATCTTGAAAAGCTTCCGTGTAAGATTTATGTGAGCACCAACGTTATCTCGAACATAAATCCTCTTCAGCTTCTGCCAACACCCAACAGCCGTTTGTTCTCCACGGATATGAACAAGTTGCTGGTCAGACAGTGTTAATCCTATTATGCAAATAGCTTGTTCATTTTTATGCTTAAATTCTTCTATCTTTAGTCTATCTTCCTCAGTCTCTGGATCCCATTCCTCTATGTTTGGTGGGTTTTCAATTATGTTCCACAGACCTTCTCTACGTAGAAGTAGACTACATTTCATAGACCATGATACATAGTTTGTTCCATCCAACTTGGATATAAGGGACAAACTTTGTAGATTGACTTGTGCCATGTTTTCTTTTATATGGATATAAAACTATAATTAATAAAACACAGCTGTCTGTTTACTGTAATGTGTAACAACACAAACTCTCACTTTTACATAAATCTGTTTTATCCTAGTTAAACTGACTTTGCAGCCTATGGGCCCATAACCAGTGTTAAGCCTGGGTTCCCCAAACAGGGTTAAGGAGACAAGCTAAACAGAATGTGCAGCGTTAGTCAGATAGGCACACAGATAAATGAGTGAGATAAGTTTGTAAGTTTGTTAACATACAGTAAAAATAACAGATACACTTGTGCTATCAAAAATATAGTTTATTCCATTTTGAGTTCATAGCATAGTCAAAATAACAGTCCATTAGTCATGTATCATTTTAGTCAGTCCATTCAAGGATATTCAATTAGCAAAGTCCGTATAGAATATCCAATGTCAGTTCACTTACAAATCAGTCCTTTGTCTCTCCTTTTCAGTAGGGGAAAAACGCAGTCTTCAGTCTATCCAGTAATTAGGGATCATCAAAGCCAGAGAGAAAGCAAGCTGACGTTCCTTGCTTCTTTTATGGTGCTTTCACAACCACTCCCTTAATTACATTCCTATATTTAAAGTTGCAGACACTTTAACTTTTAAAACATGATAACATATTTATTATTTTACCTAAACCAGTTAGGGTAAACAATGTTATCCCTAACAAGACTGATCCTAGTTCTCTCTTCCACTTGTTTTGGATGGCAAACTTGTGATACACTACCAGAGGATCATCTAATTCTGTGATAACATTATGTTCTATTGCTTGTGTTGTGTTATGTTGAATTTATGAGCCAAGAGATGATTTATGAGTCAAGAGATGAAATTATGAGTCTTTCTCCCAGCTTGGAACTGAACCAGGTGGATATTTTTTCCAACAACACTATATCCTTAGCATTTCCTTACTCCACTGTTTTTGTCAAATAAGCAATCAGGTTTGTTTGGGTGACCTACTTTCATCAAACCCATGGTGGCTTCCAGTAATCACCTTGTTCACATCCAGCTGCTCATCTAGAAATCTATTGCTTGTTGACCTTTTCCTGGATTTTCCCAGGTGGTGATATCAAGGTGATTGTAATTTCCTTGATCCACTTTTTCCACTTTTTGAAAAGTGGAACCCTATCAGCTCTTTTCCAATCCTCTGGTGGGTCCTCTGTCCTCCAGTAGCTCTGAAAGTCATCTTCCACTCCTTGTCCATTTCATCCCTAGTGTTAAGAATCAAATCTACTGTAACTGACCCTACTTCTTGCTTCCACATTTTTAGATGGCAAAGTTGTGAGCTAAGCATGAGATACATAACCACAGGAGTGTTTCAATAATCTTTGAATTGTCTCTTTCCTGACTTGACCTAACTACAAGCACTAGCAGGAAGAGAAGGAGATGGAGCAACGTTGCTGGAGTAGTGTGGGAAGAAATATCCATCTGGTTCAGTTCCTGTCAGCTTTGGAAAACATATTAACACCAGAAGCTTCCACGGCGCCACATTCCTCTGCCTGGGAAATTAGGAGGGGGGATTTTTTTAGAGTGTTAGTGGTTAGACATAATAGCATTCTTCTTTTCGGTCAAGGTTGTATTATTACTGCACTTGGAGGAGGAGTGGTTGACGGATGTCTCAAGTTGGGATGGGTGGTGATTGGACCGATGGGTCCAGGGGTTGGGTTTTGACTTTTGATTTACTGAGGGAAAACCTGGGAATCTCAGATTCAGGTTTTCCCAAATGTGCCAGTATGACTTTTCCAATAAAAAGAAACTTTAAGAAAATGCCGGAGTATTCATTTGGAGTTTGGTTTTGCTGGAATACTGACATTTCCATGCTGGGAGAAAGACACTGGAAACTTAGAGGTTGATTGGAAAGTAGGTTTAATGATGAGCAGCTGACTACATGGAGTTGAGAGTGGGGGGTATTTATGCCTTCTCTTAGGCTTTGTACTTGAACTTCTTTTTCAAGAACATGTACTCTATTGGCTGTTGTTGGAATCATCTATAGGCAAAGTACAAATCCTAGGTGTTTGTCTGAGCTAAGTTTGGTTGAGGTTCAGTTGAAGACCGCAGATACAATGAAGGGGCTTGTATTCTGAAAGGGTGTTGGGCAATTCCTATTATGGTTTAATGGCTTTCATCCTGTGTTGGATCTTGAGTGAGGGCTATTTGCTGATGAATAGAGCTATCTACTGTGTTTCTCCAACAATAGGAAGTCCCAGCATGTTTTCTAGGCATAAAATGAAATTAAGCCCCTCCCCCAATTTAGGCCTATTTTAAAACATGCAAAATGGGGGGGGAAAGGGCAGGGGGACTTGCTGTTAAAAGCACTCCATGGGCAGCCATGCCTTGCCAGCTTCTAACGGCCAATCATGGTGGAGCACAGAGGGCTTCCTATTCCTGCCAAGCACTTTTGCTGCAGACCTGGGTCAGTGGGTGGGCGGCATCGGCGTGGATGTCTGCCGGTAGCATTTCAACTGCTTCTTGGGCCTCCGTAGCTGGAGAAGCGGATGAAACGCTTCCATGGTTGCCACTACTGCTGCCACTGTTGTTGGAGACAGCGCTGGCGAGAGAGGGACAGCTGCAATTCATCCTGGGAGGGCTTGAAATGTAGGAATGGGCTGCGCACCAGCACTTTGGGAAACTTGCAGAGCCCAAGGCTGGAGCACCAAGGGTAGCAGCGGCAGAGATGCTCACTTGGCTCTTCTCGCGCCCAACCAGCCACTTGGGATTAAACCAAAACGCACTGCACGGTGCTCCCAGGTACCTCAAAGTGTTTTTTTTCCCTGTTGTTGCAGGGATGGGGACAGGAGGAAAAGCAGGAGCGACTCAGACACTGATGTTGGAGACGGCACTGGTGAGAGAGGCGCCAGTGCTGGTGGGAACTGTGGAAGCTATGGAGGTCTGAGAAATGGCTGAAATGCTGCTGGCGGACATCCACAATGCCACCACCCACTGACCCGGGTCTGCAGCAAAGGTGCTTGGTGGGGGTAGGGAGCCCTCTGTGTTCCACCATGATTGGCCGTTAGGAGTGGCTAGTGGCGAGGTGTGGCTCTCCATGGGACATTCTAGATGAGGGTACACAGGGGTGGAGAAATTAATTCACCCCCAAAAAGATATCCTAGCCTTTTTTGGAGGGCTGAAAAAAAAATACACTGGCCTTGTTATATAAAAACATAGTAGATACCTGTCTTCTTTCAATAAACTCTTTATCTCTTAAGTGCTGGTATCTGCTGTAGGCTATGTAGAAAAGGTGGAGGCTGCTTTCTGCCTCTATAAAGGCATGTTTCTTCATTTCTCATTTGGGAAAATATAATATTCTGCCTTTTTAAATATTTCCCAAAACATTTCATTCTTCTGGGAGGGGGTGGGTGCTAATTTTCTGCAGTAGGGTGGGCTGAGAGGGGACCCTCCTGAAAACACTCTTGCAGCATCCCATCTCACCTCCAGGGATCACCTGGGAGGACATGCAGGACACCAAGGATGTCCGCTATCCCCAGCCCCATCACCTCCTGCTCAGTCTCCCCTTCACTCTCCTGCTGGTTGCTTTCCGGTTCTTGTTTGAATGGCAAGTTCTTGCATTTGGCTCTTTCAGCCAAAACCAAGCAGCGATGGAAGAAGGAGACAACACTCACCATCACCACCTATTTGGGGAAGCCTTTCCTTTCCCCTCTACCCAAATGCTTGAAACAGTGGAATGTCTATTTTGCCCTTAGCAATCATTTTGGATGAACTGGATTTGTAAGTTTGACAACTATGAGAACCAAGGGAAGTTGAACATGGCATTATTATGAGCCATGGTGATGCACTGGTTAGAGTACAGTATTACAGGCTGTTTCTGCTGACTGTCAGCTGCCTGCAATTTGGTAGTTCAAATCCCAGGCTCAAGGTTGACTCAGCCTTCCATCCTCTGTAGTGGGTAAAATGAGGACCCACATTGTTGGGAGCAATATGCTGAATTTGTAAACCACTTAGAAAGGGCTGTGAAGCTCTGTGAAGTAGTATTTAAGTCTAAGTGCTAATGTTATTATGTGAATTAGAAAAGCATGGTTTGAAATTTGGGTGGCACAGCTAATTATGGTTTGATAAAAGTCAATATACAGTTCAAAAACCACACTGTTGGATGTTCCATATGGAAGATATAGAACAGACATAAACTTAGAGTGTGTCTGAAAATATGACCATCACCACAATGTATATTTTTTCTATGGAGATTTCAAAATAGAATTAAGAGAGGGTTTGATACCAAAAGGATATATATATTTCAGTGATTTTCCTGTGTACAATTACGAGCAAAGTTTAAAACAAATTTCATTTTTGAATATGGTAATACTAAATTTGAAACAGAATTATGTATGAATTGAGAATGTGTTTTGGCTTAAATGTATTAGTTTTTATTAAAATTTGAAACAAAGTGCGAAGAAGTGACAGAATGTATAATGCCACAATATTACTATGTCTGACATTGCTTGTTGCTTGTATTAGCTTCCTAGTCCAGGAAAAGGCATAATCGGGGTCCAACATAAAGGTTGGCAAAGGCCCTCCTGGTCTTGGTTGCTACCTGTTCTTCAACCAGGAACCACAAGCCTAGGATGATGCCCAAATTAAACCCTGGTTCTGTTTGGAATAGGGCAACCTCCTCCAAACTGGACTTTATTTCTATTTAGGTTATTAGTGCAATGCCTTCCAGAACAGGAGATGGAGAACACAATTACACCCAGTCTTGCTAGATTGTGGTTAGTTCTATGAGTTGTTGAGGCCACCTGGGGGTTTATCTACAACAGCAGAATCATCAATCCTGGTCAGGGTGAGCTGCAAAATTTTCAGCAACCAGTTCTCTGCCTGGTTGTTGAGTGGGCATGGCCATGGTGGGCATAGCCTAGTTGGCTTTCTGAACCATGGCAGGGGGGCATTTTCACCCTCCCCAGGCTCTGGAGACCCTCCTGAACCTATTTCTAGCCTTCCAGAACTTCTGGGTGGCCCTTTTTTTCACTTTTTCCAGGCTCCGGAGGCTTTCCTTGAGCCTCTTGGAGGGTAAAAATGGCATCCCCCAGGCTCCGGAGGCCCTCCAGAGATCCATTTCTCACCCTCTCCAAGCTTCTGCACGGGTCCTGGACTTACTTTGAGAGGGGCAGGTGTGGTGGATGGGGGTCAGCCAGGGGTGGGATTTGCCCATTCGTCAAACCAGCCATTCACCTGAACTCAGGCAAACTCGTAGCTGCCACCACCGCTTCTGGTATAAAAGAATGCATTCCAGATTTTATGCTCTTTATCCATTTTCTAAATTTCCTTAAAGTGACGAATACAGTGTGATATGTCTCTTCTCTGTCAAGTATTTAATCCATCCATTTTAATCGGTTAAAGGTGGAATTTGTGAGACCGCATATGAATCTTATAGGGGGGTTTTTTCAAGCGTGATTCTAATCACTATTATTTAAAAATTATTTCATTCCAGTATAACTATTTTTTATTCTTAGTTTGTTAGATTTCACCACTTTTTAAAATCGCAGGTTATGTTCGGCAGACTTGCATTCTTTGCATTGGTTTCATGTGCCTATTCTTGAATGGAACAAGAATGGAACAAGAAAGCCAAGGATCTTTTACATTTAGAACAGAGAACAGAGAATAATAGAGTTGAAAGGAACCTTGGAGGTCATCTAGTCTGACCCTCTACTTGAACAGGAGACCCAATACCATTTCAGGTAAATGATTGTCCAGTCTCCTTTTGAAAGCCTCTAGTGATAGAGCAACCACAACTTCTGTTCCACTGGTTAATTATTCTGTCAGGAAATTTCTCCTTAGTTATAGGTTGCTTCTTTCCTTGATTAGCTTTCATCCGTTGCTTCTTGTCTTGCCTTCAGAATAAATTGATCCCCCCTCCCCTCTTCTTTGTGGCAGTCTCTCAAACATTGGGACACTGCTATCATGTTCCCCCTAGTCCAGGGGTCTCCAACCTTGGCTCCTGGAAGCCTGGCGGACTTCAACTCCCAGAATTCCACAGCCTGGGAGTTGAAGTCCGCCAGGCTTCCAGGAGCCAAGGTTGGAGACCCCTGCCCTAGTCCTTCCTTTCATTAGGCTAGACATATCCAATTCCTGTAAATGTTCCTGATATCATTTAGCCTCCAGCCCTCTAATTATTTTTGTTGCTTTTTTTCTGCACTCTTTCCAGAGCCTCAACATTTTTTAAATTCATGGTGACCAGAACTGGACACAATATTCCAATTATGGTCTTACTAAGGCTTTGTAAAGTGGTTTTTATTTTATTTAGCGTATGGAAAATATATAGACTTATAGTGGTTCAAATGTTAATGTCCAGTCCACCCAGCCATTCAAGGACAGGGTGGTTCATGTTGCAGAAATCAGACATTGGGCCTGTGCAAGTTCTTGATGGACATTTGGACACAATGTGATGGATATTTTGCTTGAGGAGCATCACAATCACAGTGAGGGGCAGAGACAAGACCCCACTTAAACAATGAGTCCTGAAAGACACCATGTTGGGCACAGATCCTGTTCAGAGGAGACAAATATTGATAAGGAACATCAAAATCTGGCACCTTTTGTAAAGTGATACCATAATGTCATGTAACTGTGATTCTATGCCTCTATTAAATGCAGCCTAGGATTACATTGGCTATTTGGCTGCTGCCACACACCATTGGCTCATGTTTAAGTGATGGTCCACCAGAATTCTAAGATCCCTATCACAATTACCAGCATTAAGCCAAGTTTCACCTAACCTATACTAATACATTTGCTTGCTTTCACCTGTACCTATACATTTGCTTTTTCCTGCCTAAGTATAGAACTTATGTTATAGAAGTCACTTCCCTCTGGTCACTGTGGGTCTCCTTGGAGATGATCTTGACATTGCCAGGGGTGTCAAACTCTTGGCCCACAGGTCGGATGCATTATGTGCTGGCCACCCCAAGAGTTTTAAAACAAACATGATATGTCATGTGATGACAATGTGATAGCACAAGTTTGATACCCCTGGTGTAGAACATTAGCCTGACTGAAGCTGTTGCCTTTTCCAGGAAAATCATCATCCCCATGAGCAAAAAAATGGGTTTGCAAGAAAAAATGAGGAGGAAACCTCCAAACCTGATCCTGGAAGCTTTTTACACAAAGTGGAGGAAAAATCCCCAAAAGGTGAGTTTCCACTCATCTTGCTCTCAGAGGGACAATGAAAAAATTTTCAGCTCAAAGCATAAACTGTCAGGGGTCTGATTAATGCCCTAATTAAATCATGAGCCTCAGGCTGAGCTTCAAAAGAAATCCATTTATTTAGGAGTACTCCCAGTTTGAACCTCTTCGCGGACAGGCTAAAACCGTGATTGTGCATGGTTTCGATCCGTGCTCGCCACTGGAGCGCCCCGAGCCAGCTGGTTTCAAGGCTAAGCCACCCTGCCAGACTGCCAGCAGGGTTGAGGAGAGCCACATCTCTCCTCCTCAGCTGGCCATTACTTCCTTTCCCAAAGGCTGTTGTAGCAGTGGTCAGAAATGGCCACCTCAAAGAAGAACTTGACTGGAAAAGAATGTGCAGGAGGAAGATAAGAAGATAAAGTTTTGGTTGACTGGGTTAAACTGCAAAAGCAACAATTAAGGTACCCTGGAATTTAAACTAAAAAAAAAGTAACATTGTTCCCAAAGAAGACTTTGAAACAGTGAAGGAGAGAGAAAAGGGAAAATATTTGTTTGTTTGTTTTTTCTTCTCTCCCTTTCCCTATACTGATAGCTATGAGATTTAAATAAGAAATTGGGGGGAAAAAAACACTTTGACATCAATAGACATTTAAGCTGAAAATAAAATGTCAAAGGGATAATAAAGATTTTTGGATACTTAAAAGCTTTTAAAAGCAGTAAAGGAGATAAAAAGAATAAAAGGGCAGGATCTGGAAAAAAGGGAGGAGACTGCCTGGAATTAAAAGGAACTTATAGTAAAACCTCAACATGACTTCTAAAAGATACATTTTAACTGAAACTTGGCAACAAAATAGTAGAACCACAGAAAGAGAAAGTGGGGAAAAAAAGCATGAAGAAACAGCTTGGGAGTATTTGGATTATTTGTTGATCTCTGGATTTTTGGTTATTGTATTTGAATGACTAAAATCAATCGGGTGGTTGTTTAAAAGTGTTTAAAATGGCACTACTTTTAGATGGAACTTAAATTAGATGGAAAATGGAACTTAAAAAGTACAAAGAAGATGCACAAGAAGGGAGAGGTTCTTTTGGCTTCGTATTTCAATTCGTAGAAATGGAGATCTGGAATTATAAGAAACAATAAGAAATGCCTGCAGAACAAGAAGACTCAGACAAAGAAGAAGCCATCTTTAATGAACAAGTAATTTTTTCCCCAAATTTTATTGGTTTTTAAAAACAAACATAAACAAACAAAACAAAACATCAAGCTATCTTCCATAGGTGTACATACTGTGTGCCGGTTGGTTTACAAATTGTTTTGTGCTTCTATTTCATAGTCTTCAATTACAATTACATTACATATAATCTCATATTGTCAATCAAAAATTGAATACTTTAGTATCATTATTAATCATTTGACTATACTTTTATTCATTCATGTTTTACAAGATAACCATAATTTACTTAGATCTTATAACAGTTCATATTACCAACCCAAATCTATCCTAAAATCATTTTGTAGATATAATAAGAAAGAAGTACATCTTTGTATATTTATTATTTTCTAAAAGTCTACATAATTCATTACTGTACTTTATTGTCTAACCATTGATAGAAAAGATCCCAAATTTTATAAAGTTGTTTATCCTCTTGTTCTCTAGTTTCAAATGTCAATCTACTCATTTCAGCACATTCCAATATTTTCTTAATGATTTCCTCCTGTGATGGTATTTTCTCATTTTTCCACTTTTTAGCAAATACAATCCTAGTCGCTGTTAATACATTTACAATCAGGTATTTCAAGTCTTTACTATATATTTCAAGTAAAATTCCCAATAAAAATATCTCTGGTTTCAAGTCTATGTTTTTTTGTCATTTTTTCCAACCACATGTGGATTTTAGTCCAGTATTTTTTTAGCATCCACACAAGTCCACCACATATGGTTATATGAGCCAGGCGTCTGATGACATTTCCAACATTTTTCGGATTTATTCTTGAACATTCTTGCTATTCTTGTCGGGGGAAAATGCCACCTGTAAAACATCTTATACAAGTTTTCTTTATATGCTGTTGACATTGTCATTTTATAATTTTGAGAGCACAATTTTTGCCATTTCTCGAAATCAATCCCATATCCAAAATTCTTCCTCCAAGTAATCATAGTTTCTTTAACTTGTTCTTCTTCTAGTTTAATTTATAATAAATATCCATACAATTTTTTAATCACCTTTTCATCAGTACCTGTCAAAATCTTATCTAAATCAGTCAGTTTATCATAGAAACCTTCTGTTTTAGAATCTTTATCATACCTTGAATATATTTGCGCATATGAAAACCAATTCATCTTTATACCTTGTTCCTCTAGTTTTTGCATAGATTTAAGTTCACCCTTTTCATTCAATATTTCACCATATCTAACTGTTTGTTCCTTTTTGTATATTATAGGATATGAGAATGCTTCAATAGTCGATAGCCAAACTAGATGAGCAAGATGAGAGTTAAGGAACTGATCATTCCACTAATGGGACATGTTGCCAAAAACAGGTTGGGCAGCTGGGAGAAAGCAGAAATGGTTAATTCCTTTTTTGCATCCATCTTTATACAAAAGAAGAAAAAAAAAACAGTACAAGCTATCAGAAGTAGCACCATGGGAGGCAGAATAAGATTGCAGGTCAGGGATAGGCAAGGGTTTGGTAACATCTGCTTTGGAGGAGTTGAAATATCCAGGACCATCTGAGTTTATATATCAGAGTATTGAAGGAATTGGCAGATGTTATCTCAGAATCACTGAAGGAAATGTTTCAGAGCTCCTGGAACATGGGGAACCTGCTGGAAGACTGGAAATATGGTCTTGGTCCCTAGTGCTCTTCAATTTCTTCATCAATCATCTAGATGAGAATATGGAAGGGGTGTTAGGAATAACAAGGTTACCTAACGTAGTTTGGGTAAAATAATACCGTATTTGCCGGCGTATTATACGATGACTTTTTTGCCCTGAAAAACATGCCTCCAAGTGGGGGGGGGGGTCGTCTTATACGCCGGCAAATACGTTGTTGTCACTCGGTGCAAGAGCGACGGGGGCGGAGCTCCGCAACTTGCGAAGCCCCTTCAAGCCCACCCGGAGTCTCTCATCCTCCTCCTCCTCCTCCACCCCCACCCTCCGCCCGGCTCGGGGCGCTTGCGGAGGCCAATCTGGAGGTGGCGTGGGGGTGGAGCGGGAGGGTCTCTGGCGGGGCCGCTTCGCCCAGCCAGCCCCGAGCCGCGTAATGCCCCGGGGCGTGGGGGGGGGGAGAGAAGTCCCCGTCCCCTCAGGAACTTCCTGATGGGACCCCGCTGGGCAGGGCCACCCGGCTCCCCAGCTGCTTTCCAGGGTCCCCTTGGGAAGAAAAGGGTCCGGTGGGCGGTGGAAGAAGGCGACCTCCTCCCGCCCCCTGTCCCATCCCGTCCCATCACTCCTCTTATCCCCTCCTCCCCTCCCCGCTTAAGAGAGAAAGATCCGCCCCCCCCTCCCCGGCACCGAGCTGCCACCCAGCGCCGCGTCTCCCAGCCAGCGCGCGCTTGCGACTTGGGAACCGGCCAAGCGACTTTAAAACCAAGCGGAGGCCAGAGATAGCCGGAATCCACACCACACACACACAGAGAGAGAGAGAGAGAGAGGGAGAGTTGGCAGCTGTCCATCCCCCACCCTTGGAGTCCCGATGGCGCGCACGAGGGGGCTGCTTAAGGGAAGAGGCCTTTCACTTTCCCGGGAGGGGAGGGGGCAGGTGCGTCACTTTCACTTGGAGGCAGCAGCCTCTCCTTTCTCTTCCCACCCACCCACCCACTCCGCTCGTGCGAGCGGACCGGCAGGCTCCAGGCTTTGCCCCCATCCCTCATCTCCTTCCAACCCCCACCCCCCCAGTGGCAGAAACTTCACCACACGTGGGGACGAGTGGGGGGGGGGTGGAAGAGCAGCGACGTCGCTCAAAGCTGAGAAAGCGCCATCCTTGCTTTTGCACTTCGGGAAGAGTTCGTGTTTTTTTTGTTTTTCTCCCAGGAATGAGATGCTGCTCGTGCGATTTTCTTTGGGAGGTTTTCTCTTCCCAGTTTCAGCCTTTGCTCCAAGTGCGGGGGGGGGGGGGGGGGGTCGTCTTATACCGCGAGTATATAACAAATTCTATATTTTGAGTGGAAATGTTGGGGGGTTGTCTTATATGCGCAGTCATCTTAAATGCCGGCAAATACGGTATATACAAATTATGATAGTAATTTTAAGTGTGTGTCACTTTAAACTGCAAAGCATGTAATTTTGGGTGTGGTTGTGAAACTGCCATAAGAGGGAGCAAGAGAACTTGCTGGATTGTTGGTTTGCTAACTGCGTGTTCCCTGCTGCTGAGTTTTTGAACCTGGAAGGAAGAAAGGAGGTTTGACTTCTTCATATCTCTACTGCGAGGAGATATATTACTGGACAGATATTTGTAAGTTTACTGACCTCTTTTTCAACACTGGACTTTGCAACTGAATAATCCCCGGACGGACTGAACTAGTGTATGGTATATGGAATGTTTGACTCTGCTAAAACTCTTACTGGAATAAACTATTTAACTAGCACAGTGTATCTGTTTTACTGAGTGTAAGCTACAAAAACGTTTATCTCACATATTTGCCTGCCTGCCTGCCTGATTACCGTGCACATTCTGCTAGGGTGTATCCCTAACACTGGGGTCCTCATCAAATTTGTGAATGACACTAACATGGGGGAATTGCTAACATTTGGGATACCATGTCCAATTCTAGGTATCATGATGCCAAAAAGATGTTGAGACACTAAAAAAATTGAGAGGAGAGCAACAGAGATGGTATGGAGTCCAGAAGATAAAATGCATGATGATTGACTAGCAGAGGTAGGTATGTTTCAGCCAGGTGTATCAAACTCGATTTCATTGTGGGCTGTATTGGGGTTGTGCTTGACCTTGGGGGCCGGGGTGGGTGTGGCCATGATGGGCTTGGCCAGCTCAATGTCACTCATACCGGGGGCACCTGTGCTATGCTAGCGAAAATGGGCTCCCAAGCTACATTTCTGGCTGTGATGGCCTCCTGCAACCTTCTGGCAGTGAAAATACAGCTCTCGACAGCCCTCCTGAGCTCTGTTTTTGATGGCAGAGGAACTGCAGGCCAGTCTTTCATTGTTCCCATGGGCCCGATCTAACCACCCAGTGAGGTGCATTCAGCCCGTGGGCCTGGATTTGACACCCCTGGTTTAGGCTAATGAAGAGAAGGCTGATGGGAGACATGCACATGGAGGCTATCTAGGACAGTATTTCTCAAACTTGACTACTTTCAGAGTTGTGGGCTTCAACTCCTAGAATGCTCCAACCATGAACACAGTACTAGGATATTGTCTTCACTTCAGAAACTGAGAATTGGGATTACATGACCCCATTTTTCTTCATTTATGCACTGCAGCCTCTCCATCCGAGCCTTTATGGCTACTACCTCCTGCAGTTCTCCTTCTATTTGACCTTGGTCATCACAATGCCTTTTGACATCAAACAGAAGGTGAGTGAGATCTGGCAGAAGAGATGCGGTCCAGCTGGTCAGGAAACCCATTCAGATTCCAGAATGAAATGTGTGTCTTTTGGTGCAGTACCAGCATTTATGCCTTTCAGTTAATTTATGTGGCAGCCCACCTGGCCAGTGCAAGGTGGGCTGCACAGGCCTTCTCTTGCCTGTGATCTGCCAGATTTTTATTTTTTTATTTTATTTTTATTTGTCAATTGCCTACAAGATAATACGTACAAGTAAAAACATAGTTATGAATACATGGATACATATAAGAAAAATTAAAATATATATATATAAAAGAAACAATAGGACAGGGACGGTAGGCACGTTGGTGCACTTATGCACGTTGGGACTAGCTAAATAATTGATGTCATAGTCCCAATCTGAAAAGGTTGTTTGAAGGTTGAGAAAATAATTCAGAGAAAGAAGCAGCATGAAAAAAAAATGGGATTGAAATTGTTTCAAATGTTAGATATCCAGTTTTGAGTTTGAAAGCACGTTTGTTCTGGATTCAACACAAAGAGTTTGGAAATGAGCTAACCCTCACTTGTGGGAGACTAAGATATCTCCATCAGGCTTTGCTTGCAAGCTGGTCCAGGTTTCTCATTAACATTTTTATATTCTGCAAACTACAATTCCCAGGATCCCACTGGGGGATAGAATACAGGTCCTGCAGCCAGAGTAATGCTAATGTGTGTGGAGACTTCTTGTCTGCAGCCAAGTGACTCAATCTCCAAGCAACGCCAACAACTCGCTAAAAGGATGCAAATGACCAGCTGTCTGCAAGGAGTATAAATCCTTCCATTCCTGACTATCCAGTCAGAGCTGAAGAAGTTTCTTGGATGAGAAGTGAAACATCTTCAAGGAAAAACCAGAAAGTCCAGTTGCCTGTTGAAAAAACACCCTTGGAACAGCCATGACCTGGATGACTGAGAATCTCCATAGATATCAACAATTTCTGCTTCTTTTTATCCCCAGGGTACAAAAATGTTTCTCTACCTGAAGTGGCAGAAAACCTGCAACACACTTTTTATCATTTTCTCAGTGGTATTCCACTTTACTCATGCCATCTTTTTTCCTTAACAACTATGTTTCGGGAATGCATGCAAAAAGGGCAGGAATTTGACAGCACAATTGCAATGCCACTTTTTTTTGACACTTTCCCTCACATCTTTGGGACCTGTTTTTTTTTTTTTTTCATATTGTGAAGAGCAGAACTGGATGCAGTATTCTAAGTGTGGCCATACTGAGACTTTGTTAGTACCACTTTACAAAGCCTTAGTACAGCTATACTTGGAATGCTGCATCCAGTTTGGGTCACCACAATATAAACAAGACATTGAGACCAGTGGTGGGATTCAAAAAAAATTATTACCAGTTCTGTGGGTGTGGCTTAGTGGGTGTGGCAGGGGAAGGATACTGTAAAATCTCCAATCAGAGGAGGTATTTGCCATTCTGTGGACTACTCAAAATTTCCACTACTCGTTCTCCAGCCTCTGATTGAGACTCTGGAAAGAGTGCAGTGGAGAGCAACAGATATAACTAGAGGGCTGGAGGTTAAAACATATGAAGAACAGTTGCAGGATTTGGATATGTCTATTCTAAAGAAAACAAGGACTAGGCGTGACGTGATAGCAGTCTTCCAATATTTGAGGGACTCCGACAAAGATGGGGAAGGTGCCAAACTATTTTCTAAAGCACCAAAAAGCAAGGCAAGAAACAATGGATGGAAACTAACTAAGGAGACAAGCATTCATAGAACTAAGGAGAAATTTTCTAACAGTGAGAGCAATCATCCGATGGAATAGCTTGCTGCCAGAAGTTGTGGGGGCTCCATCACTGGAGGCTTTCAAGAAGAGACTGGACGGCCATTTGTCTGAAATGGTATAGAATCTCCTGCTCAAGCAAGGGTTGGGCTAGATGACCTCCAAGATGCCTTGCAAGCCTATTGTTCTATGTTCTATGTTCTGTCTCAGCTTGTAACTGCTATAAAGAAGTAGAAGTTTCAACCTGCATGTAACCCATCAAACTTCCAGAGTTGGGAGGTAACATCCATCTGTGACTCTCTATTAAAATACTTCCATTTTAATCAATTTTGGCTAAAGCTGTTCAGATCATCTGTTCTTGTTTTGAAGCCCTAAAGGATATCCTGAATTCCTAATGCCATTGGTTATCTCAGCTTGAAAAGTACCGCAGAGATAACCTATTTTCCTCTTTTTCCCCCATCCCCTCTCCCTCCTCAAAGATTCTCTACAGCACATTTTACCATGTGGCGGAGGCCCATCAGCCTTATTTTGGCTACTACTTCTTCAACACCCTCCTGATCCTCACTATTGTGTCCTTGGTTGTGTCAGCAGGTGCTCCATTCAAAATCCAAGAAAGAAATACTTAGACTCTTTTAATTAGAGAAAAGATATCTTTTACTGGAAATGAAGTGGTAGCAACACGACGATTCTGAATCTGAGGAAATAGGCGCATAAATCACATATACAAAGTGATGGAAATGTTCCCACCTCCAATAGTTCAAATGGGTCTTCCAATTAAAAGTTGTGAAGAACATCATGTGGACATCTTCAGGTCGTGATGAAGTTTCTGTCTGTTGACCTTGGCATACTTTAATAAAAGTTTGCAGCTGCGCAGAGAAGAGAAAGCTAAGCAAGGAATAGAAACCTAAGCAAGAATGCACTCTTCCCCCTCCTCATTTTATACAATGACTATTCAGCCTGTATTTTATTTTTCTGATTTTTTTTTGCCAATATATAAGACAGAGCATTTATTTGTTCAGATTTGAAGTTGCCATTTGTTTGACCATTCTGATACATAGTCGAGGTCTTTTTGAAGGGTAGCAGTATTGTCTGTGGTATTGAATAGCTTTACATCATCAGCGAAGAGAATGCAGTTGCTCTTGATATGATCACAGAGGTCATTTATGTAAAGTATGAAAAGAGTTGGTCCTAGAACACTGCCTTGGGGGACCCCACTGTTGAAAGGTACAGAATTTGATAGGAAACTTCCAATTTTGACCATTTGTTGTCTGTTTGATAGGAATCCATCCAGTTATGCAGGTGTCCAGAGATACCATAAGATTTTAGTTTTAGGAGTAGTTTATCATGTACCACTTAATCAAAGACTTTACAGAAGTCTATATAGATTGCGTCTATTGCTTTGCCCTGATCAAGTTGTGTAGTCCATATGTATTTGTAGTGTAAGAGTTGCAGATTGCAAGATAGTTTTTTTCTGAAACCAAATTTCTTTGAGAAGGCTGGCAAGACAGGATCTTATACAATGTCAGAGAGCACCAAGAACCCCTCACTTCAACCCAGAGCTACAATTTATTTATTTTATTTATTTATTTAGTTTGTCAAGCATGTATGAGAAAACAAGTATGTATGAACATAACATATAAACATATAAGTATAAACAGGTATATGTATATACATAATGAGTATGAATAAATGGAAACAGTAGGACAGGGACAGTAGGCACTCTGGTGTGCTTATGCATGCCCCCTTACAGACCACTTAGGAATGGAGGTCCATGGTAGACAGTTTAAGGTAAAAGTTTTTGGGGTTTGAGGATGTAACAAGAGAGTCAGGTAATGAGTTCCAGATGTTGACCACTCTGTTGCTGAAATAGTTTTTTTCTGCAACCAAATTTACATTGAGTTTGTTTTATTGTTTGCCCATGTGTTATTGTGGTTGAAGCTGAAGTAGTCATTGACAGGTAGGACGTTGTAGCAGACAATTTTGTGTACTAAGCTTAGGTCAGACTGTCGGTGGCATAGTTATAAGTTGTGATGATCCGGAGTGTAACACAAACTTAACAAAATCCAAAATGTAAATAAATGTCCTTTAACGCCTCCAACTTGGCCCCAAAGTTCAATAATTCTGCATTGGAGATTAAATGTATTCAAAAATAGTCTTCAAAAGAAAGCAATACAGTCCAAACTTAATGAACAGATAGAGGTGAAATAAAAAACTAAAACAAACTACAATGAAGGAATTTCCACAACGGACCAAGATAAGTAATTACCAACTTCAAGGAGATAACAAGGCACAGTCTGTTGGAAGGATGCCAACCAAGATAACTTCAGCCCAAAAGAACACACACTTTGCTTCTGGTTATGCTGTGCTTTAACCATCTCTCTTATATACTATTCTCCCCAGCTGAAACCAATGAGGGGGATCATGGCTGCTTCCTCTCTCATAAGCCAAGTTGTAGCCTTCTCTGTTCCACCCTGCATGTCCTAGGATGAAGAGGGGATTGGCCTGGTTCTTGCTCTGACTGCGCAGCCAACCTCTGCCCTTCCCCAGCCTCCTCCACAATCTCTGGAGCCAAACCTCTACTCCCTGTTGGCTGTTCCTTCTCTCCCTCAGAGTCTGACTCTAACAAGGGCATGGCACAAGTTGTCTAAGTCCAGAATTTCAAGCCTAGTGGCATCAGGTTATCTATTGTGAGCTGGGGGGTGTAGTACTCTTCTCTTGAAATACCTCTGGACTCATTCAATTGGATTAATGTCCATTATACAGTGTGGATTCCAGGCAGATGAGCTGTATTCAAGATTTGGTCTGGCCTAGTTTGCAGTTCAATGTTGCCAGAGAAAAAGCTTCACAAAATTAGATTTACAACTCTTAATGCCTTTTTGGCAATGCTGTTACAGTGAGCTCTGGGACTTAGATCTTTTGAAATGAGTACTCCTAGGTCCTTGAGAGAACGATGGTCAACTATGAGGTCATATCCACCCAGTTTGCATTTGTGTTCTGATTTTTGTTGCCAATGTGTAAGACAGAACTTTTGTTGGTTGAGATTTGAAGTTGCCAATTGTTTGACCATTCTGACACATAGTCAAGGTTGCTTTATAGGGCAGCAGTATTGTCAGTGCTGTTAAATAGTTTTACATCATCAGCAAAGAGGATGTAGTGACTTTTAATTATGATGGCAAAGGTCATTTATGTAAATTAGAAAAGGAGTGGGTCCTAGAACACTGCCTTGGGGGACACTGCTATTAACTGATGCTGTGTTTGATAGGGCACTTGTTAGGAATGTAAGTCACCAAAGAGTTGTTTGGGTTGGAAATATATAGGCTATATATTTTAGACATTTTATATATATTTTTATAGACATTTTAATACTATGTCTTTAAGAAAATGCTAAAACTGTAATTGGGTGGCATTTCTCAAACGGCCATGAGATGGAGCCAGAAACCTGGTTTGTCTTAGTCTCAGTGAGTGTGTGAGTATCTGTTTCTTCTGTTGGAGACTGTTGCCATTCCTCCTAAATGACTGCTACTGATCGTTGATGTAAGTCTGTTACTGAACTGTTTTTTGATACTGGACTTTGATATTTCGATTATCCCTGAAATGAACACTGACTGCCTTACCTGTGAATGACTCAGACTGCTTATCTTGGACTGTGCTTAAATGTTTAATGGAAGTAAAAACATTTACTGTACAATGTATCTGTGTGCTGTTTGTGTGTTATTCTTCACTGCTCTCACTACGTCTCCCTGTATGCGCTCAATCTCCTAATGGGGAATTACCTCAACACTGGTTATGGGCCCAGGCCATACCAGGCTCAGATAACTGAGAGTTGGTGTGAATACACAGTACTGTATACAGATACTGTTTACTGTTTAATTGTGGGTTATTATCCTGGTAAAGATGGCACAAGACACTTCACCAAGACTATCACTGATAACCCAGCTGGATGGAACAAACTATGTTTCCTGGTCTATGAAGTGCAGTCTACTTCTGCATAGAGAAGGGTTATGGAATGTAGTTCAAGACCCACCAGATGTAAATGCTTGGGATCCAGAAAATGAGGACGATGCCAAGGAGTTTTCTGACTTTAAACAGATCAAAGAATGAGCTCTTTGTATAATTGGACTAACACTGAGTGACTAGCAGCTAGTCCATATTCATGGAGAAGAGTCTGCTGAAAGGTGATGGGAGAATTTGAAGAGGATTTATGTTCGTGACAGTATAGGTGCACACTTACATCTTTCACGTAAACTGTATACACTTAGAGCACTTCTTCTGAAAGAAGCTCATTTGAATTTCATGAAAAGAACTTTTCAAGAGCTACATGAAAAAGAACTGATATTTTGAGAGCTGCATCAAGTTTACATCATTCTTTCCTCATTGGATGAAAGTTATGATGATTATGTATCTTCACTGGAAGTCCTGCCCAGAGATAAACTGACATTGACTGACATAACTGGAAGGTTGTCAGAAGAGACAAGAAGATGTCTGAATAGGGACCAACTGAGGAAGGAACAACCACAAGAAGAGGATTTGTGTTCAACTGCCTATACTGTTAGGTAATGTTTTTATTGTGGGGCTAGAGGACATATAACTAGATTCAAAACAGAAACAAAACAGAAACATTCCAACATGTCTTTAACTGGCTAAGGTTTGCTGAGAGAAAAATGAAAAGTAAAGTAATTACTTTAGTTACTGATAATGGAACTGAATTTGTTAACAAAAGATTCCAAACAATGTTGAAATTGGCTGATGTTGAGCATAAACATTCTGCACCTTAGAGACCGCAACATAACTCATTTGGAGAACGGAGAGGGCAAACATTACAAGCCATGGCTTGCACTATGTTTTCTGATTCAGGTTTGTCTGAAACACTGTGGGGTGAGGACATAATGTGTAGCAATAATGTGTTAAATAATGTAGTTAACATAACTGGAGAATTGCCATTCACTCATTGGCATGGCAGAAAACCAAATTTAAGTTATCTACACACATTTGGAGCTCCAGCACGGGTGCATATTCCCTCACAAGTAAGAATGAAAGGGCAACATAGGGCTTAGAAATTATTATTATTTGATTACGAGGCCAACCACAGATCATTTAGATTTTGGGATCAAGGCACAGCTCATGTTTATTGTAGTGCTAGTGCAAAATTTCTTGAGCACATTGGGTGGGATAAACTGGAACAGGAATCCAGCAATGATATTATTATTGACACTCAAATAGTCCCTAAAGATAAAATAAGTAAACCACAAATAGCCATTAAAGAAGAAGAACAGGCACAGGAGGAGGTAGAAGAACAGGAGCAGGTGGCACAGGAAAGTCCACCAGTAAGCCCTGTATTACCAAGACATTCAACCTGAGTAACACAACCACCTGATAGATATCAGGCTAGTGTTGTATGCCAAGTGAATACAGTTCCAAGTAACTATAGTGAACTAAAACTGTATCCTGCTAAGGATGAGGCTGCTTGGCAGGAAGCAATGGATTAGGAACTAGAATCTTTAAAAAGACTGGAGGTATACAAAAATGTTAAGTTACCACCAGGTAAACATGCCATAGGATGTAAATGGATATATAAGCTTAAGACAGGCATAGATGGGACTGTTACCCATAAAGCCAGGTTAGTAGCACAAGGGTTCAATCAGACAGCAAATGACTATGATGAGGTGTTTGTACCTAGTCTGAAGGCTACTACATTAAGGGCAGCATTAGTGTGGGCAGCTGAAGAGAAATACATTGTAAATCATTTGGATGTAGAGATGGCATATCTGCATGCACCGTTGCAACACACTATATATTTAAAGAAACCTTTAGGTCTCAAAAATGATAATACAACCGATTGCTGGAGATTGAAAAAGCGTCTTTATGGTTTGAAGCACTCAGGATATGAGTGGAACCAATGTATAGTTAAAGAATTAACTAAGATAGGCTTTGTAGCTGGCATGGCTGATCCATGTTTGTTCAAAAGAGAAAGTAATGGTGTAATTTCATTGTTCCTATTGTTTACTGATGACATAGCACTAATCACCAAAACTGAACAAGAAGCTACTAAAATAATCTCACTATTAGAGAAGAAATTTAAGATAAAATAGGTAGGAGAAAGCAAACAACATCTTGGTTTAAAGATAAATAGAACTAGGGAAGGATACAAAATCTCACAGGCAGATAAAATTAGTCAATTACTAAAAAGTTTTAAAATGGAACTTTGTAAACCAGCTAAAACACCAATGAGCCAAGGAGTTTAGCCATAGTGAAGTTTAAAGTCCTATTTTTAATAAGAATATTTATCAGTCCTTGATTGGTAGTTTATCTTATTTCAGTAATTGGTCAAGACCAGATATAGCATACAGTGTTAACCAATTAGTGAGGTTTTTTATGCTGAGCCAACTGAAAGGCACTGGCAAGCTGCTAAATGTGTGTTAACATATCTGAAACAAACAATGGATTATGCATTGTGTTTGGAGCCTAAAGATGAACTGAGTTTAACTGCATATGCTGATGCAAGTTTTGCTACAGACATAAATACAGGAAAATCTACATCGGGTACTGTAGTATTATTGGGAAAAGTGTTGATTGGATGGAGGCCTATTAGACAGAAACATCTAAGTTTGTCAACAATGGAGTTTGAATTATCATGTTTGTCTCTATTATGTACAGATTTGGTTTGTTATTAGCAACTATTTATTGACATGGGAATTGATGTAACAGATTCTATTGTTATTTACAAAGATAACCAATCAGCAATACAGTTGACTTCAAATGTTGTTGCTAAAACAAGACCGAAACACACAGATTTAAGATATTTAAATGTGAGACAATGTGTGCAAAGTAAGATGATTAAGCTAGAATACTGTATGTCAGAAAACAATACAGCAGATCATTTTACAAAAGCTCAAGGCTCTATAAAGCATAAGGCTTGCTGTGAGGATTATGGACTTAGAATGTAAGGTTGTATATATTGTCCTATCCAAAAGGGAGAATGTTAGGAATGTAAGTCACCTAACAGTTATTTGGGTTGGAAATATATAAACCAGAATAGACATTTTAGTACTGTTTGTTTAAGAGAATGCAAAAACTGCAATTGGGTGTGGTTCTGCAAATGGCCATAAGATGGAGCCAGAAGCCTGTTTTGTTTTAATCTCAGAAGTCTCAGGAAGTCTCAGTGAATTTCTGTTTCCTTCTTTTGGAGAGTATTGCCTTCCTCCTATGACTGTTACTGATCATTGATGTAAGTCTGTTTCTGAACTGTTTTTGATTCTGGACTTTGATATTGGAATTATCCCTGAACTGAACACTGACTGCTTTACATGTGAATGACTCGGACTGCTTATCTTGGACTGTGCTCAAATGTTTAATGGAAGTAAAAACCTACGTTAACTGTACAATGTATCTGTGTGCTGTTTGTGTGTTATTCTTCACTGCTCTCACTACGTCTCCCTGTATGCACTCATTCTCCTAATGGGGAATTACCTCAACACTGGTTACAGGCCCAGACCATACCAGGCTCACATAACTGAGAGTTGGTGTGAATGTACATTACTGTATACAGACAGCTGTTTACTGTTTAATTGTGGGTTACTATCCTGGTAAAGATGGCACAAGACACTTCAACAAGACTATCACTGATAAACCAGCTGGATGGAACAAACTATGTTTCCTGGTCTATGAAGTGCAGTCTACCTCTGCATAGAGAAGGGTTATGGAATGTAGTTCAAAATCCACCGGGTGTAAATGCTTGGGATCCAGCTAATGAGGACGATGCCAAGAAGCTTGCTAACTTTAAACAGAACAATGAATGACCTCTTTGTATAATTGGACTATCACTGAGTGACCAGCAGCTAGTCCATATTCATGGAGAAGAGTCTGCTGCTAGGTGTTGGGAGAATTTGAAGGGGATTTATGTTTGTGACAGTGTAGGTGCACATATACATCTCACACATAAACTGTTTAGAACTCGTCTTCTGAAAGGTGGAGACATGTTAGCTCATTTGAACTTCATGAAAAGAACTTTTCAAGAGCTACATGAAAAAGAACTGATATTTTGAGAGCTGCATCAAGTTTACATCCTTCTTTCCTCATTGAATGAAAATTATGATGATTATGTATCTTCACTGGAAGTCCTGCCCAGAGATAAACTGACATTGACTGACATAACCGGAAGGTTGTTAGAAGAATCAAGAAAATGGCTGGATAGGGACCAACTGAGGAAGGAGCAACCACAAGAAGGAGATTTGTGTTCAACTGTCTATACTGTTAGAAAATGTTTTTCTTGTGGGCCTAGAGGACATATAGCTAAATTCTGTAAGAAGGGAAAACAACAGAATACTGGTAATCACCAGAAGGCTAAGAAGAATGTTAGTTTAGCTATGTCTAGCAATTCAACTGTGAACCATGTTTTCTGTATTGTTGATAGTGGAGCATCGCAGTGCATTACTAAAGATAGACGCAGGTTTGTCAAGATGTCCATGAGTAAACAACATGTATCATTGGCAAATGGATGGAAGATGAAGGCATCTGGTCAAGGTACTGTATATTGTTCTAGTATAAACGAACATTTAACTACGTTATATGTACCTAAACTGAAATTTAATTTGTTATCAGTAAGGGCTTTAGTTAATCTTGGTTATGTAGTAACCTTTAAGGGAGATAACTGTATAATAGAGAAAGAGGGTAAAAGTGCTATTGCTACTTTAGAGAATGATTTATATGTAATATATGATGATCATTTGAAGATGGCTAACTCAGTTTATTACAATGTTAAGTCACATGATGAATGTATACATTGACTGCATAGACATCTGGGGCACATTAATTTCAAAATTCTCAAACAAACTGTCAACTTGTCAGAGGGAGTAAAATTGAAATCCTGTCGCAAGTATTTAAACTGTAACCCTTGTAGCCAAGAGAAGAGCATGGTTACTCCAGCAAACAGACTTAATGGATTTAAGACCAAAGAACCTTTAGAGGTTGTTTTTGCTGACATAATTGGTCCTAAGAAACCTAGTTTAGGAGGTGCCTGCTATATTTTGAGTATTATGGATTATTATTCACAATACGGTTTCTGCTATCTTATGAAAAACAAAACAGAAACATTCCAACATTTCTTTAACTGGCTAAGGTTTGCTGAGAGAAAAATGAAAAGTAAAGTAATTACTTTAGCTACTGATAATGGGACTGAGTTTGTTAACAAAAGATTCCAAACTATGTTGAAATTGGCTGGTGTTGAGCATAAACATTCTGTACCTTACAGACCACAACATCATCTGTTTGTAGATCAAAGAGGACAAAGATTACAAGCCATGGCTCGCACTATGTCATCTGATTCAGGTTTGCCTGAAACACTGTGGGGTGGAGCCATAATGTGCAGCAACCATGTTTTAAGCAATGTAGTTAATACAACAACTGGAAAATTGCCATTCACTCGTTGGCATGTCAGAAAGCCAAATTTAAGTTATTTACACATATTTGGAGCTTCAGCATGGGTGGATATTCCCTCACAAGTAAGACTGATAGGGCAACATAGAGCTAAGAAGTTATTTTTTGTGGGTTATGAGGCCAACCATAAATTGTTCAGATTTTGGAATCAAGGCACAGCTCATGTTTATTGTAGTGCGAGTGTAAAATTTCTTGAGCAAGTTGGGTGAGATAAACTGGAACTGGAATCCAGCAATGATATTATTATTGATACCAAAATAGTCCCTAAAGATGAAATAAGTAAACCACGAATAGCCATTAACGAGGAAGAACAGGCACAGGAGGAAGTAGTAGAACAGGCACAGGAAGAGGTAGAAGAACAGGAGCAGGTGGCACAGGTGAGTCCACTGGTAATCCCTGTATGACCAAGACGTTCAACCCGAGTAATACGACTGTAGGAATTATTCTTTGTTCTTTGTGTACATGCAAGGACAACGGGCCTTCTGGTGGTTGACTGCAACACGAAGCAAGGAACAAGGACAAAACTGTTGCCATTTCTTACCCAGAATTGTAGCAAACTTAAACTTTGCAGCTTTGTATGCTTATGTGAATGATCAGTGCATTTTGTGTGATGTAATGTGTTTGTGATAGGACGCTAACAAAAATTGCTATGTTAACAAAGATTGCTTCTGTTAAGCCTGGCTTCCCCAACCAGGGTTATGGAGACAAGCTAAACAGAATGTGCAGCGTTAGTCAGATAGGCATGCAGATAAATGTGAAAGATAAGTTTGTATGTTAGTTAATATACAGTAAAAATAACAGATACGCTTGTGTTATCAAAAATATAGTTTATTCCATTTAGAGTTTTATAGCATAGTCAAAATAACAGTCCATTAGTCATGTATTTTAGTCAGTCCATTCAAGGATATTCAATTAGCAAAATCCGTGTAGAATATCCAATGTCAGTTCATTTACAATAAATCAATCCTCTCACAGTTGATAAATCAACAGTCCTTTCTCTCTCCCGTTCCAGTAGGGGAAAAACGCAGTCTTCATCCAGTAATTAGGGATCATCAAGCCAGAGAGAGCAAGCTGCTGTGCCTTGCTTCTTTTATGGTGCTTTTTCGACCACTACCTTAATTACAGTCTTACAGTTAAAGTTATAGACACTTTAACTAACAAACCATGATAACATATTTATTATTTTACCTAAACCAGTTAGGGTAAACAATGTTTTCCCCAACAGCTTCTAATAAAAGAGGGTGTCAGAGTTTGCTCTCTGCTCTTATCCCGGAACAACCTTGCGTTGCGTCTTCTTTTCATGAGAGACCACCACAACTAGTGACCCCGACGTGATCCATTCACAACGATACGTCTTTGGCACACCCATTCTCATCGTCTGGAATAGACTTGGTGCACCTCATCCACTTGAATCGCTGGCGACAACGGATCCCTCGTGAGTATGGGTGGTAGATTCTCTAAGGAGCAGGCAGCTCACATTCAGGAAATCAGAGAATTGACCAAATGAATTTTTTTTACCTTTAAAAAGGGGGGCTCCTTTCATGCCTCCCTCACAAAAACCTCTTTTGAGGAACTCCTAGAATACATTTGGCAACACTGACCTTCTTTTCTGGTTAAAGGCAGTATCAAAACTACAGTATGGAAGGAGATTGGAAAATACCTTCACGCAAGTCCTAGGGCCCCTTCGTCTATATTAATTGCTTGGAGGGTGGTTTTTGAGGCTCTCTCCTCTCTAGAGCAACCCCTACCTGGCCCCCATTCTGGACCCCCTCCCTATGTGAATGCTGCTGTACAACTCTTGCCCCCCTCTGTGACGCCTGTGTCTCTTAAACCGATTGCCTCCCTGGAGGCAAATGAACCTCCCCCTCCTTCTCCTGACCCCACTCACCCAATCCCTCTTCTTCTTCTCTTGCTCTCCCTTCTGTGCCTTCGTCTCCTGCCTTACCCCCTCCTATGGGTGCGGTACAAAGGCAAATTACAAATGAGGAGGCTCGGCAGGAAATTCTTCTTAAACTGCATATGAGAATGCTAATGCAGACTGTAAAACCTTGCTTACTCCCTTGATTAATTCTCCAGATGCCACTCCAATTCCTACAAGCCTGCAGGGTGGTGGGAACACACCAATACACTTCCAAAATGATGGCTGCAGCTATCACCAGAGGTAATAAGCATCTGGTAATTGTTACAATTGTGGGAAGCCTGGTCATTTTAAATCACAACGTCGAGCACCCGGCGGGGGGACAGCAAAGCCCTCCGCCAGTAGAGACGTTCGACCAAAACAGTCTTCCCAAAATGTAAGAAAGGCTATCATTGGGCTAATCAATGTAAATCAAAAACTGAACCCTCAGGAAACGAGTAGAGGGGCTGGCAGCTAGCCCCTCTTCCAAGGCTGCCCATATACCATCCACTGTGTATGAATTATCAGTGGCAGAAGATGTGCTCATATCCTTTCTCCATCTACCACTCTCTGTCAGCGCACAGCTTCCTCCTTCTGCCTCCTTCTCCTCCGTTAAAACTGTTCTTATACAATCTCACCCTCATGCCCTCCTCAAAGGAATCTCTGTGGTTCCCGATCTGCTTTATTCTTCCTCAAAACTCTCAGCCATTAACCTTTCTGTGCTATCCACTCTTCCAACAAAGTTACAAAAGGGTGACGTTGTAGCAAAAATGATCAAGGGATTCAAACGGCTCACATCAGTAAATTTTGGCTCCCTGTGACTTCTGAAAATCTCACAAGGACTGCACAAATTAAGCCTGTCATCCTCCCACTTCACACAAACTTGTGGGGGAGGGACTTGCTCTCTCAATTTGGTGCTAAATTGCAGCTAGAATGACTCACCCTCTTCCCCTTCGCTTAACCTTAACCAAGAATGCTCTTGAGAAAGTTCAAAACTCAATGGGAAACTCACTCCAGGGCTACCCACACTGCAAAACAAGCTTAACTTGTGCTTATTTACCCTGAATTTCCTGAATGAGACTGGCACACCTGCTTCTTCTGCTGCCTCTCGACACTTTTGTTCTCCATCCAAGGATGCTCTTAGACCTCCAGTCTACTTTTGACAGTTGCCAGATCCCACATGGCACGGGCCTGCTGAACTTATAACCTGGGGGTGAGGGTACGCGGTTGTTTCCTACAACAACAACACCATCTAGGTCCATGGATGACAAGTGAGGCCTTTCCTACCCAAACCAGCCTTGCCTACATCAGCATCATGAAGCTGCCCGCTGCATTCATCATTTGCTTCCTGGGCTTCCATATCGTTACTGCCGATAAGACAGCCACCCCATCCTCCTGCGACGCCTGCATCAAAACTACTCACAGTGGAACGAAAACCCAATCCACCCTGATCTATCATACTTTGAAGCCTGAGTGCAACTCCACCATGGTCTCCTCTTGTCTGCAGAACAACACTCAATATGTGTGATGTTACACTGCCGAAGGCATTCAGTGCTACGAGCCCAAGGCAGTGGGACGCATTACAGCATCCCTCTATGTTTATGCATACAAAGGTGGCTCCAGCTCTGATTTTGCAGGAATGTTCTCAACCAGTCAAACAAAAAACTCAAGAGTTTTGAGGAAGAATAACCCATAATGTCACTCAGGGGGGGGGGGGGTACCAACACCTCAGTATGCTTTGATGCTTGCTTTGCCATCAGCAAAGGCCAAGGTCCTAACGACGCTGCAGGAGTTACCTGCGGCTCACACAGCTGGCAGAGATCTTATCTACAGGAAAAGAAATATCCCTCAAATGGTGTCCAGGACTAACGTGGGGGCCACCACTGTTTACAACTACTGGTGCACCCCACCTCTTGACTCTGCTCAGGTAAAAGGTCCTCAAAATATTAATATCGCTGTTAAATCAAGCTCTACTGCATGTACCACTGACAAATGTAATCCTATTTTCTTGTATACTCACTTACCTGAATCCAAGGGGGTACAATATCGTTTTTTAGGTCTTGGTATCGACAGTACCGGACGTGACCCATATAGTTATATTGCATCAAATATCCACACTACCTCCATAAAGTCAACACCATCCAAAGTTTTCTGGGAGTATGAAGATGAAATTGGCAAATTGAACTCTCTCCCTATTCCCCCCAAAGCTCATAACATGTTGGGATCCTGGTTCCCAAAATTGCCTGGTTTGCAAGCTATTGTAGCGCTCATTGGTATGATTGCTGTGGGATGTGTTGTATTGCCTTGTGTATTACCCATCTTTGTACGCACTATTTCCAACAGTTTATCCCTCTTGGCTGAGAAAAAAGCCACTACGCAGGTAATGGCTCTCTGGAATCAACAAATGACTAACACATATGAACCACTGCCATCCGAAGATGAGATAGGAGAGCCAACCTGTGACGATCCAGACGAGGACAAGATGTTTGTGATGGTTGAAGAAGTCACGAACATCGTGGATAACATCAGCATGCACAACACTCTTGCCTACGCGCCTGACAAAGATTACCATTGGGACTAAAACACTCCCTGTCTCTTAAAAAAGGAAAAACAGAGGAGATGTGGGAATTATTCTTTGTTCTTTGTGTATGTGCAAGGACAACGGGCCTTCTGGTGGTTGACTGCAACATGAAGCAAGGAACAAGGACAAAACTGTTACCATTTCTTACCCAGAATTGTAGCAAACTTAAACTTTGCAGCTTTGTATGCTTATGTGAATGATCAGTGCATTTTGTGTGATGTAATGTGTTTGTGACAGGATGCTAACAAAAATTGCTACGTTAACAAAGATTGCTTCTAATAAAAGAGGGTGTCAGAGTTTGCTCTCTGCTCTCATCCCAGAACAACCTTGCGTTGCGTCTTCTTTTCATGAGAGACCACCACACACAACCACCTGATAGATATCAGGCTATTGTATGCCAAGTGAATACAGTTCCAAGTAACTTCAGTGAACTAAAAATGTATCCTGCTAAGGATCAGGCTGCTTGGCAGGAAGCAATGGATAAGGAATTGGAATCATTACAAAAACTGGAGGTATAAAAAATGTTAAGTTATCACCAGGTAAACATGCCATAGGATGTAAATGGATATATAAGCTTAAGACAGGCATAGATGGGACTGTTACCCATAAAGCCAGGTTAGTAGCACAAGGGTTCAATCAGACAGCAAATGACTATGATGAGGTGTTTGCACCTAGTCTGAAGGCTACTACATTAAGGGCAGCATTAGTGTGGGCAGCTGAAGAGAAATACATTGTAAATCATTTGGATGTAGAGATGGCATATCCGCATGCACCGTTGCAACACACTATATATTTAAAGAAACCTTTAGGTCTCAAAAATGATAATACAACTGATTGCTGGAGATTGAAAAAGCGTCTTTATGGTTTGAAGCACTCAGGATATGAGTGGAACCAATGTATAGTTAAAGAATTAACTAGGATAGGCTTTGTAGCTGGCATGGCTGATCCATGTTTGTTCCAAGAGAAAGTAATGGTGTAATTTCATTGTTCCTATTGTTTACTGATGACATAGCACTAATCACCAAAACTGAACAAGAAGCTACTAAAATAATCTCACTATTAGAGAAGAAATTTAAGATAAAATAGGTAGGAGAAAGCAAACAACATCTTGGTTTAAAGATAAATAGAACTAGGGAAGGATACAAAATCTCACAGGCAGATAAAATTAGTCAATTACTAAAAAGTTTTAAAATGGAACTTTGTAAACCAGCTAAAACACCAATGAGCCAAGGAGTTTAGCCATAGTGAAGTTTAAAGTCCTATTTTTGATAAGAATATTTATCAGTCCTTGATTGGTAGTTTATCTTATTTCAGTAATTGGTCAAGACCAGATATAGCATACAGTGATAACCAATTAGCGAGGTTTTTTTATGCTGAGCCAACTGAAAGGCACTGGCAAGCTGCTAAATGTGTGTTAACATATCTGAAACAAACAATGGATTATGCATTGTGTTTGGAGCCTAAAGATGAACTGAGTTTAACTGCATATGCTGATGCAAGTTTTGCTACAGACATAAATACAGGAAAATCTACATCGGGTACTATAGTATTATTGGGAAAAGTGTTGATTGGATGGAGGTCTATTAGACAGAAACATCTAAGTTTGTCAACAATGGAGTTTGAATTATCATGTTTGTCTCTATTATGTACAGATTTGGTTTGTTATTAGCAACTATTGATTGACATGGGAATTGATGTAACAGATTCTATTGTTATTTACAAAGATAACCAATCAGCAATACAGTTGACTTCAAATATTGTTGCTAAAACAAGACCGAAACACACAGATTTAAGATATTTAAATGTGAGACAATGTGTGCAAAGTAAGATGATTAAGCTAGAATACTGTATGTCAGAAAACAATACAGCAGATCATTTTACAAAAGCTCAAGGCTCTATAAAGCATAAGGCTTGCTGTGAGGATTATGGACTTAGAATGTAAGGTTGTATATATTGTCCTATCCAAAGGGGAGAATGTTAGGAATGTAAGTCACCTAACAGTTATTTGGGTTGGAAATACATAAACCAGAATAGACATTTTAGTACTGTGTGTTTAAGAGAATGCGAAAACTGCAATTGGGTGTGGTTCTGCAAATGGCCATAAGATGGAGCCAGAAGCCTGTTTTGTTTTAATCTCAGAAGTCTCAGGAAGTCTCAGTGAATTTCTGTTTCCTTCTTTTGGAGAGTATTGCCTCCTCCTATGACTGTTACTGATCATTGATGTAAGTCTGTTTCTGAACTGTTTTTGATACTGGACTTTGATATTGGAATTATCCCTGAACTGAACACTGACTGCTTTACCTGTGAATGACTCGGACTGCTTATCTTGGACTGTGCTCAAACGTTTAATGGAAGTAAAAACCTACGTCAACTGTACAATGTATCTGTGTGCTGTTTGTGTATTATTCTTCACTGCTCTCACTACGTTTCCCTGTATGCACTCATTCTCCTAATGGGAAATTACCTCAACACTGGTTATGGGCCCAGACCATACCAGGCTCACATAACTGAAAGTTGGTGTGAATGTACATTACTGTATACAGACAGCTGTTTACTGTTTAATTGTGGGTTACTATCCTGGTAAAGATGGCACAAGACACTTCAACAAGACTATCACTGATAACCCAGCTGGATGGAACAAACTATGTTTCCTGGTCTATGAAGTGCAGTCTACCTCTGCATAGAGAAGGGTTATGGAATGTAGTTCAAAATCCACCGGGTGTAAATGCTTGGGATCCAGCTAATGAGGACGATGCCAAGAAGCTTGCTAACTTTAAACAGAACAATGAATGACCTCTTTGTATAATTGGACTATCACTGAGTGACCAGCAGCTAGTCCATATTCATGGAGAAGAGTCTGCTGCTAGGTGTTGGGAGAATTTGAAGGGGATTTATGTTTGTGACAGTGTAGGTGCACATATACATCTCACACATAAACTGTTTAGAACTCGTCTTCTGAAAGGTGGAGACATGTTAGCTCATTTGAACTTCATGAAAAGAACTTTTCAAGAGCTACATGAAAAAGAACTGATATTTTGAGAGCTGCATCAAGTTTACATCCTTCTTTCCTCATTGAATGAAAATTATGATGATTATGTATCTTCACTGGAAGTCCTGCCCAGAGATAAACTGACATTGACTGACATAACCGGAAGGTTGTTAGAAGAATCAAGAAAATGGCTGGATAGGGACCAACTGAGGAAGGAGCAACCACAAGAAGGAGATTTGTGTTCAACTGCCTATACTGTTAGAAAATGTTTTTCTTGTGGGCCTAGAGGACATATAGCTAAATTCTGTAAGAAGGGAAAACAACAGAATACTGGTAATCACCAGAAGGCTAAGAAGAATGTTAGTTTAGCTATGTCTAGCAATTCAACTGTGAACCATGTTTTCTGTATTGTTGATAGTGGAGCATCGCAGTGCATTACTAAAGATAGACGCAGGTTTGTCAAGATGTCCATGAGTAAACAACATGTATCATTGGCAAATGGATGGAAGATGAAGGCATCTGGTCAAGGTACTGCATATTGTTCTAGTATAAACGAACATTTAACTACGTTATATGTACCTAAACTGAAATTTAATTTGTTATCAGTAAGGGCTTTAGTTAATCTTGGTTATGTAGTAACCTTTAAGGGAGATAACTGTATAATAGAGAAAGAGGGTAAAAGTGCTATTGCTACTTTAGAGAATGATTTATATGTAATATATGATGATCATTTGAAGATGGCTAACTCAGTTTATTACAATGTTAAGCCACATGATGAATGTATATATTGACTGCATAGACATCTGGGGCACATTAATTTCAAAATTCTCAAACAAACTGTCAACTTGTCAGAGGGAGTAAAATTGAAATCCTGTCGCAAGTATTTAAACTGTAACCCTTGTAGCCAAGAGAAGAGCATGGTTACTCCAGCAAACAGACTTAATGGATTTAAGACCAAAGAACCTTTAGAGGTTGTTTTTGCTGACATAATTGGTCCTAAGAAACCTAGTTTAGGAGGTGCCTGCTATATTTTGAGTATTATGGATTATTATTCACAATACGGTTTCTGCTATCTTATGAAAAACAAAACAGAAACATTCCAACATTTCTTTAACTGGCTAAGGTTTGCTGAGAGAAAAATGAAAAGTAAAGTAATTACTTTAGCTACTGATAATGGGACTGAGTTTGTTAACAAAAGATTCCAAACTATGTTGAAATTGGCTGGTGTTGAGCATAAACATTCTGTACCTTACAGACCACAACATCATCTGTTTGTAGATCAAAGAGGACAAAGATTACAAGCTATGGCTCGCACTATGTCATCTGATTCAGGTTTGCCTGAAACACTGTGGGGTGGAGCCATAATGTGCAGCAACCATGTTTTAAGCAATGTAGTTAATACAACAACTGGAAAATTGCCATTCACTCGTTGGCATGTCAGAAAGCCAAATTTAAGTTATTTACACATATTTGGAGCTTCAGCATGGGTGCATATTCCCTCACAAGTAAGACTGATAGGGCAACATAGAGCTAAGAAGTTATTTTTTGTGGGTTATGAGGCCAACCATAAATTGTTCAGATTTTGGAATCAAGGCACAGCTCATGTTTATTGTAGTGCGAGTGTAAAATTTCTTGAGCAAGTTGGGTGAGATAAACTGGAACTGGAATCCAGCAATGATATTATTATTGATACCAAAATAGTCCCTAAAGATGAAATAAGTAAACCACGAACAGCCATTAAAGAGGAAGAACAGGCACAGGAGGAAGTAGTAGAACAGGCACAGGAAGAGGTAGAAGAACAGGAGCAGGTGGCACAGGTGAGTCCACTGGTAATCCCTGTATGACCAAGACGTTCAACCCGAGTAATACGACTGTAGGAATTATTCTTTGTTCTTTGTGTACATGCAAGGACAACGGGCCTTCTGGTGGTTGACTGCAACACGAAGCAAGGAACAAGGACAAAACTGTTGCCATTTCTTACCCAGAATTGTAGCAAACTTAAACTTTGCAGCTTTGTATGCTTATGTGAATGATCAGTGCATTTTGTGTGATGTAATGTGTTTGTGATAGGACGCTAACAAAAATTGCTATGTTAACAAAGATTGCTTCTGTTAAGCCTGGCTTCCCCAACCAGGGTTATGGAGACAAGCTAAACAGAATGTGCAGCGTTAGTCAGATAGGCATGCAGATAAATGTGAAAGATAAGTTTGTATGTTAGTTAATATACAGTAAAAATAACAGATACGCTTGTGTTATCAAAAATATAGTTTATTCCATTTAGAGTTTTATAGCATAGTCAAAATAACAGTCCATTAGTCATGTATTTTAGTCAGTCCATTCAAGGATATTCAATTAGCAAAATCCGTGTAGAATATCCAATGTCAGTTCATTTACAATAAATCAATCCTCTCACAGTTGATAAATCAACAGTCCTTTCTCTCTCCCGTTCCAGTAGGGGAAAAACGCAGTCTTCATCCAGTAATTAGGGATCATCAAGCCAGAGAGAGCAAGCTGCTGTGCCTTGCTTCTTTTATGGTGCTTTTTCGACCACTACCTTAATTACAGTCTTACAGTTAAAGTTATAGACACTTTAACTAACAAACCATGATAACATATTTATTATTTTACCTAAACCAGTTAGGGTAAACAATGTTTTCCCCAACAGCTTCTAATAAAAGAGGGTGTCAGAGTTTGCTCTCTGCTCTTATCCCGGAACAACCTTGCGTTGCGTCTTCTTTTCATGAGAGACCACCACAACTAGTGACCCCGACGTGATCCATTCACAACGATACGTCTTTGGCACACCCATTCTCATCGTCTGGAATAGACTTGGTGCACCTCATCCACTTGAATCGCTGGCGACAACGGATCCCTCGTGAGTATGGGTGGTAGATTCTCTAAGGAGCAGGCAGCTCACATTCAGGAAATCAGAGAATTGACCAAATGAATTTTTTTTACCTTTAAAAAGGGGGGCTCCTTTCATGCCTCCCTCACAAAAACCTCTTTTGAGGAACTCCTAGAATACATTTGGCAACACTGACCTTCTTTTCTGGTTAAAGGCAGTATCAAAACTACAGTATGGAAGGAGATTGGAAAATACCTTCACGCAAGTCCTAGGGCCCCTTCGTCTATATTAATTGCTTGGAGGGTGGTTTTTGAGGCTCTCTCCTCTCTAGAGCAACCCCTACCTGGCCCCCATTCTGGACCCCCTCCCTATGTGAATGCTGCTGTACAACTCTTGCCCCCCTCTGTGACGCCTGTGTCTCTTAAACCGATTGCCTCCCTGGAGGCAAATGAACCTCCCCCTCCTTCTCCTGACCCCACTCACCCAATCCCTCTTCTTCTTCTCTTGCTCTCCCTTCTGTGCCTTCGTCTCCTGCCTTACCCCCTCCTATGGGTGCGGTACAAAGGCAAATTACAAATGAGGAGGCTCGGCAGGAAATTCTTCTTAAACTGCATATGAGAATGCTAATGCAGACTGTAAAACCTTGCTTACTCCCTTGATTAATTCTCCAGATGCCACTCCAATTCCTACAAGCCTGCAGGGTGGTGGGAACACACCAATACACTTCCAAAATGATGGCTGCAGCTATCACCAGAGGTAATAAGCATCTGGTAATTGTTACAATTGTGGGAAGCCTGGTCATTTTAAATCACAACGTCGAGCACCCGGCGGGGGGACAGCAAAGCCCTCCGCCAGTAGAGACGTTCGACCAAAAACAGTCTTCCCAAAATGTAAGAAAGGCTATCATTGGGCTAATCAATGTAAATCAAAAACTGAACCCTCAGGAAACGAGTAGAGGGGCTGGCAGCTAGCCCCTCTCCCAAGGCTGCCCATATACCATCCACTGTGTATGAATTATCAGTGGCAGAAGATGTGCTCATATCCTTTCTCCATCTACCACTCTCTGTCAGCGCACAGCTTCCTCCTTCTGCCTCCTTCTCCTCCGTTAAAACTGTTCTTATACAATCTCACCCTCATGCCCTCCTCAAAGGAATCTCTGTGGTTCCCGATCTGCTTTATTCTTCCTCAAAACTTTCAGCCATTAACCTTTCTGTGCTATCCACTCTTCCAACAAAGTTACAAAAGGGTGACGTTGTAGCAAAAATGATCAAGGGATTCAAACGGCTCACATCAGTAAATTTTGGCTCCCTGTGACTTCTGAAAATCTCACAAGGACTGCACAAATTAAGCCTGTCATCCTCCCACTTCACACAAACTTGTGGGGGAGGGACTTGCTCTCTCAATTTGGTGCTAAATTGCAGCTAGAATGACTCACCCTCTTCCCCTTCGCTTAACCTTAACCAAGAATGCTCTTGAGAAAGTTCAAAACTCAATGGGAAACTCACTCCAGGGCTACCCACACTGCAAAACAAGCTTAACTTGTGCTTATTTACCCTGAATTTCCTGAATGAGACTGGCACACCTGCTTCTTCTGCTGCCTCTCGACACTTTTGTTCTCCATCCAAGGATGCTCTTAGACCTCCAGTCTACTTTTGACAGTTGCCAGATCCCACATGGCACGGGCCTGCTGAACTTATAACCTGGGGGTGAGGGTACGCGGTTGTTTCCTACAACAACAACACCATCTAGGTCCCTGGATGACAAGTGAGGCCTTTCCTACCCAAACCAGCCTTGCCTACATCAGCATCATGAAGCTGCCCGCTGCATTCATCATTTGCTTCCTGGGCTTCCATATCGTTACTGCCGATAAGACAGCCACCCCATCCTCCTGCGACGCCTGCATCAAAACTACTCACAGTGGAATGAAAACCCAATCCACCCTGATCTATCATACTTTGAAGCCTGAGTGCAACTCCACCATGGTCTCCTCTTGTCTGCAGAACAACACTCAATATGTGTGATGTTACACTGCCGAAGGCATTCAGTGCTACGAGCCCAAGGCAGTGGGACGCATTACAGCATCCCTCTATGTTTATGCATACAAAGGTGGCTCCAGCTCTGATTTTGCAGGAATGTTCTCAACCAGTCAAACAAAAAACTCAAGAGTTTTGAGGAAGAATAACCCATAATGTCACTCAGGGGGGGGGGGGTACCAACACCTCAGTATGCTTTGATGCTTGCTTTGCCATCAGCAAAGGCCAAGGTCCTAACGACGCTGCAGGAGTTACCTGCGGCTCACACAGCTGGCAGAGATCTTATCTACAGGAAAAGAAATATCCCTCAAATGGTGTCCAGGACTAACGTGGGGGCCACCACTGTTTACAACTACTGGTGCACCCCACCTCTTGACTCTGCTCAGGTAAAAGGTCCTCAAAATATTAATATCGCTGTTAAATCAAGCTCTACTGCATGTACCACTGACAAATGTAATCCTATTTTCTTGTATACTCACTTACCTGAATCCAAGGGGGTACAATATCGTTTTTTAGGTCTTGGTATCGACAGTACCGGACGTGACCCATATAGTTATATTGCATCAAATATCCACACTACCTCCATAAAGTCAACACCATCCAAAGTTTTCTGGGAGTATGAAGATGAAATTGGCAAATTGAACTCTCTCCCTATTCCCCCCAAAGCTCATAACATGTTGGGATCCTGGTTCCCAAAATTGCCTGGTTTGCAAGCTATTGTAGCGCTCATTGGTATGATTGCTGTGGGATGTGTTGTATTGCCTTGTGTATTACCCATCTTTGTACGCACTATTTCCAACAGTTTATCCCTCTTGGCTGAGAAAAAAGCCACTACGCAGGTAATGGCTCTCTGGAATCAACAAATGACTAACACATATGAACCACTGCCATCCGAAGATGAGATAGGAGAGCCAACCTGTGACGATCCAGACGAGGACAAGATGTTTGTGATGGTTGAAGAAGTCACGAACATCGTGGATAACATCAGCATGCACAACACTCTTGCCTACGCGCCTGACAAAGATTACCATTGGGACTAAAACACTCCCTGTCTCTTAAAAAAGGAAAAACAGAGGAGATGTGGGAATTATTCTTTGTTCTTTGTGTATGTGCAAGGACAACGGGCCTTCTGGTGGTTGACTGCAACATGAAGCAAGGAACAAGGACAAAACTGTTACCATTTCTTACCCAGAATTGTAGCAAACTTAAACTTTGCAGCTTTGTATGCTTATGTGAATGATCAGTGCATTTTGTGTGATGTAATGTGTTTGTGACAGGATGCTAACAAAAATTGCTACGTTAACAAAGATTGCTTCTAATAAAAGAGGGTGTCAGAGTTTGCTCTCTGCTCTCATCCCAGAACAACCTTGCGTTGCGTCTTCTTTTCATGAGAGACCACCACACACAACCACCTGATAGATATCAGGCTATTGTATGCCAAGTGAATACAGTTCCAAGTAACTTCAGTGAACTAAAAATGTATCCTGCTAAGGATCAGGCTGCTTGGCAGGAAGCAATGGATAAGGAATTGGAATCATTACAAAAACTGGAGGTATAAAAAATGTTAAGTTATCACCAGGTAAACATGCCATAGGATGTAAATGGATATATAAGCTTAAGACAGGCATAGATGGGACTGTTACCCATAAAGCCAGGTTAGTAGCACAAGGGTTCAATCAGACAGCAAATGACTATGATGAGGTGTTTGCACCTAGTCTGAAGGCTACTACATTAAGGGCAGCATTAGTGTGGGCAGCTGAAGAGAAATACATTGTAAATCATTTGGATGTAGAGATGGCAGATCCGCATGCACCGTTGCAACACACTATATATTTAAAGAAACCTTTAGGTCTCAAAAATGATAATACAACTGATTGCTGGAGATTGAAAAAGCGTCTTTATGGTTTGAAGCACTCAGGATATGAGTGGAACCAATGTATAGTTAAAGAATTAACTAGGATAGGCTTTGTAGCTGGCATGGCTGATCCATGTTTGTTCCAAGAGAAAGTAATGGTGTAATTTCATTGTTCCTATTGTTTACTGATGACATAGCACTAATCACCAAAACTGAACAAGAAGCTACTAAAATAATCTCACTATTAGAGAAGAAATTTAAGATAAAATAGGTAGGAGAAAGCAAACAACATCTTGGTTTAAAGATAAATAGAACTAGGGAAGGATACAAAATCTCACAGGCAGATAAAATTAGTCAATTACTAAAAAGTTTTAAAATGGAACTTTGTAAACCAGCTAAAACACCAATGAGCCAAGGAGTTTAGCCATAGTGAAGTTTAAAGTCCTATTTTTGATAAGAATATTTATCAGTCCTTGATTGGTAGTTTATCTTATTTCAGTAATTGGTCAAGACCAGATATAGCATACAGTGATAACCAATTAGCGAGGTTTTTTTATGCTGAGCCAACTGAAAGGCACTGGCAAGCTGCTAAATGTGTGTTAACATATCTGAAACAAACAATGGATTATGCATTGTGTTTGGAGCCTAAAGATGAACTGAGTTTAACTGCATATGCTGATGCAAGTTTTGCTACAGACATAAATACAGGAAAATCTACATCGGGTACTATAGTATTATTGGGAAAAGTGTTGATTGGATGGAGGTCTATTAGACAGAAACATCTAAGTTTGTCAACAATGGAGTTTGAATTATCATGTTTGTCTCTATTATGTACAGATTTGGTTTGTTATTAGCAACTATTGATTGACATGGGAATTGATGTAACAGATTCTATTGTTATTTACAAAGATAACCAATCAGCAATACAGTTGACTTCAAATATTGTTGCTAAAACAAGACCGAAACACACAGATTTAAGATATTTAAATGTGAGACAATGTGTGCAAAGTAAGATGATTAAGCTAGAATACTGTATGTCAGAAAACAATACAGCAGATCATTTTACAAAAGCTCAAGGCTCTATAAAGCATAAGGCTTGCTGTGAGGATTATGGACTTAGAATGTAAGGTTGTATATATTGTCCTATCCAAAGGGGAGAATGTTAGGAATGTAAGTCACCTAACAGTTATTTGGGTTGGAAATACATAAACCAGAATAGACATTTTAGTACTGTGTGTTTAAGAGAATGCAAAAACTGCAATTGGGTGTGGTTCTGCAAATGGCCATAAGATGGAGCCAGAAGCCTGTTTTGTTTTAATCTCAGAAGTCTCAGGAAGTCTCAGTGAATTTCTGTTTCCTTCTTTTGGAGAGTATTGCCTCCTCCTATGACTGTTACTGATCATTGATGTAAGTCTGTTTCTGAACTGTTTTTGATACTGGACTTTGATATTGGAATTATCCCTGAACTGAACACTGACTGCTTTACCTGTGAATGACTCGGACTGCTTATCTTGGACTGTGCTCAAACGTTTAATGGAAGTAAAAACCTACGTCAACTGTACAATGTATCTGTGTGCTGTTTGTGTATTATTCTTCACTGCTCTCACTACGTTTCCCTGTATGCACTCATTCTCCTAATGGGGAATTACCTCAACACTGGTTATGGGCCCAGACCATACCAGGCTCACATAACTGAAAGTTGGTGTGAATGTACATTACTGTATACAGACAGCTATTTACTGTTTAATTGTGGGTTATTATCCTGGTAAAGATGGCACAAGACACTTCAACAAGACTATCACTGATAACCCAGCTGGATGGAACAAACTATGTTTCCTGGTCTATGAAGTGCAGTCTACCTCTGCATAGAGAAGGGTTATGGAATGTAGTTCAAAATCCACCGGGTGTAAATGCTTGGGATCCAGCTAATGAGGACGATGCCAAGAAGCTTGCTAACTTTAAACAGAACAATGAATGACCTCTTTGTATAATTGGACTATCACTGAGTGACCAGCAGCTAGTCCATATTCATGGAGAAGAGTCTGCTGCTAGGTGTTGGGAGAATTTGAAGGGGATTTATGTTTGTGACAGTGTAGGTGCACATATACATCTCACACATAAACTGTTTAGAACTCGTCTTCTGAAAGGTGGAGACATGTTAGCTCATTTGAACTTCATGAAAAGAACTTTTCAAGAGCTACATGAAAAAGAACTGATATTTTGAGAGCTGCATCAAGTTTACATCCTTCTTTCCTCATTGAATGAAAATTATGATGATTATGTATCTTCACTGGAAGTCCTGCCCAGAGATAAACTGACATTGACTGACATAACCGGAAGGTTGTTAGAAGAATCAAGAAAATGGCTGGATAGGGACCAACTGAGGAAGGAGCAACCACAAGAAGGAGATTTGTGTTCAACTGCCTATACTGTTAGAAAATGTTTTTCTTGTGGGCCTAGAGGACATATAGCTAAATTCTGTAAGAAGGGAAAACAACAGAATACTGGTAATCACCAGAAGGCTAAGAAGAATGTTAGTTTAGCTATGTCTAGCAATTCAACTGTGAACCATGTTTTCTGTATTGTTGATAGTGGAGCATCGCAGTGCATTACTAAAGATAGACGCAGGTTTGTCAAGATGTCCATGAGTAAACAACATGTATCATTGGCAAATGGATGGAAGATGAAGGCATCTGGTCAAGGTACTGCATATTGTTCTAGTATAAACGAACATTTAACTACGTTATATGTACCTAAACTGAAATTTAATTTGTTATCAGTAAGGGCTTTAGTTAATCTTGGTTATGTAGTAACCTTTAAGGGAGATAACTGTATAATAGAGAAAGAGGGTAAAAGTGCTATTGCTACTTTAGAGAATGATTTATATGTAATATATGATGATCATTTGAAGATGGCTAACTCAGTTTATTACAATGTTAAGCCACATGATGAATGTATATATTGACTGCATAGACATCTGGGGCACATTAATTTCAAAATTCTCAAACAAACTGTCAACTTGTCAGAGGGAGTAAAATTGAAATCCTGTCGCAAGTATTTAAACTGTAACCCTTGTAGCCAAGAGAAGAGCATGGTTACTCCAGCAAACAGACTTAATGGATTTAAGACCAAAGAACCTTTAGAGGTTGTTTTTGCTGACATAATTGGTCCTAAGAAACCTAGTTTAGGAGGTGCCTGCTATATTTTGAGTATTATGGATTATTATTCACAATACGGTTTCTGCTATCTTATGAAAAACAAAACAGAAACATTCCAACATTTCTTTAACTGGCTAAGGTTTGCTGAGAGAAAAATGAAAAGTAAAGTAATTACTTTAGCTACTGATAATGGGACTGAGTTTGTTAACAAAAGATTCCAAACTATGTTGAAATTGGCTGGTGTTGAGCATAAACATTCTGTACCTTACAGACCACAACATCATCTGTTTGTAGATCAAAGAGGACAAAGATTACAAGCCGTGGCTCGCACTATGTCATCTGATTCAGGTTTGCCTGAAACACTGTGGGGTGGAGCCATAATGTGCAGCAACCATGTTTTAAGCAATGTAGTTAATACAACAACTGGAAAATTGCCATTCACTCGTTGGCATGTCAGAAAGCCAAATTTAAGTTATTTACACATATTTGGAGCTTCAGCATGGGTGCATATTCCCTCACAAGTAAGACTGATAGGGCAACATAGAGCTAAG
The DNA here is from genome assembly GCA_033807585.1 of Hydrophis major. NCBI lineage: Eukaryota > Metazoa > Chordata > Lepidosauria > Squamata > Elapidae > Hydrophis > Hydrophis major. Next base: position 4,173,197 of record CM066328.1, read on the forward strand.
AAGTTATTTTTTGTGGGTTATGAGGCCAACCATAAATTGTTCAGATTTTGGAATCAAGGCACAGCTCATGTTTATTGTAGTGCGAGTGTAAAATTTCTTGAGCAAGTTGGGTGAGATAAACTGGAACTGGAATCCAGCAATGATATTATTATTGATACCAAAATAGTCCCTAAAGATGAAATAAGTAAACCACGAACAGCCATTAAAGAGGAAGAACAGGCACAGGAGGAAGTAGTAGAACAGGCACAGGAAGAGGTAGAAGAACAGGAGCAGGTGGCACAGGTGAGTCCACTGGTAATCCCTGTATGACCAAGACGTTCAACCCGAGTAATACGACTGTAGGAATTATTCTTTGTTCTTTGTGTACATGCAAGGACAACGGGCCTTCTGGTGGTTGACTGCAACACGAAGCAAGGAACAAGGACAAAACTGTTGCCATTTCTTACCCAGAATTGTAGCAAACTTAAACTTTGCAGCTTTGTATGCTTATGTGAATGATCAGTGCATTTTGTGTGATGTAATGTGTTTGTGATAGGACGCTAACAAAAATTGCTATGTTAACAAAGATTGCTTCTGTTAAGCCTGGCTTCCCCAACCAGGGTTATGGAGACAAGCTAAACAGAATGTGCAGCGTTAGTCAGATAGGCATGCAGATAAATGTGAAAGATAAGTTTGTATGTTAGTTAATATACAGTAAAAATAACAGATACGCTTGTGTTATCAAAAATATAGTTTATTCCATTTAGAGTTTTATAGCATAGTCAAAATAACAGTCCATTAGTCATGTATTTTAGTCAGTCCATTCAAGGATATTCAATTAGCAAAATCCGTGTAGAATATCCAATGTCAGTTCATTTACAATAAATCAATCCTCTCACAGTTGATAAATCAACAGTCCTTTCTCTCTCCCGTTCCAGTAGGGGAAAAACGCAGTCTTCATCCAGTAATTAGGGATCATCAAGCCAGAGAGAGCAAGCTGCTGTGCCTTGCTTCTTTTATGGTGCTTTTACGACCACTACCTTAATTACAGTCTTACAGTTAAAGTTATAGACACTTTAACTAACAAACCATGATAACATATTTATTATTTTACCTAAACCAGTTAGGGTAAACAATGTTTTCCCCAACAGCTTCTAATAAAAGAGGGTGTCAGAGTTTGCTCTCTGCTCTTATCCCGGAACAACCTTGCATTGCGTCTTCTTTTCATGAGAGACCACCACAACTAGTGACCCCGACGTGATCCATTCACAACGATACGTCTTTGGCACACCCATTCTCATCGTCTGGAATAGACTTGGTGCACCTCATCCACTTGAATCGCTGGCGACAACGGATCCCTCGTGAGTATGGGTGGTAGATTCTCTAAGGAGCAGGCAGCTCACATTCAGGAAATCAGAGAATTTACCAAATGAATTTTTTTTACCTTTAAAAAGGGGGGCTCCTTTCATGCCTCCCTCACAAAAACCTCTTTTGAGGAACTCCTAGAATACATTTGGCAACACTGACCTTCTTATCTGGTTAAAGGCAGTATCAAAACTACAGTATGGAAGGAGATTGGAAAATACCTTCACGCAAGTCCTAGGGCCCCTTCGTCTATATTAATTGCTTGGAGGGTGGTTTTTGAGGCTCTCTCCTCTCTAGAGCAACCCCTACTTGGCCCCCATTCTGGACCCCCTCCCTATGTGAATGCTGCTGTACAACTCTTGCCCCCCTCTGTGACGCCTGTGTCTCTTAAACCGATTGCCTCCCTGGAGGCAAATGAACCTCCCCCTCCTTCTCCTGACCCCACTCACCCAATCCCTCTTCTTCTTCTCTTGCTCTCCCTTCTGTGCCTTCATCTCCTGCCTTACCCCCTCCTATGGGTGCGGTACAAAGGCAAATTACAAATGAGGAGGCTCGGCAGGAAATTCTTCTTAAACTGCATATGAGAATGCTAATGCAGACTGTAAAACCTTGCTTACTCCCTTGATTAATTCTCCAGATGCCACTCCAATTCCTACAAGCCTGCAGGGTGGTGGGAACACACCAATACACTTCCAAAATGATGGCTGCAACTATCACCAGAGGTAATAAGCATCTGGTAATTGTTACAATTGTGGGAAGCCTGGTCATTTTAAATCACAACGTCGAGCACCCGGCGGGGGGACAGCAAAGCCCTCCGCCAGTAGAGACGTTCGACCAAAAACAGTCTTCCCAAAATGTAAGAAAGGCTATCATTGGGCTAATCAATGTAAATCAAAAACTGAACCCTCAGGAAACGAGTAGAGGGGCTGGCAGCTAGCCCCTCTCCCAAGGCTGCCCATATACCATCCACTGTGTATGAATTATCAGTGGCAGAAGATGTGCTCATATCCTTTCTCCATCTACCACTCTCTGTCAGCGCACGGCTTCCTCCTTCTGCCTCCTTCTCCTCCGTTAAAACTGTTCTTATACAATCTCACCCTCATGCCCTCCTCAAAGGAATCTCTGTGGTTCCCGATCTGCTTTATTCTTCCTCAAAACTCTCAGCCATTAACCTTTCTGTGCTATCCACTCTTCCAACAAAGTTACAAAAGGGTGACGTTGTAGCAAAAATGATCAAGGGATTCAAACGGCTCACATCAGTAAATTTTGGCTCCCTGTGACTTCTGAAAATCTCACAAGGACTGCACAAATTAAGCCTGTCATCCTCCCACTTCACACAAACTTGTGGGGGAGGGACTTGCTCTCTCAATTTGGTGCTAAATTGCAGCTAGAATGACTCACCCTCTTCCCCTTCGCTTAACCTTAACCAAGAATGCTCTTGAGAAAGTTCAAAACTCAATGGGAAACTCACTCCAGGGCTACCCACACTGCAAAACAAGCTTAACTTGTGCTTATTTACCCTGAATTTCCTGAATGAGACTGGCACACCTGCTTCTTCTGCTGCCTCTCGACACTTTTGTTCTCCATCCAAGGATGCTCTTAGACCTCCAGTCTACTTTTGACAGTTGCCAGATCCCACATGGCACGGGCCTGCTGAACTTATAACCTGGGGGTGAGGGTACGCGGTTGTTTCCTACAACAACAACACCATCTAGGTCCCTGGATGACAAGTGAGGCCTTTCCTACCCAAACCAGCCTTGCCTACATCAGCATCATGAAGCTGCCCGCTGCATTCATCATTTGCTTCCTGGGCTTCCATATCGTTACTGCCGATAAGACAGCCACCCCATCCTCCTGCGACGCCTGCATCAAAACTACTCACAGTGGAACGAAAACCCAATCCACCCTGATCTATCATACTTTGAAGCCTGAGTGCAACTCCACCATGGTCTCCTCTTGTCTGCAGAACAACACTCAATATGTGTGATGTTACACTGCCGAAGGCATTCAGTGCTACGAGCCCAAGGCAGTGGGACGCATTACAGCATCCCTCTATGTTTATGCATACAAAGGTGGCTCCAGCTCTGATTTTGCAGGAATGTTCTCAACCAGTCAAACAAAAAACTCAAGAGTTTTGAGGAAGAATAACCCATAATGTCACTCGGGGGGGGGGGGGTACCAACACCTCAGTATGCTTTGATGCTTGCTTTGCCATCAGCAAAGGCCAAGGTCCTAACGACGCTGCAGGAGTTACCTGCGGCTCACACAGCTGGCAGAGATCTTATCTACAGGAAAAGAAATATCCCTCAAATGGTGTCCAGGACTAACGTGGGGGCCACCACTGTTTACAACTACTGGTGCACCCCATCTCTTGACTCTGCTCAGGTAAAAGGTCCTCAAAATATTAATATCGCTGTTAAATCAAGCTCTACTGCATGTACCACTGACAAATGTAATCCTATTTTCTTGTATACTCACTTACCTGAATCCAAGGGGGTACAATATCGTTTTTTAGGTCTTGGTATCGACAGTACCGGACGTGACCCATATAGTTATATTGCATCAAATATCCACACTACCTCCATAAAGTCAACACCATCCAAAGTTTTCTGGGAGTATGAAGATGAAATTGGCAAATTGAACTCTCTCCCTATTCCCCCCAAAGCTCATAACATGTTGGGATCCTGGTTCCCAAAATTGCCTGGTTTGCAAGCTATTGTAGCGCTCATTGGTATGATTGCTGTGGGATGTGTTGTATTGCCTTGTGTATTACCCATCTTTGTACGCACTATTTCCAACAGTTTATCCCTCTTGGCTGAGAAAAAAGCCACTACGCAGGTAATGGCTCTCTGGAATCAACAAATGACTAACACATATGAACCACTGCCATCCGAAGATGAGATAGGAGAGCCAACCTGTGACGATCCAGACGAGGACAAGATGTTTGTGATGGTTGAAGAAGTCACGAACATCGTGGATAACATCAGCATGCACAACACTCTTGCCTACGCGCCTGACAAAGATTACCATTGGGACTAAAACACTCCCTGTCTCTTAAAAAAGGAAAAACAGAGGAGATGTGGGAATTATTCTTTGTTCTTTGTGTATGTGCAAGGACAACGGGCCTTCTGGTGGTTGACTGCAACATGAAGCAAGGAACAAGGACAAAACTGTTACCATTTCTTACCCAGAATTGTAGCAAACTTAAACTTTGCAGCTTTGTATGCTTATGTGAATGATCAGTGCATTTTGTGTGATGTAATGTGTTTGTGACAGGATGCTAACAAAAATTGCTACGTTAACAAAGATTGCTTCTAATAAAAGAGGGTGTCAGAGTTTGCTCTCTGCTCTCATCCCAGAACAACCTTGCGTTGCGTCTTCTTTTCATGAGAGACCACCACACACAACCACCTGATAGATATCAGGCTATTGTATGCCAAGTGAATACAGTTCCAAGTAACTTCAGTGAACTAAAAATGTATCCTGCTAAGGATCAGGCTGCTTGGCAGGAAGCAATGGATAAGGAATTGGAATCATTACAAAAACTGGAGGTATAAAAAATGTTAAGTTATCACCAGGTAAACATGCCATAGGATGTAAATGGATATATAAGCTTAAGACAGGCATAGATGGGACTGTTACCCATAAAGCCAGGTTAGTAGCACAAGGGTTCAATCAGACAGCAAATGACTATGATGAGGTGTTTGCACCTAGTCTGAAGGCTACTACATTAAGGGCAGCATTAGTGTGGGCAGCTGAAGAGAAATACATTGTAAATCATTTGGATGTAGAGATGGCATATCCGCATGCACCGTTGCAACACACTATATATTTAAAGAAACCTTTAGGTCTCAAAAATGATAATACAACTGATTGCTGGAGATTGAAAAAGCGTCTTTATGGTTTGAAGCACTCAGGATATGAGTGGAACCAATGTATAGTTAAAGAATTAACTAGGATAGGCTTTGTAGCTGGCATGGCTGATCCATGTTTGTTCCAAGAGAAAGTAATGGTGTAATTTCATTGTTCCTATTGTTTACTGATGACATAGCACTAATCACCAAAACTGAACAAGAAGCTACTAAAATAATCTCACTATTAGAGAAGAAATTTAAGATAAAATAGGTAGGAGAAAGCAAACAACATCTTGGTTTAAAGATAAATAGAACTAGGGAAGGATACAAAATCTCACAGGCAGATAAAATTAGTCAATTACTAAAAAGTTTTAAAATGGAACTTTGTAAACCAGCTAAAACACCAATGAGCCAAGGAGTTTAGCCATAGTGAAGTTTAAAGTCCTATTTTTGATAAGAATATTTATCAGTCCTTGATTGGTAGTTTATCTTATTTCAGTAATTGGTCAAGACCAGATATAGCATACAGTGATAACCAATTAGCGAGGTTTTTTTATGCTGAGCCAACTGAAAGGCACTGGCAAGCTGCTAAATGTGTGTTAACATATCTGAAACAAACAATGGATTATGCATTGTGTTTGGAGCCTAAAGATGAACTGAGTTTAACTGCATATGCTGATGCAAGTTTTGCTACAGACATAAATACAGGAAAATCTACATCGGGTACTATAGTATTATTGGGAAAAGTGTTGATTGGATGGAGGTCTATTAGACAGAAACATCTAAGTTTGTCAACAATGGAGTTTGAATTATCATGTTTGTCTCTATTATGTACAGATTTGGTTTGTTATTAGCAACTATTGATTGACATGGGAATTGATGTAACAGATTCTATTGTTATTTACAAAGATAACCAATCAGCAATACAGTTGACTTCAAATATTGTTGCTAAAACAAGACCGAAACACACAGATTTAAGATATTTAAATGTGAGACAATGTGTGCAAAGTAAGATGATTAAGCTAGAATACTGTATGTCAGAAAACAATACAGCAGATCATTTTACAAAAGCTCAAGGCTCTATAAAGCATAAGGCTTGCTGTGAGGATTATGGACTTAGAATGTAAGGTTGTATATATTGTCCTATCCAAAGGGGAGAATGTTAGGAATGTAAGTCACCTAACAGTTATTTGGGTTGGAAATACATAAACCAGAATAGACATTTTAGTACTGTGTGTTTAAGAGAATGCAAAAACTGCAATTGGGTGTGGTTCTGCAAATGGCCATAAGATGGAGCCAGAAGCCTGTTTTGTTTTAATCTCAGAAGTCTCAGGAAGTCTCAGTGAATTTCTGTTTCCTTCTTTTGGAGAGTATTGCCTCCTCCTATGACTGTTACTGATCATTGATGTAAGTCTGTTTCTGAACTGTTTTTGATACTGGACTTTGATATTGGAATTATCCCTGAACTGAACACTGACTGCTTTACCTGTGAATGACTCGGACTGCTTATCTTGGACTGTGCTCAAACGTTTAATGGAAGTAAAAACCTACGTCAACTGTACAATGTATCTGTGTGCTGTTTGTGTATTATTCTTCACTGCTCTCACTACGTTTCCCTGTATGCACTCATTCTCCTAATGGGGAATTACCTCAACACTGGTTATGGGCCCAGACCATACCAGGCTCACATAACTGAAAGTTGGTGTGAATGTACATTACTGTATACAGACAGCTGTTTACTGTTTAATTGTGGGTTACTATCCTGGTAAAGATGGCACAAGACACTTCAACAAGACTATCACTGATAACCCAGCTGGATGGAACAAACTATGTTTCCTGGTCTATGAAGTGCAGTCTACCTCTGCATAGAGAAGGGTTATGGAATGTAGTTCAAAATCCACCGGGTGTAAATGCTTGGGATCCAGCTAATGAGGACGATGCCAAGAAGCTTGCTAACTTTAAACAGAACAATGAATGACCTCTTTGTATAATTGGACTATCACTGAGTGACCAGCAGCTAGTCCATATTCATGGAGAAGAGTCTGCTGCTAGGTGTTGGGAGAATTTGAAGGGGATTTATGTTTGTGACAGTGTAGGTGCACATATACATCTCACACATAAACTGTTTAGAACTCGTCTTCTGAAAGGTGGAGACATGTTAGCTCATTTGAACTTCATGAAAAGAACTTTTCAAGAGCTACATGAAAAAGAACTGATATTTTGAGAGCTGCATCAAGTTTACATCCTTCTTTCCTCATTGAATGAAAATTATGATGATTATGTATCTTCACTGGAAGTCCTGCCCAGAGATAAACTGACATTGACTGACATAACCGGAAGGTTGTTAGAAGAATCAAGAAAATGGCTGGATAGGGACCAACTGAGGAAGGAGCAACCACAAGAAGGAGATTTGTGTTCAACTGCCTATACTGTTAGAAAATGTTTTTCTTGTGGGCCTAGAGGACATATAGCTAAATTCTGTAAGAAGGGAAAACAACAGAATACTGGTAATCACCAGAAGGCTAAGAAGAATGTTAGTTTAGCTATGTCTAGCAATTCAACTGTGAACCATGTTTTCTGTATTGTTGATAGTGGAGCATCGCAGTGCATTACTAAAGATAGACGCAGGTTTGTCAAGATGTCCATGAGTAAACAACATGTATCATTGGCAAATGGATGGAAGATGAAGGCATCTGGTCAAGGTACTGCATATTGTTCTAGTATAAACGAACATTTAACTACGTTATATGTACCTAAACTGAAATTTAATTTGTTATCAGTAAGGGCTTTAGTTAATCTTGGTTATGTAGTAACCTTTAAGGGAGATAACTGTATAATAGAGAAAGAGGGTAAAAGTGCTATTGCTACTTTAGAGAATGATTTATATGTAATATATGATGATCATTTGAAGATGGCTAACTCAGTTTATTACAATGTTAAGCCACATGATGAATGTATATATTGACTGCATAGACATCTGGGGCACATTAATTTCAAAATTCTCAAACAAACTGTCAACTTGTCAGAGGGAGTAAAATTGAAATCCTGTCGCAAGTATTTAAACTGTAACCCTTGTAGCCAAGAGAAGAGCATGGTTACTCCAGCAAACAGACTTAATGGATTTAAGACCAAAGAACCTTTAGAGGTTGTTTTTGCTGACATAATTGGTCCTAAGAAACCTAGTTTAGGAGGTGCCTGCTATATTTTGAGTATTATGGATTATTATTCACAATACGGTTTCTGCTATCTTATGAAAAACAAAACAGAAACATTCCAACATTTCTTTAACTGGCTAAGGTTTGCTGAGAGAAAAATGAAAAGTAAAGTAATTACTTTAGCTACTGATAATGGGACTGAGTTTGTTAACAAAAGATTCCAAACTATGTTGAAATTGGCTGGTGTTGAGCATAAACATTCTGTACCTTACAGACCACAACATCATCTGTTTGTAGATCAAAGAGGACAAAGATTACAAGCCGTGGCTCGCACTATGTCATCTGATTCAGGTTTGCCTGAAACACTGTGGGGTGGAGCCATAATGTGCAGCAACCATGTTTTAAGCAATGTAGTTAATACAACAACTGGAAAATTGCCATTCACTCGTTGGCATGTCAGAAAGCCAAATTTAAGTTATTTACACATATTTGGAGCTTCAGCATGGGTGCATATTCCCTCACAAGTAAGACTGATAGGGCAACATAGAGCTAAGAAGTTATTTTTTGTGGGTTATGAGGCCAACCATAAATTGTTCAGATTTTGGAATCAAGGCACAGCTCATGTTTATTGTAGTGCGAGTGTAAAATTTCTTGAGCAAGTTGGGTGAGATAAACTGGAACTGGAATCCAGCAATGATATTATTATTGATACCAAAATAGTCCCTAAAGATGAAATAAGTAAACCATGAACAGCCATTAAAGAGGAAGAACAGGCACAGGAGGAAGTAGTAGAACAGGCACAGGAAGAGGTAGAAGAACAGGAGCAGGTGGCACAGGTGAGTCCACTGGTAATCCCTGTATGACCAAGACGTTCAACCCGAGTAATACGACTGTAGGAATTATTCTTTGTTCTTTGTGTACATGCAAGGACAACGGGCCTTCTGGTGGTTGACTGCAACACGAAGCAAGGAACAAGGACAAAACTGTTGCCATTTCTTACCCAGAATTGTAGCAAACTTAAACTTTGCAGCTTTGTATGCTTATGTGAATGATCAGTGCATTTTGTGTGATGTAATGTGTTTGTGATAGGACGCTAACAAAAATTGCTATGTTAACAAAGATTGCTTCTGTTAAGCCTGGCTTCCCCAACCAGGGTTATGGAGACAAGCTAAACAGAATGTGCAGCGTTAGTCAGATAGGCATGCAGATAAATGTGAAAGATAAGTTTGTATGTTAGTTAATATACAGTAAAAATAACAGATACGCTTGTGTTATCAAAAATATAGTTTATTCCATTTAGAGTTTTATAGCATAGTCAAAATAACAGTCCATTAGTCATGTATTTTAGTCAGTCCATTCAAGGATATTCAATTAGCAAAATCCGTGTAGAATATCCAATGTCAGTTCATTTACAATAAATCAATCCTCTCACAGTTGATAAATCAACAGTCCTTTCTCTCTCCCGTTCCAGTAGGGGAAAAACGCAGTCTTCATCCAGTAATTAGGGATCATCAAGCCAGAGAGAGCAAGCTGCTGTGCCTTGCTTCTTTTATGGTGCTTTTACGACCACTACCTTAATTACAGTCTTACAGTTAAAGTTATAGACACTTTAACTAACAAACCATGATAACATATTTATTATTTTACCTAAACCAGTTAGGGTAAACAATGTTTTCCCCAACAGCTTCTAATAAAAGAGGGTGTCAGAGTTTGCTCTCTGCTCTTATCCCGGAACAACCTTGCATTGCGTCTTCTTTTCATGAGAGACCACCACAACTAGTGACCCCGACGTGATCCATTCACAACGATACGTCTTTGGCACACCCATTCTCATCGTCTGGAATAGACTTGGTGCACCTCATCCACTTGAATCGCTGGCGACAACGGATCCCTCGTGAGTATGGGTGGTAGATTCTCTAAGGAGCAGGCAGCTCACATTCAGGAAATCAGAGAATTGACCAAATGAATTTTTTTTACCTTTAAAAAGGGGGGCTCCTTTCATGCCTCCCTCACAAAAACCTCTTTTGAGGAACTCCTAGAATATATTTGGCAACACTGACCTTCTTATCTGGTTAAAGGCAGTATCAAAACTACAGTATGGAAGGAGATTGGAAAATACCTTCACGCAAGTCCTAGGGCCCCTTCGTCTATATTAATTGCTTGGAGGGTGGTTTTTGAGGCTCTCTCCTCTCTAGAGCAACCCCTACTTGGCCCCCATTCTGGACCCCCTCCCTATGTGAATGCTGCTGTACAACTCTTGCCCCCCTCTGTGACGCCTGTGTCTCTTAAACCGATTGCCTCCCTGGAGGCAAATGAACCTCCCCCTCCTTCTCCTGACCCCACTCACCCAATCCCTCTTCTTCTTCTCTTGCTCTCCCTTCTGTGCCTTCATCTCCTGCCTTACCCCCTCCTATGGGTGCGGTACAAAGGCAAATTACAAATGAGGAGGCTCGGCAGGAAATTCTTCTTAAACTGCATATGAGAATGCTAATGCAGACTGTAAAACCTTGCTTACTCCCTTGATTAATTCTCCAGATGCCACTCCAATTCCTACAAGCCTGCAGGGTGGTGGGAATACACCAATACACTTCCAAAATGATGGCTGCAGCTATCACCAGAGGTAATAAGCATCTGGTAATTGTTACAATTGTGGGAAGCCTGGTCATTTTAAATCACAACGTCGAGCACCCGGCGGGGGGACAGCAAAGCCCTCCGCCAGTAGAGACGTTCGACCAAAAACAGTCTTCCCAAAATGTAAGAAAGGCTATCATTGGGTTAATCAATGTAAATCAAAAACTGAACCCTCAGGAAACGAGTAGAGGGGCCGGCAGCTAGCCCCTCTCCCAAGGCTGCCCATATACCATCCACTGTGTATGAATTATCAGTGGCAGAAGATGTGCTCATATCCTTTCTCCATCTACCACTCTCTGTCAGCGCACAGCTTCCTCCTTCTGCCTCCTTCTCCTCCGTTAAAACTGTTCTTATACAATCTCTCCCTCATGCCCTCCTCAAAGGAATCTCTGTGGTTCCCGATCTGCTTTATTCTTCCTCAAAACTCTCAGCCATTAACCTTTCTGTGCTATCCACTCTTCCAACAAAGTTACAAAAGGGTGACGTTGTAGCAAAAATGATCAAGGGATTCAAACGGCTCACATCAGTAAATTTTGGCTCCCTGTGACTTCTGAAAATCTCACAAGGACTGCACAAATTAAGCCTGTCATCCTCCCACTTCACACAAACTTGTGGGGGAGGGACTTGCTCTCTCAATTTGGTGCTAAATTGCAGCTAGAATGACTCACCCTCTTCCCCTTCGCTTAACCTTAACCAAGAATGCTCTTGAGAAAGTTCAAAACTCAATGGGAAACTCACTCCAGGGCTACCCACACTGCAAAACAAGCTTAACTTGTGCTTATTTACCCTGAATTTCCTGAATGAGACTGGCACACCTGCTTCTTCTGCTGCCTCTCGACACTTTTGTTCTCCATCCAAGGATGCTCTTAGACCTCCAGTCTACTTTCGACAGTTGCCAGATCCCACATGGCACGGGCCTGCTGAACTTATAACCTGGGGGTGAGGGTACGCGGTTGTTTCCTACAACAACAACACCATCTAGGTCCCCGGATGACAAGTGAGGCCTTTCCTACCCAAACCAGCCTTGCCTACATCAGCATCATGAAGCTGCCCGCTGCATTCATCATTTGCTTCCTGGGCTTCCATATCGTTACTGCCGATAAGACAGCCACCCCATCCTCCTGCGACGCCTGCATCAAAACTACTCACAGTGGGACTTCCGGTTTGCGTGGCTTCGGAGCAGCAGGAATTCGCGACAGCTCGCGATTCCTGCTGGCTAGCTGCCGAGGTACCCCCGATCCAGATGGGTCAGGGGGTTATGGCTGCCCTGTAGGGACAGCTGAAGATAGAGGGGAGCCGGTTAGGGAGGTGGGGGCATCGCAGACCCCCCCCTTCTCCGGGAAAACCCCTTTTTCCCAAGGCGGTGGAGCGGCGGTCAGCAATGGCCGCCACGAAGAAACCAGCAACCGGGTAAGAACTGTGCTGGAGGAAGTGTGAAAAGTGAAAGTTCTGTCTGAGCCGGGTCAAGTAACAACTTTTAAATCTCCTGGAATTGAGCTGCTTGTTGCTGGAGGATACATTGTATCCCTAAGAAGATCGAAAGCGGCGGAGAAGCTGTTAAAGGGAACTTTTTTTTTTATTTTTTTTTTTACTCTCTCATCCCACGGAAAAGCAGAAATATTTGGATGTATTAGACACTGAAAGTGGATTGCTTTGAAAGTTAAGCTAAGAGACAAAGGGATTTTTGGACATTGAAAAATTTAAGAAATTGGAAAATCTCTGCTGGAGGTATGGATTTTTGATTATTTAAAATTGTTATTGCAAGTGGGAAGGGAGAAAGAAAAATTGGAGCAGAAACTGAAAAAGGAGGAGACTGTCTAGAACGTCTTGGTGGATCCCAAAAGAAGATATATGGTAATTGGACCTCTTTGATCAAAAATTAATTTGGAAAGAGAAAGAGAAGAAGGAAGAAAAGTATTAACTTTTGGAACTTTTTTCTTTTTTTCCTTTTTTTAATTGCTTTTGATTGTCTTGGATTAAAAATACTTGTGGTTGTTTTGGAAAAAGTTTCCCTTTTCATAATGGCATTCTCTGTGGATGAACTAGAGATTGAATATCAAAAATATAAAAAAGAAGATACTTTGGGCGCTTTGTTCCAATTCTTAGAAATGGCGTTATGTTCCTTAGAAAAGTTGACGCAGCAGAAGGACTGGGACAAGGAAGAAGAAGAAGAAGCCATCTTTGATGAACAATGGGTTCCTTCCGGAGAGGAGGAGAAAAAGGATAAGAAAAAGGGTTTTTTAAGAATTATAAAAACAACCAAAAGAGAGAAAAATGAGCGAAGAGATGGAGGCAAGGTTAGAAAACAAAAGAAAAGGAGCAAGAAAAGCGAAGGGAAAAAGCAAAGGGGTAGAAAGGGCAAGGAGAAGAATAAGCAAGAGAGAAAAGGGGGGAGGAGAAGCCTTAATGGGGGGAAGCAAGATTTAAAGAAAAAAAGTTTATTTAGAGACAATGGGTGAATTTAATTTAGATTAAAAGAGGGATTCTGGAGGGTATTTAAGAGTGTGTTTTTATATGTATGTATATTTAGAATAAAAAATTTATTATGTAATTTTAAGAATTTTTTAAACAGAATCCCAAGAAAGATTTATATGTAGTATTTTTAAGTTAGGTAATGTGTTATAGATGCAACTCCAATTGGTTTACAGGAGAAGTATAGTAAAAGAAAAAAGATGAATGGATGTTTGGAAATAGAACAGACAAAGAATGTTGTTGAAAATGGTAATAATGGAAGGATATATATGCTTTTATTTTGATTTTGTATATTGATAAAAGGCAATAAAATTTTAATTGATAAATAATTTGGATGGAAAAGAGAAGTAGGGATAAGATATGAAGTTAATATTATATGAAATATTGATATTATAATCTGGAAATGTTATGTTTTATTGGTCTATCATTATTATTATTTTTTTAGAAAAGAATTTATAAGCTGTTATGCCTTGATTTTGTGTGTATTGATTTTAGAAAACTGATAAAAATGGTTTTTATATACATATATAAAAAAGAAAATGATAATAAGATATAGAAGGAGACTTAGGTTGAATATGATGTTTGAATTTGTGTCTGTGTAAAGAGTTTTTAACCCGGGAACAGACAACCTTCAGAAAAGATCTTGTAGTTTTGTCTATGTTTTGTGTTTGTATGTTTGTGTATTATGCTTTTGATAAAACTAACAAAATTTGTTTTTTATTAAAAAAAAGGAAAAAAGAATCAATAAAACCTTGGAGGAATGTTAGATGAGAATAATTTAAACAAGTCAGAAAGAAAAGAATATGATGATTATAAAATGGATAAATATGGAAGAGAAATGAAATTGAATTGGAGTAAAGAGAAATAATGAGAAACTTGATGAAAGATATTTGCGTGTCCATATGGGGATGGGATAAATTGGAATTATGTTGTATAAAAATATTGTTTTGTTTGACTTGTAAGGATTTACAATATTAAGAGGTTTTATGTGTTTATGTATTTAATGGTTAATGATGTGTTGTTTTATCTTTAAAATTAATAAAATTTGTTTCAAAAAAAAAAAAACTACTCACAGTGGAACGAAAACCCAATCCACCCTGATCTATCATACTTTGAAGCCTGAGTGCAACTCCACCATGGTCTCCTCTTGTCTGCAGAACAACACTCAATATGTGTGATGTTACACTGCCGAAGGCATTCAGTGCTACGAGCCCAAGGCAGTGGGACGCATTACAGCATACCTCTATGTTTATGCATACAAAGGTGGCTCCAGCTCTGATTTTGCAGGAATGTTCTCAACCAGTCAAACAAAAAACTCAAGAGTTTTGAGGAAGAATAACCCATAATGTCACTCGGGGGGGGGGGGGGGTACCAACACCTCAGTATGCTTTGATGCTTGCTTTGCCATCAGCAAAGGCCAAGGTCCTAACGACGCTGCAGGAGTTACCTGCGGCTCACACAGCTGGCAGAGATCTTATCTACAGGAAAAGAAATATCCCTCAAATGGTGTCCAGGACTAACGTGGGGGCCACCACTGTTTACAACTACTGGTGCACCCCACCTCTTGACTCTGCTCAGGTAAAAGGTCCTCAAAATATTAATATCGCTGTTAAATCAAGCTCTACTGCATGTACCACTGACAAATGTAATCCTATTTTCTTGTATACTCACTTACCTGAATCCAAGGGGGTACAATATCGTTTTTTAGGTCTTGGTATCGACAGTACCGGACGTGACCCATATAGTTATATTGCATTAAATATCCACACTACCTCCATAAAGTCAACACCATCCAAAGTTTTCTGGGAGTATGAAGATGAAATTGGCAAATTGAACTCTCTCCCTATTCCCCCCAAAGCTCATAACATGTTGGGATCCTGGTTCCCAAAATTGCCTGGTTTGCAAGCTATTGTAGCGCTCATTGGTATGATTGCTGTGGGATGTGTTGTATTGCCTTGTGTATTACCCATCTTTGTACGCACTATTTCCAACAGTTTATCCCTCTTGGCTGAGAAAAAAGCCACTACGCAGGTAATGGCTCTCTGGAATCAACAAATGACTAACACATATGAACCACTGCCATCCGAAGATGAGATAGGAGAGCCAACCTGTGACGATCCAGACGAGGACAAGATGTTTGTGATGGTTAAAGAAGTCACGAACATCATGGATAACATCAGCATGCACAACACTCTTGCCTACGCGCCTGACAAAGATTACCATTGGGACTAAAACACTCCCTGTCTCTTAAAAAAGGAAAAACAGAGGAGATGTGGGAATTATTCTTTGTTCTTTGTGTACGTGCAAGGACAACGGGCCTTCTGGTGGTTGACTGCAACATGAAGCAAGGAACAAGGACAAAACTGTTGCCATTTCTTACCCAGAATTGTAGCAAACTTAAACTTTGCAGCTTTGTATGCTTATGTGAATGATCAGTGCATTTTGTGTGATGTAATGTGTTTGTGACAGGATGCTAACAAAAATTGCTATGTTAACAAAGATTGCTTCTAATAAAAGAGGGTGTCAGAGTTTGCTCTCTGCTCTCATCCCAGAACAACCTTGCGTTGCGTCTTCTTTTCATGAGAGACCACCACACACAACCACCTGATAGATATCAGGCTATTGTATGCCAAGTGAATACAGTTCCAAGTAACTTCAGTGAACTAAAAATGTATCCTGCTAAGGATCAGGCTGCTTGGCAGGAAGCAATGGATAAGGAATTGGAATCATTACAAAAACTGGAGGTATAAAAAATGTTAAGTTATCACCAGGTAAACATGCCATAGGATGTAAATGGATATATAAGCTTAAGACAGGCGTAGATGGGACTGTTACCCATAAAGCCAGGTTAGTGGCACAAGGGTTCAATCAGACAGCAAATGACTATGATGAGGTGTTTGCACCTAGTCTGAAGGCTACTACATTAAGGGCAGCATTAGTGTGGGCAGCTGAAGAGAAATACATTGTAAATCATTTGGATGTAGAGATGGCATATCCGCATGCACCTTTGCAACACACTATATATTTAAAGAAACCTTTAGGTCTCAAAAATGATAATACAACCGATTGCTGGAGATTGAAAAAGCGTCTTTATGGTTTGAAGCACTCAGGATATGAGTGGAACCAATGTATAGTTAAAGAATTAACTAGGATAGGCTTTGTAGCTGGCATGGCTGATCCATGTTTGTTCCAAGAGAAAGTAATGGTGTAATTTCATTGTTCCTATTGTTTACTGATGACATAGCACTAATCACCAAAACTGAACAAGAAGCTACTAAAATAATCTCACTATTAGAGAAGAAATTTAAGATAAAATAGGTAGGAGAAAGCAAACAACATCTTGGTTTAAAGATAAATAGAACTAGGGAAGGATACAAAATCTCACAGGCAGATAAAATTAGTCAATTACTAAAAAGTTTTAAAATGGAACTTTGTAAACCAGCTAAAACACCAATGAGCCAAGGAGTTTAGCCATAGTGAAGTTTAAAGTCCTATTTTTGATAAGAATATTTATCAGTCCTTGATTGGTAGTTTATCTTATTTCAGTAATTGGTCAAGACCAGATATAGCATACAGTGATAACCAATTAGCGAGGTTTTTTTATGCTGAGCCAACTGAAAGGCACTGGCAAGCTGCTAAATGTGTGTTAACATATCTGAAACAAACAATGGATTATGCATTGTGTTTGGAGCCTAAAGATGAACTGAGTTTAACTGCATATGCTGATGCAAGTTTTGCTACAGACATAAATACAGGAAAATCTACATCGGGTACTATAGTATTATTGGGAAAAGTGTTGATTGGATGGAGGTCTATTAGACAGAAACATCTAAGTTTGTCAACAATGGAGTTTGAATTATCATGTTTGTCTCTATTATGTACAGATTTGGTTTGTTATTAGCAACTATTGATTGACATGGGAATTGATGTAACAGATTCTATTGTTATTTACAAAGATAACCAATCAGCAATACAGTTGACTTCAAATATTGTTGCTAAAACAAGACCGAAACACACAGATTTAAGATATTTAAATGTGAGACAATGTGTGCAAAGTAAGATGATTAAGCTAGAATACTGTATGTCAGAAAACAATACAGCAGATCATTTTACAAAAGCTCAAGGCTCTATAAAGCATAAGGCTTGCTGTGAGGATTATGGACTTAGAATGTAAGGTTGTATATATTGTCCTATCCAAAGGGGAGAATGTTAGGAATGTAAGTCACCTAACAGTTATTTGGGTTGGAAATACATAAACCAGAATAGACATTTTAGTACTGTGTGTTTAAGAGAATGCAAAAACTGCAATTGGGTGTGGTTCTGCAAATGGCCATAAGATGGAGCCAGAAGCCTGGTTTGTTTTAATCTCAGAAGTCTCAGGAAGTCTCAGTGAATTTCTGTTTCCTTCTTTTGGAGAGTATTGCCGTTCCTCCTATGACTGTTACTGATCATTGATGTAAGTCTGTTTCTGAACTGTTTTTGATACTGGACTTTGATATTGGAATTATCCCTGAACTGAACACTGACTGCTTTACCTGTGAATGACTCGGACTGCTTATCTTGGACTGTGCTCAAACGTTTAATGGAAGTAAAAACCTACGTCAACTGTACAATGTATCTGTGTGCTGTTTGTGTATTATTCTTCACTGCTCTCACTACGTTTCCCTGTATGCACTCATTCTCCTAATGGGGAATTACCTCAACACTGGTTATGGGCCCAGACCATACCAGGCTCACATAACTGAAAGTTGGTGTGAATGTACATTACTGTATACAGACAGCTGTTTACTGTTTAATTGTGGGTTACTATCCTGGTAAAGATGGCACAAGACACTTCAACAAGACTATCACTGATAACCCAGCTGGATGGAACAAACTATGTTTCCTGGTCTATGAAGTGCAGTCTACCTCTGCATAGAGAAGGGTTATGGAATGTAGTTCAAAATCCACCGGGTGTAAATGCTTGGGATCCAGCTAATGAGGACGATGCCAAGAAGCTTGCTAACTTTAAACAGAACAATGAATGACCTCTTTGTATAATTGGACTATCACTGAGTGACCAGCAGCTAGTCCATATTCATGGAGAAGAGTCTGCTGCTAGGTGTTGGGAGAATTTGAAGGGGATTTATGTTTGTGACAGTGTAGGTGCACATATACATCTCACACATAAACTGTTTAGAACTCGTCTTCTGAAAGGTGGAGACATGTTAGCTCATTTGAACTTCATGAAAAGAACTTTTCAAGAGCTACATGAAAAAGAACTGATATTTTGAGAGCTGCATCAAGTTTACATCCTTCTTTCCTCATTGAATGAAAATTATGATGATTATGTATCTTCACTGGAAGTCCTGCCCAGAGATAAACTGACATTGACTGACATAACCGGAAGGTTGTTAGAAGAATCAAGAAAATGGCTGGATAGGGACCAACTGAGGAAGGAGCAACCACAAGAAGGAGATTTGTGTTCAACTGCCTATACTGTTAGAAAATGTTTTTCTTGTGGGCCTAGAGGACATATAGCTAAATTCTGTAAGAAGGGAAAACAACAGAATACTGGTAATCACCAGAAGGCTAAGAAGAATGTTAGTTTAGCTATGTCTAGCAATTCAACTGTGAACCATGTTTTCTGTATTGTTGATAGTGGAGCATCGCAGTGCATTACTAAAGATAGACGCAGGTTTGTCAAGATGTCCATGAGTAAACAACATGTATCATTGGCAAATGGATGGAAGATGAAGGCATCTGGTCAAGGTACTGCATATTGTTCTAGTATAAACGAACATTTAACTACGTTATATGTACCTAAACTGAAATTTAATTTGTTATCAGTAAGGGCTTTAGTTAATCTTGGTTATGTAGTAACCTTTAAGGGAGATAACTGTATAATAGAGAAAGAGGGTAAAAGTGCTATTGCTACTTTAGAGAATGATTTATATGTAATATATGATGATCATTTGAAGATGGCTAACTCAGTTTATTACAATGTTAAGTCACATGATGAATGTATACATTGACTGCATAGACATCTGGGGCACATTAATTTCAAAATTCTCAAACAAACTGTCAACTTGTCAGAGGGAGTAAAATTGAAATCCTGTCGCAAGTATTTAAACTGTAACCCTTGTAGCCAAGAGAAGAGCATGGTTACTCCAGCAAACAGACTTAATGGATTTAAGACCAAAGAACCTTTAGAGGTTGTTTTTGCTGACATAATTGGTCCTAAGAAACCTAGTTTAGGAGGTGCCTGCTATATTTTGAGTATTATGGACTATTACTCACAATACGGTTTCTGCTATCTTATGAAAAACAAAACAGAAACATTCCAACATTTCTTTAACTGGCTAAGGTTTGCTGAGAGAAAAATGAAAAGTAAAGTAATTACTTTAGCTACTGATAATGGGACTGAGTTTGTTAACAAAAGATTCCAAACTATGTTGAAATTGGCTGGTGTTGAGCATAAACATTCTGTACCTTACAGACCACAACATCATCTGTTTGTAGATCAAAGAGGACAAAGATTACAAGCCGTGGCTCGCACTATGTCATCTGATTCAGGTTTGCCTGAAACACTGTGGGGTGGAGCCATAATGTGCAGCAACCATGTTTTAAGCAATGTAGTTAATACAACAACTGGAAAATTGCCATTCACTCGTTGGCATATCAGAAAGCCAAATATAAGTTATTTACACATATTTGGAGCTTCAGCATGGGTGCATATTCCCTCACAAGTAAGACTGATAGGGCAACATAGAGCTAAGAAGTTATTTTTTGTGGGTTATGAGGCCAACCATAAATTGTTCAGATTTTGGAATCAAGGCACAGCTCATGTTTATTGTAGTGCGAGTGTAAAATTTCTTGAGCAAGTTGGGTGAGATAAACTGGAACTGGAATCCAGCAATGATATTATTATTGATACCAAAATAGTCCCTAAAGATGAAATAAGTAAACCACGAACAGCCATTAAAGAGGAAGAACAGGCACAGGAGGAAGTAGTAGAACAGGCACAGGAAGAGGTAGAAGAACAGGAGCAGGTGGCACAGGTGAGTCCACTGGTAATCCCTGTATGACCAAGACGTTCAACCCGAGTAATACGACTGTAGGAATTATTCTTTGTTCTTTGTGTACATGCAAGGACAACGGGCCTTCTGGTGGTTGACTGCAACACGAAGCAAGGAACAAGGACAAAACTGTTGCCATTTCTTACCCAGAATTGTAGCAAACTTAAACTTTGCAGCTTTGTATGCTTATGTGAATGATCAGTGCATTTTGTGTGATGTAATGTGTTTGTGATAGGACGCTAACAAAAATTGCTATGTTAACAAAGATTGCTTCTGTTAAGCCTGGCTTCCCCAACCAGGGTTATGGAGACAAGCTAAACAGAATGTGCAGCGTTAGTCAGATAGGCATGCAGATAAATGTGAAAGATAAGTTTGTATGTTAGTTAATATACAGTAAAAATAACAGATACGCTTGTGTTATCAAAAATATAGTTTATTCCATTTAGAGTTTTATAGCATAGTCAAAATAACAGTCCATTAGTCATGTATTTTAGTCAGTCCATTCAAGGATATTCAATTAGCAAAATCCGTGTAGAATATCCAATGTCAGTTCATTTACAATAAATCAATCCTCTCACAGTTGATAAATCAACAGTCCTTTCTCTCTCCCGTTCCAGTAGGGGAAAAACGCAGTCTTCATCCAGTAATTAGGGATCATCAAGCCAGAGAGAGCAAGCTGCTGTGCCTTGCTTCTTTTATGGTGCTTTTACGACCACTACCTTAATTACAGTCTTACAGTTAAAGTTATAGACACTTTAACTAACAAACCATGATAACATATTTATTATTTTACCTAAACCAGTTAGGGTAAACAATGTTTTCCCCAACAGCTTCTAATAAAAGAGGGTGTCAGAGTTTGCTCTCTGCTCTTATCCCGGAACAACCTTGCGTTGCGTCTCCTTTTCATGAGAGACCACCACAACTAGTGACCCCGACGTGATCCATTCACAACGATACGTCTTTGGCACACCCATTCTCATCGTCTGGAATAGACTTGGTGCACCTCATCCACTTGAATCGCTGGCGACAACGGATCCCTCGTGAGTATGGGTGGTAGATTCTCTAAGGAGCAGGCAGCTCACATTCAGGAAATCAGAGAATTGACCAAATGAATTTTTTTTACCTTTAAAAAGGGGGGCTCCTTTCATGCCTCCCTCACAAAAACCTCTTTTGAGGAACTCCTAGAATACATTTGGCAACACTGACCTTCTTTTCTGGTTAAAGGCAGTATCAAAACTACAGTATGGAAGGAGATTGGAAAATACCTTCACGCAAGTCCTAGGGCCCCTTCGTCTATATTAATTGCTTGGAGGGTGGTTTTTGAGGCTCTCTCCTCTCTAGAGCAACCCCTACCTGGCCCCCATTCTGGACCCCCTCCCTATGTGAATGCTGCTGTACAACTCTTGCCCCCCTCTGTGACGCCTGTGTCTCTTAAACCGATTGCCTCCCTGGAGGCAAATGAACCTCCCCCTCCTTCTCCTGACCCCACTCACCCAATCCCTCTTCTTCTTCTCTTGCTCTCCCTTCTGTGCCTTCGTCTCCTGCCTTACCCCCTCCTATGGGTGCGGTACAAAGGCAAATTACAAATGAGGAGGCTCGGCAGGAAATTCTTCTTAAACTGCATATGAGAATGCTAATGCAGACTGTAAAACCTTGCTTACTCCCTTGATTAATTCTCCAGATGCCACTCCAATTCCTACAAGCCTGCAGGATGGTGGGAACACACCAATACACTTCCAAAATGATGGCTGCAGGTAATAAGCATCTGGTAATTGTTACAGTTGTGGGAAGCCTGGTCATTTTAAATCACAATGTCGAGCACCCGGCGGGGGGACAGCAAAGCCCTCCGCCAGTAGAGACGTTGGACCAAAAACAGTCTTCCCAAAATGTAAGAAAGGCTATCATTGGGCTAATCAATGTAAATCAAAAACTGAACCCTCAGGAAACGAGTAGAGGGACCAGCAGCTAGCCCCTCTCCCAAGGCTGCCCATATACCATCCACTGTGTATGAATTATCAGTGGCAGAAGATGTGCTCATATCCTTTCTCCATCTACCACTCTCTGTCAGCGCATAGCTTCCTCCTTCTGCCTCCTTCTCCTCCGATAAAACTGTTCTTATACAATCTCACCCTCATGCCCTCCTCAAAGGAATCTCTGTGGTTCCCGATCTGCTTTATTCTTCCTCAAAACTCTCAGCCATTAACCTTTCTGTGCTATCCACTCTTCCAACAAAGTTACAAAAGGGTGACGTAGCAAAAATGATCAAGGGATTCAAACGGCTCACATCAGTAAATTTTGGTTCCCTGTGACTTCTGAAAATCTCACAGGGACTGCACAAATTAAGTCTGTCATCCTCCCACTTCACACAAACTTGTGGGGGAGGGACTTGCTCTCTCAATTTGGTGCTAAATTGCAGCTAGAATGACTCACCCTCTTCCCCTTCGCTTAACCTTAACCAAGAATGCTCTTGAGAAAGTTCAAAACTCAATGGGAAACACACTCCAGGGCTACCCACACTGCAAAACAAGCTTAACTTGTGCTTATTTACCCTGAATTTCCTGAATGAGACTGGCACACCTGCTTCTTCTGCCGCCTCTCGACACTTTTGTTCTCCATCCAAGGATGCTCTCAGACCTCCAGTCTACTTTCGACAGTTGCCAGATCCCACATGGCATGGGCCTGCTGAACTTATAACCTGGGGGTGAGGGTACGTGGCTGTTTCCTACAACAACAACACCATCTAGGTCCCCGGATGACAAGTGAGGCCTTTTCTACCCAAACCAGCCTTGCCTACATCAGCATCATGAAGCTGCCCGCTGCATTCATCATTTGCTTCCTGGGCTTCCATATCGTTACTGCCGATATGACAGCCACCCCATCCTCCTGCGACGCCTGCATCAAAACTACTCACAGCGGAACGAAAACCCAATCCACCCTGATCTATCATACTTTGAAGGCTGAGTGCAACTCCACCATGGTCTCCTCTTGTCTGCAGAACAACACTCAATATGTGTGATGTTACACTGCCGAAGGCATTCATTGCTACGAGCCCAAGGCAGTGGGATGCATTACAGCATCCCTCTATGTTTATGCATACAAAGGTGGCCCCAGCTCTGATTTTGCAGGAATGTTCTCAACCAGTCAAACAAAAAAATGGGTACATAACCCATAATGTCACTCGGGGGGGGGGGGTACCAACACCTCAGTATGCTTTGATGCTTGCTTTGCCATCAGCAAAGGCCAAGGTCCTAACGACACTGCAGGAGTTACCTGCGGCTCACACAGCTGGCAGAGATCTTATCTACAGGAAAAGTAATATCCCTCAAAAGGTGTCCAGGACTAACGTGGGGGCCACCACTGTTTACAACTACTGGTGCACCCCACCTCTTGACTCTGCTCAGGTAAAAGGTCCTCAAAATATTAATATCGCTGTTAAATCAAGCTCTACTGCATGTACCACTGACAAATGTAATCCTATTTTCTTGTATACTCACTTACCTGAATCCAAGGGGGTACAATATCATTTTTTAGGTCTTGGTATCGACAGTACCGGACGTGACCCATATAGTTATATTGCATTAAATATCCACACTACCTCCATAAAGTCAACACCATCCAAAGTTTTCTGGGAGTATGAAGATGAAATTGGCAAATTGAACTCTCTCCCTATTCCCCCCAAAGCTCATAACATGTTGGGATCCTGGTTCCCAAAATTGCCTGGTTTGCAAGCTATTGTAGCGCTCATTGGTATGATTGCTGTGGGATGTGTTGTATTGCCTTGTGTATTACCCATCTTTGTACGCACTATTTCCAACAGTTTATCCCTCTTGCCTGAGAAAAAAGCCACTACGCAGGTAATGGCTCTCTGGAATCAACAAATGACTAACACATATGAACCACTGCCATCCGAAGATGAGATAGGAGAGCCAACCTGTGACGATCCAGACGAGGACAAGATGTTTGTGATGGTTGAAGAAGTCACGAACATCGTGGATAACATCAGCATGCACAACACTCTTGCCTACGCGCCTGACAAAGATTACCATTGGGACTAAAACACTCCCTGTCTCTTAAAAAAGGAAAAACAGAGGAGATGTGGGAATTATTCTTTGTTCTTTGTGTACGTGCAAGGACAACGGGCCTTCTGGTGGTTGACTGCAACACGAAGCAAGGAACAAGGACAAAACTGTTGCCATTTCTTACCCAGAATTGTAGCAAACTTAAACTTTGCAGCTTTGTATGCTTATGTGAATGATCAGTGCATTTTGTGTGATGTAATGTGTTTGTGATAGGACGCTAACAAAAATTGCTATGTTAACAAAGATTGCTTCTGTTAAGCCTGGGTTCCCCAACCAGGGTTAAGGAGACAAGCTAAACAGAATGTGCAGCGTTAGTCAGATAGGCATACAGATAAATGTGTGAGATAAGTTTGTATGTTAGTTAATATACAGTAAAAATAACAGATACGCTTGTGTTATCAAAAATATAGTTTATTCCATTTAGAGTTTTATAGCATAGTCAAAATAACAGTCCATTAGTCATGTATCATTTTTAGTCAGTCCATTCAAGGATATTCAATTAGCAAAATCCGTGTAGAATATCCAATGTCAGTTCACTTACAATAAATCAATCCTCTCACAGTTGATAAATCAACAGTCCTGATTAAACTAGAATACTGTATGTCAGAAAACAATATAGCAGGTCATTTTACAAAGACCCAAGGCTCCATAAAGCATAAGCCTTGCTGCGAGGATTATGGACTTAGAATGTAAGGTTGTATATATTGTCCTAACCAAAGGGGAGAATGTTAGGAATGTAAGTCACCTAACAGTTATTTGGGTTGGAAATATATAAACTAGGATTTTAATACTATGTCTTTAAGAAAATGCTAAAACTGTAATTGGGTGTGGTTTCTCAAATGGCCATAATATGGAGCCAGAAACCTGGGTTGTTTAGTCTCAGTGAGTGTGTGAGTATCTGTTTCTTCTATTGGAGAGTGTTGCCGTTCCTCCTAAATGACTGTTACTGATCGTTGATGTAAGTCTGTTACTGAACTGTTTTTTGATACTGGACTTTGATATTTGGATTATCCCTGAACTGACTGCCTTACCTGTGAAGGACTTGGACTGCTTATCTTGGACTGTGCTCAAACGTTTAATGAAAGTAAAAACCTACATTAACTGTACAGTGTATCTGTGTGCTGTTTGTGTGTTATTCTTCACTGCTCTCACTACATCTCCCTGTATGCACTCATTCTCCTAAAGGGGAATTACCTCAAGAGCACTCCTTGTTTTGATTACTTGTTGCCTGTTTGACAGTAATGCAGCTATCTATTTGTGCAGGGATCCAGAAATGCCATAAGAACATAGTTTTAACAGTAGTTTGTACTGTACCACTGAAGCAAAGGCTTTGCAGAAGTCTATGTAAATTGTGTCTATTGCTTTACTCTGCTTGAGTTGTGTAGTGCAAATGTTTTTGCAGTACAAAAGTTGTAGATACAGGACAAATTTGTCCTGAAACCAAACTGTTTGTTAGAGTGTAGGTAGTTTGTCTCTAAGTGGAGTATAATGGATTGGTTGATGATTGATTCCATGATTTTGTAGGTGACACAATATAATGAAATTAGTCTGTAATTTTCAATTTTCTGAAGATAGGAATGACTTTGGCTAATGACCATAGGTCGGGCAAAGTGCTGGATCTAAAAGATATCTCATGGATTGTGCTTAGTGATTCAGCTATGGCAGTGGAAAGCTTTTTAAGACATAGGCACATAATCCATCAGGGCCAATAGATAGAGATGGTTTTAGTTTGTGTAGTGCCTTTTCAATGTTATCTTCTGTAAATTTTGTAATCAAAACTTCATCTTGTGTGCAGAGGCTCGATTACATATAAATCAAATATCCAACTTTACCTTCATTCTCAAGTCCATCTCTGTGGATTACAACTAAGAGATACAAACATGTTTTTCCCTTTCTGGTATGCAAATGACTCTAGTAATAATTACATAGGGCAATTGCTTTTATTTGCAATTATCAGTGGAACCATAATTCTTAATGTATCCCCGGTGGATTTCTACTTACAAAAATCTTCCAAGATAAAATCTGCTTTAAAAAACATGCCTGGAGTTCCCCAGGTGAGGGCAGGATATGTCAACTCACTTTGTATTACAAAGAGCTCACTCCTGGGTTTGATGAGACTCAGCTGGTCTGAGCATTGTCTTCAGTCACAGACCAACCTCTTATATGGGGAAGGGTGGTTGACAGAAATTTTGCCACAAAGCCATCCAGGTGGAACGACCTTTCTCAGTTGTGCTAAAGCTTTGATGAGATTTCAAGGGCTATCTGAAATTCACCTTTTGCACAAACCTTGATCTCTGATCTAGGAGGGAAGGTGAGAAGAATGACTGGGCTGCCTCTCCTGCTTCTGCTGCTGCTTTTTTGGTTCCTGCCTCCTACTTCTGCTAAGAGGATGCAAACCATGTGTGTGCTGACAAGGTCTTTGCAGATTCTGGAGGACTATTACAGGCCTGGTGATCTTATTATTGGTTGGAATTTGCCCCTAGCAATTGTTTTTTTTTATCTTTCAACAACCTACATTTTCATAAAGACCCGTTCCAGCATTTTTTACCAATTGTGTAAGTTTCACATGGAGGTGAAAGATGTAGAACAAATGCTTTCTCTCTTTGGGATTCAGGAGGTCCTGTTAGAAATACTGGTCCTGATGAGGTTTGCAATGCCATAGAGTAATTTTTTGCAGTTTTTCAATAAAGAACCAAGCTCATAAAAGAGGATAGAATTTTTAATCTTTCAGAATTCCATCTGATGAAAGTGATGAAACATAAAAAGTGAGGAGGGACAATGCAATAGAAATTGTGATGATCTAATTATTAATTTGGATAGAAAGTCATGGTGTTAAAGTCAAATAAAAACTCAATCTTTATCCAGTGTGAGATACGAGTCATTGGATACAAGATGGGTTGCAAATAAATTTCCTAAATAAAATCAAATTTAAAAAAATACAAAAGCAAAAGTCAATTTTGGAATCAGTAGAGCTCATGAACAATGGCTTTAAAGAAATGTATGTTGTGGCCCCCACTGGAATCGTGTGTTCAGCAATGGTTACCTGTGCTGAAGAAACTTCTCCAAGAGAGAACAAAATTGATTACCTGCTAGAGGAGAAATTGGGAAAGATTACAATCACTGGAGCAAAGTAAGGAAATGAGAGATGATAGAGGGGTATTAAGTGATCTGTGATTGGGATGGACAGTTAATTAAAGAAGATCCTTTTAAATAAATCTAAAGCCAATGTAACTTGGCAGTTGCTCCAAAGACAACACAAAAGACAAACTCCAACAGCATTTGTAAAATTTAGATAGATAGATGATAGATGATAGATAGGTAGATGATAGATAGATAGATAGATAGATAGATAGATAGATAGATAGATAGATAGATAGATAGATAGATAGACAAACAGACAGACAGACAGACAGACAGACAGACAGACAGACAGATAGATAGAATTCTTTTTTGGCTAAGTGTGATTGGACACATGGAATTTGTCTTGGTGCATATGCTCTCAGTGTACATAAAAGAAAAGGCATATTCGTAATACTCAATAATCATAAGGTACAACACTTAATGGTCATAGGGTATAACAAGCAATCAAATCATACTAGGAAACACTCAATAAAAATCATAAGGATAAAAGGGACAAAGTTACAGACATACAGTCACAAGTGGGAGAAGATGGGTGAAAGGAAGGATGGGAGGATTAATAGTAATAGTAATAGGGACTGAGTAAATAGTTTGACAGTGTTGAGGGAATAATTTGTTTAGCAGAGTAATGGTGTTCGAGAAAAAACTGTTCTTGTGTTTAGTGTTCTGACTTGCAGTGCTCTATAGCCTTATTTTGAGGGTAGGAGTTGAAACAGTTTATGTTCAGGATGTGAAGTATCTGTAAATATTTTCACAGCCCTCTTTTTGACTCGTGTAGTATACAGATCCTCAGTGGAAGGAAGGTTAGTAGTAATTGTTTTTTCTGCAGTCCTAATTACTTTCTGAAGTCTGTGTCTGTCTTGTTGGGTTGCAGAACCAAACCAGACAGTTATACAGATGCAGATGACAGACTCAATAATTCCTTTGTAGAACTGGATCAGCAGCTCCTTGGGCAGTCTGAGTTGATGCAGAAAGAACATTCTTTGTTGTGCTTTTTTGATGACATTTCCTGCAATTGTTGCTCAGTGTTTTTTCTCACCATAGAGTCAGGCCCAAGAAATACCAGCAGTTCCTGGCCTTGGCTTTTGCAGTCACAGAGATCAACAAGGATCTGGTTCTCCTCCCCAACATCACACTTGGCTTCCACATCTATGACAATCATCAGATTGAGAGGGAGATTTCCTTAATTAGCTTCTCCCTGCTCTCCACAAGAGGCCAGACAATTCCAGGTTATAAATGTGAACAGCAGGCCACTCTGCTCTCCATCATTGGAGGTCTCAACTCTCAATCCTCAAGGCAGAGGGCCTCCATCTTCAGCATGTTCAAGGTCCCACAGGTAAGGGGGCCTGTGTTGAGGTAATTCCCCGTTAGGAGAATGAGCGCATACAGGGAGACGTATTTGAGAGTAGTGTTTGAATAATACACACATAGTACACGGATACACTGTACAGTAAATGTAGGATTTTACTTCCAGACAGTTTAAGCAAAGTTCAAGATAAGCAGTCCAAAAGTCATTCACAGGTAAATCAGTCAGTGTTTCAATCCAGGGATAATCCAAATATCAAAGTCCAGTGTGAAAAACAGTTCAGTATCAGACTTACATTAAATCCAGTAATATCAGTCAATTAGAAGAAATGGAGGAATGGCAATACTTTCCAACAGAAGGAAACAGAGATACACTCACACTCTGTTCTGAGACTCAGACTAAAACAATCCAGGTTTCTGGCTCCATCTTATGGTCGTTTGAAAAACCACACCCAATTGCAGTTTTTGCAATCTCTTAAAGATATAGTACTAAAATGTTTATCCTGGTTTATATATTTCTAACCCAAATACCTCTTAGGTGACTTATATTTCTAACAGCCTGTTTTGATACATTTATGGAGTAGACAAAGATCAGAAGCACACACAGAAGCTAAAGATGAAACTAAGGATAGTTTTGGGGGCCATATCGTGAGCTTGTGACTTTTAGTTTATACTTCATGAAAGGGTAGCCATCCTTTTAGTGCCATTTGTTCTCTACATCAGGTTGATGGTTTCTTCTCCTGTCTTTTGACATATCACGATCAGTCAAAATGTATAACTGGTGGCTCTTCCTAAGAAGGGAAGAAGCCTAAACCTGCCATTCAGAGTAAGTCAGCCTGACAGGTGGAGCAAAAGCCACATAGTGATGACTCCTAAAGTTGCCCGAATACTTTACTTTGTCTTTGAAAGAAGAATCTCACTTTCTCCAGCTTGGTGTTGGCTTTGAGTTCCCTCAGGGAGAGAAAACAGTTTATCCTTCCTTCTTCCGGATTAATCCCAAGGAATTTTCTCAGTATGTGGGATTAGTCCAGCTGCTCCTGTATTTCCAGTGGAACTGGGTTGGGCTTATGGCCCCTGAAGATGACAGTGGAGAATGTTTCATCTCATCTCTAATGCCAATGCTCAAGGAGAAGGAGATCTGCCTGATCTTCACTGAAATATTGAAATTGGGTTTTCTTGTTTCTACAAAGTTCAAATCTCTTCATATTTTCAAAATCTGATCTAAAGCTGAAGTGATTATTCTCTTTGGAGATTCCAATAGTATTACAAATGTATTGGTGATAATGAATATTCATGAACAACAGACAAAGACAATATTTTGCAAAGTTTGGATCCTAACTTCCCATTGGAAAGTTAGTATGATGGGATCTCAAGACATAATTGAAAGGTATAAATCCCTTCCATGGGTCTCTGCATTTTAGGGACCACACTGGGGATGTCTCAGAATTCAGCTATTTCCTCTGTCTTTAGATCCTTTCAACCCACAAGGGGATGTTTTTCTTCCACAATGGTGGGAAAGGGTCTTTGAATGCAAGATTTACAAACCAGGTGAAATTTCTCCAGCCCAGCAAAAAACATGTACTGGAAAGGAGAATTTGCAGAGTCTGCCAACATATGTCTTTGAAACAGGCATGACAGGTGAAAGTTACAATATTTACAATGCAATTTATGCTCTGACACATGCATTACATGCAATGTATGGTACAGGACCACCACCAGCCCTGATGAGACTTAGAAAGAGGATCTCGAAAGTCTGGTCATGGCAGGTAATTTCTGTGACTTTTCATACAATCTATAGATCTTTAGACAGGAAGCTTCCCAAAGCCATTTCTTTAATTAGTGATTCAATGTCTCCATGCTACTATGTAAATGCATCTCAGTACCGAATAAAACAGCAATTATTTATGAAGCATAATATGAATTAACTGTATGGGTCTGTTGAAAGGGGCCAGAGAGGAGAAAAGAAAAGTAAACCAAGCCAATTGTCCCTAAGATCCATAGAAGAAATATTTTCCTAAAAAACCCTGAAAAGTCTGTCTTGGGTTTCCAGGAGTGGACATTACAGAGATGATTTGTCACTCCAGAGCAAAATGACAATATTGGTGCATTTGTATGAGATACTTCAACAAGTCAGTTGAAGTCCTACTGGGCATATTTGCAAAACTATCTCAGTTTCCCTGAATTCGACTTATAAGAACACACTCATATTCATTTTAACTTTGGTTTATGTTTATATGACGTATCATCCTGTGTGACTTCACCCCATTTGTTTAGTTTGCCATTTGTTATACTGCTCAGCTTGTTGTGTGAAAACAGCCTCTGTCAACTTCAGCACACACAGCAGGACTCAATCTGATCCAAATGGGCTTCTAATAAATCCATCAGAGTTTTGTTTTGTTTTTGCATCAAAGGATAAAAATTGAATCTTTCTGGACAGAGAAGTGACAAACCAGGACAGGTGCTTCCTTCCACATGGCCTCACCTGGTCAGATCTGTTTCCTGCATTCTGCTGTCTTTGACTATGAACCAGATAAAATTAGTGGAGGGTTTACATGATTGTGATAGAAATTATTTAATCATTTGAAATCTGTCATTTATAAGACCTGGAGCCAAAGAAAACATTTAAAAATGCATGTAGCCAAGTATCACAGGAACAAAGACATGCAATGAAATTTGGAGTGTGGCATTGAAATATTTGTATCATTCTGAGGGATCATTCTGGAAAAATTAGAGTTGAAGAAGCCATGATAAAAAAAGGCTCAATGATAACACCCCTTCTTTCATGGAGAAGATGTGGGAATAAAAAAAAAATAGCTTATTGATCTATTAGATTCAATAAGTCATATGGGGAATGATAGCAGGCCCCAGAAGAAAGAGACATTAACCAAAGTTTTCAGCTAGGATGGTTTCAAAATGTACCATAACTATTTGTAATCCTGCTGAGCCGTTGCTAATTGTGAAACATGTTTTTGTAAAATATGCACTTGGATGGATACGTTTAAAACAGGAAGAATGAAACTGTTGGAAATGAGGAACTGAACGTAAACGCAGGTTTTTATAGAAAGTGATGGTTAGTGAAGTTGTGAAATGTGTATGTGGTTAAAAGAAAGTATAAAAGATAGGGTTAGAGATCAGCTTGGGACCCTTTGATTTATGGCAGTCCTTGCAGGACCTGCTATATGTCATTGGATCCCATTGCAATGGTTTATTAATGTAAGTGTATTACTGCTATTATATCTTTTATATCTACTCATTTCTTATGTTCCAAATTATTAAAAACAATAATCCTCTGGTCTTAAAGTAAGAATTATTGCTTGTATTGTCTGTTTCCTGTTGGAATTTTCTTATGACAATGTTAATTTTTTTAAATGTTTCCTGATTGACCAGAACTCATGGAACTCCTCTAGTTTCTCAGACATACCCACATGTCCTAAGTTGATGGCCAACAAAGAATGACAGAAGTCATGATACTTCATGTGCCATTTTCAGCCAATGTTTCCAATTTCTGAAGACTTCTTTTCTTTCAGATTTTTTACTATCTGAGGACTGTTTAGTTTAACAGCTGTGCTGGGGATGAAATCTCTTTCTCAGAAAATCAAGTGGGTTCTGCTAATTTTGATCTTCTCAACTGGGTTTTCCTCCTCAATAAATCTTTTGTGCGCATGAAAGTTGGAAAAATAGATCCCTGGTCTGCCGCAGGCAAGGATTTCACCATAAATTCTGATGCAATTGTCTGGGCCACAAAGGTGAGCAGGAAGGAAATGTCATAAAGTCTGAAATGATATAGGGTTTCCTACTTGGGCAGGGAGTTGGACTAAAAGACCTCCAAGGTCTTCCAACTCTGTTAATCTAGATTCAAGATGCCACATTGAGTTCCATAGGCCATTCTCATTCAGTTGGATCCTCATGACTCTTTGTTTTAGAAATGCTGTAGCTCAATGTCCCAAGATTTCTTTTGTGGGTCCCACTTCCAATCACCAGTATCTATTGCTGAGTCAGAAGTGCCACTGGCCTTAATCACCAGGAACTGCTCCTGGTTTCTGGTAGACAGTTTTGAACCATTTCATTTGAAGAATATAGAGATAGGAATATGGAATGGAAATAGGAATCTGGAAACCAATAAAGAGGAATATTTGCAGCTCAAGGTTGACATGAGGGGTCCTTGGTGCTCACTGAGCTTGCTTGTTTTCTTGCTGATGTTTCATGACCCAAATTAGGTAACATCTAGCACTGATGATGTTACCTAATTTGGATAATGAAACATCTGCAAGAAAACAAGCAAGCTCAGAAAGCACCAAGGACCCCTCAATTTGGAAGTATGAAGTATGGTCATTGCTTAGGTCATCCCAGATATTTCCCTCTTCTGTTTCAGAAGGTGCCCTTTGCCAGATGTGTCATGAAGAGGTGCCATGCAGGAGAGAAGAGAAGGATTCCAGAGAATGAGCAGGTTTGCTGCTACCAGTGTGATGCTTGTCCAAAATGAACAATTTCTAATCAGACGGGTAGAGCAGATTTCAAATGTGGACTCTCCATGATCATGGAAGCCATTGCATAGATCAAAATAGTTGCTTGTTATTGTTGTCCTTTTTGATAAGAGTGGCATGTATTCATACATTTTAGCAGAACTGTCTTGGCCCCAGAAGCCACATTTCCTGATCCTCATCAGTTTCATGCAGGATAATTTCAGGGTAGAATTTATGAATCCCCAACTTGTATTTTCACTACTACTATAACATCCAATTGGGAAAACCAACTTACAAACTTTCCCTGAAGGAGTGAGGTGTGTGGTTCAAGTTTTATTTTTTTATTTTTTTTTTTGAAAAAGGTTTTATTAATTTTCTACAAACAAACAAGACAAACAAAACATAAAAACATCAACTCTTATATGTACATCCAGTGTGTCAGTTGGTTCATCATTTTTGTAGTCTCAATTACAATTATGTTACATAACAGCTCATATTGTCAATCCAAACTTATATATCCTAATATCACTAAAAAAAGAAGTTTTTGACTATATTTTTAATCATTCATGCTTTATGAGCTAACAATACTTTAAACCAGTTTACTCTATAACAAATCATCTAGTCATATCAAATCAATCCTAAAAAATCCTTTATAAATATAATATCAAATAACAAAATAATAGCAAAATAAAGATATTCCTTACTATCTAGCATTCTAAATATTCTATTATCGTATTTTATCATCTAGCCATTTATAAAAAAGATCCCAAATTTCGTAAAATTGTTTATCTTCTTGCTCTCTAATTTCAAATGTCAATCTGCTCATCTCAGCACATTCCAATATTTTCTTAATAATTTCTTCCTGTAATGGTATTTTCTCATTCTTCCAATTTTTAGCAAATACAATCCTGGCCACTGTTAATATATTTACAATCAGGTATTTCAAATCTTTACTATATATATCAGGTAAAATTCCCAATAAGAAGATCTCTGGTTTCAAGTCTATATGTTTCTTTGTTGTTTTTTCCAACCACATGCGAATTATAGTCCAATATTTTCTAGCATCCTCACAAGTCCACCACATATGGTAATATGAGCCGGGTATCTGATGACATTTCCAGCATTTTTCAGATTTGTTCTTAAACATTCTTGCTATTCTTGTCGGAGGAAAGTGCCACCTGTAAAACATCTTATACAAGTTTTCTTTATATGCTGTTGACATTGTCATTTTATAATTTTGAGACCACAATTTCTGCCATTTCTCTAAATCAATCCCATATCCAAAATTCTTCCCCCAAACAATCATAGTTTCTTTGACTTGTTCTTCCTCTAATTTCATTCCCAATAAATAACCATATAGTTTTTTAATCACCTTCTCATCAGTACCCATCAAGATCTTATCTAAATCAGTCTGTTTATCATAAAATCCCTCCGTTTTGGAATCTTCATCATACCTTGAATGTATTTGTGCATATGAAAACCAATTCATCCTTATACCTTGTTCCTCTAAGTTTTGGATCGATTTAAGTTCACCCTTTTCATCCAAAAGTTCCCCATATCTAACTGTTTGTTCCTTCTTGTAGATTATAGGATAGGAAAATGCTTCAATGGTCGATAACCAAACTGGAATTTTCAAATAACATTGTCTTTTTATCTTCTCCCAATTTAACCACAAAGACTCCCGTACATAATGCCTTCTAAAATAACCCTGTGTTTTAGTTCCCTTATACCATAAAAAAGCATGCCAACCCAACAGCAAGTCATGCCCTTCTAATGTCAACAACCTATGTTTCCTTAATGTTATCCATTCTTTGACCCACATCAAACTTGCAGCTTGATAATACAATTCCCAATTAGGCAGACCAAAACCTCCTCTAATTCTAGCATCTTGCAAAAGCTTTAACTTTATTCTCGCTTTTTTACCTTGCCATATAAACTTCAACATAATTTTATTTAAATCTTCAAAATAGTCTTTTCCAAGCCTAATTGGTATTGTTTGAAACAAAAATAAAATTCTAGGTAAGATATTCATCTTAATTGTTGAAATTCTCCCTATTAATGACAATTGCAAGTTTTCCCACTTCTTCAAATCTGTAGTTATCTGTTGTTTAAGTTTAATATAATTATTCTCCTTTAATGTGCTACATCTTGTTGTCAAATATATCCCCAGATACTTAACCTTATTTGTAACTTGAATTTTCAAAAGATCTGCCAATTCTTCTCTCTGTCTCAATAGCATATTCTTTGTCAAAATCTTTGTTTTGTCTTTATTTATTTTCAAACCAGCCACCTCTCCATATGCCTCTATCCTTTCCAGTAACTTTGGAGCTGTTTCTAGCGGATCTTCCAAAATAAAAGCTAAATCATCAGCAAAAGCTTGTAGCTTGAATTCTTCCTTCTTAATTTTCATTCCTTTTATGCTTTTATCATCCCTAATATTTCTATTCAACACTTCCAAGGTCAACACAAATAGCAAAGGAGATAGGGGGCATCCTTGTCTTGTGCCTTTCCTTATATTAATAAAATCTGTAAGTTCCCCCTCCATCATTACCCTTGCTGTCTGTTTATTATATATAGCTTCTATTGCTTGAATAAATTTTTTAGCGAAACCCATCTGCTCCAATAATAATAACATAAATCTCCAGTTCACGTTGTCAAATGCTTTTTGAGCATCTAGGAATATCAAAGCCATTTGCTTTTCAGGATGAGCCTCATAGTATTCCAAAGTGTCCAAGATTACTCTCATATTGTCTCTAATTTGTCTCTTTGGCAGAAATCCATTTTGATCTGAGTGAATAAAATTATTTAAATATTTTTTAAGTCTTTCTGCTAAGATTGAAGCAAAGATTTTATAGTCTGCATTCAATAAAGAAATAGGTCTATAATTCTTAATTTGCAATGGGTCAGTCTCTTCCTTTGGTATGAGTGTAATATAAGCCTCTGACCATGTTTTAGGTATCATCTTTTTTAACATAACTTCATTCATAACTTCTAACAATGGGATGCTCAATAATTCTTGAAATGTTTTATAAAATTCTACTGGAAGCCCATCTGGACCCGGAGCTTTCCCATTATTTTGTCTCTTAAATGCTTCATTTAGTTCCATCATTGTTATATTGCTTTCTAGCATTTCTTCAGTCTCTTTAGGTATCTTTGGTAAATTAACTTCCTGTAAATACTGTTTGACTTTTTCTTCATCAATATTCTCTTGTTTATATAGTTGCCCATAAAAATCTCGAATAATTTCTTTTTTCTCCTTATTCCCATAACAAACTTGGCCTTGTTCATCTATTAACTTCAATATTTTTCTTGATTCCTTCTCTTTTCTCAATTTATATGCTAGCCATCTACCTGGTTTATTTGCATCTTCAAAATAATTCTGTTTAGAGTTTCTAATTTTCTGTGCCAGTTCTTCTTTCTCTATTAATTCCATTTTATCTTTGATTACATCCAGCTTCAATTTAATATCCTTTTTCTGTGGCATTTTCTGTAATTCTTTTTCAAGAATTTTATACTCATCTTCCAAGGCCTTAGAAGCTTGCCTTTTCCTAATATTCTTTTTTCTTGTATAATCTATTATCAAACCTCTAGCGTATGCCTTCATTGTATCCCACACATTTTGCGTTGAAGTATCTTCTTTTTTATTTTCTCTGAAGAAAAAAGCCAATTTCTTCTCCATCCATTGTGTAAAGTCTTTTTCCTTTCAGATAGTGTTATTTAATGTCCATCTCGATCTTTTTTTTTTTGTCCATTCCATTTAATTAAAATAC
This sequence comes from Hydrophis major, assembly GCA_033807585.1. Lineage (NCBI taxonomy): Eukaryota > Metazoa > Chordata > Lepidosauria > Squamata > Elapidae > Hydrophis > Hydrophis major. The sequence goes on from CM066328.1 coordinate 4,210,466, forward strand.
CCAGAGGAGTGAGAGAGATGAGAATATCGATTTCTGACCAAAATACTATTGGAAAACGAAGTGAATTATAGATGGCTGATTCCAGAAGGACTAATGTTTAGGTGGCAAGAGCAGAGATATAGAATTGATTCAATTGAGAAAGCAGAACTTTTCCATGCAGAATTCTTTGGAGGAAGAAGAGAGGAAGCAGAGAAAGAGGCTTTATCAATTGAGTTTCAAGATGAACAACTGGAGACTGAAAAAGAGAAAGGAGCAGCAGGGGGACAGATGGATAATAAAGAACAGCATGAAGTGAGATCCACGAGAGCTGTTAGACCTAAATATAAAGCATAATTATGGAGGAAAAAAAACTGATTACAATGAATATAAATGGACTTAATTCAGCTGTTAAAAGAAGGAAAACTTTTCATAAATTAGAGAAATTAAAATTTGATATAATTTGTTTACAAGAAGTTCACATTAAAAAACAACATGAACAATTGTTATTACAGCCAAAATTGGGGAAAATATTTACTTCTTTGACTCAATGTAAGAAAAGAGGTGTGGTTTTATACATTAAAGAGGCTATTCCAGCAAAATTGATTTACACGGATGAAGATGGAAGAGTATTAATGGTAGAAATAATGGACAATAATATAAAAATACTCTTGATTGCAATTTATGCTCCGAACGATAAACAAGAAGAGTTTTATAAAAAGCTACATATGAAAATAATTGGACTGGACTATGTTAATATAATTATGATGGGAGATTTTAATGGAATTGTGGACAATAAACTGGACTATATAGCAACAACAACAAAGCAAAATAGAAAGGCTTTGAAGATTTGAAGTACAAAGCAGAGAATTCATGGCAGGGATAATCAACAGATACTGTACACAATACAGCAACATTCCTCCCTAACAGACATATCAATGTCTTGGGTTCCACTATAAAGTGTGTGTCTATATGTGTGGATGAAACAAATTGTAGCCTCAGATTAAATCCACAGTAATTGTGGAAATTTCCAATGACAGGAGAAGGACTTTCCCCTTACAAACTGACCACGAAGCTGGAGCTGAACAAATCCTTGTCTCTAACTAACCTATCCAAAGGATCATCATAAATGAAGGATGATTTGCTCTTTTTGATGCCCCATAAATAGCACAGGGGATTATTTTATTACTCCCTTTTTAGGTAGGTCATCAGCAGAAAGGCAACACATGTATCACCCTTGCAGGAGGGATAATGGGCATGGCAGTTGCTCAAGAAATCCTTAGACAAAGACTTCTGATTTCAGATGCAGCTAACTGTGAACCCTGACCAAAAGACCAATATCCCAACAAGGACAAGGACCAATGCATTGCCAAGAAGATCCATTTCCTTGCCTATCAAGGCCCACTGGTATATATTCTGCAAAGGTAATGATAGAGGGAGAACTGACAGACTCTATCAATATAAGAAAAGGAACAAGACAATGGTGCCCACTATCACCTTTGTTGTTTGTGTTAACTTTGGAAGTGCTAAATAGAAATATTAGAGATGAAAAGAATATAAAAGGAATGAAAATCAAAAAGGAAGAATTTAAGCTGCAAGCATTTGCAGATGATCTGGTTTTCATTTTAGAAGACTCTTTAGAAACAGCATCAAAATTGAAAGAAAAGATAGAGATATATGGAAAGGTGGCTGGTTTGAAAATAAATAAAGATAAGACAAAGATCTTGACAAAGAATATGCTATTAAGACAAAAGGAAGAACTGGCAGACCTATTGAAAATTCAGGTTACGAATAAGATCAAGTACTTGGGGATATATTTGACAGCAAGATGTAGTACATTAAAAGAGAATAATTATATCAAACTTAAACAGCAGATAGCGCTAGATCTGGCGAAATGGGAAAATTTACACGTGTCACTAATAGGGAGAATTTCAACAATCAAGATGAATATATTACTCAGAATTTTATATTTGTTTAAAACAATTCCAATTAGGCTTGGAAAAGATTACTCTGAAGACCTAAATAAAATTGTGTTGAAATATATATGACAAGGTAAGAAAGCAAGAATAAAGTTAAAACTTTTGCAAGATGCTAGAATTAGAGAAGGATTTGGTTTGCCAAATTGGGAGTTGTACTATCAAGCTACAAATCTGATGTGGGTTAAGGAATGGATAACACTAAGAAACACTAGATTGTTGACACTAGAAGGACATGATTTGTTGTTGGGGTGGCATGCTTTTTCATGGTATAAAGGAACTAAAACACAGGGGTATTTTAAAAAACATTATATACGGGAGTCTCTGTGGTTAAACTGGGAGAAGATTAAAAGACAATGTTATTTGAAAATTCCAGTCTGGTTATCAACTATTGAAGCATTTTCGTAACCTATAATATACAAAAAGGAACAAACAGTTAGATATGGTGAAATATTAAATGAAAAGGGTGAACTCAAATCTATACAAAAACTAGAGGAACAAGGTATAAAGATGAATTGGTTTTCATATGCGCAAATACATTCAAGGTATGATAAAGATTCTAAAATGGAAGGTTTCTATGATAAATTGACTGATTTAGATAAGATTTTGACAGGTACTGATGAAAAGGTGATTAAAAAACTGTATGGATATTTATTAGAAATTAAATTAGAAGAAGAACAAGTTAAAGAAACTATGATTGCTTGGGGGAAGAATCTTGGATATGAGATCGATTTAGAGAAATGGCAAAAATTGTGATCTCAAAATTATAAAATGACAATGTCAACAGCATATAAAGAAAATTTGTATAAGATGTTTTACAGGTGGAATTTTCCGCCAATAAGAATAGCAAGAATGTTCAAGAATAAATCCAAAAAAATGTTGGAAATGTCATCAGACACCTGGCTCATATTACCATATGAGGCGGACTTGTGCGGATGCTAAAAAATACTGGACTAAAATCCACATGTGGTTGGAAAAAATGACAAAAAAACATAGATTTGAAACCAGATATATTTTTATTGGGAATTTTATCTGAAATATATAGTAAAGACTTGAAATACCTGATTGTAAATGTGTTGACAGTGGCTAGGATTGTATTTGCTAAAAACTGGAAAAATGAGAAAATACCATCACAGGAGGAAATCATTAAGAAAATATTGGAATGTAGATGAGTAGATTGACATTTGAAATTAGAGAACAAGATGATAAACAATTTTATAAAAATTGGGATCTTTTCTATCCATGGTTAGATAATAAAATACAGTAATGAAATATGTAGACTTTTAGAAAATAATAAATATACAAAGATGTACTTCTTTCTTATTATATCTACAAAATGATTTTAGGATAGATTTGGGATGATAATATGAACTGTTATAAAATAAACTAAGTAAACTATGATTATCTTGTAAAACATGAATTATAGTCAAATGATTGATTAATAATACTAAGGTATTTAACTTTTGATTGAAAATATGAGATTATATGCAATGTAATTGTAATTGAAGACTTCGAAATGGAAGCACAAAACAATTTGTAAACCAACCAGCACACTGTATGTACACATATGGAAGATAGCTTGATGTTTTTATGTTTTGTTTGTTTATGTTTGTTTTTAAACACCAATAATTTTTTTTTAAAAAAAGACACACTGGGATACATTCTGGTTTCTCTCACTCTTTTTCTCTCTGTGATCACATCTGCAGTCCTGCTAATCTTCCATAAACACCATGACACACCAATCATCAAAGCCAACAACCGAGATCTCACCTATATCCTCTTGACCGCCCTCCTGCTCTGCTTCCTCTGTTCCTTCCTTTTCATTGGTCAATCAGGGAAGCTCATCTGTCTCTCCCATTCTCTCAATCTGCCTTTGCCATTCTCTTTTCCTTTGCGGTTTCTGCTGTGTTGGAAAAAACTGTCATGGTGGTTCTGGCCTTCAAAACCACCAAGCCAGGGAACAAGACAAGGAAACTCTTAGGAAAACCATTGACCTACTCCGTTGTCTTAATATGTCCTCTAGTCCAAGCAGTTCTTTGTGACACCTGGCTGGTAACCTTCCCCCCATTTCCTAACTTAGATGTCCACTCCTTATTTGGAGAGACAATCTTGGAATGTAAGCATAGCTCAGCTGTAATGTTTTACATTGCCCTTGCCTACCTAGGTTTCTTGGCCCTTGTTAGTTTCACAGTGGCCTTTCTGGCTAGGAAATTGCCTGACAGCTTTAATGAAGCCAAGTTCATTACTTTTAGCATGCTGGTCTTTTGCAGCATTTGGATTACTTTCCTCCCCACCTACCTGAGCACCAAAGGAAAATCTACGGTGGCTGTGGAAATCTTCTCCATTTGTGCCTCTGGAGCTGCTTTCCTGGCTTGTATCTTTTTCCCCAAATGCTACATTATTCTATTGAGGCCCGATCTGAATTGTAGAGAAAATATGATAAGAACCAAGAATTTCTAATGATGCAGAATTGAAGGAATATGCTGGTCATTTGCATTCTTTTAGCAAGTTGTTGCGACCACTTGGAGGTTGAGCAAATGACCAGCTGTCTGCAAGGTGTATAAATCCTTCCTCTCATCCAGTGAGAGATGAAGAAGTTTCTTGGAGAAGAAGCGAAATGCCTTCAAAGAAAACCCAGAAAGTCCAGTTGCCTTTTTAAAAAAAGCACCTTTGCGACTATCATAGCATAGATTGCCTCATGCAGGAGCCAGCACTCTCTACAATGGAGCTGTGTGCATGCGTGCATGCGTGTGTGCTTGCCAACCATTTGTGTGAAGCATCTCCTTTTTTTCCTCCCACCAGTCCACAAAGCTGGAAATATTGGGGAACTCTGCAGTAGAATATAAAATGAAAATGAACCCCCTCCTTTTAGCACTGAGGATGTCACCTATGTCAGGATTCCAGCAGTTACTCCAATTAAATCATGAGCCTCGAGCCACACTCCGAAAACTATTTGAAGGTAACAGTCTACATCTGGCATATACCTGGGCGTAGCCGACTCTAAGATATGTAATTCACTGTCACCCTTGATCCTGTTTCCCCCCCACCCATCTGAGTGTATAATCCAATGAAAAACATCCATAGCCAAGAGTCATCAATCATGCCCTCCAATTAGATTTTTGCACGGCAGGAGCTTCAGTCATCTAATCAAAGAAAATATGAATGGAATGTACTTTCGATTCCACACTGCTGCCTGCTCTTTGAAACTCCCCCCTTCTTTCTATTGTCAACTATAAAACATGTATACAAAATATTTTATGAGTTGACAACCTTGTTTTGTAATGAAATGTCTGCTAGCAATCTCAGAAGGTACCAGTTACAATTCCTCTATCAAAACTCCATCTTATCTGAATGGCAAAAACTCTGGGAAAGAAATTTATAAGTTGACAATGGCAATTACATGTAAGGAAATTTTATATAAAATATTTTATAGGTGGGACTTACCACCAGTCAGATTAGCATAGAAGTTTAAAAACATGTGTGCCAGATGTTGGAAATGTAACCAGACACAAATAAAATGGTATTCATCATATTTACATTTGACAAGTTATACAATTCTAATAATAGTATAGTTGTTTTATTAAGTTATTAAGTTATAATCTTTATTAAATTATTATCTTATTTCAATATGTTACTTTTGTTATTTTTATATCAACCAAATTCTAGATATCATTCCTTTTCCTTCAAATAAAATGTTAATATTCATATTTATTACAACAATCTTATATAAATTGATTAATCATACACCTATTTGTTAGTTTGTATTCTTCAGTTATTTAATTATTCCATTACAACATGTTCAAAATTACTCTCATTGCAATTCTAAATTCCCTTGTTATTAATTCACCTTGTATAAATTCTATTCCCTTAATCCCCCTTTTTCTAATTTCTAGCCATTTTTTGTTATCCATCATCTCTCACTCTCAATAAAGCTTGGATTGTTCATTATTTAGCTTGTCTCCCATATTTCTCTCTTGGATCTTTACCTCTAAATGCTACCACTTTTTCGCCCATCTTCTTAGACATTTCTCCCTTCTCTACCTAGTTCAATTGTCTCATTTTCAAGTTATTTTACCCCTGTCTCTCTCCCAATGGGAGCTCTCTGTAATTCCAATTCCTGTTTAACTTCACTTAAAATATTCTTCCCTTGGTTAATATCATCAATCATTATCGTTTTTATTTTTATCTCCATCTTATCATTTATTTATTTTTATTTGTTTTGTCTGTTGTATTTTTCCAACTGCTCTTTCAGTTAGCTTCTCCTTTTACTGGACATCCTCTATTCTCTTTGTCACTTGTGTCCAATTTCCAGGTCTACATCCATGCTCTGTGTTTTATTCAAGCTCTCTTCACATCTTCTTGTCAAAGTATCCTTCCTATCCTGAATTTCCAAGGTGATTTCTTCCCAAATTCCACTCATCTTTGTTTTGTTTCTTTTATTTCTTTTTGTCCAATAATCCAACAATCTTTTATTCAAGCCAAGGTCACTTCTCAAACAAAGAGTTCAATGTCCAATGCCCAGAAGTCTTTGTATCCCCAAATTAGTCAATCTGCTCTTTTAGATAATCCCAAAACAAAATCGATCTATATTGACACTTTCAGGGTTTTTTTTTAATGATAAAGTTTTCATTATTCACTGGGCCAGAAGCGGCCACAACCTGGAGGGATTGTCCCTGAGTTCGTGGCTGAGTTCCTTTTTTCCCCTCTGAATCGGGGGTCTCACGGTGGTGGGGTTGTCCTCCACTGGGTTCTCTTTCAGGTTCCGGGTACCACATAAACCCAGGGAAAGATTCATTCAGAACCCAGGTTTTATCCTTGGCAGAAATTCTGTTTCAGAGCCTTCTTCACCAATGGATGGATTGTGTCCCAAATTCCATTTGGAATGGAATTCCCCCAAAAGTCCATTTGGTTCAGGGGAGAGGCATAATTAAGCTTTAAACATGGGGTGTTATCTTCATGGATATAGACGAGGAGGAGGGGGGCAGGGGACAAACAAGCTCTCCCCTGTTGCAGCTCACCCTCTTCCCTTTGGCATATTTGTCCTGATGTTGCATGACCAAGCAAGAGAGGCATGGAGCCAATGCTTTTTTCATGATTCTGAACAAAACTTTGGCCAAACTTATGGGGTTCATATAAATCTCAGATGCACAAGTAGCCCTCAGTCATTTCGTGACTGTTCGAAGTTATTGCAAAAAATGGACTTCAGACCATTCTTCCCACTTATGACCATTGTGACCATAAAACCTGAGTAAGACCACACCTAGAGTCCTGCGTCCAGTTTTGCTCACCATACCATAAAAAAGATGTTGAGACTCTGGAAAGAGTACAGAGAACAATAGCCAGGATAATGAGGGGACTGGAGGTTAAAACATACGAAGAATGGTTGCAGGAACTGGGCCTGGCTAGTCTAGGGAAGAGAAGGACCAGGGGAGACAGGAGAGCAGTCTTCCAGTATTTGAGGAGGGGCTGCCACAGAGAGGAGGAGAGGGTCAAGCTATTTTCTAAAGCACTCAAAGGCCAGACAAGGAAGAATGGATGGAAACTGAACAATGAGAGCTTCAACCTGGAAATAAGGATAAATTTTCTGACAGTGCAGAATGGAACAGAAGTTGCTTTCAGAAGTGGTGGGAGCTTCATCCCTGGAGGCTTTCAATAAGAAACTGGACTGCCATCTGTCAGAAATGGTGCAGAGTCTCTTGCTTGGGCACGGGATGGGACTAGAATACCTCCAAAGTCCCTTTCAACTTTGTTAATTCTGTTATCCTTTGCTGTTCTCAACCAGAATGTGTACAGACCAGTGTGTGGCTTTCTGATTTCTCTCTCTCTCTCTCTCTCACTCACTCACTCACACATACACTTATTCTTTCTCATTCTCATATTCTCTCTCTGGAACAGAACTTGCCTCCAGGTCATGGTTGGTTGTCCCAACTCCAGAGGTAACTGGGCTTTCTAGTTTTTCTCTGAAGGCATTTCACTTCTCACCCATTAAGTTTCTTGGACGAGAAGCAAAATCTCTTCAAAGAAAAACCAGAAATTTCAATTGCCTCTGCAAAAACCATCTTTGGAACAGTACCCCCATGTTAACACATTGAATTTTGCTGCCACAGCTGAACCAAATGGACTCTCTCTCTCTCTCTTTCACACACTTACTCTCTCTCATTCTCTGTCTCATTCTGTCAGTCTCTCTCTCTCTCATTCTCACTCTCATTCCTCCCTCTCTTTCTTTCTCTTTCTTTCTCCCTTTACAATTGCCTGAACTTCTCCAAGAAGGAGAGATGGGAAAACCTCCACTCCGTCCCAGAGGCGGCGAGTGGCCTCGCCTGCTCCTGCCCTGAGAGGCTCCTTGGCATTTCGCCCACATTCAGGGAAGGCGTCCACCCTGAACCCCGCCCACCCAAGGACGCCCGTCTCCCTCCCGGATCGGAGCTGTCCAAAGAGCGATCCAAGACCCAGGCGGCGGCGGCAGCAGCAGCAGCAGCAACTGCAACAGGTCTGGCGTTGGGACGGAGAAGACGGGCGGGACGCGGGGTGGGGGGTGGGGGTATTTAGGAACTCTGGAGACCATCAGTGCAGGCACCCAAAAGGGGGTTGGAGTAAGCGCTGGGTAAACTTTCCGGGGAGCGGGGCATCAACGCTGTTTGTTGGAGGGGTGGAGGAGAGAAAAGACCCCCAGTCCTGAGTTCTCCCAACCAGCCCGAACAGAAGCGGCGACGAGACGGAGGGGGGCGTCGCTTTCCCCGGCGGAGTTTCCTTTCTCTTTCCCGATTCGGGCTCCTGTTGTGGGGTCGCTCCGGAGGGGTTTCCTTCGGGTTCAGGTTTCCCGTGTGAATTCAGAGAAAGGACGATTTCGGTAGCCACCTTCTCCATCTCTTGAAGAAATCCCGTTTCAGAATTTTCGCCGCGAGACCAAACATTATTAGTGCAAGAACTTGCTGGACCGTTTCCGCAATTCCCCAAAAAAAAGGAATGGGGGAAAAAAAGTCCATTTAGTTCAGCCGTGGCAGCAAAATTCAACGTTTTAACATGGGGATGCGGTTCCAAAGGTGGTTTTTGCAAAGGCAACTGAAATTTTCCTTTGAAGACTTTTCGCTTCTCGTCCAAGAAACTTATTGGATGAGAAGTGAAACGCCTTCAGAGAAAACCCAAAAAGTCCAGTTACCTCTGGAGTTGGGACAACCATGACCTGGAGGACTGAGAATCTCTATAGACCTGGGGATGTGGTCTTCCTGAATAGGTAAGATGACAGGGCAGGTAACAAACAAGGCTTGTGCCCTGTTGCAATCCATGCGCCATCTCTTTTGTGTCCTGAGGTTGCTTGCACCGCAAGGAGTCAAAGCTTTTCTCATGATTTTGAACAAAAAGTTTGGCCAGACTTATGGGGTCCATGTAAATCGCAGAGATGTTCTCTCAGTCAACCAGAGATTCTCCAGATACACCTCCTAATACTCCTGCACTTTGGAAGGACAGCTGGGGTAAGAAATGGTGTTCTGAAAGATCACAGATTAACAGAGTTGGAAGGGATCTTTTAGGTCATCTACTCCAACCCCTGCCCCCCCAAGGAGGAGACCCTGCACCATTTCTGACAAATGCCAGTCCAATCTCCTCTTGAAAGCTTCCAGAACTTCCAAAGGCAACTTCGGTTCCATTGGTCGATTGCTCTCACTGTCAGAAAAATTCTCCTGTATGTCCAGGTTGAATCTCTCCTTGATCAGATTCCATCCATTATTCCTTGTCTGGCCTTCAGCGTGTTCTGGCTATCTGATCATATTCTGCCTTAGTTGTGTATCCCTCTTTCCATTTTTTTGTACTTATCCTTTTTGTCTTTCAGTTTGTCAGAGAGATCTTTTGCAGCCATGCTGGTTTCTTCTTGGGTTTCTTGTTTATCTTTCTCAGTGGTATTGTGCTGGTCTGGGCTTTTATGATCATACTTTTCAGAGTTTCCCAAGATTCTTGAATTGTTTTCCCCTTTAGGATTTTCTTCCAAGGAGTCTTTCCCAAGTTCTGAGTTCATTAAAATCAGCTCTTTTAAAATCTAATACTGTGATAACATTATGTTCTATTGCTTGTGTTGCGTTATGTTGAATTTATGAGCCAAGAGATGATTTATGAGTCAAGAGATGTGTCAAGAGATGAAATTATGAGTCTTTCTCCCAGCTTGGAACTGAACCAGGTGGATATTTCTTCCAACAATACTATATCCTTAGCATTTCCTTACTCCACTGATTTTGTCAAATCAGGTTTGTTTGGGTGACCTACTTTCATCAAACCCATGGTGGCTTCCAGTAATCACCTTGTTCACATCCAGCTGCTCATCTAGAAATCTATTGCTTGTTGACCTTTTCCTGGATTTCCCCAGGTGGTGATATCAAGGTGATTGTAATTTCCTTGATTCACTTTTTCCACTTTTTTGAAAAGTGGAACCCCATCAGTTCTTTTCCAATCCTCTGGTGGGTCCTCTGTCCTCCAGGAGATCTAAAAGACAACTCCCACTCCTTGTCCATTTCATCCCTCGTGTTAAGAAATAAATCTACTGTAACTGACCCTACTTCTCGCTTCCACATTTTTAGATGGCAAAGTTGTAAGCTAAGCATGAGATACATAACCACAGGAGTGTTTCAATAATCCTTGAATTGTCTCTTTCCTGACTTGACCTAACTACATTGCACTGGCAGGAAAAGAAGGAAATGGAATAATGCTGCTGGAGTAGTTTGGGAAGAAATATCCATCTGGTTTAGTTCCAAGCTGGGAAAAACACATTGGAAACATGGAGGTTGATTGCAAAGAAGGTTTAATGATGAACAGAACCACCTAGGTTCTCGGCAGCTGACCATATGGAATTGAGAGTGGAGGGGTATTTATAGTTTCTCTTGCACTTGAACTTCCTTTCCTGTGCAACAACATGTATTCTGTTGGCTGTTGTCAGATTCCCATGGTGCCATATAAGGATCATATAGGGATCATACCTGGGTCTATAGGCAAAGTACAGACAAAGTGTTTGTCTGAGCTAAATTTGGTTGAAGTTTGGACTGGTGATGCAATGAAAGGGCTTGTGTTGAAAGGGGGCTGGGCAATTCCTATTGTGGCTTAATGGCTTTGCCCTGTGTTGGATCTTGAGTGAGGGCTATTTGCTTATGAATAGAGTTATCTACATACCTGTCTTCTTTCAATAAGCTCGTTATCTCTTAAGTGCTGGCATCTGCTGTGGGCTATGAAGAAAAGATGGGGGTACTTTCTGCCTCTAAAAAAACATGTTTCTGCATTTCTCATTTAGGGAAATATAATATTCTGCCTTTTTTTAATAGGACACAAAATATTTCATTCTTCTGGGAGGGGGTGGGTGCTAACTTTCTACAGTAGGGAGGGCTGAGAGGGGACCCTTATTCTGAAAACACTCTATCAGTGTCCCATCTCACCCCCAGCCTTTCTTCCCAGGGTGATGGCTCAACTCACGCAGTGGCTTTTGAGACAGGAATACTGGCTACCTCCAGGGATCACCTGGGAGGACATGGAGGACACCGAGGACGTCCATTATCCCAAACCCCATCACCTCCTGTTCAGCCTCCCCATCACTCTCCTGCTGGTCACACTCCGGTTCTTGTTTGATAGGCAAGTTCTTGCATTTGGTGCTTTCAGCTAAAACCAAGCAGTGGTGGAAGGAGGAGGACCCTCCCCCACTTATTTGGGGAGGTCTTTCCTTCCCCCTCTACCCAAATACTTGAAACAATGGAATGTCCCTTTTGCCCTTAGCAATCATTTTTGATGTACTGAATTTGTAAGGTTGACAAATATGAGAACCAAGGGAAGTTGAATATGAATTAATATGTCTGATATTGCTTTTTGCTTGTATTAGCTCCCTAGTCCCAGTAGAGGCACAATTGGGGTCCAATATGAAGGTTGGCAAAGGCCCTCCTAGTCTTGGCTGCTACCTGTTTCTCAACCAGCAACCATAAGTCTAGGATGACCCCTACCCCAAATTAAACCTTGGCTCTGTTTGGAGTAGGGCAACCCCCTCCAAACTGGGCTCTATTTCTGTTTAGGTTATTCGTGCAATGCCTTCCAGAACAGGAGATGGAGAACACAATTTCACCCTGTTAAGGTCTTGGGATTTAAGAGCTGACCAGCAATGAAGCTGATGCAATATAGGCTGATGCAATAAGAATGAATCAGCATAGCATGGGTATTTCCTTTAAGACTGTGGATGGGTTCTACCCATTTAAAATGTGTTCATATAAAGGCAGCCGTTAGGGGGCATGTCCTCTCTCCTTGTGTTCAGTATTCATTGCAGAAGTTCTCTGTAGAGAGTTAAGAAGAAGAAAGATTACTTGTAAATATTTTACCTATCATGTGTATGTCTGTATATAATTGTTATATGTAAACCACTGTTAAATGTCCAAATCTCTGTGTGCTGTGTTTTGCTCCTGGGTTGTCTCATAATGGTAGTCATGTTGCAAATGCTCTGACACACCTAGTCTTGCTAGGTGGTGGCTAGCTCTTAGAGAGTCATTGTAGCCACCTGGGTGTTTATCTACTTCCTCAGAATAATCACCCCTGCTATTAAATAATGCATTCTGGATTTTATGCTCTTTATCCATTTTCTAAATGTCCTTACAGTGAAGAACACAGAGCAATATGTTTCTTCTCTGTCAAGTATTTAATCTATCCATTTTAATATGTTAAAAGTTGAATTTCTGCTACTGCATATTAATATTATAGGGTTTTTTCAAGTGTGATTCTAATCACTATCATTTAAAAATTATTTCATTCCAATGTAGCTATTTTTATTATTAGTTTATTAGATTTCACCACTTTTTAAAAATCCAGTGTCAGGTTTCCAAGTGATGAAATCCATTTTAAAAGAAAATAACAAAGTCCATCTTCCATGAAGTTTTCTTTTATTTAGGAAAGCATCCAATTGGCAGAGTCCATGGTAATTCCAGATCTGACCCAACCCAGAATTACCCCACAATATTAGAAGTTAGAAACAAGCCCCCAAAGTCACATTCTCCAATAGAAGTAATCCAACATTGCTTGATGTCAGAAATCTCCACCTCCAGGGCCCCAAACATGGACAGCTTGTTTTCCACAGGAAAGAAGATCATCTAGCCATAACAATCTCTTTATCTCCACTCCTCCCCCTTTATGAATGTGTCAAGTCCAAAACCCTTCCCCCCATGACTACCAGAGAGAAAATAAGGAAAAGAATATATACTTAGACAAACTAAAATGGCTACACTTATGTCAATTTCGGGCTTGACAGGTTGCCCTCCCTCATTGGAAAAGAAATCCCTGCAATGACATGAAATACACAGAGATTGAAGTTAGGTTAAACATAATCATACAGTGCACAATTTTAACCTCTGCCATCCACAGAATTCTGTTTTGGCTTGTGTAGATATTTTTCATGGAATCTCCCCACCAATCTATCAGCATTTACTTTCCAGCTATTAACCCAAGTCACTTGTGAAATTGGATAGCCTTTCCAATAAATTAAATATTGTAACTTCCCTCTGAAAATCCTAGAATCCAAAATTTTCTTAACTTCATAATGTTCATGGCCTTCAATGGGCAAAGGTCCTTCTGCAATTCAGGCATGGGAATGAATTCCATCCCAGTATTGATTTGAAAGGGTGTTAATCCAGTACTACTATGTACAGCATTATTATAAGCAACATCTGCAAATGGCAGCAAATCAGCCCAGTTGGTTTGTTGATCATTTACATAACATCTCAAATATTGTCCAATAATTTGGTTAGTCTTCTCAACCAATCCGTTGGTCTGGGCATGGAAAGCTGAACTCAGGCCTTGAGAGGATCCAATTGCTTGTATGAATTCTCTCCAAAATTTTCCAGTAAATTGAACCCCTCTATTTGAAATGATTCTGCGAGGCACTCCATGTAGTCTATATATATATGATTCACAAACATTTTGGATAATTTTCTGTCTTATGGTAGACCTTTACATGGAATAAAATGTGCTTGTTTGGAAAGTAAATCCACTACAGTCTAAATTATTGTGTGCCCCCACTGCCAGGTAAATCTACCGTAAAATTCATCCCTATCTTCTGCCAGGGCCGGGATGGCTCAGCTCCCGATTGTAATAATACTGGAGGTTTCCTGGTCTGGTTTTCCTTGTAGCACAAGTGGCACAACTCTTTACATAATCCTCAGTGTCCTGCTTCATTCTTGGCCACCAAAACTGGCATTTGACCATGTGTAGAGTTTTTAAATATCCAAAATGTCCTGCTTGTTTACCATCATGACTTTTTTGAAGTTATGTCCTGCAGACTTGCATTTTTGGTTTCATGTGCCTGTTCTTGAATGGAGCATGGAACAAGAAAGCCAAGGGCCTTTTAAATTTAGAACATAGAACAGAGAATAATAAGAGTTGGAAGGGACCTTGGAGGTCTTCTAGTCCAACCCCTTCCTTGAGCAGAAGACCCAGTACCATTTCAGGTACTTTTTGAAAGCCCCTAGTGATGGAGCAATCACAACTTCTGGAAGCAAATTGTTCTACTGGTTAATTGTTCTGTCAGGAAATTTCTCCTTCATTCTAGGTTGCTCTTTTCTTTGATTAGTTCCCATCTATTGCTTCTTGTCCTGCCTTCAGAATAGATTAACACCCCTCCTCTTCTTTGTGGCAGCCCCTCAATTATTGGAAGACTGCTGTCATGTTTCCCCTAGTCCTTCTTTCATTAGACTAGGCATATCCAATTCCTGTAACCGTTCCTCATATCTTTTAGCCTCCAACTCTCTAATCATTTTGGTTGCTTTTTTTGCACTCTTTCCAGAGCCTCAAAATCTTTTCTATATTGTGGTGACCAGAACTGGATGCCATATTCCAATTTAGGCTTTGTAAAGCAGTACTAGAACATTATGTAATCTTGATTCTGTGCCTCTATTAATGCAGCCTAGGATTGCATTGGCTTTTTTGGCTACCGCTGTATACCATATTTAAGTGTTTGTTCACCAGGACTCCAAAATCTCTTTCACAATTACTGGCATTAAGCCAAGTTTCCTAGCCTGTACTTATACATTTGGGATTTCCTACCTAAGTGTAGAACAGGGGTGTCAAATTCTCAGCCTGCGGGCCAGATGCATCATGTGCTGGCCACCCTAGGGTAAAAATGTCATGATATCTCATGTGATGACAATGTGACAATACAAGTTTGACACCCCTGGTGTAGAACCTTACTTTAGCCAGTGTTCATTTGTCTGACTGAAGCTGTTGCCTTTTCCAGGAAAATCGCCATCCCCTTGAGCAAAAAACTGGGTTTGCAAGAAAAAGTGAGATGGAAACCTTCTCCAAACCCGATCTTGGAAGCTTTTTACACAAAGTGGAGGAAAAATCCCCAAAAGGTGAGTTTCTTCTCCACAGGTTGGCAGGTAGATATCTACTCATCTCGCTCTCAGAGGGACAATGGGCAGTTTGCAGCTCAAAGGATAAACTGTCAGGGTTCCCACCGATGCCCTAATTGAGCCTCTGGCCAAGCATCAAAAGAAATCCAGTTATTTATTAGAAGCTTCAAGGTGTCAGAGACCAAATGAAGCCAACTCTGATCTCACTTAATTTGTGCTTTGGCTCTGATCCTATTTTCCCCTCCCCCCAAGATGCATCATCAGTCACATTCCCCAATGAAACAATTTTGCGGGCTGTAGAAGTCACTCTGTCTGACCACTGTGGGTCTCCTTGGAGATGACCTTGATGCTACCAGCTGGAATGTGCTTTGTTTTGACTGAAAGTTTCTTGATGCAGTTTCAATTCCCCATCCCCCTGGGGATGGGGAGAGCAGGTCAGGAATGCTTCGTGAGTTGACATAAACTTCATACGAAAGTAAAATACTTCAGTGAAATGGCAGTCTAATACAAAGATAGAATAAAGTAAAAATGAAAAGGTAGCTGGAGAGCCTTTAAGATATTCATCACTCCCAGGTTGCATAGCACACTGCAAGCCCTATACAAGTTGGCAGAGCCAGGTCTTCACACTTTTCTGAAAGATCAGGAGTGGGGGGGCACTCTGTTCCCCCCCCCATATCCTGCATGTGTATTCATAGCACGGAGAAATTGAGGAAAAATTAAAAATTGGGGCCTGTTGCATTTCTTCCCCCTTCTCTTCTATATTCTGGAATCTCAGGTAACAAGTAGCTTTTTCTGTTTCCAATATTATCACAGTGTTTCCTAGCTCTTTATTTCCTTGTGACAATTTATAATTTATATCATCCACTTTTTCCTCTACTTGTTCTGATTTTCCTCCATTTTCTGGATTCTTTGCTCATTTTTTGTTATTATTTGTTAGGAACTTTCAAGTTTTTTATCCATATTTTGAATTTTTTCTTTCATCTCTCCTGTATCATTTCTCATTTCCCCTATATCTTTCCTTGTCTCACTTTCCTTATCTCATTATGATTTTTTGTCACGGACTCCTGTAGCTCCTGTGCAGCTTTTCTTACCTGGTTCTGTCTCCTGCCATTCAGGAAGAAGTCAGTGGCTTAGCCAAACAGTGCGACCTCCAACCAAGACAGGTAGAGAGGTGGTTCCGATATAGGCTGAATCAGAACCGGCCCAGCTTAACCAAGAAATTCTGTGAAGCCAGGTGAGTGGAAACTCTTGGGGCAGAGCAATTAAGATGTGGTCCATATGGACCAGAGCATCTCTTAGTGCCCAATGGGATCTTTGTTACTGATGACTTTACAAGAAGATTATGAATGATTTAAGAAGGATGTTTGTGTTGGATGTCCAGTAAGAATATATATATATATATATATATATATATATATATATATATATATATATATATATATATATATATATATATATATATATATATATATATGGATCTTTGGTTGTTCGGGTTTTCTCCCACGTAAGATTGGAAGTATCTAGGCAACGTTTCGATGAAGTCTCATTCATCATCTTCAGGCTTGGTCTTCAGCTCTGTGCTTCTCAGAGAATTCACTCTGAGAAGCACAGAGCTGAAGACCAAGCCTGAAGATGATGAATGAGACTTCATTGAAACGTTGCCTAGATACTTCCAATCTTACGCGGGAGAAAACCCGAACAACCAAAGATCCACATACAAATACCCGCGAGAACAAGTGCTTCTCTCAAAGTTTCTATACTTAAGGATGGGTTTCTGAGCTTGAAGAAAGGTCACTGGGGAAGGAGAAGTCCTTGAAACCAATCAATCCCCTGTGTAGTTGGATTCTTTCAGAAAACTTTGGAGCAGAGGGAAGAAGAAACCTGGTGAATCATCAGCTGGGATGGGGCAATGGGAGAAGATGGCAAGGAAGTGAATGGTAGTAAGCATAAAGTGTAACTGCTTAATTCATTCTTTGCACCTTTTATATACAAAAGGAAAACAATACTCCAACTTACCAAAAGTAGAACCATAAAAACAGACTAGTGGTACATGGCCAAACAGGTAAGAAATGGTAAGAAACACCTGTCCACCCTAGATGAGTTCAAATCACCAGGACCAGATGGCTTACATCCCAGAATTCTGAAGGAGCTGGAAGATATGATCTCAGAATCACTGAACTATATCTTCAAAGATCCTGGAGCATTGGGGAATTACCAAAGGACTCGAAAAGTGCTGATGAAGTTCCCATCTTCAAACAAGGAGAAAAAATGGATCCAGAAAATTACAGACCTATCAGCCTGCCATTAATACCTGTGAAGATCCTGGAAAAGATTGTCAAGCAATGAATCAGGGAACACCTAGAGGCAAGCAAAATTATAACTCGATGCCAAAATGTGTTTGTCAAAAACATATTATGCCAAACAAATCTTATAGCATTCTTTGATAAAATGACTAAATTAGTGGACCAGAAAAATGCTGTGGGCATAGTATGCTAGAACCTCAGTAAAGCATAAATAAGGTGGGCTTAAGGAGTCACTAAAAGGATGCAAATGACCAGCTGTCTGCAAGGAGTATAAATCCTTTTATTCTCCACCATCCAATCAGAGCTGAAGAAGCTTCTTGGATGAAAAGCAAAAACGACTTCAAAGAAATACCAGAAAGTCCAGTTACCTCTTGAAAAAAAGCACCTTTGGGATGACCATTACCTGGATGATTGAGAATCTCCATAGACGTATGTTGGGTATTCATTTGGTGGATAGACAGTCATGTCCCTTCTGTGATCCAGAACCAAATTAGTATTCTTTCTCCATTCAGACATGGATGGAGAAGCTAAACAGAGTCAAATATTTGCAGGAGAGAAAATCCCAGTGTTAAGCATAACTGGAAATGGGGAAACATCTCAGGAAAGAGGAGTGCTGGCCAAAAAAATAAAAGATGCATAGATGCCTCTATGATATAACCAGAAATTGAGCTCAATTTGACAAAATCTTATTTTCAGTATTTACAGAACACATTCAGGGAAGGGAAGAGATCTATTCAACTGTTCTAGAGATCAGAATCTGGACCAAGGGATTCAAGTAGAATAATGATTAAAGGGTGGAAATGTTATTGTTTGCTTCAGAAGATGGAAGTGAGGGCTGTTGGAGCAGTCACAATCCTCTGTCAGCTCGACTTTGTATTCCCTTCTAGCACTAGAAGCTCTGGATCTCCCAGCCTATTTTCCAGTTCCCTGATGCATTTTTTCTTATTGTTTTCCAGCTGGAGAACTGTGCACTCCTTCATTTTCATCCTCATGGCATTGGCCGTTCTTTACGATGTGAGTGCCAACTTTCTCTACTTCTGTTGGTCATTGTAAAAAAAAAAAAACCCTAGTCATATGTAATACAGATTGTGACCTTCTCTGCCTCCCACCTCCTAATATTTAATGAAACATTTTTGATCAGCAAAAAAGGGTCCATTTTTCAATTCTTTCCAATATCTTAGTGACTACAGTTGCTCTGTGGTCTCCTTTCCATTCCATTGTCCCCTTCATGTCAGGTTTAAAGAAATGTTGGTGGGCTGGTATGATGCAATTCTTAATGAATGGTGTCTCCTTGCAGAAACCCTGGTTCTGGAACATCCGCGAATGTTGGGTTGGGTACCCACTGAAGGTAAGTTATCAGGAGACATTCAAATTAACATTTCAAGCAGAAAATGTGCATCAGTTACTAATCCCTTTTGCAAAAATAATATGAAAGTGCAATCCATCCCACCTTGACTTTCCAAACATGACATTCATCCAAGCTTTAGGAATTAAATTCTTTCCTGTTCTTGCAGCTGAAAAGGAAGTGATTAAGCAGCAATAAGAAATACCACATGAAGCCAAGTATAAGGAAATCATCAGCATGTCCTGGGCAAAATCATTGGACTTTTCTGACTTTCCTAGCTGACAAATTTATCATCCAAAAGATGGAGGAGGGAACTAGAGTGACAGCTATCTTGGACTTAATTAAAAGGAATGATAATGCAGGCACAAGTAATAGAACAAAGACTAGTGAGTTGATTTTAACAAACTAAGAAAGACAAGAGGAAGGATTCCATGGATGGAAATTATAGAGTGAAAACCAATTCATGGTACTTGGGAAATTTGCAAAAACAAGGTAAAAAAGCCCAAACAAAACCAATGCCACAGAGAAAGAGAAACAAGAAGCTCAAAATGAGATCAGCATGGTTGAACAAAGAACTCTGTGACAAATTGAGAGACAGAATGAACTTAGGAGAAATGTCCTGACAGCTAGAACAATTAATCAGTGGAACAACTTGCCTCCAGAAATTGTAAATGCTTCAACACTGGAAGTTTTTAAGAAGAGATTGGATAACCATTTATCTAAAATGGTATAGGGTTTCCTACCTAAGCAGAGGGTTGGACTAGAAGACTCCAAGGTCCCTTCCAACTCTGTTATTCTAATGTAGTATCATCTCCTCCTTGTTAAGGTAGAAAAATGTGGGATAGGCAGTATCACTACCAGGTGGATTTGCAGTTGGCTGACCAATCACACTCAGCAAGTGGTCCTCAATGGAACAATGTCTAGATAGAGAGAACCATGCAATAGTGGCACCTCAAAATATTGTCTTGGTCCCAGTGCTCTTAAACTTCTTCATCAATGACCTAGATGAAGATATGGAAGGGGTGTTCATCAAATTTTTGAATGACACTAAGATGGGGGGAATTGCTAACGCTTGGGATACCATGTCCAATTCTGGTTACCATGATGCCAAAAAAGATGTTGAGGCCCTAGAAAAAGTGAACGAAGAGTAACAAATATGATATGGAGTCCAGAGGATAAATTGCATGATGTATGACTAATGGAACTACTGTATATAAGTTAAGGCCGGGGGTGTCAAACTTGATTACATTGTGGGCCACATGAGGGGTATGTGTGGTCTCGGAGGCTGGGGTAGGCGTGACCAGATTAACGTCACTCATGTTGGGATTGCCTGTGATGGCCAGAGCACTCTGTCAAGCTCTATTTCCAGCTGTGACAGCCTCCTGCAACCCTCTGCCACCAAAACCAGAGCTAGCGGTGGCCCTCCTGAGCTCTGTATCCAACTGCAATGGCCTCCTACAACCCTTTGCCATTGGAAATGTAGCTCGTGAGAGCCCTCCCAGCTGAATTTTCACTGGCAGAGGCACCATGGGCCAGTCCTTCACTTTTTTCAGGGCGGCCCTGCAAGCCAGATCAAAGCAACCCATGGGTCAGATTCACCCCGTGGGCCTTGAGTTTGACACCCCTGGTTTAGCTAATGAAGAGCTAATGAAGAGAATGCTGATGGGAGACTTGAAAACAGTCTACCAGGACTAGAAGGGCCATCACAGTGTAGATTTATTCTCTGCAACACCTGAGGGCAGGAAAAAAAAAATGGGTCAAGAAAGATCCTTTTCAGATATGAAATGTTAAGAGAAGCCCCTTGTACATGGGGGCTTTCTAGCACAGTATTTCTCAAACTTGACAACGTTAAGACATGTGGACTCCTACAATGCTCCAACCATCATGAACACAGTACTGGATATTGTCTTCACTTCGGAAGCTGAGAATTGGGATTACATGACACCATTTCTCTTCATTTATGCTTTGCAGCCTCTCCATCTGAGCCTTTATGGATACTATCTCCTGCAATTCTCCTTGTATTTGACCTTAGTTATCTCAATGCCTTTTGACGTCAAACAGAAGGTGAGTGAGCTCTGGCAAAAGAAATGTGGTCCAGCTGGTCAGAAAACTCCATTCAGATTCCAGAAAGAAATGCATGTCTTCCTTTTGGTGCAGTACCAGCATTTATGCCTTTTGGTTAATTTATGTGGCAGCCTATCTGGTCAGTGCAACTCAGGTTGTTCACTTGAAAACTCCACAACCGATCAAATGAAGAGGAAAAGTAAAACAAAAACAAAACAAAGGTGCTAGTTTGGTGTATCTTAAGATGCAAAACTATATGCTACAAAAATTATTGTCGGTATGACCTTTAAGTACATCATTGGGCAACAATTTTTGAACTGGGGTACCTCAAATGGGCTAACATATGGAATGCACCCAAAATCTGGAAGCAATGAACTTCTGCCTGCTTTAGAACTCCTGGCTGCTGCTGCACTGCTGTGCTGTTAATGAGAGTATATGATCTTCCTTTTCAATTTTGTGTGACAGTTTCCCAGCCAGTCTTGCAATCCCTTGCTACATTCCTCCACCCAGCAGCAGCCATATACCTGTTTGCTGGGAAGGGGAAGGGGGAAGGGAAGGGTAGGGTAGGGAAGATAAGGGAAGGGAAGGGAGGATGGATTTCCAATACTTTTCACAAGATTCTCAAAGGTAAGGAAATATTTCTGAAACAATGACTCGGCAGAACTCAATGTTGTCTACTTCCACTCAAACCCCTTTCCCATAATGGGATGTATGGGCCCCCTGAAGGAGCTACAAAATCAATAACCCAGTTATCTCCTCTTCCTGCAGGACTTTAATGTGATGATTGTCCACCATGTGATCAGCATGTTGCTCATTGGCTTCTCCTATTGCGTCAATTTCATCCCTATTGGTTCACTTGTCATGATCCTACATGATGCTCCTGATACTCCGATGTATGTAAGTTAAAGTTCAGGAACACTCTTCCTCTTGCCTAAGATACAAAAAAAAAATGAATACTTTCTTCCCCTTTCTTTCTTTTTGAAAAAAAAAAAAAACCTCATCCATGTTTTTGGGAAAGAAGAAATAAATCTAGAAATTTATACCAGCCTTCTCTTGCTTGCGGCTGCCGGATGTGTTGGGATCAGCTAAATAATTGATGTCATAGTCCCAATCTGAAAAGCTTGTTTGAAGGTTGAGAAAATAATTCAGAGAAAGAAGCAGCCTGAAAAAAATTGGGGCTGAAATTGTTTCAAATTTTAGATATCCAGTTATAAGTTTGAAAGCACGTTCATTCTGTATTCAACACAAAATGTTTGGAAATGAGCCAACCCTCACTTGTGGGTGACTTAGATATCCCCATTTGGCTTTGCTTGCAAACTGGTCCAGGTTTCTCATTTTTGTATTCTGCAAACTACAATTTCCAGGATCCCAGTGGGAGATAGAATACAGGTCCTGCAGCTTAAACTCACAGAAATGTGCCATCATATTCTGAAAGTCAAGTGTTCTCACAGCAGGAGCCTCAGCCACTCAACAATTTCTGTCCCAAAGGTGCTTTTTCAAAAGGAATGGGGAATAGAAGCATTTATATTTCTTGCAGACAGCTGGTCATTTGCATTATTTTCAGAATCAGAATCAGAATACCTTTATTGTCACTATCCACGTGTACAATTTGCATCATACGCATACACAGTGAAATTAAGCGACTCGTCCTTCAGTGCAACATACACACCAGAAATATACATAAAATCTCTAAAAAAAATTATGATAAAAGAATAAAAAGAATAAAAGAATAAAAGAATTAAAAAAAAAAAAAATACCCTACTGTGCCTGTCCCAGTAGGAATTATTGCACATGCCCGCCAACACAACAACAATAGTGATCATATTGCACAAAATTTGTTCACAATTATTTACAGTGTATCTGGCAGTATTTAAAATCAGTGCATGTGCAAATTCAAGGTAGTTATGGCTTTCGGGAAAAAACTGTTTTTAAGGCGGTTTGTCCTTGACCAGATGCTCCTGTAACGCCTCCCTGAGGGCAACAGGTCAAACAGTCCATAACCAGGATGAGAGCTGTCTTTTATGATGTTCACAGCTCTACTAAGACAGCGGGAGGAATAAATGTCCGACAGGGAGGGAAGAGGGCAGCCGATGATCTTCTGAGCTGCTTTGACTACCCTCTGTAATCTCTTCCTGTCTGCCATGGTACAGTTGCCATACCACACTGTGATGCAGTATGTCAACAGACTTTCAATGGACGCACGGTAGAAGGTAATCAGCAGGTTAGAGTCCAGATTGTGCTTCCTGAGCACCCGCAGGAAATGGAGTCTCTGCTGGGCCTTCTTAATGACCGCCGTGGTATTTTCCGTCCAAGAGATTTTATCAGCAATGATGACACCCAGAAACCGGAAGGTGTGGATCCTCTCCACCTGCTCTCCATCGATGTAAAGGGGAGCCAAATCGGTGTTATGCCTCCTAAAATCCACAATGAGTTCCTTAGTTTTCTTGGTGTTCAGAACTAAGTTGTTGTCCGAACACCAAGCTGTTAACATCAGGACCTCCTTCCTGTAAGCTGCCTCGTCTCCCTTCGAAATGAGTCCAACCACTGTGGTGTCATCAGCAAACTTCACAATGAGGTTGCTGTCGTGCCGTGGACTACAGTCGTGGGTGTAGAGGCAGTACAGGAGTGGGCTCAGCACGCAGCCCTGTGGGGAGCCAGTGCTGAGTGTACAAGTGGAAGAGAGGTGGGGGCCAAGCCTCACAGTCTGGGGCCGATCGCTTAGGAAGTCTTTTATCCAGGCACATGTAAGGGAAGGCAAACCTAATATGTCCAGTTTTTTAACCAGTATTCCTGGGATAATTGTGTTAAAGGCAGAGCTGTAGTCCACAAAGAGCATCCGGACATAGCTCTGCTGCTGCTCCAGGTGGCTCAGCGCAGCGTGCAGAGCTATGGCTATAGCGTCCTCTGTAGACCGGTTTGTACGGTAGGCAAACTGATGAGGGTCGAAATCCAGGGGGAGATGATTAATGATGTGCCGGAGCACCAGCCTCTCAAAGCACTTCATAACTACAGGAGTAAGCGCCACTGGACGATAGTCATTGAGGCTGGAGATGGGGGATTTCTTCGGCACAGGGATAATTATAGCAGATTTCAGACAAGATGGTATAACTGCCTGGGCCAAGGAGAGGTTAAAGATGTCTTTGAAGATGGAAGCGAGCTGGGGAGCACATGCCTTGAGCACCTTGCCAGGAACTCCATCTGGACCGGCTGCTTTCCTGGGATTCACCGCACAGAACACCCGTCTGACGTCATCCTCCGTCACAGAATATGTACTGGGTGGAATAGTGGAGCTGGGTATAGTTGAAGGTGGGAATAGGGCTGGTACAGCTCTATGATGTTGAGGGACTTCAAAACGAGCAAAGAAGTTATTCAGCTCCTCTGCTAACGCTGCACTCAGATGTTCTGTTGTCGCATGACAGCCCCTGTAATTAGTAATGTCATGTATGCCCTTCCACACCTCCCGTGTGTTATGGCTGGACAGATGGAGCTCTATGCTCCTCCTGTGGTCTATCTTGGCTTTTATGATCCCCTTCCTCAAGTCGGCTCGAGCGGCTGTATACAGGACTCTGTCACCTGACTTGAAGGCTACATCTCGGGCTTTGAGGAGTCTGCGGACTTGAGTAGTCATCCAGGGTTTCTGGTTTGGGAAAACCCGGATGTTTTTATCTACAGTCACATTTCCGATACAGAACTTGATATAGTCCAGCACCGTACTCGTATACATTTCCAGCTCCTGATGTTGAAACGTATTCCAATCTGTCTGCTCAAAGCAGTCTTGTAGTCTGCTGAGTGCATCCTCCGGCCAGGTCGTAATAGTCTTTATAATAGGCCTGCCCCTACATCTGAGGGGGGTATAGGCTGGGGGTAACAAGAGGGAGAGATGATCTGAAAGCCCAAGATGGGGGAGGGGTATGGCTCTGTATGCATGTTTGATGTTGGTATAAACGTGATCCAGAGTATTTCCTCCCCTCGTAGCACACTTAACATGCTGGTAGAATTTCGGGAGTACAGTTTTCAGATTGGCCTGATTAAAATCTCCTGCAATGACGTGAACACCATCGGGATGAACCCGTTGCTGTTCATTTATGGTGTTCAGCAGGAGAGAGAGTGCCTTATCCGTGTTTGCACCGGGTGGAATATACACCGCCGTGACAATCACGACAGTTAGCTCTCTCGGTAGAAAAAAAGGCCGACATCTTACAGACATATACTCAAGATCAGGGGAACAGTGATTATCTATAATTGTCCCGTTATTACACCAATTCTCATGTACATACATACAGAGCCCCCCCCCTCTACTCTTACCAGAGTCCCTCGTTCTATCCCAGCGTAAAAAAGTACGACCTGCAAGCTGCATGCTAGCGTCAGGAATCCCGGGATGTAACCAAGTTTCGGTAATTACCATAACGCAGCAGTCTCGAATGTAGCGATTACCAGCGAGTTGTAAGTTCAGATAGTCCGTTTTATGCACCAGGGATCTGGCGTTGGCAAGATACAGACTCGGGAGAGGTGGCTTGTATGGATGTTTCCTCAGCCTTAGCATAACACCAGACCTACAGCCTCGCCTCTGCTTCCTCTCCCTCCTCCGTCTGCGCCGCCTCCTAGTCCCGACAACAATCCACGGAGAGCCCGCTGGTCTCGCTATCTCGTCAGGGATGTTATGTAAACGATGAAAAGCACTCAAAACAGACGTCTGGTGTCGGTTTCCTATGCCTATGATGTCCAGTCGTGAGTATAATTGGATCGTAGAGCCAAAAGTCCACAGATAAACAGAAAAAACGTATACAAACAACAAAAAAGAGCACCGAACAGGAGAGCCATAAGCCGCTGCGTCTGTGCGCGCCGCCATTTTCTCCTCAATTTTTGTGAGCCACTAAGCCCACCTGGATGTTTTTCTGTGTCCTCAGAGTCACCTGAGTAATCCAAATATATGTGGAGCTTTCTTGGCTTCAGCCAAGTGGCTCAACCTCTAAGGAGCCTCAACAACTCGCTAAAAGGATGCAAATGACCAGCTGTCTGCAAGGAGTATAAATCCTTCCATTCCTGACCATCCAGTCAGAGCTGAAGAAGCTTTTTGGATGGGAAGTGAAACATCTTCCAAGGAAAACCGGAAAGTCCAGTTGCCTCTTGAAAAAGTACTTTTGGGATAGCCATGACCTGGATGACTGAGAATCTCCATAGATATCAACAGTTTCTTTTTCTCTCTTTTTTCCTAGGCTGCAAAGATGTTTCACTACCTGAAGTGGCAGAAAACCTGCAACACACTCTTTATCATTTTCTCAGTGGTATTCCTCTTTACTCGTGCCATCGTTTTTCCTTACAAGTATGTTTCCGGAATGCATGCAAAAAGGGTGGGAATTTGACAGCACAATTGCAGAGCCATCTTTTTTTGACACTTTCCCTCATATCATTGGGACCTGTTTTTTTTTTTTTTTCATATTGTGATGACCAGAACTGGATACAGGATTCCAAGTGTGGCTGTAGTAAGGCTTTGTTAGAACCACTTTACAAAGCCTTATTACAGCCATACTTGGAATTCTGCATCCAGTTTGGGTCACCACAATATAAAGAAGATGTTGAGACTCTGGAAAGAGTGCAGAGAAGAGCAACAAAGATGACAAGGGGGCTGGAAGTTAAAATATATGAAGAACAGTTGCAGAGCTTGGATATGTCTAGTCTAGAGAAAAGAAGGTCTAGGGGTCCTTCCAATATTTGAGGGGCTCTTGCAGGGGTGGGATTCAAATTTCTTAACAACCGGTTCTGTGGGCATGGCTTAATTTGTGGGTGTGGCTTGGTGGTCATGTGACTGGCTGGGCATGGCTTGTATGTAAATATTATAAATATTTATATTAATATTGAATTTTTTTTTTTATAAAAAAGCAACTTTTACTGAAAATCAGGCGAAGCAGACAGGCAGATTGAGTTGCTCACAGAATCACAGATTCATTCAGAGATCTATGAGATCAGCTACCTGAGTCTGTCACATAAAAAATTTGCTTGCAACCAAACCCATAAACTTTGCTAGAAAGTAAACTCACAAAATTAACTCACAACACATCATGTATGTAAATATTGAATTATTTGTAAAAAAAAAGAGCAACTTTTACTCAAAATCAGGTAAAGCAGGCAGGCAGATTGAGTTGCTCACAGAATCACAGCTTCACTTAGAGATTTTATTTTTTTTTTATTTTTTTATTTGTCAGTTGCTTACAAGATAATAGGTATAAGTAAAAACATAGTTATGAATACATGGATACATATAAGAAAAATAAAAATAAAAGAAACAATAGGACAGGGATGGTAGGCGCTTTGGTGTGCTTATGCACGCCCCCTATAGACCTCATAGGAAAGAGGTGAGGTCAATAGTAGAAAGTCTAAGGTTAAAGTTTTTGGGGTTTGGGGAAGAAACCACAGAGTCAGGTAGAGTATTCCAGACATTGACCACTCTGTTGCTGAAGTTGTATTTCTGTGTTTCTGCCATTGGCTAACTGAGTCTGCACTGCTTCAGTCCTAAGGAAGGTTTGGCTCTGCTTAAAAGCAGAGCCGAAGATCTAAAGATTAGCTTGAAAGCAAGAAATCCAACCATTTCCTGATTTCTAGCTAATCTAAATTTCCCGGCACAGCAGAACAGCGGATGGTCAGAAAAAGGAAAAATAGCAACTTAGCAGGCAAGTTTGCCAGGTAAGGAGTGGGTGGGGAGATTCCAAGCTTGTGTAAACAGTGACTAGAACAAACACACACTGTATTAAAGACTGAAACAAGCTTCCCCAAATCCTATGGGAGTCAACTATCCCAGGATGAGATTTCTTGTCCCCTGAGTCCCTTGATTTCTCTCTTAGTTTATAGGACAAAATATTCATGCAAACCAGGGAAGTAAGATTCACATTCCAGGTCGCTTTGGAATGGTGCACCTAGCAAAGAGTTCCACAAACAGGATACTGACCTCTGTAACAACTCAGCCTTTAAAAGAAAAGCATACTTTTGTTTCTCCAATTCTTATATAACCGTTTTAATCTAGTAATTTGAATAAAACACCACCAAGTAATATAAGAGGAATTAGAATCCTGTGGCATTCATATGTTGCTCAACTGTAATTCCGAGGATACCAGGACACTAGACTACTGGTGAGGGGTACTCGGAGTAACATGTAGAGTTATCACAGGCTGATTATCACTACTCTAAAAGATCAAACACATTATTTATTACAGTATACAATATGAATTCTTCATGACTCCTAGATGTTTTTTCATAGTCATATAAGCCAGTATTTATATTTTTAAGAATATGCTAAAATCACTATAGTGTTTTTCAAGTCAGGATACCTTGTAATATTATTCTTATAGGTTAACATTACCTTCAGAAATAAACTCTTGCATATTAAATGGAGTTCCTTCTAAATTTATATTTCATTTATCCTATCCTTACTCCAAAAATAATACATATTTATCTTTGTCAGAACAGGCAAAGCTATGGAACATGTCATAAATATTCTCATAAAATGACAGGGATAAGCATAAGCAACCAGAGGATGAGGCAAATGATGAAACAAGAATTAAAACATCATGACACAAACCCTGTGACTTATGCAACTGCACAATATGTTCTGTCACAACAATTTGTACTAAAATGGCTAGGTGGATGGGAGTTACAAAATATCTGCAGAATCCAAACTGCTAGCATTGTACCATTTGCCTATCGTTAACCTTCTTCCATCCCCTTTTTGTTTTGTTACACAAAACAGAAATATTTCCAAAGAAAGTTCTGAATTGCAGCTATACATTTTATGTTGTTTTTCCTACAAACACTTATGTGACTGAAATAGTATCCAAAGGTTTTTCTTGTGAATGATGCTAAGGGCTGATGACCTGCTCAACATTTTAACTGTTTAAATTAAAAACAATTGGGGCAGAAGTATTCAGGGGTGGGATTCTCTCTTTCCTTCTCTTTCTTTCTCTTTCCCCCTCTCTCCCCCCCTCTTTCTCTCTCCCCTTCTCTTTCCATCTGTCTCTTTCTCTGCCCCCTCTCTTTTTCTTTCTCTTCTCTTCCCTCCCTCTCTTTCTTTCTTTTTTTTTGTCCTTTCCTTTCTCTCTCCCTTTTTCTTTCTTTCTTGCTCTTTCTTTCTCTCTCTCCTTTCCTCTTTCTTTCTTGCTCTTTCTTTTTCTCTATCTTTCTCTCCCTTCCTCTTTCTTACCCTTCCTTCCTTCCTTCTCCCTCTCTCTCACACACACACACATACATGTGGGTGGTGGGAGAAGAAGAAAGCAAACAGCCCTGGAAGTTCCCGTCCTCCCTTTTGGAGCCCCTCCAATGCTGCTTGCTTCTCCTGGTTGGTGGAGGGGCTCTGAAAGGGAGGGCAGGAACTCACGGGGCTGCCTGCTTCATCTGGAGGTGCTGAGTGGAGATGGCAGTTACAGGAAGCAAGGAGACAGCAGGAGAAGAAGAAAGTGAACAGCCCCTGGAGTTCCCGTCCTCCCTTTTGGAGCCCCTCCACTGCCGCTTGCTTCTCCTGGGTGGCAGAGGCACTGTGAAAGGGAGGGTGGGAACTCCTGGAGCTGCTCATTTCATCCAGTGCCACCGCCAGTGGCAATGGTGGCTGAGAGCCTTGACCAGCCCCACCCCAATCCTCTCAAAGGAACCAGACCTCCATGTGCACCGCAGCCTCCATGTGGTAAGGAGATCTGGGAGAGTGCCACATGGAGGTTTAGCCAGCCAGCTGAGGCTGGGAATGGGTGGGACAGGTAGGTAGGCTGGGTAAGACCCGGGAAGCCCCGGAGATGGCCGTGGGAGGCCCGGGGAGCCCTGGAAACAGCCGCAGGAGGCTCAGGGAGGCCTGGGGACAGTGTGGGAAGGGCTAGCATGACTCGCAGGCTTATCTGTGAGCTGGCAGATCAGTGAAGGTTATGTTGCAGTGAAAGGCAGGCAGAAATGGCTGCCCTGGTGGGCGGGCAGAAGCAGGCTGCAGGCATGTCACGCAGGTGCACAATGTTGCACATGTGTGAAAGGGACTGACCAGGCAGGGAATGGGGAAGCGGGTGGAGAGGGGTGGGGCCAGCCAGAGGCCCAATTTACTGGTTTTCCAAACTACCAGAAACAATAACAACCAATTCTACCGAACCAGTGCAAACCAGTAGAATCCCACCCCTGGGTTCCTACAAAGATGTGTGGGGTGTCAAACTATTTTCCAAAGCACCAAAAGGCAAGACAAGAAACAATGGATGGAAACTAAGTAAGGAGACGAGCATTCATAGAACTAAGGAGAACTTTCCTAACAGTGAAAGCAATCAACTGGTGGAATAGCTTGCTGTCAGAAGTTGTGGGTGCTCTATCACTGGAGGCTTTCAAGAAGAGACTGGACGGCCATTTGTCTGAAAGTCTGAAATGGTATAGAATCTCCTGCTCAAGCAGAGGCTGGGCTAGATGACCTCCAAGATGCCTTCCAAGCCTATTATTCTATGTTCTATCTCAGCTTGTAACTGCTATGAACAAGTAGAAGTTTCAACCTGCATGGAACCCATCAAACTTCCAGAGTTGGGAGGCAACGTCCATTTTGTGCCTAAGCAGGAGGTTGGACTAGAAGGTCCCTTCCAACTCTTCCCTTCTCTTCCCTTCCCTTCCATTCCATTGCATTCTAAATCACTGTTATTCTCTATTAAAATACTTCCTTTTTAATCAATTTTGGCTAAAGCCATTCAGATCATCTGTTCTTGTTTTGAAGCTCTAATGGATATCCTGAATTCCTAACACAATTGATTATCTCAGCCTTGAAAAGTACTGCGAAGATAACCCATTTTCCTCTTTCTTTTTCCATCCCCTCTCCCTCCTCAAGGATTCTCTACAGCACATTTTACCATCTGGCAGAGGCCCATGAGCCTTATTTTGGCTACTACTTCTTCAATGCCCTCCTGATGCTCGTGTATGTTCTCAATGTTCTCTGGTCTTGCATGATCATACTCATGCTTTATAGGTTCCTGATACATGGCAAGGTATGGGCAGAAATTGGGCACTCATGAATTGAGCAAGGCATGTGTTGGGGAGGGGGGAGAAGACCACCAATTACAATATTTTTCGGACTTTAAGATGCACTTTTACCCCAAAAAGGTGGGTGGAAATGTCTGTGCATCACCTCCAGGTATCCCTGGCGTCCAAAAATGGGCCCATTTTTGGCCTCCCAAGCCCTCCATGCATCCCATTTTTCAGCCTCCCTGACACTGGGGAGGGCAAAAATGGGACCCACAGAGGCAAAACACTATTGTTTTCCTTCTCTAAACCTACATGTGTCTTATGGTCCAGTGCGTCTTATAGTCCAAAAAATATGGTACTTTCATTTAACCCTGCTTCACATTTGTTTTTATTCCATGTTGAGTCTGATACAAGATTCCTGGGCTCTGTTCGTATCTGTGATAAGCGAGTGAGAATTTGAATGGAAGAAACCACATATGCTCAACCATGCTCCCTAGTCAAAATAGACTTTTAGACACAAACACTTACATTACCACATACTCCTAAATGGTGGCCTTATAATGGCAGTGGGAAAGGACATGGGATCAAATCAGTGGCGGGATTCAATTTTTTTTACTACTGGTTCTGTGGGTGTGGCTTGGTGGGCATGGCTTATTGGTCATGTGACTGGGTGGGCGTGGACCAATTTAGCAGTCCATTTTGCCAATTACCAGTCCATTAAACAATTCACAGCAGCCCCCTTTTGTATTCTGGCAAATAAGTTGAGCTAATAAACAACAGAATAAAGGAGAGGTGAGAGGTAAGAGCAGGGCTGAGTGGGCGGGGCCAGTCACAATTTTCCCTACCGGTTCTATGAACCACTTTTTTCCCTAGACTTTCACCCAAACCAGTCCAAACTCCCTGAATACCATCCCTGGATCAAACCCATTGCAACACCCAGTCTATAGGGTGCCCCATTGTCACTGCTAAACACAACCTGAAAATCCTAAACCCCAGGGGTTCTGTTTGGGTGGGGGGGAAGAATATTAAATATTAAAATAAGGGATCCTGCTACCCTCCCATCAACAACAGCCAAGCAGGCACACTAAAACTCTTCAGAAAGTTTTTAGGGTCACCAAAAAGACTCTATGCTGCAGCATCTCAATTTCAGGTCCCTGTGGCAATTTGTTATGGTGGGCGACCCACCTTCATTTTCATGATAAAAAATGGGCCCCCAAAATGTACAATCAAGACACTGGCTGTGTTCTAGTGGGAGTCCAACTGCAACCCCCTCAACCCCAGAGCATCAGGAGAGGAGAAAGACCATGGATTTGGTTTTTAAAGAGATACCATAGGTAACATGGATATCTCAAGCTTGCAGGGAATTCAAGCCCCCATGCCTCTCAAACATTTAAATTAATTTTTTGTATCAATTACATTTCTTAATGCTTAATATACATTGTGTTGTCTGGGTATTCAGTTTGCTTAACAATACATATTACGTTCTTAATTTCCACCTCTTTTTTCCAACCACTGATAAAATAAATTCTGTGTTTGATAATATTCTGTAAATTATTTCTGTTTCATTTTTAATGTCAGTCTGTCCATTTCTGCACATTCTAGTATCTTCTTAATTATTTCTTCATCTTGTGGTGTATCTTCATTTTTCCAGCATTGAGCAAATATAATCCTCACTGCTGTCAAGATGTGCAATATTAAATACATACTTTTTTATTAAGTTTATCTGAAGTTATACCTCATTAAAATAGTTCAGGTTTAAAATCTAAATAATTTCCAATCATCTTTTCTAACCATTTATGTATTTTTCCCCATTTTTTTTTTGCTTTACCACAAATCCACTGCATTTGATAATATGTGCCCGTTTTTTATTCCATTTTCAACATTTGCTAGACATATTTTTAAACATTTTACCAGTGGTCAGTGCCATCTATAAAACATTTTATATATGTTTTCTTTATACGAAGTTGCCATTAAAATGGCCTCTTTAATATTTTGAAGCCCTTTCTTCTCAAGAGCCATGGGCTTGCCTGTATGCCATGCAAAACATAGCATGTCCCTTGAGTTGTACAAAAGATAAGCATCTCCGATGAAAAAGGCCAGTTGTGTGTCCCCAAAAGGGTTTTTGCCCTCGGATGGACTCCAGTCGAGCAGGATTGAAGAGAGGTGAAATCTCTGTTTCTCTGTTGTAGTTGGAAAAGGATGCACGGAGCGACTCAGAGAGCAGCGAGGAAGACGATGTGGATGAAGAAGAGGATGTGGATGAAGTGGACCAGAAGGCAAAAGAAAAATACACACAAAACAAAACAGCACCATTGTCAAGGAATTGCACAGTAGGTTTCCAAATAAGGTCATAGATACTGACACAAACCTGTCATTTTATATAAATTAATATGTATAAATTAATTTGTATTCACAGTGGGCAGGGCTGTCACAAAGAGGAGGTGGTCAAGCTATTTTCCAAAGCACCCGAAGGCCAGACAAGGAATAATGGATGGAAACATTCAACATAGAAATAAGGAGGAATTTTGACTTCCGGTTTGAGCTTCTTCAGCAACACACTGAAACCTCATCTCTGTGAGGCTTCGATCCGTGCTCGCTGCTGGAGCATCCCGAGCAGGCTGGTTTTGGGGCTAAGTCACCCCATAGAGGTGGTGAAGAGGGGGGAGACTGCCAGCAGGGTTGAGGAGAGCCACAGACCGAGGTTTCGGTCTGTTGCTGAAGAAGCTCAAACCGGAAGTCCAAACTTCAGGTATATATTGAAGTTTAAATAAGAGTTGAATGGATGTAATTAAAAGATATAAAGGTGTCATACTCCAATTAGTAACTACAGGAGAAAATTTGTTTAATGAGAAAAGATAATATGAAATTGAAACAGAACAGACAAAAGTATAAATATAAAGATTTGAATTGAGATGAGATAATCAAAATAAAATTGAGAAAATTAAAAGAGGGGAAAAACTATATAGAAAATGTAAAATAGTATAAGATATGGAATAGAATACAAAGAGGAGCATGAAATTGAGTTTTGTGTCTGTATAAAAAAGTTCAACCCAGGACCATGCTATTTTCAAAAAAGATGTTTTACTTGTATTTTGTGTGTGAAAACCCAAATAAAACTTTATTAAAAAGAAAAAAGAAATAAGGAGGAATTTCCTGATAATGAGAACAATCAACCAATGGAATGGAAGTTGCCTTCAGATGTTGTGGGAGCTTCATCACTGGAAACTTTCAAGAAGAGACTGGTCTGCCATCTGTCAAAAATGGTGGTAGGGTCTCCTGCTTGGGCAGAGGGTTGAACTAGATGACCTACAAAGTCTCTTTCAAGTATTGTATTCGACTCTACTCCACTCCACTCCACTCCACTCATTTTTATTTATATTTATATTTCATTACTTTCTATTTCTATTATATCTATTTCTGCTCTATTAATTCTATTCTATTCTATATTCTATTCCGGTGATGGCGAACCTATGGCACGTGTGCAGACCCCTCTCTGTGAGCACATTTGTGGTTGCCAGTTGCTCTCCTGGTTTTTGGTGTGCACATGCATGCCATCCAGCTGGAGTTTGTGGGAGCCAGAGTTCCAGAAAATGACCTGAAAACGGCCTGAAAAATGGCCTGAAAATGGCCCCCAAAACTACCAAAACAGGCATACATGCACAGGCCAGCTGGTCTTTGGGTTTCTGGTGTCCCAGGACATGCACATGGACATGCATGTACATGCATTCTGGTTTGGGCACTTGGTGCCAAAAAGATTTGACATCACTGTTCTATTCCATTCTTCTATTCTATCTTCTATTCTGTCTTCTATTCTGTTCCATTCATTTCTATTTCTAATTTCATTCCTTCCCTACCCTTCCATTTCCATTTCTATTTCTATTATTTCTATTTCTATTCTATTAATTCTCCCGTGTTTCTCACATAATAAGGCCGGGCCTTATTTTTTTTTGAGCCCCGAAAAAATGGCTAGGCCATCTTTTCGGGGGTAACTTAATTTTCCCCCTTTCATCCTCATCTAGAGTGCCCCGCGGGCAGCCTCGCCACCAGCCGCTCCTAACGGGTGATCATGGTGAAGTGCAGAGAGCTTCCTACTCCCACCAAACACCTTTGCTGCAGACCCAAGACCTTTGGCACCTGCCACTGTTGCTTTCCCTTCTGCCCATTCCACTGCCATTTGGAGTGCTGTTGGAGCTGCCGCTGCCATTTGGAGTGCCATTGGAGCTGCTGCCGCTGTTTGGAGTGCCGTTGGAGCTGCCGCTGCCGTTTGGAGTGCCATTGGAGCTGCCGCCACCGTTTGGAGTGCCACCACCACGTTTGGAGCTGCCGCTTCCGTGTTTGGAGCTGCTGCTGTGTTTGGAGTGGCGGCGGCGCTCCAAATGGCGGTGGTGCTCCAAACAGCGGCAGTGCTCCAAACGCGGAAGCGGCAGCTCCAAACGTGATGGCGGCACTCCAAATGGTGGCGGCGGCTCCAAACAGTAGCGGCAGCTCCAAACACGGAAGCGGAGCCGCCACTGCCATTTGGAGCCGCTGCCGCCATTTGGAGTGCTGCCGCCGCCATTTGGAGTGCCGCCGCCACATTTGGAGCTGCCGCTTCCACGTTTGGAGCACTGCTGCTGTTTGGAGCACCACTGCCATTTGGAGCACCACCGCCGCTCCAAACACGGAAGCGGCAGCTCCAAACATGGCGGCGGCACTCCAAACAGCAGCAGCAGCTCCAACGGCACTCCAAATGGTGGCGGCAGCTCCAAACGGCGGCGGCAGCTCCAACGGCACTCCAAACGGCAGTGGCAGCTCCAATGGCACTCCAAATGGCAAGTCCCCCCACCCTTCCCCCTATTTTGCATGTTTTAAACTAGGCCTAAATTTGGGGGGAGGAGCTTAATTTGATTTTATGCCTAGAAAACATGCTGGGTCTTCCTATTGGTGGAGGCCGTATTGTTGGAGAAACATGGTACTCTATTCTATATTCTGTTCCATTCTTCTATATTCTATTCTATATTACATTCTATATTCTATTCTATTCTATTCTGTTCTATTCTATTCTATTCTATTCAGTCTTAGTCTTAGTCTTAGTCTTAGTCTTAGTCCTAGTCCTAGTCCTAGTCCTAGTCCTAGTCCTAGTCCTAGTCCTAGTCCTAGTCCTAGTCCTAGTCCTAGTCCTGGTCCTGGTCCTAGTCCTAGTCCTAGTCCTAGTTCTAGTCCTAGTACTGTTAGTTCTATTCCTATTTCTATTGTCAGGCAAACAAGAGCACCATGAGGTAAATCACAAACAATGTACAGTGTGCACAGAAGAAAAAGTGGGAAAAAGGGAAACTTCCCCTTTACACCCACAGCAACCAATCATAGCAAAGATTGCCTCATGCAGGAGTCAGCACTCTCTGCAATGGAGATGTGTACATAAGGGCATGCGGATGTGCTTGCCAGCCACTTGCATGAAGCATCCTCTCTACTTCCCCCCACTGGTCCATAAAGCCAGAAACATTGGGGAACTCTGCCCTAGAATATAAAATGAGAATGGACCCCCTTCTTCTAGCACTGATGGGGTCACCTAGTTTGGTCATGAAAGGTCTGGCAGAAAACAAGCAATGTGTCCCATAGATCTCTTTTGGGGTGCTGCCATTCTAGTGAGAGCAGGGATTCTTTTACATGGAGTTTTCCTTTCTTCCTTTCATGGCTTTGATGTATCTCTTGGGAAAATTGAGAGGGTGGGAAGAATGTGCCTTGGGCCATCTGTTTTGTCTCACCACCAGAGAAGTGAGATCATGGGACCTAGGAACTGTTATCACCTCCTCAGCCTGATGTTCTCACATCTTCGCCCCATGGGTCGGCTCGAAGTTGAACTGGACATTGGGAGAAGCTCAGAGAAAACGGTTTAAACTAATGCTTTGGTGCAGGAAATTCAGATCCTGCCTACACTCTTTCTGCTATCACTGTCTTCCAATAAAAGTTCTTTTTGAAATACTTTTCATTTGTACATTTCTGCTTTCCTGAGAAGGGTGGCAAGGCAGGACCATACACAATGTCAGAGAGCACCAAGAACCCCTTACTTCAACCCTGAGCTACAATTTCTCTATCGAAACTACATCTTGTCTGCAGAGGCTCGGTTTCATGTTAAGTCGAATATCCAACTTCACCATCATTTCAAGTCCATCTCTGTGGATTACAACTAAGAGACACAAAAATGTTTTTCCCTTTCTGGTATGCAAACATATCTAATAATAATTGCATAGGACAATTGCTTTTCTTTGCAATTGTCAATGGAATCGTAATTCTTAATGTATCCCCTGTGGATTTCCTCTTCCAAGATTTATGTTCCAATGTAAAATCTGCTGGAATTCCCCAGATGGGGGCAACTCACTTTGTCTTGCTAACTCCTGGGTTTGATGAGACTCAGCTGGCCTTAGCTTTGTCTTTGGTCACAGCCGAAACTCTTAATAAGGGGAAGGATGGTTGATATAAATTTTGTCACAGCCATCCAGGTGGAATGGCCTGTCTCTGTAAGCTCTGGTGAGATTTTATCTATTGATTTATTTTATTTGTCAATCGCTTACAAAATAATAGGTATAAGTATAAACATGAGTAAGAATACAGAAAATAGTTACGATTAAATGGGGACAATAGGACAGGGACAGGAGGCATGATGGTGCACATGCACATCCCTTACAGACCTCTTAGAAATGGGGTGAGGTCAATAGTGGATAGTTTGAGGTTAAAGGAGTGGGGTTTTGAGGATGTAACTACAGAGTCAGGTAATTCATTCCAGGCATTGAACATTCTGTTGCTGAAGTTGTACTTTCTGCAATCAAGCTTGGAGCGGTTAACATTGAGTTTGTATCTGTTGTGTGCTCTTGTATTGTTGCAGTTGAAGCTTAAGTAGTCATTGACTGGTAGGACATTGTAGCAGATAATTTTGTGCACTACGCTTAAGTCCAACCGTAGGTGGCGTAGTTCAAGATTGTCCAAGCCCAAAATTTCAAGTCTGGTGATATAGGGTATTCTGTTGTGAGCAGAAGAGTGTAGTACTCTTCTTGTGAAATACTTCCGGACTTGTTCAATTGTATTAATGTCAGATATACAGTGCGGATTCCAGACAGATGAGCTGTATTTGAGTATTGGTCTAACAAAGGTTTTGTATACCTTAGTTAGCAATTCAATATTTCCAGAGGAGAAGCTTTGTAAGATTAGATTTACAACTCTTAATGCCTTTTTGGCAATGCTGTTACAGTGAGCTCTGCTCTTAGGTAATTAGATATGAGTACTCCTAGATCCTTAATAGAGTGAGGGTCATGAAAGAGGTCATAACCACCTAGTTTGTATTTGGTGTGCTGATTTTTTTTACCAATGTGTAGGACAGAGCATTTGTTGGTCAAGATTTGGAGTTGTTAATTGTTTGACCATTCGGACACATAATCAAGGTCACTTTGAAGAGCAGTAGCATTGTCGGTGGTGTTGAATAGTTTTACATCATCCGCGAAGAGGATGCAGTTACTTATAAGGTGATTGCAAGGGTCATTTATATAAATGACTCTTGCGATCACCTTATAAGTATAAAGAATGTGGGTCCTAGAATGCTGCCTTGGGGGGACACCCCTGTTAACTGGAGCAGGGTTTGATATAGTGCTCTCTATTTTTACTATTTGTTGCCTGTTTAACAGAAATGCAGTAATTCATTTATGAAGGGATCCAGAAATGCCATAAGATTTTAGTTTTAACAGTAGTTTGTCATGTACCACTGAATCAAAGGCTTTGCAGAAGTCTATGTAAATTGCGTCTATTGCTTTACCCTGGTCAAGTAGAGTAGTCCATATTTTTTTTGCAGTATAGGAGTTATAGGCTGCAGGACAATTTTTTCCTGAAGCCAAATTGTTTTTTGGAGTGTAGGTTGTTTGACTCTAAGTGGAAGGTGATGAATTGGTTAATGATGGATTCCATGACTTTGCACATGACACAACATAATGAGCTTGGTCTGTAGTTTTCAACCAGGCTGGGGTCACCTTTTTTGAAGAATGGTGATGACTAATCTAAGGATCATAGGTTCAGTAAGGAGCTGATTCTGAATGATATGTCATATATAATGCTAAGGGGTTCTGCTATGGCAGATGAAAGCTTTTTAAAGAAGTATGCACATAATCTATCAGGGCCAATAGATAGGGATGATTTTAGATTACATAAAGCCTTTTCTATGTTTTCTTCTGTAAAGTCAATATGTAGTAGATCATTGCAGTTAGTTGTGGTATGACTAGGAAATGTGGGGCATGAGCCATTGCTGTTAACAAAAACTGAGCTGAAGAATGTGTTGAACAGGTTGGCTTTAACAGCTTTGTCGCTGCAGTCTTTTCCATTTGGTCCCTTTAGAGGTAGGATGGTTCTTGAGTCTTTAAGTTTGTTGTTTACAAAATTGTAGAAGGCATGGGTAGATTTTGTACATAGGAAGTTTTCCTCTTGTTTGCAGTAATAATTTGTGCATTCTGCTTTTATCTGTCGGCATAAGGTATTGTATCAGTTTTTAAAGTTTGCTACATAGCTAGTTTTGTTTTTATGCCATAGTATTTTTTTTTAAATTGGAGTTTTCTTATTGTTATGGGTAATTTTTTTTGTATTTAGGGGTTACTAATGGTACATATAGTTTTATGACTCTTTCAACTTCAAGTAAGAATACATTATAATGGTCTTCTATAGTATTACAGTTAGAGAACAGAATGTACCAATCAAGAGATGATAGGTCAACTTCTATGAAATCATAGTTGGCTTTTTTGAAATTGTATTTTGGAAATCCATCATTATGATCTTCTTTGTGAGGGTGTAAATTGAGACAAAAGTCAATCATACTGTGGTCACTGTTAGAAAAGTGTTCTTGTATTTGTAGGCCATAAATAGAGTTTGAGCTGTTGCAGAAGATGAGGTCAAGGCAGTTGTTGAGTCTAGTGTTATTAGTTACTAATGGATCTAGTCCCAGTGTAGTAGCGGCATTATATAGGGTTGCATGTATGGGTTCGGATGTACATTCGTTTAGGGTCCAATCTATAAGAGGTAGATTGAGGTCACCAAGGAAAATTAGAGGGTGTGAACAAGAGGCAATCCACATCAGCAGTGAAGTTAGTTTGTTTGCATGAACTATGTCATAACCAGGGGCTCTGTAGCATAGTAAGAAGTGGATAGTGGTATTTAAGGACAGTTCACAAACGATGGTCTCTGGAAGAGCAAGCTCTTGTGTAATTTGAATCTTTCTTAGATTTAGTTATTTTTTATAGAAGATAGCAATTCCAACTCCTCTACGGATTTTGCAATCTGACCGATAAATGTGATATTCTCTGACTGAGGTAATGGAGTCTGGAAAAGATGCATTCAACCATGTCTCACAGACAAATATAATATCAAATGTGGCTGTGCTTAGTAAGAAGAGAAATTCATGCATTTTGTTTGCGAGGCTTCTTGCATTGAGTAGTTTGCATTTTAGATATGCAGTAGTGGGTCTGGAGGAAGTAAGGGGCGTGTATCCCTATTGTTGGATGTTGGGGTGATGGCTGCTGGGATTTAAGTTGAAGGTCTTGCTTTTGATACATTCTGTGCAGTAGTCAATGTATAGGTTAGTATTATAGTTGACTTCCGGTTCGGGGTTCTTTGATGATGGACCAAAATCTGCGATCGTGCATGGTTTTGATCCGTGCTCACCGCTGGAGCGCCCCAAGCCACCTGGATTCGGGGCTCAAGCCACCCCATAGAGGTGGTGAAGAAGGGGGAGCCATCAGCAGGGTTGAGAAAAGCTGCATTTCTCCTCCTCAGCTGGCTATTACTTCCTTTCCCAAAGGCGGTTGCAGTATTTCCTCGTTCTTGTAGTCTTTTGAATTCAGATCATCGTTCACGGGACCATACACATTGCTGTAAGGTTAGGTGAGGGTGAGAATGGAGATTCTTATGGTTGATGTTGCTCTTGGCAAGTGAGTTTATAGTGTAAGTGAATTTTCATTTGCTTAATTCATTTTTGCAAATGACCCTGCAGAAGTGTGGGGCCAATGAGCCATCACTGTTTCTGAACTCTGGGCCAATGCGGGAA
The DNA here is from genome assembly GCA_033807585.1 of Hydrophis major. Classification (NCBI taxonomy): domain Eukaryota; kingdom Metazoa; phylum Chordata; class Lepidosauria; order Squamata; family Elapidae; genus Hydrophis; species Hydrophis major. The sequence continues at coordinate 4,251,499 of CM066328.1, forward strand.
ATGTCGAGTATTTCATCAGGGGAGATGCTTGATGCTTGATAGTCACTGATGATGTTGTGGACATTTGTGATGTCATCATTGTCATTGTTGTCTTCAAGACCAAATAAGATGGCATTGGGATGTGTCCATTCACGTTCAACAGCTTCTTTGATGAGGATTGAGATATCATTATTTGTTGGATTTGTGTTTTTTTGTGGAATGGGTTGTGGTTGCAGTTGTTGAGTAAAGATGTGGTTTGCAGCTATTGGATGTTCATTTTTGGGGGGTTGTGTCTTTGTTTTCAAGTTTAGTTAATCTTGTTTTTATAGTATTCAGGGATTCTACTGTGGTGTCTAGGGATGTTATTCATGTTTCTAAGGTATCAACTCTTTCGTACAGGGCAATATATTTGTCCAGTTTGGGTTTGCATGCTTGACAGAACTATGGAAACCCATGGTTAAATGATCCTAGGAATTGAACCACTTGCTTGGGTAATCCCAAGCAGTCGTGGTGAGCGTAATTGTCACATAGGGAACATTTGATGGAATTTTCATTCTCCTGTAAAGATTCTTGACATATATGGCATGTGCAGGAGTCTTGTGGCTCATTGGTGGGGATTTCTTCCTTTTGGGGTTGTGGTTTGGCATTGGATTTTTTTTCTTGGCATGGTGGGTTTGTTGAGATGGTTCATTGGTTAAATTGTTCAACCAAACAAGAACAATAACAATATTGCACCAATCAATTAATTACACGAGTAATGCTAGTCAAGAAATTTCACTAATTAACAATCACCCTAATCAATTTAATCACACTGCTCAATTAATTTCACTAATAATTAATTTTACTAATCAATTAAATTACACTGATTGGTATTCACATTATTTGCACTAGGCATTCTAATCACACTAATCAATCAAACAATCAATCAATTGATCAATTATTTTAGAGAATTGTGCTGTTCTCAGTCTTTCAGACTTCACTGATTTCTCTCAAATTTTGGTGTCCCTGTTATTTTCCTGTTATTACGGCTCTCTGCTATCAGCTTCTCTCCAGTCTCCCTTGCTCTCTGCTGATCACAGTATTGCTCTCGGAGCTCAGAATCATGTTCCTCAGTCTTCTTCCAGTATCAGCTAGCACGATTGGATATTTAATTTGATCTCCCTCTTGGGTCCCGGTAAGCTATAGTCTCAGGCTCTATAGTCTCTCTTTTGTCTATCAGTTGGCTATCAACTTGGTCTCCCCACCTTTTCAGAATGACGTCCTGTGGAATGGAGTATTGGGCTCTCCACTCAGGATGGTGTCCTAGCCTCTCTGCTCACTCTTGGGATTGCTGGCTAGTTCTCTGTTCTCAGAACCTTCCAAAACCTTCCAACAGCCCCGGTTGAAGGAGATCATGGGTCCGTTGGCTCCAGATTCCATTCCCCATCTTCAGTGATGTGGTTAGACATTCACCTTGATTGCCATCTAGATTTATTTCCTCTTTCCAAAAAACATGGAGGAGGGTGTTTTCTTTTGTTTTTTTTAAAGAGTGGAAGGGGAAGAATGTATTCATTTTTATCTTAGGGTAGAAGAAGAGTGTTCCTGAGCTTTAACTTACATACAGCAGACTATCAGAAGTAACATTTACAATTATGACAAGTGAACTGATAGGGATGAAATTGATGCAATAGGAGAAGCCAGTGAGCAAGATGGTGATCACATGGTGGATAATCATCACATTAAAATCCTGCAGGAAGATGGGATAACTGGGTTATTGGTTTTGTAGCTCTTCCAGGGGGCCCATACATCCCATATGAGGAAGGGGTTTTCAGTGGAAGTAGACAATGTTGAGTTCTGCTGAGTCATTGTTTCAGAAATATTTCCTTACCTTTGAGAATCTTGTGAAAAGTATTGGAAATCCATCCTCCCTTCCCTTCCCTTCCCTTCCCTCTCTTTCTCCCTTCCCCTTCCCAGCAAATAGGTATCTGGTTGCTGCTGGGTGGAGGAATGTAGCAAGGGATTGTGAGACTGGCTGGGAAACTGTCACAGAAAATTGAAAAGGAAGATCATATAATCTCTTTAACAGCACAGCAGTGCAGCAGTAGCCAAAAGCTCTGAAGCAGTCACAACTTCATTGCTTCTAGATTTTGGGTGCATTCCATATGTTAGCCCATTTGAGGTACCCCGGTTCAAAAATTGTTGCCCTATGATGTACTTATTTTGTACCATATAGTTTTGCATCTTAAGGTGCACCAAACTATCCCCCCCTTTTTTTACTTTTTTTTACTCTTCTACCAGAGCTCGCTCACCTGCTGTTAGATGTCAAAAAGCATTGAGATGTCCAAGGACTAGTAGAAGGAGAACTGCAGGAGGTAGTAGCCATAAAGGCTTGGATGGAGAGGCTGCAATGCATAAATGAAGAGAAATGGTGTCATGTAATCCCAATTCTCAGCTTCTGAAGTGAAGACAATATCCTAGTACTGTGTTTGTGGAGCTTGGAGCATTCTAGGAGTTGAAGTCCACGTGTCTGAGAGCCCCCATGTGCAAGGGGCTTTTCTTAATATTTCGTGCCTGAAAAGGATGTATCCAGACATATTATTTTTGTCCTGCCCTCAGGTTCTGTAGAGAATAAATCTACCCTGTGACAGCCCTTCTAGTCCTGGTAGACTGTTTTCAAGTCTCCCATCAGCATTCTCTTCATTAGCTAAACCAGGGGTGTCAAACTCAAGGCCTAAAGGACTGAACACAGTCCACGATGTGATTAGATCTGGCCCATGGGACTGCCCTGGAAACAGGGAGCCTCTGCCAGTGAAAACAGAGTTCAGGAGGGCTGGCAGAGGATTGCAGGAGGCTGTCACAGCTGGAAATGGAGGTTGGGAGCCCATTTTTGCTGAAAGAGTGCTCGGGCCACCACAGGTGCCCCTGTCATGAGTGACATTGAGCTGGTCATGCCTATCCCAGCCCCCAAGATCAAACACACCTCTGATGTGGCCCACAATGTAATAAAGTTTGACACCCCTGGCCTAAACATATATACAGTAGTTCCATTAGTCATTCATCATGCAATTTATCCTCTGGACTCCATGTCATCTTCGTTGCTCTTCTCTCACTTTTTCTAGGGCTTCAACATCTTTTTGGCATCATGGTAACCAGAATTGGACATGGTTTCCTGAATGTGAGCAATTCACCCCATCTTAGTGGCATTCAAAAATTTGATGAACACAAATCCCAGAACACTTCATTTTCTGCTTGCAAAATCAGTTTACCCATGAGAAAGCCACACAATGTTCTGTACACAATGTGCAGAAATAGGCTGGTTGAGAACAGCAAAGGACAACACAGTTGGAAGGGATCTTGGAGGTCCTCTAGTCCAACCCACTGTTCAAGCAGGAGAGCCGATACCATTTTAGACAAATGGCTGTGCATTTTCTTTTGAAAGCCTCTAGTGATGGCACACCCATAACTTCCAAAGGCAAACCATTCCACTGGTTAATTGTTTTCACTGCCAGGACATTTCTCCTTGGTTCGAGGTTGCTTCTCTCTTTGTTCTGTTTCCATCCTTTGCTTTTTGTCCTGCCTTCAGGTACTTTGGAGAATAGGTTAACCCCCCTCTTCTTTCTGATAGCCCCTCAAATATGGGAACACTGCTATCATGTCACCCTTAGTCCTTTCTTTTCATTAGACTAGGACACTCAATTCCTGTAACTGTTCTTTATATCTTTTAGCTTTCAGCCTTTGTTGCTCTCCTCTGCACTCTTTCCAGAATCTCAACATCATTTTTACACTGGGGTGAGCAAAGCTGGATTCAGTATTCCAAGTTTGGTCTTTTACTAAGGCATTACAAAGCAGTAGTATCACTTCTCGTGATCTTGATTCTATCCCTCCATTAATGCAGCCTAGGATTGAGTTGGGTTTTTTGGCAGCTGCCACACAGCTGGCTCATATTTAAGTAATTGTCCACCAGGGCTACAAAATCCCTCTAACAGTTACTGCTATTGAGCCCAGTTTCATCTAGTTTATGCCTGCCCATTTGGTTTTTCTTGCCTAAGTGTAAGAACTTACTCTTTTTTCCTACTCTAAATTTCATGTTATTTGATAGGGGCCAGCATGCAAGTTATTGAGATCCATCTGGATTTTGAGTCTATCTTCTGGGGTGTCAGTTATACGTGCCAATTTGGCATCATCTGCAAATGCCACTTGGGTGTCACCTCAAAGGAGAGCCCCAAGCCTGCATCCTCTCCCTGTGTTTATGGAATAGACAGCCTATTTTGAGAGAGGAGGGATTGAAATTAGAATAGAAATGCAATACAATAATAGGATGGGATAGGATAGGATAGAGATAGAGATGTAGAGTTAGAGAAGAATAAAATAGGGATAGAGAAGAATAGAATAAGGATAGAATAGAATTGAATTGAATTGAGTAGAATAGAGATAGAGATAGAAAGATAAAGATAGAGAAGAATAGAATAAGAATAGAGAAGAATAGAATAGAGATATAGAAGAATAGTATAGGGATATAGAAGAATAGAATAGAATAGAACAGAACAGAATACAACACAACACAACACAACACAATACAACACAACACAACACAATACAATACAATACAATACAATACAATACAATCCAGTAGAATACAATAGAATAGAATACAATAGGAGAGTTCCGGTTTGTAGTGCTTCGGGGCAGGCAGGAATCTGCGATTGTGCATAGTTTTTGCCTGCGCTCGCCGCTGGAGTGCCCTGAGCCATCCGGCTTCAGGGCTGAGTCACCTCTGTAGAAGGTGGTGAAGACAGGGGGGATCTGGCAGGGTGAAGAGGATCGCACCTCTCCTCCCTAGCCAATTAAACTCCCTTTTCCGAAGGCGGTATGAGCGGTGGTCAGAAATGGCCGCCACAAAGAAGCTCTCAGCCAGGAAAGAAAGTGCAGAAGGAAGTTAAGAAGTGAAAGTTTTTTTGACTGACTGGGACAAAGTAACAATGAAGGTACCCTGGAACTTAAAATTTGCAAAAGATGCATCATTCCCAGAGACTTACAAGTGGAAGATGAAAGTTAAAAGGGAAAGTTCTTTTTTTTTTTTCCACTCTCCTTCCTAACGTTGACAGCAAACAGAAAGAAATCAGAAAAACCCACTTTGGATTAATAGGTAACTAAACTGGATAACTAAATGTCAAAGGGATAATAAGGATTTCTGAGCATTTAAAATTTTTTTTTGCTATAAGTGGGAAGGGAGAGGAAAAGAATTGGAGCAGGATTTGGAAGTAAGGAGGAGATTGCCTAGAACTTTAAAGAACCATTAAATATTAACAAGACTTCTAAAAGATACATTTTAACTGGAATTTTGTAACTAAACTGTAACCCCAGAAAGAAAGTGAAGAAAGAAGAAAGTGCTAAAAGAAACAGCTTATTTGGACTGTTTGGTGACTTTGGGACTTTTGGAAATTATCTTTGAAGGACTAAAAACACTTGGGTGGTTGTTTTGAAAAAAAAAAATCCTTTCTACAATGGCATCACTTGTGGAGGAATTGAAAATTCAATTCAAAAAATACAAAGAAGAGGAACAAGGAGGTAAGGGCTCTCTTGGCTCTCTTTTTCAATTCTTAGAAATGGCGATTTATACCTATGAGAAACTGACTGTGCAACAAGATGATTGGGACAAAGAAGAAGCCATCTTTGATGAACAAGTAACTTTTCTTGGGGAAAAAAGGGAAAAGGAGGAAAAGAAAAAGGTGACTTTAAGATTTAAAACAACAACCAAAAAAGAGAAAAATAAGATGAAAAGTGGATATAATGTTAGAAAACAACAGAAAGGGGGGATACAGAAGAGGGAAAGGGAAGTGGAGAGACAAGGGGGTAAAAAGGGCAGGGAGAAGAAGAAGCAAGGGAGGAAGGATGGGATGAGAAGCTTCAATGGTGTTGAGCAAGATGTAATGAAACAAGATTCATTTAGAGATAATGGGTAAAAACTTAATTGAAGGGATTCTGCAAAGGTACATAAGATTGTATTGTTATATTTGTACTTAGAAATAATGTTAGAAAATTGGAAACAACATGTGATTAAAAAGTGGGATAAAATATTCAGTGTAACTTAGTGATTTTTTTCTGAATAAAAGGAAGGCAATGAAATAAATGAGAGAATTGAAGTAGGAAGGAATGGGAACATTTTAATGATACAATGTTTTTAAAATATAAGTGATGTGAAGTGGGAGGAAAATAATTATGGAAAGCCTATAAGTGTTCCCATAAAAGCATGATATTAAATTGAAAAGTAATGTGTAAATTTTTTAAGATTCAAATGAATATTAATATTAATGATATATTTGAATTGGTATGGATTGTTGTTTTAATTATATTACATATTTATATATATTTTTCTTTCTTTAAAATATAATGTGTAACTTTAGAATGTACTAAGCAGAATCCAAATGGAAGTTATGTACTATACTTAGTGTTATAAACTTAGGGGAAAGAGATAAAGGCATCATACTCCAATTAGTGTACAGGAGAAATTTTATTTAAAGAGAAAAGATAAATAGATAGCTGGAAACAGAACAGACAGAGAATAATAAGCATAATGATCTGAACTGAGATGAGATAAATAAAATAAATATAAGAAAGTCAAAAGACGGGAGTGTGATGAAGTAAAAATTGCTACTGTTTTATGAATCCTAAGAGAGAGAAATGTCTACAAAGTTACTCCATAACTCCAAAGCTGGTGGCATTTGGCAAGAGGAAAACTTATTTGTGAAGCTGCAATTGTGTGTCTCTTTTTGTGAATTTGACAGCTGTGATTGGAGAATCATAAAGCTTTAGAGTTGGAAGAGAACTTGGAGATCACCTAGTCCAATCCCCTTAATGTAGGATATACATGGAGCAAACTCTTTTAAATCTCTGAGATCTCTGTGGAATCAATTGTTTTTGCTTCCACCATCAAACTTTTTTAGTGTTAGAAACTCTCTGAAATTTCCTTGAACTGCTTCACATGGCCTCTATCTAAATGAGGGGTCTTCAAACTTGACAGCTTTAAGACTTGTGGACTTCAACTCCCAGAATTCCTCCTCCAGTCATGTTAGCTCAGGAATTCTGGGAATTGAAGTCCACAAGTCTTAAACTTGCCAAGTCTGAAGATCCTTGATCTAAACGGTGTTTTCCAAACTGGCCAATGGATATGTGTTTCAATTATGGGGTATCTAGATGGTTTCTAATAATCACACCCTTTCTTCTCTTTGTAATGACTTAATTGTATTCTGCCCAGTCTAGCTATTATTTGAGTGGGCCATCAATATTTTAAATAAGTATTTCAAAACCAATCACTTTGAATGATGGAGGATTTTTTGAGGACACAATCAAGAGCTTCTCTCAGATGTACCATTCTGCTGTAGATCATTCTTCAGTCTCCATTCTTTGAACCAGGATGAGTTACCTTTCCTAGAGTGACAATTGTAATATCTTATCATCATAGTACCAGACCAAAACTTGTATTGCTCTTTTAGATTTAGAAACTCCCTGAGACTTCCTTGATCTGCCTCATATGGTGTCAGTGTTCCAGAAAACCTCCACTCCAACAAATAACTCAGAGACATCCTCTCCAAGGTTCTTTTTATTACAGTAATAAACTGGTACATCTGGGAAATCCCAAATCTGAAAGTTCCAGATTCCCTTGCAATAAGTAAAAAATAACAAATCCACTCCCTGCACCCATCATTGCATCACATGCCCCAATCACCATCCATTCCAACTTGAGCCATCCTCTCCTCCAGGTGCAGAAATAATATGACCTTGACTTAAAAGAAGAGCACTATTATGTCTAACCCAGTAGTCGGATTCAAATTTTTTTTACTACCATTTCTGTGGGCATGGCTTGGTGGGCATGGCAGGGGAAGGATACTGTAAAATCTCCAATCAGAGGTGAAATTTGCCAATTCTCTGAACTACTCAAAATTTCCGCTACTGGTTCTCCAGAACTGGTCAGAACCTGTTGAATACCACCTCTGGTCTAACCACATACACTTCAAGAAATTTCCCCCTCCCATTTTTCCAGGCTCAATAATGTAGCAGTGTGGAAGCATCTGGTGCTAATATGGCTTCCAAAGATGAGACATGGCCTTTATCCTAGTGGTGTAGCTGATTATTTTCTTTGTTTTGGATTCAGGGCCTCCTGAAAGAAATGCTTGTTCTAGGAATCTTCAGATCTTTGCCCTTTTCTCAAGAAAGAGGAAGATTAATGAAATTTGGTAGAATTTCCTGTTGTTACAGAGCTGTTCATGAGGAGTGAGAAAAACAATAATATATACTGTCAGCCTTCAAGATTTTCTCTTTTTTTCCCCTTTACTTTGCATCTTTCATCTCTCATAAGTAATGGGGGGAGGAGAGGGGATATGGTTATGGGAAGTGAGCTGGAGGTGTTACAAAACAGAACTGTATAAGTTGGGGGGGGGAAGGTTCTTACTTAGGCTTCTATCCTATGCTATGTGCAGCTGCAACTCTTTATCAAAATAGGTCAAGGTCAACAGAGAGAAGTCTCATCACCACCTGGAGATGCCCATATGATGATATGCACAACTTTTAATTGGATGAGCCATTGAACTATTGGGGGTGGAAACATTGCCATCACTTTGTATATGTGATTTATGCACCCATTTTCTCAGATTCAGAATTCTTTTGTTGCTACCACTTGATTTCCAGTAAAAGATATCTTTTCTCTAATTAATGGAGTCTAAATATTTCTTTCTTGGATTTTGAATGGAGCACCAGCTGACATATGCACAAATTATATGTGGGGACATGACCTGTCTTTCCAGATGTTTTCATCAGGATGATTATCAACCATATAAAAGTAAGGAGTGACAACACCTTAGAGACTGTGCAGACCTAGTGAAGAAAGTGACTTATAATATTAATTTGGACATAAAGTCATAATAACAAAAATTTGAAGAAAGTTTCAATCCATTGTGAGGTACTTTTTTAAAAAATTAGGAATCAGGAATGAATGATGGCCTTTAGTAAATCTGTATTGTGACCACAATGGGAGCATTATGGTCACAACATAGATTTAGTAAAGGCCATCATCTTGTGCTGAGACCTGAAGAAGCTTTTCCAAGAGAGAAACAAATTGATTAAGGTGTTAGAAACAAATTGGGAAATTGTTCAGCCACTGGAGCAAAGTGAAGAAGGAAGGGAGAATAGAGTGATATAAAATGAAAAAGCGGAACTCTCTGATCTCTGTCATTGGAGGTGACAATCCCAAATCCTCATACTTAGGGAATATGCTTATCAACCTGGATAATAAACCCAACAAGAAAAAAAATTAAAGCTTCTTTGGATTAAAATAAATGAAGTGAGAAACTGTCCTGTTGGGAACTAATATCCACATATTGAATGCAAAAGTTTACTTATATCTTGATTACTGGGCCCTCACAGGGGACAACTAGAAAGTCTGAAAAATAAAAGGATGGATGACATTTGCTGATTAACAGATACTTAGCATATTAGACACATAACATTTCCAATTATTTAATGGACAACATTTCCTTACATTTCATGTTTTTAGAAATCAGATCAAATACAAAATATCCCAAAATCAAAGGGCCCAATCTCCACCTAAATCAGCAATTCTTCTGCCTCATTATATTACCTTTACAATTCAGATGGGGCCTCAGTACAATAATGTAGCATTTGGGGAAAAAGATACAAGCCAAGAGACCAGCACCAGAGGCCAAGATGGAGAAGATCTCCACAGCCACCATGGACTTCCCTTTGGTGCTCAGGTAGGTGGGGAGGAAGGTGAGCCAAACGCTGCAAAAGACCAGCATGCTAAAAGTAATGAACTTGGCTTCATTGAAGCTGTCTGGCAATTTCCTAACCAGAAAGGCCAGTGTAAAACTGATAAGGGCCAGGAAACCCAGGTAGGCCAGGACAGTGTAAAACATTGAAGCTGAACCTTCATTACATTCTATGATGGTCTCTCTGACCAAGGAGTGGAAATCCAAGTTGGGAAATGGGGGATAAGTTATCAGCCAGGTGACACAAATAAGTGCTTGGACAAGGGGACAGCTTAAGACAATAGAGATGGTCAGTGGTTTTCCTAAGAATGTCCTTGTCCTGTTCCCTGGCTTGGTAGCCATGAAGGCCAGAACCACCATGACAGTTTTTGCTAACACACAGGAAACCGCAAGGGAAAAGAGAATGGCAAAGGCAGTTTGTCGGAAGAGACATATGAGCTTCCTGGGTTGACCAATGAAGAGGAAGGAGCAGAGGAAGCAGAGCAGGAGGGAGACCAGGAGGATGTAACTGAGATCTCTGTTGTTAGCCTTGACAATTGGTGTGTCATGATGTTTATGGAAAATCACCAGAATTGCAATTGTGCTCAGAGAAAAGAAAAGTGCTAAAGAGGATAAAGCAGACCCCAGGGGGTCTTCATAGGCAAGGAAGTGGAGCTTCTTGGGAATGCAGTGGACCTTATCCTTGTTGGGGTATTCATCTTTTGGGCAAGGAGCACAATCAGCTGCATCTGAAATTAAAAATCTTTATATAATCATTTAAGAAACATCTGCCATGATCATTATCTCACCTTAGGGTGATATGACTGTCCCTTTTCTGCTATGGCCAGCTCACAAAGCAAGTGATGGAATGACCTATAGTGCATTTCATGGTGGATCAATTTTCCTTCTTTGTTCATCATCCTAGGTTAGTTTAGTCAGAGATATGGATATATTCATCTCCAGTTGGTCTGGACAATTTGTTGTGGAAAAAGGCCCTGTCTATTCTAGGTTCTAAACTTCATAAACAGAAGGATAGAATCAAGATCATGTGAAGTGTTAATACCACTTTATAATGCCTTGGTAAGGTCACACTTGGAATTCTGCATTCAGTTTTGGTCATGGTGCAAAACAGATGTTAAGACTCTAGAAAGAGTGCAGAGAAAAGCCACAAAGATGATTAGGGGACTGGAGGTAAAAACATATGCAGAACAGTTGCTGGAATTGGGGATGTCTAGTCTGATGAAAAGAAGGACTAGGGGTCACATGATAGCAGTATTCTAATATTTGATGGGCTGCCCCAAAGAAGAGGGAGTCAAGCTATTCTCCAGAGAACCTAAGGCAGGACAACAAACAATGGATAGAAACTAAGCAACCCAGAGAGAAGCAACCTAGAACTAAAGAGAAATTTCCTGACAGTGATGACAATGAACCAGTGGAACAACTTGCCTCCAGAAGTTGTGAATGCTCCAACACTGGAAGTTTTAAAGAAGCGTTTGGATAACCATTTGTCTGAAGTGGTGTAGGGTTTCCTGCCTATGCAGGAGGTTGGACTAGAAGACCTCCAAGGTCCCTTCCAACTGTGTTATTCTATTCTATTCACTGGACAGTTGCATGAATATTGTCACCCACTGGAACTACAAAAATCTGATATATGTATCAGCCAGAAATCTTGCTCTTTTGTGTGTCTCTGTATCCATTATATTGTGTGCTGAGAATGTACAAAATGTAACAGAGTGAAACATAAAAAGGTGCACTGAATGTCATGAGAAGGAACAGTCCAGTCGATTACAAGGAAAAGGATATTCAATTGTGCACCAAATATTCTGAAAAGGCAATGAAGTGATTTTACAGAGGAAACCTCTGTACCCTGAAACTTTGAAGCCTATCAATTCTATGAACAATGATAAAAATAAATCAATATTTTGATTCATGGAATGGTTCATTGATCCTGGATAGTCTATATTTGAAATATGTTCTACCTGTCAGATCAGAAATAGTCCCATCTGAACAAGGGGTACATAGATAGCAGCAAACCTGCTCGCCCTCTGGAACTCTTCTCCTCTCTCCTGCCTGGCACCTCTTCATGCCACACCTGGCAAAGGGCACCTTCTAAAAAGAAAAGAGAAATGCTTTAGATAACTGTAACAATGGACATGCTTCATTTATCCACTACTACGTTCAATGAAAATAATTCATCAGATTCTACCAGCAACCTGGAACAGTTCTTATGGGATACAGATTGGAGCTCAGATTTTGGCATGCAAAAGAAGACTTGTGACATTGAGCTAAAGCTTTTATGACACAATAGCACATGAGAATCCAACTGAACAGTTTGAAGAAGTAAGTTCTTAGAGGATTCGGTGTGTATTAGCAAAACAGAAACAGAACAAGTTGGTGGTAATTTAGGCAACAATGAAGAACTTGATTTGCGGTATGATTGATTAATGTTTCTGTTTCCATGTAATTGAATTCTTTTATTAATACAACATTTTCATTTAGAATAATAACAGTAGATAGGCTGGGCATTAATTTGAGTTTTACCAATTTTGAATATCTATGAATTACATCTTCTATTACCTGTCCATAGGTATGAATTACATCTTCTATTACCTGTCCATAGGTATGAATTACATCTTCTATTACCTGTCTCTTGAATTGTTCAAATATGGGTGCACCCTATTGCTTGCAGGAGGAGATACCTTCAGTGCATCATATTAAATAAATAATAATAATCATTGCAATGATCCTTGATTATTCAGTTTTGGATCCTGTTTTTAATGCTATAATGAGAAGAGTTCTTAGAAATCACTGTTGCCTGCTCTAATGGCCAATTCAGTTACAATAAGTTCTTTCCAATCCTGACACAAATCTGACCTCAAATGTCTCATATACACAACAAGTTTTTCACCAAATGGCTGTCATATTTCCTGATTCAATAATTTAGTTAGGAAGTTCTGAATCCCAGGAGAGAATGAATCTTTTAGCTCACCATTGTAGGCCAGACAATTGTATCAGAGTGAATGGTGACATCCTGGCCTGGGGGAGCCTCAGGATTTATTTGCCCAACATTCAGAAGGACAGTTGATCGATTGGGGAGGCGATCCCAATTGAGAAGATCATAACGAGCAGATCCCAATCCTTTTTCTGAGATGGAGACTTCTTCTCCAGCACTGTTGTTGAACTGGACATTCATCAAATAAGGAAGAAGCTGAAATAAAAGTGACCTTCAGACATTGAATTAAATAACTGAAAGCCACACGTGAGGCATCATGGCTTCTGTCACTTTGTGGCTTCTCAGACACAAAAAAGGTTATGTAGATACCAAGCACAGGGTCATCCAAAAGGGACTCAGATGCCTATAAACCAATGCATAATGTGTCAGGGTTCAGGCAATTGCCCAAATTAAATCATGATTAAATTTTTAGCCAAGCTTAAAAAAACTCAAAAGATTTATTAGGAGAAACATGCCAGCATTAACCTAAATGGAGCCAACTCTGGCATATGTAATTCACAGTCACCTGTGACCATGTTTCCCCTCCTTCCTGGGTGTATCATAAATCAGATTATCCAATAAAGAACGTCTGGGTGTCATCAATCACGTTCTCCAATGAAGGATTTTCACAGCCAAAAGATCCAGTAGCATAGCTACAGTCTTTTTAAGATAATGGTATAATGTACCTCTAGTTTTACTGCCGTACTACCCCTTCAGATTTCTCCCCCTTGTTTATGGCAACTTGAAAACAGGCATAGGAATGTTTTATGAGTTGACACAATGTATGAGGAATAAAATGGTGAGCTAGAATTCCAAGTACATGAGGAGAGGTATGATATTGTTGCCCTTACTGAAACTTAGTGGATGAAACCCATGAATGGAATATTCAATTAAGTGGATTTAAATTGTTTAAATGAAACAGACCTAATAAATGAGGAGGTGGAGTTGTACCTTATATAAGAAAGAACTACATCTATACAGAAATAGAGCAGAACAATGAAGAAAACTATCGTGAATTCATTTGGGTCAATATAAAGGAAAAAGGTGTATACGACAGGCCATACAACCACCCAAAGTAAATAGATGAACTTTTTGCTAGCCAGTTAAATAAGGTATATAGGAAATACTGTCAAATGCAGATTAGAGATGGATTAGAAAATGGTAAGAGAACACCAATCCACTCTGGACAAGATCAAATGACCAGGATCAGATGGATTATAACACAAGGGTCTGAAGGAAAAGGCGGATGCAAACTTTGAAACTTTGAACCATATCTTCATGATCAGCTGACCAATTACACTCAACGTGTTGTCTTACTGATGTTGGTTTGTATGCAGTGGGGTACCCCAAGACTCTGTCTTAGGGCCAGTACACTTCAATACCTTCATCAATGTTTTAGAAAAGGGGATAGAAGGGGAACATATCAAATGTTCTGAAAGAATAGCCAACACTCTGGAAGATGGGCTCAGGATACAGAAGAATCTCAACAGACTTGAACACTGCCCCTATCTAATAAATAAAATTTAATGGTGTAAGATACTACATTTAGACAAGAATACAGCAGATGCACAGATATAGAATTGGTGGTAACCAGCTCAATAGTAGTTACTACAAGAGGGATCTTTGTCCTACTGGATAATCACTTAAATAAAACCAGCCCTGTCTGATGCTGCTTAAAAAATCCAATGCAATCCAAGGCTGCATTAACAGAGGGATAGAATCAATATCATATGAACTGTTAGTATATTGTCCCAATTTTATAATGCCTTGGTAACAGAATTGGATGCATTGGATCCAGTTTTGGTCCCCACAATATAAAAAAAATATGTTGAGACTCTAGAAAGAGGGTAGAGAAGAGCAACAAAGATGATTATGGGGCTGGAGGCTAAAACATGAAGAACATTTGGAGGAATAGAGTATGGCTAGTCTAGAGAAAAGAAGAATTAGGGCGACAGGATAATGGTGTTCCAATATTTGAAAGGCTGCCACAAAGAACAGGAATTCAACCTATTGCCCAAAGCATCTGAATGGAAGACAAGAAGCAATTAATGATAACTAATCAAGGAGAGAACCAATCTAGAACTAAGGAGAAATTTCCTGACAGTGAGCACAATTAATTGGTTGAATGATTTGGTTTCAGAAGTTCTAACACTGGAGGTTTTAAAGCAGAGATTGGATAACTATTTGTCTGAAATGATATAGAGTTTCCTGCTTGAACAGGGCATTGAATAAAAGTCTCCAATGTTCTTTCCAACTCTGTTTTTCTATTATGGCCCTTATCTTAGGAGATAGGTGTTTCCTTGGTGGAGATCTGAGCAATCAGGAATAGCACTAAATAGTGAGCTATTTCCCCAACACTACAAAATTCCCCTTTATCATTGGGCCTTTGAATCATGGCTATTCAACTCTAGCTTTACCAGAATGATACCTACACACAAAGATTTTAATGCCACACTTGACATTTTATTGTATGATTTTCCTTCTGTGATACCAGTCCACGTACATTTTTAAATTTGTATTTTAGATGTAGTGGAATGATTGAATAATTTCTTTCAAAACAATGTAGAATTGGACTGATTCTCTCTATGTGATTAAAAAAAAAGATTACAATGCAAGAACCAGGTGTGATTACATGGGTCCATGTGGAAGTGATTGCCTTGGCTTGTCACATCACTGTTCAGGAAGGTTCAACATTTAGTTTTTGATTCAGAAAAGTCTGATGATTTTTAGACCAGGAACAAGTTGAATTTGGACTATATACTGAGAGAAACTGAAATGGTTCTAGACATTTGCCCCCTAAGACTTCAATTATCTCCTTGAAGCATCTTGCACCAACACACCCAGGTTGTCATCTTGTTTTGGGGTGACACCACCTCCATGAAACCCAGGCAACCTTTCAAAGTCCTTTCAGGACATTATATGAAGATACTTCCGCTATAGATCTTAGCTACAACGTTAGCTACATTTTCAACCAATTATACTAAATTCAGATTTTCTTTCATTTATTGTTGTAATTTGCTCTGAAGTACAATTATGTCGTAGCATATAGATATTTCATGAATATTTCAGATAACACATATGGGAAGTTTCCACTCTAAGATCTATGGACAGAATGCAAAGTGACAGAGTTTACCTGCCAGGACTGAACATTTGAGATTCTCTTTCCAAGTCTCCTCAGGGCTGGTTGTGATCCAGATCCATGCATTGCACGTAATGCATGTGCCAGAGCATAAATGGCATTGTAGACATTGTAACTTTCACCTGTCATCTTGGTTTGAAACTTATAGGTTGGCAGATTCTGTAAATTCTCTTTTCCTGTACAGTATTTTTTCCATTTTATAAAATAGTGACCTGGTTTGTGGAACTCACAGTCAAAGACCTTTTCCCACCACAGTGGGAGAATCCTATCTCCTTGTGGGTTCAAAGGGTCTAAGGAGAGGAGAAAATTGCTGAATTTTGAAAAATTTCTGCTGTGGTCCCTAAAATGCAGAGACCCATGCAAGTGCTTTAAAGCTCGCCATCTATCATGAAGATGGCTTGCATATGGCTTCCAATACGAAGTAAGGATCCAAACTTTTGGACATGGACTTTGACCAAATGACTTGAAGTTCAGAGTCAAAAGAAATGTTTCAACAATGTCAGGTTCTGCAAAGAAAAGAATAACTTCAACATTAGCCCATATTTTTGAATGTAAAGTGAATTTGAACACTTCTGCGTGAGAAAAATCATGTTTCACCCTTTGAGTGAAGGCCTGGCAGATCTCCTTCTCCATGAGCATTGGCCAAAGAGTTGAGAGGAAACGTTCTCCATTCTCATTTTCAGTGACAATAAACCCAACCCAGTTCCACTGGAAATACAGGAGCATCTGGACTAAACCCACATATTGAGGAAATTCCTTGGGATTAATCCGAAAAGAGGAAGGATAAACTCTTTGGTCTCCCTGAATGAACTCAAAGCCAATGCTGAGCTGGAAAAAAAATGAGAATCTTCTTTTAAAAGACAAAAGTAAAGATTGATGATGATTTTAGAGGTCCCCATTTTGTGGTTTATTGACCCTATCAAGCTGAGTCATTTTGAGACATAAGATTCTCCCTTTCTCAGGAAGAACCACCAATTAACATATTTTCCCTGGTTGTAACATGTCAGAATCCAAGGAAACAAACAATAAAGTTGGTACAGGGATTAAAGTACAATGAAAGAGCACCTACACTTCGATGAATAATACATTATTCATAGGTACAGAAATATTACATTATGTATCTCTTAGAGAAAGAACCACCAATTAACAGATTTTCCAGTAAAATATAACTTGACACATAAAATATAAAAATGAGTCCGACTGTAGCATTACTTCTCAAGGTTATATAGTAATCAGTCATATAGTCAAGCTCTTTTGGTGTCATGTTGGACTTTTGTGTTCACTTCTGTAGTTTGTCTCCTCCATAACTATATCTAAATGAGCCCCCTTACCTGTGGGATCTTGAAGATACTCAAGATGGAGGCCATTGGCACTGATAATTGGGGGTTGTCACCACCAATGACAGAGAAAAGTGTGTCCCTCTGGCCACATTTATAACCTGGAACCATTTGGTCTCGTGTGGAGAGTAGAAAGAGGCTGATCAAAGAAACTCTTTTGTTCCAATTAGCATTGTCATACATGTTGAAACCCAGGGTGATGTTGGGGAGGAGAACCAGATCTTGGTTGATCTCTGTCACTGCAAACACCAAGGCCATGAACATCTGGTAGTTGTTGGGTGTGGGTCTGCAGTGAGAGAAACATTGTGAAACATTATACCAAAGCATGTGATGAAGTTTGCCTTGTCTTCTTCTTTCTTGGTGGGGTTTTCTTTGGAGTTGGAAGTCCCAAATATTAATGGTTTTTTAAAAGATGTTTCTTTGTTAAACTTGGATAGCTTTGTGGGAGAGGAGAAAAGCCTGTCCATCCATAACATGGGCCATTTTATACCCCTCTATCATCCTTGACTTCTTCCCTTTGCTTCACTGCCTGTAATCCTAACCAATTTCTCCTCTAGCAACCAAATCAATGTGGGTCTCTCTTGGAGCAGCTTCTTCAGGTCTGGCAACCATTGCTGATCACAAGACTCCAGTGGGAAACAGCAAACATGTATTGCAGGCCAAATTTAACTTTTTATTAGTTTACCCAAGTATAAAATATAAAGGAAAAAAAGATGTGAAAAAAGAGATATAGTGGAAAGGGAGAAAAGGAAAGGAAATGGCACTGACTTCTGACTCACTTTAGCACAGAAGAAAATAACATTACAAACCCAACATTTTGCTTTTTACACAACAGTGGGGAACATTATTCATAAGCACTGCACATTCCAAAACTGAATTTTGTGTATTTTGCAGTAGCCCATTCTGGAAAAGGGCTGGTCTTTTCATCCATCCATCCATCCATCCATCATGAGTTTCTGTGCAAATTAATACTGTAAGTCAACTTTTTCACTAGGCTAATAAAATTCCTAACATGTTATCCCTCCTCACTCTTTATGTGGTTTATTGTTCTCCTGATGAAGAGTTTGGAAAGAAAAATTATCCTACTTAATCAGTCCTCAATCTGTTTTATTGAAAAAAATCACACATATTTGAACTACACCAGGAAACTGAAACATCATAAGAAGAAATATTTCTGAGCAAACAGAGCAAGCAACCACCTAGATATTTGTGCTCCAAAGTAAAACTTACAAATATGAGAGAGAAAACAGATATGGGTCTTTGTTAAAGGGTAAATAAAGTTCCCAATAGAGTCCCAAGTGCAAATTCCCACCAACAATGAGATCACCAGGGCTGTAATAATTTTCCTGAATCTTGTAAGGTTGTGGTAACACACAAAAGTTTTGCATCTTTTTAGCAATAATTGGAGGCAGGAGAGAGAAGAGCAGCAGCAGGAGAGGCAGCCCAGCCATTCTTGTTACCTTCCCTCTTAGATCAGAAATCAAGATTGTGGAGAAGCTGAATTGCAGGCTCTTGAATTGCAGACTCTTTGCAATATAAGCCAAATTGGACTATTCTGCCCTCAGCTAAAAAACTCCAAGCATATTTTTTAAAGCAGGCTTTCCTTTGGAAGATTTTTGTATATTAAAGTCCACTGGGTATACATCAACAACTACTATTCTTCTGATAATTGCAAGGAGATGCAATGGTCTCACTGACTTATCACTCCATTCTGTTTGTGCACCAGAAAGGGAAAAACACTTTGGTATCTCTTGTTGCTCATCCACAGAGCAGGTGGATTTGAGAGTTAAGATGGAGTTTGGCCTGTTCTATAATGTGTTCAGGTAGTATGAATGCTAATGATTCATGGTGATACATGACAGATGTACTCTTGCAAGTGTGAATAATCAAACCAATGTTTAGATGGAAAAGCTGGTTTATTTATCCCCACATGGCAGGGGAAGTAAAGTTAGTTCCCAACTTCACACATAGTTCTTAACAAGAGGCAGGAAGATTTCTCAAGGTGTTAGGCTCATTTAAACTCTACAGGAATGTTATCTAAAAACTAGTTAGAGCCAGAAATATTTACCTACTGCATTTTTCTTGTGAAGTAGGTTTTCTTCATCATTAAATGTTGTGGGAAAGGTACCATCAGTCTTCATAAGTCTCTTGACCGAGTGGTGTAACAATAGATGCATGGTATGTGTTCTGTCCTTAATTAGCATTCTTGAGATCCCCGCGCTTTGATTGGCCAAAGCATGGGGCTCTCTGATTGGTCAGGTGAGCCGCGCTGATTGGCTCACTGAGAATCTCCCGCGATTGGTCCATTCGGATCGCGGGAGATTCAAAGCGGTGCCATTGGCCGCGGCCGCCGCGGCTAAAGGAATAAAAGCCGCGGGCTTTTTCCTTTGTGCCAGTTCGGTTCCAACTTTAAATAAAAGAGCATGATTTGAAGTCACCGACTCCTGGCATCATTTCGCGGATACAACAGTATGTAATCAAACAGCAATAATTTATTAAACAGGATGTGCTGGAAGAACTCCCTCCAAATATTTAGATATTCCATCCAACTAAAGGGTACCCTCACATGTATACATCTAAGAAAGGCAAGGGAGACTAATGCATGAACAACAGAAGATGTAAGCATACATATTCTTCAGTCAGGGATTTTGAGTTACTGTAAGTAAGGGATTTCAATTTACTTCCTGTGCCAGTTTTCCTTCAGAAACCCAAAGTGAGTAATAAAACAATAAAATATAGGTCTGGGAGGAAAATCATCTTCCATAAATCAAGAGGAGGAAGCCGAATGCCAGACACCAAAAGTGAAAATAAAATCAATTGCATAACCATGGGACTGTTGTACTAAGATAATAGTCTGTGGCATTAGGTCTGTATATCTCAGTTTGAGTTAATTGATTGCAAACAACTGAGAACTGATTTTTTTTTGCCACATAAGAGATATACAATTTCAGTGGCCACTCTTGGCCTCTATCTCCAAACAGAGATGCAGTAAATAGTATGAGGAACTGTTGGGAATTAATATCCACATATTTAATAGAAAAGTCTACTGCTATCTTGATTACAGGGGCCTCACTGGGTACAAGAAGAAGAAAGAAGAATAAAAGGATAGCTTCATCTGATACAGATACAAATAGATACACATACAGATACAGATAATCAGAGTTGGAAGGGACCTTGTAGGTCACCTAGTCTAATCTCCCACCCAAGCAGGAGACCCTACACCATTTCTGACAAATGGCAGTCCAAACTCTTCTTGAAAGTCTCAAGTGATGGTGCTCCCACAACTTCCGAGGGCAAGGTGCTCCATTGGTTGATAGTTCTCACTGTCAGAAAGTTTCTCCTTGTTTCCAGGTTATATCTCTCATTGTTCAGTTTCCATCCATTATTCCTTTTCTGGCCTACAGGAGCTTTAGAAAATAGCTTGATCCCTTCCTTTCTGTGGCAGCCCCTCAAATATTGGAAGACCACTATCATGTCTCCCTTGGTCCTCTCCTGGTCCTCCCTCCCCCAAGAAAGGTGATTGTTGCTGATTAACAAATGTTTTGTGATTAGACACATAGTGATTTCCAATTATTTAATGGACAACATTTTCTTACATTTCATGATTTATTTTTGAAATCAGATCAACTACAAAAATGTCCAAAAATCACAGTGCTCAATCTCCACTTAAGCCAGAAATTCTTCTGCCTCATTATATTTTCTTTACAATTCAATTTACATTTTTAATACAAAATTCAATATTTACATAAATATTTATAATATTTACATACAAGCCATGCCCAACCAGTCACATGATCATTAAGCTACACCCATAAATTAGGCCATGCCCACAGAACCAGTTAAGAAATTTGAATCCCACCCCTGCCTCTCTCTCTCTCTCTCTCTCTGTGTGTGTGTGTGTGAGAGAGAGAGAGAGAGAGAGAGAGAGAGGTTAGATCAGATCTCTCTCTCTTTCTCCAACCAATGTCAGCAAGACACCATCACTCAAAATTCATATTAGTGTTCCCCGAGATTTAAAATTTTGAGTTTGGTGGTCCCTGAGGTCCAAAATATTGGTGACCCCTGGACTAGAAGACCTCCAAGGTCCCTTTCAGCTCTGTTATTCTATGATCTAAGTGGGGCTATGTGGTAGTGCCTGCCTTGGGTTTTCACATCACTGTCCAGAAAGGTCCAACATTTAGCTTTTAGGTCAGAAAAATCTGATACATTTTAGACCAGGAACAGGTTGAATTCAGGCTATATAGTGAGAGCAACTGTGGTGGTTCTGGAAATGTACCCACTAGGATTTCAATTGCCTTGTTGAAGCTTCTTGGACAAATACACTTGGATTGTCATCTTGTTCTGGGATGACACCTCCTCCCTGAAACTCAGGCAACCTTTGAAGGCCTTTCAGGATGGTCTTATAGGCTACTGATTTGCATTCTTGTCTTTCCCTCCCCCCTTTGCCCACTTTCACCTAAAATTACAATAAATTTAAATTGGTTTTTTTTCCAATTGGTTGTGATTGGTCAGTTTCGGCTGATCTGATTGGCTGATAGTGGGTCGCCACTGATTGGACCCTCCCAGCGCGGCAAACTCAAATCATTGGGTGTTGTGACAGCAGCCAGCTCTATAAAAGGAGCTGCTGCTGCCCTAGTATTTCGCTCTGTTCTGAAGTCACTAATAAAGAGTTGGAGTCACTATTCGATGCCTCGTCTCCGTTCCTTGCGCCCACTCTCCCAGATCTAACACTTTCCATGAGCATTGGTCTCAGAGTTGAGATGAATCGTTTTCCATTGTCACTATCAGAGGCAATAAACCCACATGCAGGAGCAGATGGATTAAACCCTCAAATTGAGGAAATTCCTTGGGATTAATCCGGAAGGAAGAAGGATAAACTCTTCTGTCTCCTTGAATGTACTCAAAGTCAATGCTGAGCTGGAAAAAGTGAGAATCTTCTTTAAAAGACAAAAGAAAAGATTGATGGTGATTTCAGGGATCCCCATTGTCTGTTTTTTTTACCCCATCACTCAAGATGAGTCATTTTGTGAATAAGCTTCTTCCTTTCTTAGGAAGAGCCACCAATTAAAACATTTTCCCTGGTTGTGACATGTCAGAATCCAAGGAAACAAGCCACAAATCTGGCACAGGGAATAAAGTGCAATGAAAGAGTAGGTTCTATAAAATATTTATTTATTTATTTTTATTTTATTTAGTTTGTCAATTGTTTACAAGATAATAGACATAAGTAAAAACATAGTTATGAATACATGGATACATATATGAAAAGTAAAAGAAACAATAGGACAGGGATGGTAGGCACGTTGGTGTGCTTATGCACACTCCCTACAGATCTCTTAGGAAAGGGGTGAGGTCAATAGTAGACAATCTAAGGTTAAAGTTTTTGGGGTTTGGTGAAGAAACCACAGAGTCAGGTAGAGTATTCCAGAGATTGATCACTCTGTTGCTGAAGTCGTATATCCTGTAATCAAGTTTGGTGCAATTAACTTTGAGTTTGTATCTATTGTATGCTCTTGTGTTGTTATGATTGAAGCTGAAGTATTCATTGACACGTAGGATATTGCAATGTATTATTTTATATACTGTACTTAGATCGGACTGAAGGCAGCATAGTTCTAGGTTTTCTAGGTCTAGAATTTCAAGTCTGGCAGCATAAGGTCTTCTGCAACGAGTAGAGGAGTGGAGAACTCTTCTTGGGAAATATTTATGGACTTTCTCAACTGTGTTAATATCAGATACATAATGTGGGTTCCAGACTGATGAGCTGTATTCGAGTATTGGTCTAGCAAATGTTTTGTATGCTCTAGTTATTAGTGTAATATTACCAGAGAAAAAGCTACGTAAGATTAGGTTAACAACTCTTAATGCCTTTTTGGCTATGTAGTTACAGTGGGCTCTAGCACTTAGATCATTAGAGATGAGTATTCCATGATCCTTGACAGAGTTGGATCATCAACAAGGTCTTGACTATTTAGCTTGTATTTTATTTTCTGTTTTTTTTACCAATATATAAGACAGAGCATTTACCGTATTTGCCGGTGTATAAGACGACTGGGCATATAAGACGACCCCCAACATTTCCACTCAAAATATAGAGTTTGTTATATACTTGCCGTATAAGACTACCTCCTCTTCTGCACACCTTCCACTTTTGCACTTTTTTTTTTGAGGCACTTTTGTGCACCGTGGAAACGAATCCTGTGAAGCCGAAAGGAGCAGCCAGCCTTCAGGCCGATGTAGGTGGGCCTCCTTCTCCCAGCTTCCAAGGAAATGAGGCACTCAGCGGCCTCCGCTTGCACCGCCCAGGCTCCGCTCGCACCGCCCGGCCTCTGTCCGGCCTCCACTCACACTGCCTGGCCTCCGCCCGGCCTCCACTTGCACCACCCAGCCTCCGCTCGCACCGCCCAGCCTCCGCTCAGGTATCCGGCTGGGGCTGTCAGGAGTTGTTACTGCTGGCATGACTCCGCGCAGCTCCAGTCTTGTGTTGCCTCGGGAAGGGAAAGGCAAAAAGGAAGAGCCATGACGGCACTTTGCAATGGCAGCAGCGGCTCCTGGTTTTGCCTTTCCCTTCCTGAGGCAACGCGGGACTGGAGCTGCATGGAGCCGCACCAGCGGTAACAACTCCTGATAGCCCCAGCCGGATACCTGAGCCGAGCCCGGGCAGTGTGAGTGGAGCCCGGGCGGTGCGAGCGGAGCCTGCTGAGTGCCTCATTTCCTTGGAAGCTTGGAGAAGGAGGCCCGTCTACATCAGCCTGAAGGGTAGCTGCTCCTTTCGGCTTCACGGGATTCGTTTCCATAGTGCGCAAAAGTGCCTCGGCTGCGGGCAGCCACAGTGCTTCCCAATTACTATTTGCCAGCGTATAAGACGACCCGGCATATAAGATGACCCCCCCCCCACTTGGAGGCATGTTTTTCAGGGCAAAAAAGTCATCTTATACACCGGCAAATATGGTATTTGTTGATATTTGAAGTTGCCATTTGTTTGACCATTCTGATACATAGTCAAGGTCTTTTTGAAGGGTAGCAGTATTGTCTGTGGTGTTGAATAGCTTTACATTGTCAGCGAAGAGAACACAGCTGCTCTTAATATGATCACAGAGGTCATTTATGTAGAGTATGAAGAGAGTTGGTCCTAGAACACTGCCTTGGGGGACACCACTGTTGACAGGTACAGAATTTGATAGGACGCTCCCAATTTTGACCATTTGTTGTCTGTTTGACAGGAATGCTTCTATCCAGTTATGCAGTTGTGCAGAGATACCATAAGATTTTAGTTTTAGGAGTAGTTTGCCATGTACCACTGAATCAAAGGCTTTACAGCAGTCTATGTAGATTGTATTTCCGGTTCCGCATGGCTTCGGTGGCAGCAGGAATTCGCGACCGTTCGTGATTCCTGCTGCACTTGCCGCCGAGGTACCATGATCCAAATAGGTCAGGAGGATATGGCTGCCCTGTAGGGACAGCTGAAGAGAGAGGGGAGCTGGACAGGGGGTTGGGGGTGTCACAGACCCCCTCCTCATCTGGAAAACCCCCTTTTTCCCAAGGTGGTGGAGCAGCGGTCAGCAATGGCTGCCACGAAGAAGCCTGCAACCGGGTAAGATTGTGCTGGAGGAAGCAATAAAAGTGAAAGTGCTGGCTGAGCTGGGTCAATCAACATCTTTTAAATTCGCTGGAACGGAGCTGTCTGAATTGCTGGAGGATACATTGTATCCCTAAGAAGATCGACAGCGGCGGAGAAGCTGTTAAAGGGAACTTTTTTTCCTTCACTCTCCCATCCCATGGAAACAGCAGATGAAGATTTGAAATTTGTTTGGGCGCTGAAGGTGAACTATTTTGAAAGTTGAAGTTAAGGGACAAAAGAGCTCTTGGACATTGGACTTAAAAAATTAAGAAATTGGAAAACCCTTATTAGAGGTATGGATTTCTGGTGATTTAAAAATTGATGTTGCAAGTGGGAAAGAGAGGAAAAAAATTGGAGCAGAAGTGGAAAGAGGAGGAGATTGCCTAGAATCTCAAAGAAAGATATATGGTAATTGGACCTCTTTGATTAAACAGTAACCCCAGAAAGAGAAATAGAAGAAGGAAGAAAAGTATTAACTTTTCGAACTTTTCTTGAATTATTTTTGATTAAAAATACTTGGTTGGTTGTTTTGGGGAAAGTTTCTCTTTTCAGGATGGCATCGCTTGTGGATGAACTAAAGACTGAATATCAAAAATATAAAAAGGAAGAACAAGATGGAAAAGATACTTTGGGCACTTTATTTCAATTTTTAGAAATGGCATTATGTACTTATGAAAAGTTGATTATGCAGCAGAATGACTGGGAAAGAAGAAGAGGAACAAGAAGCCATCTTTGATGAACAATGGGTTTTTTCCGGGGAGGAGGAGAAAGAGGATAAGAAAAAGGGGATTTTAAGGTTTGAAAAAACAACCAAAAAAGAGAAAAATGAGAGGAAAGGTGGATGCAAGGTTAGAAAGCAAAGGAAAGGGAGTAAGAAAAGGGAGGAGGAGAGACAAAGGGGTAAAAGGGGCAAGGAGAAGAATAAGCAAGAGAGAAAGGGGGGAAGGAGAAGCCTCAATGGTGGGAAGCAAGATCTAAAGAAAAAAAGTTTATTTAGAGACAATGGGTGAATCTAATTAAGGATAAAAGGGGGATTCTGGAAGGTACATAAGATTGTGTTTTTTATATGTGTATTTAGAGTATAAAACTTATTGTTTAATTTTAGAATCTCCTAAACAGAGTCCCAAGATAAATTAAGTGTTATATGAAATACTTTTAAGTTAGAGTAATGAGTTAAAGGCATCACTCCAATTAGTGTACAGGAGAAGTATAGTAAAAGAAAAAAGATGAATGGATAGTTGGAAATAGAACAGACAAAGAATGTTATTGAAAATGGTAATAAGATATGGAAGGATATACAAAGGTTTTGTTATTTTTTGGGGGGGGTTGTATGTTGATAAAAGGCAATAAAATTTCAATTAACAAGAAATAATTTGGATGAAAAGGAGAAGTTGGGATAAGATATGAAGTTAAATAGATAAAGTAAATATTGATATTATAATTGGGAATCATTATGTTCTATTGGTTTTCTTCTTTAATTATTACTATTTTTTTTAGAAAAGAATTTATAAGCTGTTATGCCTTGATTGTTTGTGCACTGTTTTTTGTAAAATTAATAAAATTGGTTTATATAAAAAAAGAAAATGATAATAAGATATGGAAGGATATATAAAGTGAATATGATGTTTGAATTTGTGTCTGTGAGAAGAGTTTCGACCCGGGATCAGGCAGCCTTCAGAAAATATGTTTTAGTTTTGGTTTTTTTTCTATGTTCTGTGTTTTGTATGTTTATGAAAGGCAATAAAATTTTAATAAGCAAGAAATATAATTTGGATGAAAAGAGAAGTCTGGATAAGATATGAAGTTAAATAGATAATGTAAATATTGATATTACAATTTGGAATTATTTTGTATGTTCTATTGGCTCTCCTCTTTAATTATTATTATTTTTTTAGAAAAGATTTTTCAAGTTGTTATGCCTGGATTGTGTATTGTTTTTATAAAATTAATAAAAATTGTCATTAAAAAAGAGATTGGTCTGTAATTTGCAACTAGGCTGGGGTCTCCCTTTTTTAAGATGGGGATGACTGTGGCTTGTGACGATAGTTTTGGCAAGGAGCTGGTGTTGAAAGATTTTTCAGATTATGCCTAGAGGTTCTGCTATGGCAGTAGATAGCTTTTTGAAGAAGTAGGCACATATTCCATCCAGTCCAATAGATAGAGATGGTTTTTGATTGTGTAGGGGTTTTTCAACATTGTCTACTGTAAAATCAATATGTATTAGATCATTGTAGTTGTCTGTGGTTCAACTAGGAAATACTGGACATGTTCCATTGCTGTTTATAAATACTGAGCCAAAGAATATGTTAAAGAGGTTGGCTTTAATAGTGTCATCGTTGCAGTCTTTACCATTAGGTCCTTTCAGGGATGGGATGGACCTTGAGTCTTTTAGTTTGTTGTTTACAAAATTGTAGAAAGCATGGGTGGAATTGGTGCATAGAAGGTTTTCCTCTTGTTTAATGTGATAATTGGTGCATTCAGTCTTTATCTGGTGGCATAAATTTTTGTATCGGCTTTTGAAGTTGGCAACATGACCAGATTTGTTTTTCTGCCAAAGTGATCTCTTTTTGGATTGAAGCTTCCTTATTGTTATGGGAAATCTGTTTTTTCTGGTTTTTGGAGTTGTTATTGGTACATATAGTTTGATGACTTTTTTAACTTCAAGTAAAAAACATGTTGTAATAGTCTTCAACAGTATTGCATCGAGTGAATAGAAATTGCCAATCAAGGGATGAGAGATCGTTGTCTATAAGATCATAGTTGCCTTTTTTGAAGTTATAATTGGGGATCACATCATTGTGTTGATTTTTGTGTGGACATATGTTGAGGCAAAAGTCAATCATGCTGTGGTCTCTGTTGGAAAAGGGTTCTTAATTTGTATTCAGTAAATTGAATTCAAACTATTGCAGAAGATGAGATCGAGGCAGTTGTTAAGTCTAATATTGTTGGTTACTAGTTGTTCCAGTCCCAGGTTTGTTACAGCATTGTAGAAGGTTGCATGTATGGGTTCAGTTTTATATTCGTTTAGGGTCCAGTTAATGTGAGGTAGATTCAAGTCACCAAGAAAGATAAAAGTGTGTGGGCAGGATGTTGCCCATGTTAGTAGTGAATTTAGCTTGTTTGCATGTTTGATGTCATAATCAGGGGCTCTGTAACATAGTAAGAATCGAAATATGATATTTAAGGTCAGTTCACAGATAATGGTCTAAGGAAGAGCAAGCTCTTGGGTAACTTGGATGTTTTTTAGATGTAAGGACTATTTATAGAAGATAGCAACACCACCTCCTCTACGGATTTCACGATCTGATCAGTAAACATGATAGTCACTTACTGTAGTAATGGAGTCAAGGAGAGATGAGTTGAGCCATGTTTCACAGACAAATATAATGTCAAATTTAGCTGTATTTAGTAAGATGAGAAATTCAGGTATTTTATGTACAAGGCTTCTTGCATTGAGTAGCTTGCATTTAAGACCAGTTGTAGTTGGAATAGAGGTAGGTAGGGGCATGTATGTCTAGTTTTGAGTGATGGTGGTTTGAATGGGATGAGGTTGGATGTGGAGTTGTGGGTTGTGTGACTTTCTTTTGATGCAATCAGGTCTGTAATCAATGTATAGGTCCTTTTCTCCATTGTCTAGACTTCTTTTGAGTTCCTTGTGGAGTTCATGGGAGTGGATTCTTTGCAGTATGGATAAGTCTGGTCTTGAGTGATGTTTTTTGTGGTTGGGATTGGTTTTTGCAATGGCATTTATTGTATGAATGAATATGAGTATGTATGAAGTTTGCTGGACTCATTTTGCCAAAAAACTCTACAAAATTTTGGGGCCACCGAGCCATCACTATATTTGTACCCATGTCCATCTCTGGTTATTTCAATGATATCTTCAGGATAGATGTTTGTTGTATTTGAGTTGCTTTAGATATTATGAACTTTGGTGATGTCATCTGATTCATTGGTGTCTTGAAGACCAAATAACATGGCATTTGGACATTTCTGATCATGTTCAATGGTGTCTCTGATGAGTAAGGACATATCATTTGTGGAATTATTTGATGGGATAGTAATTATTTGTGGTTGTGGTTTGGTGGTCATTTTTGGTTGTAGTTGTGATTGTAGTTGAGGTAATAGTTGTGGTAGTGGTTGTTGGGTTGGGATTTGATTTTGAGCTGATAGGTAGTCGCTTATAAGTGCTGTATTTTTTTTCCAAGATAAATTAGGCTTTCTTGTATAATTGTTTCAAAATGGGTTGCTAAGAGTTTTTCTATTGAATGCATGAGTAATTCTACACTATCAACTCTGTTAGGCAGGGTACATATAAAATATAAAAATCTGTAGGATTTAAAACACTGACACTGAATGAAATTCAACATACCAAAAAAATCCTTTGATGAAAACAAATAAAGAAGCCAATTGTCCTTGTGGAAATGAATATGCATATCTTTAATATCTATGTGTATTTTCCAAGTTCATCGCTAGAACCTCAATGGGGGAAAATGGAATTAATGAAAAACAAAAAGGTGAGTGATTGTTCCTGAGAAACTTTATGATTAATCACATCATCTAATTTTCAATTATTTTACAGAGATGATCATTTCATTTTATGATATTTTAGAAATCAGATCAAATACAAAAGCCACAAAACCAAAATAAAAGTTTCAGAGATTTTTGTGTTTCATTATATTCTCTTGACAATTCAGATTGGGCCTCAGTGGGATAATGTAGCATTTGGGGAAAAAGATGCAAGCCAAGAGGTCAGCTCCAAAGGCCAAAATGGATATCTCCACAGCCACCATGGACTTCCCTTTTGTGCTCAGATAGGTAGGGAAGAAAGAGATCCAAACACTGCAAAAGACCAGCATGCTAAAAGTAATGAACTTGGCTTCATTAAAGCTGTCAGATAATTTCCTAGCCACAAAGGTCACTGTGAAGCTCACAAGAGCAAGGAAACCCAAGTAGGCAAGGGAAACATAAAACATTGAAGCTGAGCCTTCCTTACATTCCAAGATGGCCTCTCCTATGAAGAAGTGGAAGTCCAAGCTGGGAAATGGAGGACAGGTGATCACCCAGGTGACACAATGAACTGCTTGGATCAGGGGACAGGCAAAAACAATGGAATTGGTCAGTGGTTTTCCTAAGAGTTCCCTAGTCTTGTTTCCTGGCTTGGTGGCCATGAAGGCCAGAACCATCATGAAAGTCTTTGCCAACACAGAGGAAACTGCAAGGGAAAAGAGAATGGCAAAGGCAGATTGTTGGAAGAGTCAGGTGATCTTCCAGCATATAAAAAAAATGCAAGTAGAAAAATAGGGACCCCTTTGGTGGGAACGTAACAGTATTCCATGTGCCTTTGGCATTTAGTCATGCCGGCCACATGACCACGGAGTCATCTTTGGACAGCGCTGGTTCTTTGGCTTTGTAACGGAGATGAGCACCACCCCCTAGTGCCAGAAATGACTAGCACATATGTGTGAGGGGAACATTTACCTTTATCTTTAAGGCCTATGTGGATGATAGCAGGCCCTAGGATAGAAACATGAACCAAAATCTCCAGCTAGGTTGATTTCATAATGTAATAGGAATATTTGTAATTTGCTAAGCAGTTGCAATTTATGTAATACAATTTTGCAAAGTAGGAGGTTTCATGGGTATATTACTAGAAGAATGAAACCATGAGAAATAAAGAACTGAAAGCAACAGATGGATAGAGGATTCAGATGTACACGGATGTATGTGGAGACTGATGGTCAACAAGAAAGAACAAGGAAGTGTGTTATGAAATATGGCAGGAAAGTGACCATCTGTGTGTGGCCATTAGACGAAAGGTATAAAAAAAGTGGCGCTCAACAGCAGCTTTGGGACACTGGCCTGTAGCTGTTTTTACTGGATGGGCTATGTCAGTGAACCTCATTGCAATGGGTTCTTGATGTAAGTTGTGTTATGATGGTTATTTATGTTCCAAATTATTATTAAAATAAATATCTGAATTTCAAAGTTAGAATTATTGGGTTGTGTTGCTGTCTTCTGTTTCTTTGATTGGATTTTTCCATGACATCATCAGAAAGAAATTGGGATCACATCTTGCCACCTTGCGCTCTCTCTCTCTGTGTGTGTGTGTGTGTGTGTACAGGGGTGGGCTGCTATGGGTTCTCCTGGGTTCGGGCAGACCTGTTGCTAATGTTATGGCTGGTTCAGTGAACTGTCAAATCCCATCTCAGGCTAGCACTGCCCATCCCACCCTGCCCCTCCCAGAGTTTCCCCATTTTGTACCCTAAGTAAGTGCAAGGCCCACATGGAGGCTCAGGGAGGGGGAAAAAGGGGCCTCCTGGATGTTCCAGAAGTCCAGAAATGGGCCCATTTCTGGCCTCCGGAGGACTTTCAGAGCTTGGGGGATGCTGTTTTCACCATCCCAAGGGCTCAAGAAAAGCCCACAGAGCCTGGGGAAGGTGAATAATGGGCCTCCTAGAAATTCTGGAAATCTGAAAATGGAGCCCATTTCCAACTTCTGGAGAATCTCTGGAGTCTGGGGGAGGCAGTTTTTGTCCTCCAAGAGTCTTGAGGAAAGCCTTTGGAGACTGGGGAAGGCAACAGACCACCCACACCCACCATGGTACAGGAAGCCAACTAGGCCACACCCACCATGGCCACACCCACCTAGCAACTGGGCAGAGAACCTGGTGCTGAAATTTTTAAAGCCCATCCATTTATGTATGTATGTATGTAGATAGATAGAAATAGATAAAAGATAGATAGATGATAGATAGATAGATAGATAGATAGATAGATAGATAGATAGATAGATAGACAGACAGACAGACAGACAGACACATGTAGATACACAAACACATACACACAGATCTATATAAGATCCCAGTTTCTAATTTCATCCTCTCTGCCATGTGGGTATAAATAAACCAATTATTCCATCCAAAAATCATACTATTGCTGTCACTGATTAGAGTACAAGTAATGTTTCATCATGCTCCCATTAGCACTCATGGTATTCAAATCAACTACGATACAGGCCAAACTCCATCTTGTGTGCAGGTGTTCAGTTTCATGTAGGTCAAAAACTTAACTTCACCCTGACTGTCAAATCTATCTGCTCTGTGGATTAACAACAAGAGATACAAACATGTTTTCCCCCCTCTGGTGTACGAAGAATAGCTATTGCAAAGGCGATAGGACAAATGTTTTTCCATGCAATTATCAGAAGAGTATTTTTAATGTATTCCCTGTGGATTTCTACCCACAAAAATTTTCCAAGATAAAATCTGGTTTAAAAATATATATACTTTCTGAGCTCTCCCTGTAGAGGTTGAATATGTCACTTCAGCTTGTTTGGCAAGACTCCCCTTGCTGCGTCCGCGAAATGATGCCAGGAGTCGGTGACTTCAAATCATGCTCTTTTATTAAAGTAGGAACCGAACTGGCTCTTCGCAAAAGGTTCGCGGCTTTTATTCTTTCAGCCGCGGCGGCTGCGGCCAATGGCACCACTTTGAATCTCCCTCGATTCAAATGGACCAATCGCGGGAGATTCTTAGCGAGCCAATCAGCGCGGCTCGCCTGACCAATCAGAGTGCCCTGCGCTTTGGCCAATCAAAGCGCGGGGATCTCAAGAATGCTAATTAGGGACAGAACACCCATCCCCTCTTGGTTCAGTCCTTACGTCGCGTAGTCACGTCGGTAGGCGGGGCTCCATCTGAGCCTACTGGACCTGCGCAGCTCAGTGGTAGGTTGGATCCCAGCTGGTTCGGTCGGGATCTCTGTTGCTCCTGATGCCGTCGTGGGAACCGGCTGGTCGGTCGGGCCGGGCCACTCTCCGTAGCTCCCTCCTGGGCCTCCCGGGTTGGTTGAGCTGCGGGTTTCGCCGCTCCCGCTCGGTCTTTCTGGGTCGGTCGAGCTGGCCTGGCTGTCTCTTCCTGGCGAGGGGTCGTGATGGCTGCTTTCCGGTAACTATGGCTGGTTTATTCTTCTTTGGTTTTGGTCCCCTGGGTATTCCCTCCCCCCTTGGTTTGTGTTGTGGGGGTTGGTTTCGCCTGTTTGTGCGTCGGTGGTCTCTTGGTTGGCAGTCCTTGACCTTAATTGGTCGATGTGGCGTTTCCACGCTCGTCCATCTGCTGTTTGTAGCCGGTACGAGTGTGGGCCTGTTATTTATGTGATGACGGCCGGTATCCATAGTGGCTCTCCCGTCAGGTTTCTTGCGTATACGGGGTCGCCTGGTGTGTAAGTTCGGTGTTTGCTGTTTGAGTCTGGGGGCTTCTCCGGGTTATACGTGGGGTGTAACCTGTCAAGTGGGGACCTTAATTTCCTCCCCATTAATAGTTTGGCTGGGCTCTTATTCGTTGTGGTATTTGGGGTTATGTGTTGGGTGAAGAATAGTTTGTTTATTTTCTCCTGGATCTCCCCGTGGTTTATTTTCCGGATGGTTTTCTTAGTGAATTGCACCATCCGTTCCGCCCTACCGTTCGCCGCTGGGTGCGCCGGTGCTATCAGCATAAAGCGGATGCCCCTTTCCGCTAGGAATTTTTCGAATACCAGCGAGGTGAATTGGGGCCCGTTGTCGGAAACAACGACATCTGGGAGGCCGTGCGTTGCAAAGAGTTTGCAGAGTTCCTTGA
Source organism: Hydrophis major (assembly GCA_033807585.1). Taxonomy (NCBI): domain Eukaryota; kingdom Metazoa; phylum Chordata; class Lepidosauria; order Squamata; family Elapidae; genus Hydrophis; species Hydrophis major. Next base: position 4,284,922 of record CM066328.1, read on the forward strand.
TCATGGCCTCCATGGTTGTTGTCTTCATGTTGCTTACCTCCAGCCAGTTGGAGTAAGCGTCTACAGTTATAAGGAAGGTGTGTCCTTTTGTGGGCCCGGCAAAGTCTATGTGAATCCTAGACCAAGTTCCCCTTGGGGTTTCCCACTCTAGGACGGGTGCTGTGGGTGGGCTTGGCCTAGTTTCCTGGCATCGTTGGCACCTTGCTACCCAGGTCTCAATTTGTTTGTCCATCCCTGGCCACCAAGCGTAACTTCTGGCCAGGGCTTTAGTCCTAACGATGCCAGGGTGCCCCTCGTGTAGCAGTTCCAGAACCTTCCCTTGTAGCTTTTCTGGAATGACCACCCTATCCCCCCATAGTATGCACCCTTTTAATAACGAGAGTTCCGTTTGGCAGTTTCGGAACGTTTTGACGGACTCGTCGTTGTCCCTTTCCGGCCACCCTTTCTCTACCCAATGCAACACCCGCGCCAGACGTTTGTCTTTATTAGTCTCTCGGGCAATGTCTGACGCGGTTATGGGCAGGTTGGGTAGAGTCTCTATGCTGAGGGTGGTCGTCGTGGGTGCTGGGTCAGTGTCAGGTTCCGGTAGCGGCGAGTGGCTTAAGGCATCTGCATGGGAGATCGTCTTACCCGGTTTGTGTATGAGTCCGTAGTTGTAGGCTGCCAGGAACTCGGACCACCTTGTCATTCGGTTGTCATGGCCCGGTTTCCTGCAAGGATTCCTAGCAGCGGCTTGTGGTCGGTTATGATGGTGAATGTCCGGCCGTAGAGATACTCGTGGAATCTTTTTATGGCGGCAACGATAGCCAGAGCCTCTTTGTCCAACTGGCTATAGTTCCGCTCCGGTTTGGTGAGGGTCCTTGAAAAGAACGCGATGGGCGCTTCTTTTCCGTCAGGGAGGGTATGGCTGAGGACAGCGCCGACGCCGAAGGGTGATGCGTCGCATGTGATGGCCAGAGGTAGGGTCTCGTTATACTGTATAAGGATGGCGTCCGAAGTGAGGAGGTCCTTTGTTCTTTGGAAGGCGGTTTTGCTCGCGTTTCCCCCAAGTCCAGGTCGCCGCCTTGTCCAGGAGCCTATGCAAGGGCTCCGCCACCGTCCCCTTTTGGGGCAGGAAGACATTGTAAAAGTTAAGTAGCCACAGGAATGCCTGTAGTTCCGTCTTCGACTTGGGTGTGGGGGCTTCTTTGATGGCCTTGATTTTTTGGTTTGTGGGATGAATGCCGTGACGGTCTAGGAGGTATCCTAGGAATTCTACCCGTTCCGTGTATAATTGGCATTTCTCCCTCTTGACTTTGAGCCCGGTCTCTTTGAATTTGGTTAGGACCTCCCTTAGGCGACCCTCTAGTTCGGCTTGGTTGGTTGCCGACACTAGGACATCGTCGAAGTAAGGTACCACCCCCTTGCTGCCTTGCAATAGTCTTTCCATTAGGCTTTGGAACATTCCCGGTGCCACGCTGACTCCGAATTGGAGTCGGCTGCATTTAAATGCCCCCCGGTGGGTGACTATGGTTTGCGCTTCTGCTGTTTGGTCGTCGACTGGCAACTGTTGGCATGCCTGAGCGAGGTCAAGCTTGGCGAAAACCTTGCCCCCTCCCAGTGAGTGCAGTAGGTGTTGTACTACTGGGACGGGGTAGGCACTTTGTTGTAGCGCGCCATTTAGGGTGGCCTTATAGTCCCCACAGATCCTCACCGACCCATCAGGCTTGATCGGGGTGACTATGGGGGTCTCCCACCGGGTGTGGTCTATGGGCTGTAGGACCCCTTGCTTGACGAGCTTGTCAATTTGCTTGTCTATCTTGGGTTTAAGTGCGAATGGCACCCGCCTTGGTTTCAGGCGTTTTGGGGGGACGTTTGGGTCTAGGCTGAATGATATAAGGGGCCCTCGGTACTTGCCTAGGTTTCCGTCGAAGACCTCTTGAAATTCCCAGGCCAGTTGCTGCTCCCAGCTGTCGTCAGTGACGTGGTCGACTCCCGTGACTGCGATGCCGAGCGGGGCGAACCATTGCAGTCCCAGAAGGCTTGGGCGGTTGCGGTCGACGATTGTCAGGGGAAGCCTTTCGGTGTGCCCTTTATATGTGATGTTGAAGTGTTTGGTTCCGACTACCGGGATGCAGTTTCCCTGGTAGTCCTTTACGATGAGTCTCTGGCTGTCTAGGTTCCTCCTTTGGAGGGTAGGCACCAAGCGCTTTATTTCATGCCATGCTATCATGGAGAGGTAGGACCCGGAGTCCACTTCCATTTTGCATGGCTCGCCCTCGATGCCTACCTCCACGGGCGTGGAGGTAGGCATCGAGGGTGAGCCATGCAAAATGGAGGTGGACTCCGGGTCCTACCTCTCCAAGATAGCATGGCATGAAATAAAGCGCTGGGTATTTAATTTGCTTAACAATACAGATTCCATTTTTACTCTCCAACCACTGGTAAAATAAGTTCCATGTCTGATCATATTCTGTGTCTTCTTTCTGTTTAATTTTCAATGTAAGTCATGGCCACAACACTGTGGGAGACCTGGGGCACTGGTTGTACTCGGCGCTGTGGCATTGATGTGGATGGCTGCTCCTGGATGGGGCGTCAAGTCTTGCGCTATTGAAGTCGGGTTTCAATGCGCAAGCATTGCACCACCAGAGCATCAAGGGTCGGGGCCAGCTCCACGTGAACCAATTCATCCTGCAAGTCCTCCGACAGGCCATCCTGAAAAGCGTCCATCAAAGCCGCATCGTTCCAAGTAGAGTCCAAGCAGATCAGTCAAAATTCTGAAATGAATTCCTGCAAGGGGCGTTTCCTCTGGCGAAGTTCTTTCAGGCATCTGGCTGCTGTCTGAGCCCCCCATGGGGTTCTCATACATTAGTCGTAGGTGATGCCAAAACCCCTGATAGTCTGTTAGCAATGGACTGTCTTGCAATAATAAAGGAGTGGCCCACCTGGCAGCCAAACCCGAAAGAAGGCTTATTACAAACCCCACCCGAGCCTGGTCATCAGGGAAATCCTCCGGCCTCAGATCCATAAACAATTAGCACTGTCCCATGAAAGCCAGGAACATTTCAGGCTGCCCAGAAAACTTATCCGGCACAGCCACCAGGCATTTCCTACGGGGAGGGGCAGGAGGAGCAGTATGAGCCTGCAGCAGAGTGAGTTGATTGATCAGCTGGGTTACTTGCTGTTGCAAAACCTGGTTATCGTTCTGCAGCTGGTGAAGCTGCTGCTGCTGCTGCTGTTGATCCATCTTGGTCAAAGATGGTTTTTGTTATAGTTTGAGACAAAAATGTTATGTCTCACCTGTACAAAAGAGGTGAGAAGTCAAAATTTCCAACTGAATACAAACAAGCAGGCAAATCCAGTAATTATAGAGTTAAATTCCTTGAGCTGATAAAGTTCTTGGCAGTCTCTCACACGCTGTCTGCCAAGTCTGAAAAGAAAGCAGGAATATAAATCACACAAGCTGTCACCACACAGGATACTCCAGAGCTCCTCTGAATAAGTCACACGTTGTCCCGAACAAGTTCCCAGAGCGAACACACCCACTTTTATTCCCTGTGGGGTGTGTCAGTCCCTCAGCTCAGTTTCTGATTCATCCCTTCTTTCTGCATTGCAGCTTGCACTTTTGCCTGAGACACTGCCTCGCATCAAGCCAGCATTCCTTTGCTTGATTTTCAGTCAGAGACTCTGATACGCCCTCCTTCTTTTCCTGATTAGCCTCAGGACTTCCCTCCCAGTTATCTGCCAACACCTGAGGCACAATCAGGGAGGAAGGCATTGCCGAAGAGGAAGGTCCTGGGGAGGAAGGCATTTCCAAAACCTCCTCTTCCCCATTGTCCGAGTCTTTATCCTCTATTAAAGCAGGCTCAAACCTCAGAGCCACAACATCTTTATATATGTGATTTTCGTGCCTAACACCTCAGACCTTGTATTCTTCCGATGCTACCACTTTAATTTCCAGTAAAAGTCCTTTTCTCTATAACAATGGAGTCTAAGATTTTCTTTCTTGGATTTTGAGTGGAGCCTTTATGAAACCATCCTAGCTGAAGACTTTGGTTCATATCTCTTTCTTGGAACCTACTACTACTCACTTAGGCCTCATTAAATCCAATAGATAAATAGACTATATTTTCATTTCCCACAATTCCAAGAAGGATATGTTCTAATTTTTGTTTCTTTTAATTAAATCTTTCATTATTTTGGTATTTTAAAAGGTTAGTTTCCATATCAATGTTTCACTGTGTATATAATTGTTTCCATAGTCTTCCAAAACTTTGTACAATTTCTTGTTTCTATTCCTTTCTTTTTTATATATATAATAGAGATTAAATTCCCAATGTCTGCTGTGTGGTGGAGTTTTGTAGTTGCAATTAGAAAATAATATCACGACACACACATTATTTTAACAATCCCTTGTTCCATGTCATATCTCAGAGGTTCTCGGTAAAGATGATGTTTTATGATAACTAGGTTCCCTTAGAGAACAAAGAGATGCACTGATATTTATACAGTTCACAACAGAGAAAATGGTGTAAGAAAGGAAGGGCAATTGATTCATGCATGAATATTCCTAAGTAATACTGTAATGGATTTCAGGTTTCTTCCTACTCTTTTATTACCTACAGAGAGCTTACCGTAATTAAAATAAACATTTGCATCCAGGGATTCAGAGATTGCTCTAGGGACATTCTGGGAAGAATTACAATGGGGCTCAGTGGGATGCAAGAACACTTTTTTTAACAATTTCCCAATTTGTATATTACCTACTCTCATCACACTGAAAACTGATTTTCCCCACTGTCCATTTTTCCTTTTGACTTCTTAGAGGTCAACTTCTTCATAGCCATGGCCCATTTTAAATAAGGCAAACTCAATGACCAGCTAGTTTTGCAAGGTTGTCATTCTTGGACATTCCTGCTGCTCATTTAAGGGACTTGTAGGGCTTGAAGTCTTATGTATACATTCTGTAACTATAGAAGCCAGATTTTTTTTTTTCATATTAAGAAAGGCATAGGCTGCAGAAGCTGGTGTACCAATGATGGAAATAGCAGGCCTATAAATATCTCTGATATTTAACATTCCGATGAAGTAATAAAACTTTTGGGCACTGCCTTGGATTTGTGATAAGTGTAGTTTTGGACAAGTGGTACTGCATGAAATGTAGTAAGATTCCCCATTGCAGGTGGACCTCCTGAGGCTGCAAAGTGTGAAAGGACATTTTCCACACAATAAATACCATCTCTTTGGTAAGTACGGGGGAGTTGGAACATAGCCAAGATCGACCTGTTGCTCCACCCGAGTCTTCTCCATCTTCTTCAATGTTTAGTTTAGTTTAATTTAGTTTATTGTCATTACAATGAAATCAAATACCACCTTCAGTGTACATTACGACTATGAAAATAAACACAAACACCTATCCTTCACATACATTGAATTGAAAACTCCTGTTTTCTTCAGCTTTGATTGGCTTGGTGATTTTGGCACCGATACAGACTGGAGGCAGAGGTGAGATTCAAAAATCCCAGCAACTGGTTCACTGCCCAGTTGCTGGGTGGGTGTGGCCATTGTGGGCATGGCCTACCAGAACTTCTGGGAAGGCCATCTTTCACCTTCCCCAGAGTCTGGAGTCTCAGGCCTCTGGAATCTCAGAATCTCTGGAATCTCTGGAAGGGCAAAAGTGTCCTCCCCCAGGCTCCGGAGGCTCTCCAGAAGCTGGAAACAGGCCCATTTCTGGAGTTCTGGTACTTTTGGAAGGGCCATTTTTTTTCCTTCCCAAAGATCTGGAGGCTTCCCTTAGGCCTGTGGAAGGGTTGGAAACAGGCCCATTTTCAGACTTCCAGTACTTCCGGAAGCCCATTTTTCTCCCTCCCAGAGCACACTCTACACTTACCTGCATCAAAAATGGGGTGTGTGGAGACTCCTGGGAGGGGAGGGGTGGGTGGGATGGGACCAGCCGGTCAGTTCAAATACTGGTTTGGTGAACCAGATGCAAATTTAACATCCGGTTTACCTGAACCAGTCTGAACCAGTAGAATCCCACCTCTGGCTGGAGGGCTGGGAAGTTAGCAGCCCAATGGCCCTCCTTTTCGCATCAGAATCAGGCTCCTGTGAGATATCCCTGGCCCTCTCTAGTGGCCGACGGAGGGGTTCCTCCCTCTCTGGCCATTGACTGGCACCTCTCCTGGCCTCAGCGAGGGTGGTTCTCTTGCACTGTGTGCTGCGGATGTATTCCAACAGGTCCAGTTCTAACATAGTAGCCAGCTGATATCACACATGGAGGTCATCTATGATCCCCACCCCACCCCAGGCAATTCTGATACAGTTAATCTGTCTCAGAAGTGGTAGAGTAATAAGTGCTCTAGCCAATCTCTTGGTCTTCCAGCCAGGCTGTGAAACTCCCATATCTACTCAGCCACTAATTGACTTCCCTGCCTTATGGAATGGATTCTGGACTCTGCCAACAGGCCTGCAGGGGTCTTTGAATTTGGCCCGGAGCCCCTCCAGGAAGGCATCTATATCTCCCAGTTCCAGAACTCTCTTCTCATGGAATGCCACCACCCACTCAGTGGCCTCTTCCTCCAGGTTCGCAGTGGTGATGTTCACAATGGTTCCCTCATCAGGGAAGACTTCTATGTACCAATCCAGGTAGTTCCACACCTGATTTAAGAAGTAGGTGAGCTTCTCTGGCCAACCATCAAATGTAGCATTCAAAGTCTTCCCAGACCAACACATAACCAGACAGCACCCCACCACCTACAGGGTGGCATGAACTTGGACTCCTTCCATCACAGGGACTAGTAGGGGTTGCCCAGAAGACACTGAAGGGTGGCCTGCTGCCAATGGTGGTATTCAAATTTTTTTACTACCAGTTCTGTGGACATGGCTTGGTGGGTATGGTATGGCTTGATGGGTGTGGTGTGGTGTGGCTTGGTGGGCGTGGCTTGGTGAGCATGGAAGGGGAAAGATACTGTAAAATTTCCATTTCCACCCCACTCCAGGGGAAGATTACTCTAAAATCCTCATTCCCTCCTCACCTCACTAACTTGCTTTCCAGCTCCATATGTGCAGAATAGCATGACCTTGACTTAGAAGAAGAATGCTATTATGACTAACCATTATGACTAACCACATACACTCCAAGAAATTCCCCCCTTCCATTTTCCCAGGCTCAAGAATGTGGCAGTGTAGAAGCATCTAGTGTCAAAATGGCTTCCAAAGCTGACAGTTTCCTTATTGTTATGGGTAATATTTTTTTTTTGTGGGGTTACTAATGGTACATATAATTTAATTACTCTTTCAAGTTCAAGGAAGAATGCATTATAATGGTCTTCATAGTATTACAGCTAGAGAACAGAATGTGTCAATCAGGAGATGATAGGTCGGCATCTATGAGATCATAATTGGCTTTTTTGAAGTTATACTTTGGGGATCCATCATTATGATCCCCTTTGTGAGAGTGTAAATTGAGACAAAAGTCGATCATACTGTGGTCACTGTTTGAAAAGGGTTCTTGTATTTGTAGGCCATATATTGAGTTTGAGCTGTTGCAGAAGATGAGGTTGAGGCAGTTGTTGAGTCTAGTGTTGTTAGTTACTAATTGATCCATTCCCAATGTAGTAACAACATTGTACAGGGTTGCATGTATGGGTTCAGATATACATTCATTTAGGGTCCAATTTATAAGAGGTAGATTGTGGTCACCAAGGAAAATAAGAGGATATGGGCAAGAGGCAGCCCATGTTAGCAGTGAAGTTAGTTTGCTTGCATGAAGTATGTCATAATCAGGGGCTCTGTAGCATAGTAAGAAGCAGATTGGTGGTACTTAAGGACAGTTCACAGATGATATTCTCTGGAAGAGCAAACCCCTGTGTAATTTGAATCTTTTTTAGATTTAGGGATTTTTTTGGTAGAAGATAGCAACTCCCCCTCCCCTACGGATTTTGTGATCTGCCCAATAAATGTGATATTTGCTGTCTGTGGTAATGGAGTCTGGAAAAGAGTCATTTAACCATGTCTCACAGACAAATATAATGTCAAATGTGGTCATACCTAATAAGATGAGTAATTCATGCATTTTGTTTGCAAGACTTCTTGCATTGAGTAGTTTGCATTTTAGATATGTAGTAGTGGGTCTGGAGGAAGTAAGGGCATGCATGCCTAACGTTGGATGTTGGGGTGATGGTTAATGGGATGCAAGTTGAAGGTCTTGTTTTTGATACATTCTGTATTGTAGTCAATGTATAGGTTCGTATTTCCTTGTTCATGGAGTCTTTTGTGTTCAAAGTGAAGTTCAGGGAATCGTACACTTTGCTGTAAGGTTAGGTCAGGGTGAGAATGGAGATTATTATGGTTGGTGTTGCTCTTGGAGAGTGAATTTATGATGTAAATGAATTTTCGTTTGCTTGATTTGTTTTTGCAAATGACCCTGCAGAAGCGTAGGGCCACTGATCCGTCACTGTTTTTTTTTTTTTTGAAACAAATTTTATTAATTTTAAAGATAAAACAACACATCATTAACCATTAAATACATAAACACATAAAACTTGATGAAAGATATTTGCGTGTCCATATGGGGATGGGATAAATTGGAATTATGTTGTATAAAAATATTGTTTTGTTTGACTTGTAAGGATTTACAATATTAAGAGGTTTTATGATCCGTCACTGTTTTTGAACTCTGGGCCGATGCAGGAAATGTCTAGTATTTTATCAGGAGAGATGGTTGATGTTTGATAGCCACTGATGACATTGTGGACATTTGTGATGTCATCATTGTCATTGTTGTGCAAATATGATGGCATTGGGATGCTTCCGTTGGCACTTGATGGCTTCTTTGATGAGGATTGGGATATCATTATTTGTTGGATTTGTGGTTTTTTGTGGATTGGGTTGTGGATGTGGTTGTTGGGTAGGGATGTGGTTTGTGGCTATTGGATGTTCGGTTTTTTGTGTTCTGTCTTTTTTGTGTGTGTGTCTTTATGTTGTGTTCTTTTGTGTTGTGTCTACAGTATCAACTCTTTTGAATAGGGCAATATATTTGTCCAGTTTGAGTGTGCACGGTGGGCAGAAACATGGAAATGGATGGTTGGATGATTCTATGAGTTGAACCATTTGGTTGGGTAATCCCAAGCAGCCATGGTGAGCATAGATGTCATAGGGAACATTTGATGGGATTTTCATTCTCCTTTAAAGTTTCCTTACATATAAGGCATGTGCAGGAGTCTTGTGGTTCATTGGTGGGGATTTCTTTTGTTTGGGCTTGTGGTTTGGCATTGGATTTTTTTCCTGGCATGGTAGGTTTGTTATACCTTGTGTAGGGGAAATGGGCAACCTAAAATTTAATAAAGAATCTGAAAGAGTCACCCACCCTTTTATTTTCAATCAAAGCCACTTGTTCCCAGTGAAGGTGTGTCCCCAACTTTGTAATATAGATTGTCCTTGAAGACGTGAATGTTGATTTCCAGCAAAGCTTTTGTCCCTTGATTTGTTTTAATGAGGAATCTTTGAAAAGCAGCATCAAGTCAGGTTACAGATACAGTGGCAAATAAATTTCATGCAAAAATAATAAAGAAATACTAATGTTGACTACATACTTGTACACATAAGCTCTTGGAGCATTGCAGAATTCTCTATTAATTTTTTCATTCAAGTATTTCTCGTTGTATATTGTTAATGCAAAATGTTAAAATGTATTAAGTGTTCTCTTCATTATGACTAGATAAATGTGCTTCATTAATAAACCAGGCTGTGTGAAGTGGATATTAAAGGATCTTCTCCTGCCCCTGCTATTTTTTTCTGCTTTCAGGGGATGGGTTGATGGGTATGAATTAATGGAACAGTTAGAAAATTGTTCAGTCTTGGGCAGAGAGGAAGGAAGACAAAGTTGTGTGATAGTTGTAGATGTTTCCTGAACTTACAAGAGTGCTTAGGGATAGAGAAAGTGTGAGAGAGAGATGACCCAGAAGTACCTCACATAGCAGAACCCTCTGGGGGGGTTCCACCACTAAAACTGTCCCTGAGTGGAACGAGAGCACAGCCAGGTTTCATATCTAAAACCTTTCTAAGTGGTTCAGCTGGATGCCCTGCTTGATGGCATGATGATATGGATGATGATGAGGAGGAGGATGTACAATAGGGCATCCATTATCTGTCATACCCCCATTAGAATCTGACTCAGAGGGGGAAACTGAACAGCTGACAGGGAGTGGGAGTGTGGCTCCATTGGCTGTGGAGGAAACTGGGGAAGGGCAAAGTCTGTCTGAGCAAAGCAGGGGAGAAGTCGAGCAAGGGAGAGGGAATTCAAAAGAAGACCCAGGCCCACCCCCTCTTCATCCTAGGGCATGCAGGGAGGAACAGAGAAGGGAGCAACTTGAGTTGCATGGCTTATGGGGGAGGAAAGGGGCCTGATTCCTTCATTAGCTGCATCTGGGAACACAGTGTATAAAAGAGGAAGCTGCACGCATCAAGTTATTGGGAGTAAACATGAATTTATCTTGTATTGCCATGGCTTATCTGTGTTCCTGGCATCTTCCCAACTGTGTGAGTTTTGCCATGATTTCAAGTCTGCAATTCCTTCTCCTGCCCTGTCAAGCTAATTACTTCAATTTGGTTTGTTTGAATTTTTAGTTACAGTTTGCATGTACCTTGTTTTGGACCGAATTTTCTACAGTTAAACACTGTTCCTGGGGAGTTTTTCTCCAGCCAAAGGTAACCTGGATATTAGGGGCAAAGTTGGAGATAATAAAGGGACTCTTATTGCTTATTTGACTGTGTTGCTTTTGTGCCATACCCTGGGTCATCACATCATCTCTCTGGGACACTGCAAATGCAGATGTCTTATAGTGTTATCAGTCCGAACTGGTTCGAAGTTCCAGTTATTGGTCCTTTGAATCTGAGGGACTTCCTTGGACTTCCTGACCATTCACCCGGTGGTCCCAAATCCATATGTTATACTGGGCCTTATTCCCCAGGCTGCCACATGGTTCTCAGTTATAGATCTAAAAGACGCCTTTTTCACAATACCAATACATGAGAATAGTCAACACTTGTTTGCTTTTGAATGGGAGAATCCCACCACTGGTCAAAAGCAACAGTACAGCTGGACCAGGTTGCCCCAAGGATTTAAAAACTCACCAACTCTTTTTGGGGCTGCCTTGGCTAAAGATTTAGAGGCCTTATGCACACCACCCCCGGACATGGTGTTGCAATACGTAGATGACTTATTAGTTACTGGGCACACTGAAGACACTTGCTGGGATAATACACATGAGTTGTTGACCCTTTTACAGGATTTGGGTTATACAGCCTCTAGAAAGAAGGCACAGCTAGTTTTACAAAAGGTTCGATATTTGGGATATGATATAGAATAAGGAAAACATACTTTAGGCCATGAGCGTAAGGAGGCCATATGTCAGCTCCCTGCACCCAAAACCAGAAGGGATCTAAGGGTTTTTTTTAGGGGCTGCAGGGTTTTGCCATATCTGGATTCCAAATTTTAGTCTTATAGCAAAACCCTTATATGAAGCTACCAAAGGAGCAGACAGAGAACCGTTACAATGGGGAAAGCAGGAAGAAGCTAGTTTCCAACCCCTCAAGCAGGCTTTGTTGCAAGCCCCTAGTTTAGGCCTCCTGGATTTGGAAAAATCATTTCAGTTGTTTGTGGATACTAAACAAAATGTGGCGGTGGGTGTCCTTACCCAAACCATAGGCATATGGCACCGCCCTGTGGCATATCTTTCCAAACAACTTGATAATGTTGCTAAGGGGTGGCCTGCTTGCCTCAAGGCGGTGGCTGGAACGGCCATTTTAACACAGGAAGCTAATAAATTAACATTTGGACAACACTTAAATATATAAACCCCCCATGCACTCAAATCCATACTGGAAACCAAGGGCCATTTGTGGCTAATTAACCCTCAAATGTTGAAATACCAAGGGTTAATCACTCACAACCCTTTGGTTAACATTATCCAATCAACCACATTAAACCCTCCCACACTACTCCCTGAACCAAACACTGAGCTCACTCATGATTGCATCCATACAATAGAGAAGACATATGCTAGTCACCCAGACATGTCAGATATACCTCTCCCTACTCCTGATTACACCCTATTCACTGATGGCACCAGCTACCTACAGGAGGGAGTAAGAAGAGCAGGGTATGCAGTAGTCATTCTAGATGATATTTGGGAAGCAGAGCCCCTTCCCACGGGCACAAGTGCACAGTTGGCAGAATTGCACTAACAAGAGCTCTAGAGATGGCCAAAGGGCTAACAGTTAACATTTATACGGACTCTAAGTATGCTTTCCTCACAGTTCAGGTCCATGGGGCTCTGTATAAGGAAAGAGGGCTTGTCACTGCAGGGGACAGGGATATTAAGTATGGCCCCCAGATACTACGCCTCCTAGAAAGCGTATGGGCCCCACTGAAAGTTGCAGTCATGCATTGTCAGGGACATCAAAAGGTGGTCACAGACATCCAACAGGGAAATGAAAAGGCAGATAATGTAGCATGCGAAGCTGCCCAAAGAGTACTCACCTCCATTGAAAAGAATCTTGCCATTTGGAACCAGCTGATCACCACCGACCCCATTATTCAAAAGATGATAAGGCCCAGATTGAGGCACTTGAGGCACATCTAGAGGGAGATTGGTGGATCCTACCTGATAATAGAGGTTTTGTACCCACACATATGGCCTGGGATATCGTGAGCCAAGTACACTGATAGCTGCGCTTAGGGAAGACGGCTCTGACCAAACACTGAAAAGGGAGTTATATATCCAAAAAATAAGTAGTATAGCAGCCAATATATGTGCCCGGTGTGAGGCTTGTGCAGCTAATAATCCCAGACAAGGTCCGCAACCACCCCCGGGCCACCAACCGAGAGGCTGCTACCCATTCGATTCTTTAATGGTTGATTTCACTGATATGCCTCACTGTGGCCCCTACAATGCGCTATTAGTTATTGTGTGCACATATACAGGGTGGCCCGAGTGCATACCAACATGCACCAAAAAGGCCAGTGAAGTTGCAAGGGCATTACTCCACATTGTAATCCCTAGGTATGGGCTACCCTCTTGAATCTCATCTGATAATGGCCCTGAGTTCATTCACAAAGCGACTCAGCAATTAGCTAAGATATTGGGTATCAACTGGAAACTCCATTGCAGCTTTCATGCCCCCTCTGGGGGCAGGGTAGAGCGAACTAATAGAACCATTAAGGAAAAACTTGCAAAAATATGTCAGGAAATGCATCTTAAATGGAAGTATGCTCTGAGTATGGCTTTAGTTGTCGTTAGGTGTGCACCTCAGAAGAATATTTCGCTCTTCCCATTCGAGTTGTTATATGGCCGAGTCCCTAATCTCGTCCACTTAAATATTCCAAATGATGTACTAATATCCGATACTGTTAGGTTGAAACAACTACAGTCCCTTAATGACATAGTCCACAAATTGCAACAATATGTTCTAACCTGTAAACCCCATGTCTTGGTAACCACTCCACATAATATACACCCGGGACAAGAAGTCTGGGTTAAAGATTGGAAAAGGGAGACTTTAAGTCCAAAATGGAAAGGGCCCTATACTGTAGTTATGTGCTCTCCCCTTGCTGTTAAGGTGGCCGAAATAAAATTGTGGATTCACTGGTCCCGAGTTAAATTAGCTGCACCTACCCGTTGGGAGGTTGAATCCTGCTCGGATTCTCCACTTAGAGTAGTTCTGCAAAAAGTGAAGAGGAATTTCTCCCCTTGTGGTGACACACCAGAAGCTGTCCCTCTACCAACGGGAGATGAAAAGGAAACTAGCTCCCCTTGTGGTGACGCTCCAGAAGCTGTCCCTCTACCAATGGGAGACAGGAAACAACAGGCCCTTGCAGGTGTTACTCCAGAAGCTAACGCCCATCGCATGGGCCTCCCTTGGAAACTCAGGTCACGGGTTAGGAAAAACTAGGGCCTGACAGCCCTTGGAAAAGGGGGGAATTAGTGATAGTATGGAAGCTAACCAAAGAATGAGGGAAACTGCATGTATTCGCAGAGGTCTTATGCCTTCTGTCTGGATTGTAACCATCCTGTTGGTAGTCAATGTTGCCATCAACTCTCTATACCTATATGAAGTACTACTGCATAAGAAAAATAATCTGAATAAGCCAATACCCCTCGATGAAGATATAATAGATGAATGGTACTCACCGGACCCTTCTGAGGATGAGGAATCCCCACCAATAGGAGATGGCAGGGAGATTAGGCCATGTGACAAGTGCTTCATGGTGTGGCCCACTGGAAGGCATTTTACTTATAGTGTAATCAGGTTCCCAAATTGTTCCGTCATTAATCTCCCTCAGTGTGAATATGAAGGGACGAGATATTGGCAGTGTGTGCATAACAACACCATAAGGTGCCACCTTCTACGTACCCCCTGGGTACCTGTAAGACATGCTCAGTTCCCTCGTGCTTCCAGCCATGTTCTGGCAAACCCAAAGAACCCTGCCTATGACAAGTGTGTAGATGAAAAGGGGGTATTGTCTGCACATATTGGGAAGCCACCCTCATGCACCAACTTTAACATAACATCTAGCTGTTATCATATCCCGCACACAAAACAAGGTGAGCCTCAAAACACATTGGTTCACCAATGTGCAGGGGATCAGGGTATACAATGTTACACAGAGCTCCACAAGATGAGCCAACTATTCCCTCTAAAAAGCCAGAAGGGGAGTTATGCTCCCAATGTACAGATGGAAGAGGAGGCCTTAAATATATAGTAGGTAAACCATCCTCCTGTACGGATTTCAGTCTGTCTCAGTGTAAACACTCGACCTGGGGACCCCCTACCTCCTGCAATGGCACTAAGTGTACAGGTATACTTAAGCTTATAACATTCGTTTAATGTTACTAACTGTTACGTATGCAGTGGGACCAAAATAGGGGCCAATGGCCCTGGGCAGCAAGGAATGGAATTATTCCATCACTTACAATTTATCAGCTATGCCACTACATCAGCCACTCTCCAGGTGGGAGTTAACCAATCCTATCATTGCACAGTGGTGCTTGGCTAATACACAGGGAACAGGACCTGTGGTAGGGGAAACAGAATGCCTGGAGGTCCATGAGTGGAATCAGTTGACAGATTCCGGGAATTATTGGCCTAATAAAATGCACCACTTCTGGGCAAACTTTACTCTACAAAGCATGACTGACACCCCACCGGGGGTTCATTGGATTTGTGGCGATGTGGCCTATAGCTCTCTCCCTCCTAATTGGAGGGGAGCATGCACTTTGGGGATTATTAACCCTTCCTTCTTCATGCTACCTTTGAACATACCACAAGTAATGAATGCTGAACAATGGCAGAGTAGGAGGTTACAGGCAGATTACACATAGGAGACTGGGCGGATGATGATCGGCCCCCAGAATGTATTATTCATTATTTCTTGCTGGCTACTTGGGCAGCCAACGGCACTTGGGGGTACCATACCCCGATTTACATGCTTAATCAAATCATTAGGCTCCAAGCAGTTGTGGAGCTAATTGCCAATGAAACAGCTCTGCGTACCCTCGCTGTCCAGCAAAAAAAAATTCAGAGATGCAATATATCAAAACCGTCTGGCTCTGGACTATCTATTGGCAGCTGAAGGAGGGGTGTGTGGAAAATTTAATTTCTCTAATTGTTATCTGGAATTTGATGATGTAGGTGAAATCACTGAGCAACGGGCTAGACATATAGAAAATCTTGCCCATGTACCTGTACAAAAATGGAATGGATTGAATCTTGGTGAAATATTTGGAACCTGGTTCCCCAAATTGCTTGGCCTTCAGGCAATTGTTGTACTCATGGTCCTAATTGCTGCCGGGTGTGTAATCTTACCCTGTATTCTCCCTATTTTTGTGAAGACAATCTCCAATAGTCTTCTCTGTTAGTGGGCAAAAAGTCCACTGAGAAAGTTATGGCTCTTTGGGTAGAAGGCCAGATAAATACCTATGAGAAGTTTGTCTTTTTGGGTGTAAAAGCATTGTTTCAGGAAGAGCTGGGGGTTCAGAATTTGTCATGCAAATGCTCTGAACACTGCGCAAATAAACATCTGTATTCTCCCTCCTTTCATGGTCTTGTGTCCTAATTGGAATCAAGATTTGCTGCAACATTATGATTGAGTATTATACTTGTCACTCAAGGAAAGGAACTCTTCCTGGTTCAAACTGCAAAGCGGAGGGGGGGGGCGACGACTGAAGAATGATGTAGAGCAGAATGTAGTGCCTGAGAGAAGCTCTGGATCCTGTCCTCAGGAAATCCTCCATCAGTAAGAGCAATTCATTTTGAAATACTTGTTTAAAATATTAATGACCCACTCGAGTGATAGGGAGATTGGGCAGAATACATCTAAGTCATAAAGAAAAGAAGAAAGCTTGTGAT
Organism: Hydrophis major; assembly: GCA_033807585.1. NCBI lineage: Eukaryota > Metazoa > Chordata > Lepidosauria > Squamata > Elapidae > Hydrophis > Hydrophis major. Next base: position 4,301,311 of record CM066328.1, read on the forward strand.
TATGAAAAACTATCCAGGTACCCTATAGCTGAAACATATCTCCATTGGCCAGTTAGGGAAACAATACTAAGATAAAGGCCATGGTGAGTTATTCCAGGGAGTCCCAGGGTGTTTCTCAATCTTGAAAGAGTTTGGTAGTGGCAGCAGAAACTGTAAATTCCAAAGAGATCTCAGAATTTAAAAGAGTTTGCCTCGCATGTACCCCACATTAAGGGGATCAGACTAGGTGACCCCAAATTCTCAATGAATTCTAGTCACAGTTGCCCAATTGACAGATTGAGAGACACAATTGTGGGTTCACAAATAGGTTTTCCTCCTGTGAAAATGGCACGGACTTCAGAGTTATGGGGATAAGGTCAACATTTCCCTCCTTTGAGATTCATCAAACACTAGTAATTCTTACTTCATCTCGGTGGATTTCCACAGATTTAATCCTCCTTAAGTCTAAAGAGATTACGGTGAAAACATGTTTATCTACAAGCTCCAAATACTATAGCAAGGTTCCTTTACATTTGGAGCTTAGATCATTGTTTATCATGAAGATTTAAATCTCCTCTGAAGTTACCAGAGCTTCACTTTTCTGCAAAACCCTCCTTTGGTTTGCTGTAGGACGAAAATAGACTCTTTCAGAGACCAATGATTTCACTCTTAGCATTGCTTTGGACCTTGCCTGCAGCTGTCCAGTTGGACCTGAGGCCAAACTGCTTCTGGAGGAGACCTTTCCAAGAACAAAAAGACTATTACAAACCTGGAGATCTTACTATCGGTGGAAACTTCCCTCTATCCCTAACTACAGTTCTACAGTTCCCACACGAGCCTCCTGGTGACTGGGATAACATTTCTCTGTAAGTGTTTCTTGGTTGTCCTTTTTTTAGGGCAATATGTAAAGGGCAGTCTTGAAGATGGGGCAGATTTAAATCCCACCCAGCCTCTTGATGTGGAACTTTCCTAGTTAGGACACACTGATTCTCTTTGATGAATCAATCTCCCTCTAATTCCCATCTTGAGCCCTCTGACACTTCAGTAGTGAAGAAAAGCTTGTCACACTCAATAGGGAGTCAATCTTTTCTCCATGTTCCTGAAGGCAAGGTACACTTTGTCAAGAGGACAATTTGGGCTGAACTTGGGGAGAAATAATACAGGGTCCTCTATCTTATTGCTGGACTGAATTCATCTTCCCATCTCATTACTCTGATGGTTTGTAACACCATCTTTCATGCATAAAAGACTGTAGAGATTCTCACTCATTCTGGTCATGGTTGTCCCAATGGTGTTTTTTTCAGGAGGCAACTGGACTTTCTTGTTTTTCTTTTGAAGACATTTCGTTTCTCATTCAGGAAGCTTCTTCAGCTCTGACAGGATAATGAGGAATGGAAGGATTTATACTCCTTGCAGACAGCTGGTCATTTGCATCCTTTTAGTGGGTCATTGAAGCGGTTAGAAGTTTATCTGTGTCCTCAGGGTCCCCTGAATGGTGCAAATGGTTCTTGTAGTCTGCAATTTTTTCCAAGTGCTTCAACGACCCTCTAAAAGAATGCAGATTACCAATTGTCTGCAAGGAGTATAAATCCTTCCATTCTCCACCATCCAGTCAGAGCTGAAGAAGCTTCTTGGATGAGAAACGAAACATCTTCAAAAGAAAAACAAGAAAGTCCAGTGGCCTCTTGAAAAAAAAACACCTTTGGAATCTGTCATACCTGCATTACATTTTACATAGTGAGGGTCTGTCTTTTGTTCCACCAAACTGGCTTCCCACCAATCTCCTGTTAATCCTGGGCACTTCTAGATCAGTTGAGGGAGCTTCTTTGGAGAATCCCCAACAGAAAGTGTTCCACATTCTGAGACATTAAGAAGGCTTTTTCGAACTGGGGGGCCATCCAGATATATTGGCATCATCATTTCTAGCCAGAAAAAAACAACCTGTTCAGACATTCAATTTAATTCAATTTATTGGATTTATAAAGCCACCTAATTCCAAAGGAGTCTGAGGACATGATAGGGTACCAGATTGGGGAAAAGTGCTTGGGAACATAGGACAAAAGATATCAGCTTTTAATATCTCCATGACTGGATATAATAAACAGTGTAGTTTTATCAAGATGGTCAGCCAAATTTCCTTAACTGGACTCAAAAGTTCATTTTGGAAAAGTCAGTGCTCTGAGCTCATGCTGTAAATTGTAAATCACTTAAAATGTGCTGTGGAAAGAGGGAGAGGAGGATTTGTCACACACTGTTGACAATAGTATCAACTGATTGACAGCAACCCTGTTTTCTGACAGCAGGACAGCAGGAAAACAAATCAACTAATTTCTACTGATCTGTTTCATGGTCAATTCTTGGAATTTAGGTAATGAAATGACAGAATAAACATCTACCTCCTGCTCCTGTCTAATTTTTGTCCTCTAATACTTGCAACAAAGACCTGTTCCCAAGAACTACCAACACATTCTGGCTTTGGCATTTGCCATCCAGGAGATCAACAAAGACCCACAGCTTCTCCCCAACATCACTCTGGGCTTCCGCATCTACGAAGAGAACCATTATGCAAGCATGACTCCAGATGTCAGCCTGTCTCTGCTCTCCAGTCGGGGAAAAGTGTTTCCTAACTATAAGTGTGACACACAGGACAACCTTCTCTCTGTCCTTGGTGGTCTCAGCTCCAGAACTTCATACCAGATGGCAACTGTGTTTGGCAATTTCAAGGTTTCTCAGGTATTTGGACATGTAACATGATGAAAGGGGGAATTCTGTAAATTTGGCCTTATGTTGTTATTGCCAACAAATCCCAGAGTCAATTCTGTGACCAGAAGAAAACATCTCATGAAGGTGAAAAGTTGTGGGGGTTTGGGTCTAGAATAGGATACCCTGCTAGTCTAGATAATTTGAGGATAGTAACAAAAAATACAGGTACCGTTTTCCTTGATTATCTTCTTCTTTTTTCTATCTCCATCCTCCTTTCAGCTAGGTTATCGCTTCTCTGACCCTGTTTTGTGGAATAAGAGCTGGTTCCCCTCCTTCTACCAGATCGATCTTCAATATCACCTACAGAATGCAGCCATTGTCCGGCTCCTTGTCCATTTCCAATGGAACTGGATTGGGATTGTTGTTCAGAACTCAGAGAGCAGTGACCATTTCATCTGGATTTTTGACACCACCCTTGCCCAGCATGACATTTGTATACAATTTGTAAAACAGATCTTTCCCCGAATCTCAATATTCAATGAATTGCACAGGGAACAAACAGATCTGCTTTGGACAATTTTGACCAATGATGCTCAGGTTGTGATTGTCTCAGGGGATTCAAATACCCTACAAAGCCTTATAACAGTCCTCTACATTTATGAAGAAGAGAATCACACTTCTTCTGGGAAGGTCTGGATCCTGACCACCCAATGGGAATTTTCAGCTATTGGCTATCCTTACGAATGGGGGAAACTAAAATCCCTCCATGGTGCTTTGTCTTTGACAGTCCACACAAACCCGGTGCCAGGATTCAAAGATTATCTCTGGGCTCTGAATCCACATGAACCCCATGGAGATGTCTTTCTCCCCGAATGGTGGGAAGTTGTATTTGACTGTGAGATTTTGAAGGCAGGTCTGTCCTCACCTGGTGGCCAAAGGGTTTGCACTGGGGAGGAAAACCTGGACACCCTCCCAGGCTCCGTCTTGGATGGAAAAATGACCGGTTTCAGCTACAGCATCTACAATGCTGCCTATTCTGTTGCACATGCATTACACACTGCTTATATATTGAAGTCACAACAGGCATTGAAGGGAGGCAGAAAGAAGCTACAACTACAAGTCTCTCTGAAGCCCTGGCAGGTAACTCTTCAAATCTTCCTTTCTGGTTTGCAAATATATGACACACCCTGGGGGGAAGGGGGAAACAGAGTTATAGGTGAGCCATCAATTATGTCAAGCAGAGCTGACTTCATTTGGGTACATACGGACATGTTGCTCCTAATAAATAACTGGATTTCTTTTGAAACTTGGCTCAAGGCTCATGATTTAATTTGGGCATCTGTCGGCACCCTGACAGTAAGTCATCACTCTCCTTAAACTAATCAAAATTACTGGGATTCCAGGGTCCCGGCCTCTCCAGCCACTCCCCAACTTCTGAGGTGGTTGGGGAAAAACTCAGGGAACCATGGCAGAGGGCAGGCCACCTGAAGACAGCCTGCTCCAGGTGACCCTGGGAGAGGCAGAGCTGGCCTCCAGCCAGGAACTGCCAGGAACCCCGACAATAATAATAGCTGGATAAAATGTAATAACTACATAAAAGGAAAGAAGAGACTGCATCTAAAAACTTATTGGGAAAATGCTGGATTCATCAACTTAAAAAATGGCTGACTCCATCTGCCTTTTATCCCTGGCATACAGAAAGACATTGATTATGCATATCACAATTTAAATATCTCTTTATATAAAGTCTCTTTACTTTCATGAACTTTGGTTGTTTGTTTTGCAATTCCAGATGAACGTCTTCTTGAGAAATGTCCTTTTCAACAATACTGCTGGGGAGGAAGTCTCCTTTTCAGAAACTGGGATGAAATATGCAGGATGTGACATCCTAAACTGGGTTGTCTTTGCAAACATGACAATCCTTCAACAGAAAGTTGGATGGGTAGATCCGGAGGCTCCTTCAGCTGAAGGCTTCAGCATCAACTCCAATGCCATTGTATGGGCTAGCCAGGTGGGGAGTAGATGTTGTTTCCAGGGTTCAGGAAAGCTGAGAGGAAGGACCAGGTTGTTGTGATGGAAATTCTATTCAGTGGAAGGAAGAAGAGGGGCTACTATTATGCAGATCCTGAAGCCAAGCTGAACATTTCAAACCTCTTCATCTCAAAGCTAATCTCACTCTCCTTTCAGACAAAGCCTTTCTCCCGATGTGTGAAATGCTGCCTTCCAGGTCAAGCCATGAAAGTTGCAGAGGGAAAGGGTTCTTGTTGCTACAGATGTGTTTCTTGCCCAGAAGGGACCATTTCTAATGAAACAGGCAAGTTGCTCAAGATGCTGGAGGAGACCTTCCAGCAGGAATGAGGGGGTGTACCAGGGCTGCCTGGGGAGGGATGTGAGACAATATGAATGGCAAATTAGTTGAACAAAACAACATAAAAGTCATTCAGAACTTTTAAGAGTGGACCATTGAATGCATCCTTTCTTAAGTTGTGGGCAGCAGTTGCAACTTTTATATATTGTTTATATGTTTTAATATTTCATTGAACACTGACCAGAGTCATATTAATAGATTAACAGAGTTGGAATGGATCTTGTAGGTCATCTAGTTCTAATCTGACCTTCTATCCAAGCAGGAGACCCTACACCATTTCTGACAGATGGCAGTCCAATCTCTTCTTGAAAGTGTCCAGTGATGAAGTTCCCACAACTTCTGAAAGCAAGTTGTTCCATTGGTTGATTGAGCTCACTGTCAGAAAGTTTCTCCTTATTTCCAGGTTGAATCTCTCCTTGTTCAATTTCCATCCATTGTTCCTTGTCTGACCTTTGGGTGCTTTGGAAAACAGCTTGACCCCCTCCTCTCTGGGGCAGCCCCTCAAATATTGGAAGACTGCTATCACGTTACTCCTGGTCCTTCTCTTCCCTAGATTAGCCATGCCCAGTTCCTGCAACTGTTCATTGTGTGTTTTAACCTCTAGTCCCCTAATCATCCTGGCTGGTCTTCTCTGCACTCTTTCTAGAATCCCAACATCTTTTTTATAGTGTGGTGACCAAAACTGGATGCAGTACTCCAGGTATGGTCTTACTATGGCTTTATAGAGTGGTATTAATACCTCACTTGATTTTGATTGTATCCCTCTGTTAATGCAATTTAGGATTGCATTGGCGTTTTTGGCTGCTGCTCCACATTGCTGTCTCATATTTAACTGATTGTCCACTAAGATTCCACAATCCCTCTCACAGTTACTGCTATTAAGCCTGGTTTCACCATGTCTATATGTGTACTGTAGGACTTTACTTTTCTCTACATTGAATTTCATTTTGTTAGAAATAGCCCAGGGTTCAAGTCTAACAAGATCCATCTGGATCTTGAGCCTGTCTTCTAGGGTGTTATCTATTACTGCCAGCTTAGTATCATCTGCAAATTTGGTAAAATTCCCTTCTATTCTCTCATCTAAGTCATTTAGGAAGATATTGAAGAGTCCTGGGCTTAAGAAAAAACTTTGTGGCACCCACTTCCCTTCGTGTGGATGTAGTACCATTAAGGACTACTTGTTGAGAACAGTTTGTCAGCCAGTTACAAATCCATCTGATCAGTAGTGGGATTCAATTTTTTTTACTACAGGTTCTGTGGGCATGGCTTGGTGGGCGTGGCAGGGGAAGGATACTGTAAAAATCTCCAGTCAGAGGTGGTATTTGCCAGTTCTCCAAACTACTCGAAAGTTCTGCTACCGGTTCTCCAGAACTGGTTAGAACCTGCTGAGTACCACCTCTGCTTCTGATGGTAATACTATCTATCCCACTTTTTTCTAGTAGGTTGTGGTCTACTTTATTGAATACCTGGAGCTCTTCAATATGGGAGTTGAGAATTTCAAAATGTAAAAATAAAATAAAACAAATTAATTAATTAATTATAGTCATTCAGTCATTCAGAAATTTTAAGAGTGGTACATTGAATAGATTGATTGATTGATTAAATTGTTACCAGCAGTTTTCAAGTTTACCTGCTGTTTATATGTTTTAATTGTGAACTCATAACACATTTCTATGCCGGTTTTAGAGTTGCCATGTACAGTGAGGCGGGGAGGGGGGAGAAATTTAAAAGAGCAGTGCAGCAGTTTGGAACCAAAAGTGCATTCCATTCATATCTTGAAAAGATTATAACTAAGTGACTGGAATTTCTGCTGCTCAAATCTCTAATTGGAGAGCGTGATTGATGACTCTTGGCTATGAACCTGTTTCATTGGAGAATATGAATTATGATTCACACAATGGGGTGGGGGTGGGGAACCAGGATCAAGGGTGACAGTTTATTACATGTCTTAGAATCAGCTTCATACAGGTCATATATACTGTTATGTTTGCTCCTAATAAATTCTTCATAGTTTTTGAAGCTTGGCTCGAGGTTCATGATTTAATTAGGGCAACTGCCAGAATCCTGACAGCAATATTTTATTGAACACTGAGGAGAGTCCCTTGGTGTGGGAGATGGGAATTTCAAAATGTAATAATAAAGTTAAACAAATCAATTAATTCATTATATAATTACTCCTGATAAGTTTTGAGCCTCTATAATATCTTCTTAGATTGATTCCACTGGATCCTTCTGTGTTGTGTGCAGCAGAAGTAAAAAGATGGGGCATATGGGGTGTTTCACTTCCTTCACTGAGAAAGTAATCCATTCAACTACAATCTCTGGTTCTCTGTTTAATATATACTGATGACTGTTCTTTCAGATGCTGCCCAGTGTATCCCCTGTCCAGAAGACCAACACCCAAACAAGAACCACATCCTGTGCATTCTCAAGAACATGAACTTTCTCTCCTATGAAGATACACTCACCTTCATTTTAGTTTCTCTAGCTCTTGTCTGCTCTTTGATCACAATCCTCATGTTGGCAGCTTTCATCAAACACTGTAATACACCCATCGTCAAGGCCAACAACCGCGATCTCACCTATATCCTCCTGGTCTCCCTCTTGCTCTGCTTCCTCTGTTCCTTCCTTTTTATTGGGCAGCCAAGGAACCTCACCTGTCTCCTCCGACAAACCACTTTTGGCATTGTCTTCTCCACTGCCATTTCATCTGTGTTGGCAAAAACCCTGACTGTAGTGCTGGCCTTCATGGCTACTCAGCCAGGAAACAGGGCAAGAAAATTCTTGGGGAAGCAACTGATTGTAGTCCTGGCTTGTCCCCTTGTGCAAGGAGCTCTTTGTGCTTCCTGGCTAGCAATATCACCACCATTTACTAATTTGGACTTTCATTCTGTGAAGGGAGAAATCGTGATGGAATGCAATGAAGGTTCAACCACCATGTTTTATGCTATGCTGGGCTATATGGGTTTCCTGAGTCTTTTCAGCTTCATAGTGGCTTTTCTGGCCAGGAAGCTGCCTGACAGTTTTAATGAAGCTAAGTTCATTACTTTCAGCATGTTGGTCTTCTGCAGCGTTTGGATCACCTTCATTCCCAGCTATCTGAGCACCAAAGGAAAGGCCATGGTGGCCGTGGAGATCTTCTCCATCTTGGCCTCTTCAGCTGGTCTGCTGAGTTGTATCTTTCTCCCCAAATGCTATGTTATACTGATGAGGCCAGATTTGAACGATAGAAGTCATCTTATGAGGAAAGTTAAATAGGAAAGTAAGACAATATATAGTCACTTCTATACAGATGAATATAGAAGTTTCCATTCCAACTATGTTCAGACACAGCAAACACATTCTAGCTAAAATGATATTGAAGCTTTTTCTGGTTTTTGTTGACTCAGTCTGGCTCTATGTGACCTACTTAGAAAGGTCTGCAAGAAGACTTCCAATTTTATTCAAATATATGAATACTCTGTTTAGCCTGATACCAACCTCCCTTTTATCCTGAAAAACTCAGCTTCTAATTATTGTGCTTTATAATGTCGCATTAAGTTTTCATCATTTGCAGTTCCTCTTACCTTGAGTAACTGAGATGAGATTCTTACTACTTAATGTCAGATGCTTTAAACAGTTCCCATCACATACTGTGAGATCATTAGATAAAGATAATATTTATATAATCTACCAATGCCAACCACATTTTTCCAGACATCAATTCCTTGGAATCCATGGACATCCAGACCCACCTTTATTTATTCCAGTCTTTATTTATTAATGAAATCAGCCCAACTTCACACCAGTTCCATCTCAGGTACTGAAATCCCATCCAGAACAAGGGATAGAAAATAAATGGAGCTTGTTATGGGTTCCCTTTTAAACTGTATTTGATTAGATTATCCTACACTCAATGTCAACCTTGGAAGCCATATTTTACTTGGAAGCTTTAAGGCTGCCACATTTAGTGCCTGGGAATTTGGGAGATTTCATAGTGAGGTATAAGATTAGACTCAACAACATTATTTCACAGAAAGTCAAGGCCATGTTACCCTGCACCTGGAGGGGAGTGGTTGAAGGAATGTCTCCAGTTGGTAAGATGTTTGATTGGATCATGTGATGGACTTGTGGGTGCAGGGGCGGGATTTTTGATTTTCTTTTGGGAAATGAAAAACCTGGAACTGTCAGATTCAGGTTTTCCCAAATGTGCCAATATGACAACTCTAATAAAATGGAACTTTGAGGAAATGCTTGTCTTGGAGTTTATTGGTTTGGAGTTTGTTAGTTGGAACACTAGAGTGGTATTAGCACCTCCCTTGATCTTGATTGTATCTCTCTGTTAATGCAACTTAGGATTGCATTAGCTTTTTTGGCAGCTGCTACACACTGCTGGCTCCTATTTAGCTGGTTGTCCACTAAGACTCCAAGATACTTCTCACAGTTACTGCTATTGAACCTGGTTTCATCCAATCTATATGCATACTTTTGGTTTTTCTTGCCTAAGTGTAGGACTTTACTTTTCTCTACATTGAATTTCATTTTGTTAGATACAGCCTCGTGTTCTTGTCTGTCAAGATCCATCTGGATCTTGAGCCTATCTTCCTGGGTGTTAGCTGTTCCTGACAACTTAGTATAATCTGCAAATTTGGTAAGTTCCCCTTCTATTCCCTCATCTAAGTCGTTAATGAAGATATTGAAGAGTCCTGGGCCTAAGATGGAACCTTGTGGCACCCCATTGTTTACTTTCCTCCACATAGACTTAGACCCATTAAGGACTACTCATTGAGTACAGTTTGACAGCCAGTTGTGAGTCCATCTATCTCTCCCACTTTTTTCTAGCTGACCAAGAAGTAGGTTGTGGTCTACTTTGTCAAATGCCTTACTGAAATCTAAATATATCATGTCCACAGTATTTCTCTGGTCTACTAATTTAGTCACTATGTTGAAGAATGAAATCAAGGATTACTTACAATTTGAGGTTAAGTCTAGACTGGCCTGAATTCTGTAAACAGGACATAGTCGAAAGAATGATATGTTGCCTACTTTCTCAGAGAAGGCAAAAGAAAGCTGCGATTCAGAATGCTTTCTTTCTTTTTGTTAACAAAGTTATGAACTGCAAAGATCAAACAAAAGTATTAAAAGGGAGAGTCTTGCTTTAAGGCTATTTTCTCCTTGTCTCATTAAACATTTGGTTTTGTATGTATTTTTCTAATGGGCTTATTGCAAATTTTTTAAAAAGATGAAACAATACATTGGACCCAAATGTCATGTTGCAGGATAGGGGAGAAAAGCCCACAGTACTAGGAAACTTAAGTATTAGAGCAAAAAGTGAGAGACAGCTCTACCCTGGTGGAATCTGTTTTGCCTGGCAGATGGGAAATCTGCAAGATTCCTTGTAATCCTGCTTACATTATTGTAAGTGATCTTGAGTCACAGCCTTGACTTGACTACAAAGCCAGCTTACAACATTTCTGGCAACAACAATGGTAATGGCTTATACACCCACACCTCCTTCCTAACAGTTTCTTCATTCCGTTGCTGGATATTAGACAAAGCTTTCCCAAGTTTTCAGAATGATGCTTACCCAGTTTTTTTCTGTAGGTGAGAGCCAGCTGTTAAAATAATAATAGTCTTTGTTAAGCCTGTGTTCCCCAACCAGGGTTAAGGAGACAAGCTAAACAGAATGTGCAGTGTTAGTCAGATAGGCACACAGATAAATGAGTGAGATAAGTTTGTATGCTTATTAACATACAGTAAAAATAACAGATACGCTTGTGCTATCAAAAATATAGTTTATTCCATTTAGAATTATAGCATAGTCAAAATAACAGTCCATTAGTCATGTTAGGGATAACATTGTTTACCCTAACTGGTTTAGGTAAAATAATAAATATGTAATCATAGTTTGTAAGTTAAAGTGTCTGCAACTTTAAATATGGGAAAGTAATTAAGGGAATGGTTGTGAAAGCACTTTAAAAGAAGCAAGACTGCAGCTTGCTCTCTCTCTGGCTTTGATGATCCCTAATTACTGGACTCAAGACTGCGTTACTCCAACGGGGGAGAGACAAAGGACTGATTTGTAAGTGAACTGACATAGGATATTCTACACGGACTTTGCTAACTGAATATCCTTGAATGGACTGACTAAATGATACATGACTAATGGACTGTTATTTTGACTATGCTATAAACTCTAAATGGAATAAACTATATTTTTGATAGCACAAGTGTATCTGTTATTTTTACTGTATGTTAATAAACATACAAGCTTATCTCACTCATTTATCTGTGTGCCTATCTGACTAACGCTGCACATTCTGTTTAGCTTGGCTCCTTAACCCTGGTTGGGGAACTCAGGCTTAACAAGTCATGTATCGTTTTAGTCAGTCCATTCAAGGATATTCAGTTAGCAAAGTCCGTGTAGAATATCCAATGTCAGTTCACTTACAATAAATCAACAGTCCTTTCTCTCTCCCGTTCGAGTAAGGAAAAAACGCAGTCTTCATCCAGTAATTAGGGATCATCAAGCCAGAGAGAGCAAGCTGCAGTGCCTTGCTTCTTTTATGGTGCTTTCACAACCACTCCCTTAATTACATTCCTGCAGTTAAAGTTGCAGACACTTTAACTAATAAACCATGATAACATATTTATTATTTTACCTAAACCAATTAGGGTAAACAATGTTATCCCTAACAGTCTTGTAGTGATTCAGCCTTGACAATGGAGCTGTGCAGTTAAAGGAAAGACAATAAATTGAGATACAGATAGAAAAGTAGGTATAAAGTAGGTCTAAAGGCTTAAGCAGGCTTATTGCCTTGGTTTGGCACCCAAATCCAGGCATCCCTGCCAATTTACAGAATCAGTTTAAAATAATCCTGGAAAATAGGACTTAATTGCTTAAAAGCATGATAAGCTTAGCTGAAAAAACAGAATTTGAATGTTTTCTTTCCTGAGGTGGGAAGGGGAGCAGGTACACAAGAAAGTTCTGCTATGTTAACAGATAACAGATAATCAGAGTTGGAAGGGATCTTGTAGATCATCTAGTCCAACCCCCAACCCAAGCAGGAGACCCTACACCATTTCTGACAAATGGCAGTTCGGTCTGTTCTTGAAAGTCTCAAGTGATGATGCTTCCACAACTTCTGAGGACAACTTCTGTTCCATGGGTTGATTGTTCTCACTGTCAGAATGTTTCCCCTTATTTCCAGGTTGAATCTCTCCTTATTCAATTTCCATCCATTGTTCCTTGTATGACCTTTGGGTGCCTTGGAAAATAGCTTGACCCCCTCCTCCTCTCTGTGGCAGCCCCTCAAATATTGGAAGACTGCTATCCTGTCTCCCCTGGTCCTTCTCTTCACTTTTCCCTTGGTGCAGAAACTAAAAAGACCCCTTAGAAATAGGACTTCATTTCATCAACTACGTTTTAAAAAGCGTAACATGAAGTTAGCTGAGCTGAAAATTTATGGCTTTGAGGGCAGAGCCTAGAGTAGATTGTAAACAAAACTAGTACAGGTAGTCCTCATCGTACGACCACATAATTGAGACCAACATTTATGTTGCTAAGCAAGACATTTGTTAAGTGAACTTTCGTCCATTTGATGACTTATATAGTTATTAATTGAATCACTACAGTTTTTAAGTTAGTAACATGATTGTTAAGTGAATCTGGCTTCCCCATTAACTTTGCTTAACAGAAAGTTGCAAAAATGATCTCAGGGACACTTCAACCATCGTAAGTACATGCCAGTTGCCAAGCATCTGAATTCTAATCACATGACCATGGATCATGCAATAATCAGAAGTATAAAAAGTGTGATGACACTTTTTCAGTGCTTTTGTAACTCCGAAAGTTACAAAACTGCCAGATAGTACTCCATTCAAAATCCAAGAAAGACACCCTTTGACTCCATTGTTATAGAGAAAAGGACTTTTATTGGAAATCAAGTGGTAGCATCAGAAGAATTCACGATCTGAGATGTAAGGCGTGAAAATCACATATACAAAGTTATGACAACATTCCTACCCACAATAGTTTAAATTGGTCATCCAATCTGAGATGTATGTAATGTCATGTGGGGTATCTTCAGGTGGTGATTCAGACAGCTGGACATTGACCTTGGCCTGGATAGATAAGATGTTGCGACTGCGCAGTAAGCAAGTAAGCATAAACAATAAATTTTTTCCAAGTATTACAGTTCACCCTCTCAAGCCTCCAGCACTCTTCCCCCCACCCCACAAAGCCCAATTTATCCTCCCTCCCCCCATTTCTATGGCAGCCAGAAAGACAAGCAGAAAGAAAGATTCTTGAAGGCTGACGTTCGCTCCCCCTGCAAAAGATGCATGAGCCCTGGAAAAGAAAAAAAAGAAGACAACACGAGAATACTCATTCGGAAGACAAGATAAAATATTTTTAACAAAAAGATAAAGTTTGTCAGGATATTTTGAACGAAATGCTTATATAAGTCTAGGGGCTCTAACATCTCCTTCATTTACCCATTCTGACTGAAAAGGAGGGAAATGCTTCCAAACAACTAAATATTGGAGTTGTCCTCATTGTTTCCTTGAGTCCAACATTTCTTTAACCTCAAAATGCTGCTTGCCTTCAATCAAAAGAGGAACTGGCAGGGCGGTCTGATCAGGTCGCAAATTGGAAGTATGTTCAGGTTTTGGTTATTTTTTTGAAAACAATTTTATTGATTTTCTACAAACAAACAAAACAAACAAGACACAAAAACATCAACTCTCCTATGTACATACAGTGTGTTGGTTGGTTCATCAGTTTTGTGCATTCATTTCGTAGTCTCAATTACAGTTATATTACATAACAACTCATATTGTCAATCCAAACTTATATATACTAATATCGCTATTAAAAAATCATTTGACTATACTTTAATCATTCATGCTCTATGAGATAACAATACTTTAAACAGTTTATTCCATAACAAATCATATAATCATACCAGATCTATCCTACAAACCCTTTATATATATAATGTCAAATAACAAAAGAAAAAGAAAAAATAAAGATATTCCTTGCTGTCTAACATTCTAAATATTCTATTATTGTATTTTGTCATCTAACCATTGATAGAAAAGATCCCAAATTTCATAAAATTGTTTATCCTCTTGCTCTCTAATTTCAAATGTCAATCTGCTCATCTCAGCACATTCCAATATTTTCTTAATAATTTCTTCCTGCGATGGTATTTTCTCATTCTTCCAATTTTTAGCAAATACAATCCTAGCTGCTGTTAATACATTTACAATCAAATATTTCAAGTCTTTATTGTATGTATCTGGTAAGATTCCCAATAAAAAGAACTCCGGTTTCAAATCTATACATTTCTTTATCATTTTTTCCAATCACATGCGAATTTTAGTCCAATATTTTCTAGAGTCCTCACAAGTCCACCACATATGGTAATATGAGCCAGGTATCTGATGACATTTCCAGCATTTTTCAGATTTATTCTTTTTTTTTTTAAACAAATTTTATTAATTTTACAAAGAACACAAACAAAACTAAAAGATCTTTTCTGAAGGTTGTCTGATCCCGGGTTGAAACTCTTCACACAGACATAGATTCAAACCTCATATTCACTTCATATATCCTTCCATATCTTATTATCATTTTCTTTTTTATATTATATATATAAACCATTTTTATCAATTTTATATAAACAATGCACAAGGCATAACAGCTTATAAGTTCCTTTCTAAGAAAAAATAATAAAAGAAGAAAACCAATAGAGCATAACAATCCCAAATTATAGTATCAATACTTTGTCTATTTAACTTCATATCTTATCCCAACTTCTCCTTTTCATCCAAATTATTTCTTATTAATTAAAAAAATTTTTTTTTGCCTTTTTTCAATATACATCCAAAAAGAAAAAAAAAAACATAACAAAGCCTTTATATATCCTTTCATATCTTATTACCATTTTCAATAATATTCTTTGTCTGTTCTATTTCCAGCTATCCATTCATCTTTTTTCTTTTATTATATTTCTCCTATACACCAATTGGAGTAACGTCTATAACTCATTACCCTAACTTAAAAGTATTTCATATAACACTTAATTTATCTTGGGACTCTGTTTAGGAGATTCTAAAATTAAACAATAAGTTTTATACTCTAAATACACATATAAAAAACACAATCTTATGTACCCTCCAGAATCCCTCTTTTATCCTAAATTAAATTCACCCATTGTCTCTGAATAAACTTTTTTTCTTTAGATCTTGCTTCCCCTCATTGAGGCTTCTCCTCCCCCCCTTTCTCTCTTGCTTATTCTTCTCCTTGCCCTTTTTACCCCTTTGTCTTTCCTCCTCCCTTTTCTTCCTCCCTTTCCTTTGCTTTCTAACCTTGCCTCCACCTTTCCTCTCATTTTTCTCTTCTTTGGTTGTTTTTATAATTCTTAAAATCCCCTTTTTCTTATCCTTTTTCTCCTCCTCCCTGGAAAGAACCCATTGTTCATCAAAGATGGCTTCCTCTTCTTCTTTGTCCCAGTCCTTCTGCTGCGTAGTCAACTTTTCATAAGTACATAACGCCATTTCTAAGAATTGAAACAAACTACCCAAAGTATCTTCTTTTTTATATTTTTGATATTCAGTCTTTAGTTCATCCACAAGCGATGCCATCATGAAAAAAGAAACTTTTCCCAAAACAACCACAAATATTTTTAATCAAGAATAATTCAAAAAAAAAAAATCCAAAAATTAATACTTTTCTTCCTTCTTCTCTTTCTCTTTCTGGGGTTAATGTTTAATCAAAGAGGTCCAATTACCATATACCTTTCTTTGGGATTCTAGGCAATCTCCTCCTTTTTCAGCTTCTGCTCCAATTTTTTTTCCTCTCCCTTCCCACTTGCAATATCAATTTTAAATAATCAGAAATCCATACCTCCAACAAGGGTTTTCCAATTTCTTAAGTTTTTCAATGTCCAAAAACCCTTTTGTCCCTTAGCTTCAACTCTCAAAACAATTCACTTTCAATGTCCAATATATCCAAACATATCTGCTGTTTCCATGGGGTGGGAGAGTGAAGAAAAAAAAAGGTTCCCTTTAACAGCTTCTCCACCGCTTTCGATCTTCTTAGGGATACAATGTATCCTCCAGCAATTCAGACAGCTCAGTTCCAACCAATTTGAAAGATGTTACTTGACCCGGCTCAGACAGCACTTTCACTCTTCTTACTTCCTCCAGCGCAATCTTACCCGGTTGCTGGCTTCTTCGTGGCGGCCATTGCTGACCGCTGCTCCACCGCCTTGGGAAAAAGGGGGTTTTCCAGAGGGGGAGGGGGTCTGCGACACCCCCAACCCCCTGTCCGACTCCCCTCTCTCTTCAGCTGTCCCTACAGGGCAGCCATATCCCCCTGATCCATCTGGATCAGGGGTACCTCGGCAGCTAGCACAGCAGGAATCGCGAGCTGTCACGAATTCCTGCTGCCCCGAAGCCACGCGAAACCAGAAAACCATTTTTCAGATTTATTCTTGAACTTTCTTGCTATTCTCATCGGGGGAAAGTGCCACCTGTAAAACATCTTATACAAATTTTATTTATATGCTGTTGACATTGTCATTTTATAATTTTGAGACCACAGTTTTCGCCATTTCTCTAGATCAATCCCATATCCAAAATTCTTCCCCCAAACAATCATAGTTTCTTTAACTTGTTCTTCCTCTAACTTAATTCCCAGTAAATAACCATATAATTTTTTAATCACCTTCTCATCAGTACCCGTCAAGATCTTATCTAGATCTGTCTGTTTATCATAAAATCCCTCTGTTTTAGAATCTTCATCACACCTTGAATGTATTTGTGCATATGAAAACCAATTCATCTTTATACCTTGTTCCTCTAACTTTTGTATTGATTTAAGTTCACCCTTTTCATCCAATAGTTCCCCATATCTAACTGTTTGTTCCTTCTTATAAATTATACGATAGGAAAATGCTTCAATAGTCGATAACCAAACTGGAATTTTCAAATAATATTGTCTTTTTATCTTCTCCCAGTTTAACCACAAAGACTCACGTATATAATGTCTTCTAAAATAAACCTGTGTTTTAGTTCCCTTGTACCATAAAAAAGTATGCCAACCCAACAGCAAATCATGACCTTCTAGTGTCAACAATCTAGTCTTTCTTAATGTTATCCATTCCTTGACCCACATCAAATTTGCAGCTTGGTAGTACAATTCCCAATTGGGTAGACCAAAACCTCCTCTAATTCTAACGTCTTGCAAAAGCTTTAGCTTTATTCTCGCTTTCTTACTTTGCCATATAAACTTCAACATAATTTTATTTAAAACTTCAAAATAATCTTTTCCATGCCTAATTGGTATTGTTTGAAACAGAAATAAAATTCTGGGTAAAATATTCATCTTGATTGTTGAAATTCTCCCTATTAATGACAATTGTAAGTTTTCCCATTTCTTCAAATCTAAAGCTATCTGTTGTTTAAGTTTAATATCATTATTCTCTTTTAATGTGCTACATCTTGCTGTCAAGTGTATCCCCAGATACTTGACCTTATTCGTAACTTGGATTTTCAACAGGTCTGCCAGTTCTTGTCTCTGTCTCTTTGTCAAAATCTTCATTTTGTCTTTATTTATTTTCAAACCAGCCACCTCACCATATATCTCTCTCTTTTCCAATAACTTTGGAGCTGTTTCTAACAGATCTTCCAAAATAAAGGCTAAGTCATCAGCAAAGGTTTGCAGTTTAAATTCTTCCTTTTTAATTTTCATTCCTTTTATGCTTTTATCATCTCTAATATTTCTATTCAACATTTAGTCAGGGTGCATAGTTCAGTCTTAATGTGTGTCTTGTCTGCCAGGCGTTTGGTTCTAGTAATTAGTGTTTTAGCCACGGAGTTTATCTGTGCTGGGTGGTGGTGGGATTGGGCGTTGAGGTAGCGGTTGGTGTGTGTTTTCTTCTGGTATATGGTGTGTCCTAGTGTGCCAAATGATTGACAGCCTGGTGGAATCATCTCTTCTGTTCATGCTTTCTGGTCTTTTTTCAATCTCTATGGCTTCTCTGATGATTCTGTGGCTGGGATTTTCTATGATGGCTAGGGTTTTGGTGCCATTGAAGTTGATGTTATGACCTGTGGCTTCCATGTGTTGGACAAGTGAGGAAGTGTGTTCCAGCTTTTTGACTGCATTTTTGTGTTCATTTTTGTGTTTGCAGTCAAAAAGCTGGAACACACTTCCTCACTTGTCCAACACATGGAAGCCACAGGTCATAACATCAACTTCAATGGCACCAAAACCCTAGCCACCATAGAAAATCCCAGCCACAGAATCATCAGAGAAGCCATAGAGATTGAAAAAAGACCAGAAAGCATGAACAGAAGAGATGATTCCACCAGGCTCTCAATCATTTGGAAGCCTGCACTCACAAACAAAAAAATCTCCACACCACAAGCCAGGCAAACACCTGGGCACAAACAGATCCCCCCTGATACCTCCAGCTCAAACACACCCCAACCAGACACCCAGATGAAACCCAGCTTCCTAACTAATGATAGCCGTCCATTTACCCGAAGCCAAGCTGCACTAAAGGCCTCCAATAAAGTAACACAATGTTGCCAGCCAATCAAGATACAAAAAGAGCCCCCCCCCCAAAAAAAAAACCAGACAGAAGATATTAGCAGCAGAACACAGCACACTCCAAGACCAATAAACACAGACCAAGACTCTCAACCAATCAGGAGGAAGAAAAAACCATTCTGACACAGCAATAGGCTGCCCCAAATTTGCCAATTGTTGTCTTCGTTAGCCAGCTGAAAATCCTGTCGCGCTGGGATATTTGTTGGAATTTGGTGGGGGAACACAGGTTTCCCTGCTCTCTCCTTGTTCACATCACAAAAAGGAATGGACTGGACAGCAATCTTTTCTTCCCCTGCTCTACTCCTGTGAGCTATGAGTTTCTCTCAGACAGAAACTGCAGCCAGGAGAATTGGCAGGGAAAGAAATACGATGAGGGATGGGAAGTCAAGCGATATTCAGTATTTCGTATTTATTTGATTTGTCAATCACTTACAAGATACAGGTATAAGAATAAATATAGTTTTGAATACATGAGATAGATACTTATAAGAAAAATAAAAAAAACAATAGGTCAGGGACAGTAGGCACGATTGGTGCGCTTATGCATGCCCCCTACAGGCCTCTTAGGAAGGGGGTGAGGTCAATAGTAGACAGTTTCAGGTTAAAGTTTTTGGGGTTTGGGGAAGAAACCACAGAGTCAGGTAGAGTATTCCAGACATTGACCACTCTGTTGCTGAAGTCGTATTTTCTGCAGTCAAGTTTGGTGCGGTTAACTTTGAGTTTGTATCTATTGTGTGCTCTTGTATTGTTATGATTGAAGCTGAAGTATTCATTTGCAGGTAGCACATTGCAATGTATGATTTTTATATATACTATACTTAGATCAGACCAGAGGCAGCATAGTTCTAGGTTTTGTAGATCTAGAATTGGCATAAGGTATTCTGCAATGAGTAGAGGAGTGGAAAACTCTTCTTGTGAAATATTTCTGCATTTTTCAATTGTGTTAATATCAGATACATAATGTGGGTTCCAGACTGATGAGCTGTATTCAAGTATAGGTCTATACTTGAATAGCCAGAAAGCAGCAAGGGCGCCAGGTGGAAAGGACAGGGTCGCAATCACACGGAGATGCCCAAAGAGCGGAGCGCACATAACTAAAGGCGGCGCACGCAGTTGGTTTGGGGACTACAAGGCAGCATCTGCGCCTCTTCCCGGGCACGCCTCTAGGCTGCTTCCGGAGCTATGGGATGCTCTCCGTTGCCTACCGGCCCTTCTTCCTTGGGCTCCCTGCTGTGGGGTACACCCACTTCCTCCTGCAAATTACGCCTCGCAACTCTTCTCTCCCTTTCCTCTCGCTCCAAAAACATCGCCATCGTATCCCGCCGATTCGGGCTTCCAGCCACGTTGTGATCCACTAGTGAGGTTGCCATCTCGGATGGAGGCATCGCAGTCTCCCTCTCGCTTGCTCTGAACTTCGCGTGGACCAAAATAAAAAGATCACCTGCCATCATGTTTGGAGCTGCCACCTCCGCGTTTGGAGCTCCAAATGGCGGCGGAACTCCAAACACGGAAGAGCTGCTCCAAATGTGGCAGCGGAATGGGCAGAAGGGAAAGCAACAGCGGCAGGTGCCAAAGGTGTCTGCAGCAAAGGTGTTTGGTGAGAGTAGGGAGCTCTCCGCACTTCGCCATGATCGCCAGTTAGGAGCGGCTGATGGCGAGGAATTCCTGCCCGCTGGGCGCTCCTAACGGCAAGTCTCCCGCCCTTCCCCCTTATATTGCATATTTTAAGATAGGCCTAAATTTGGGGGGATGGGCTTAATTTGATTTTATGCCCCAAAAACATGCTGGGCCTTCCTATTGGTGGAGGCCGTATTGTTGGAGAAACACGGTAGTATTCTGGCCAGCGTTCTGGCGTTTTGCTTTTTTACAAAATCTTGCCAAATGTCCTCTTCCTCCACAATTAAAACACTTTTTAATTGCGTATGCAGTAGGAGATTTATTATCTTCTTTTTGAGGTTGTTCCCTTCTTAACTGGTGTCTTTCAAGTTTTCTTCTGGCCTCTTCAATCAATCTGCCAGTTATATCAGTTAAAGTTAAACTTTCCTTTGGCAATATTTCAAGGGAAGTGACGTAGTTGTCATAACTTTCGTTTAGTGATGATAGAATTATGTAGACTTGGTGTAGTTCAGAGAAAATAAGCTCTTTCTCGTGCAGTTCTTGAAAAATGCTTTGCATAGTTTTCAAATGACTCAGCATATCACCATTCATCTGGAGATGCGTCCTGAAAAGCTTCCGTGTAAGATTTATGTGAGCACCAACGTTATCTTGGACATAAATCCTCTTCAGCTTCTGCCAACACCCAACAGCTGTTTGCTCTCCATGGATATGAACAAGTTGATGGTCAGTTAATGTTAAAGCAATTATGCAAATAGCGTGTTCATTTTTATACATAAAATTTTTTATTTTTAGTCTATCTTCATCATCCTCTGGATCCCATTCCTCTACGTTTGGTGGATTTTCAATTATGTTCCACAGACCTTCTCTTCGTAGAAGTAGACTACATTTCATAGACCATGATACATAGTTTGTTCCATCCAGCTTGGATATAAGGGACAAACTTTGTAGATTGACTTGTGCCATGTTTTCTTTATATGGATATAAAACTATAATTAATAAAACACAGCTGTTTGTTTACTGTAATGTATAACAACACAAACTCTCACTTTTACATAAATCTGTTTTATCCTAGTTAAACTGCAGCCTCTGGGCCCATAACCAGTGTTAAGCCTGGGTTCCCCAACCAGGGTTAAGGAGACAAGCTAAACAGAGTGTGCAGCGTTAGTCAGATAGGCACACAGATAAATGAGTGAGATAAGTTTGTATGTTTATTAACATACAGTAAAAATAACAGATACGCTTGTGCTATCAAAAATAGTTTATTCCATTATGAGTTCATAGCATAGTCAAAATAACAGTCCATTAGTCATGTATCATTTAGTCAGTCCATTCAAGGATATTCAGTTAGCAAAGTCCATGTAGAATATCCTATGTCAGTTCACTTACAAATCAGTCCTTTGTCTCTCTCCCGTTTGAGTAACGCAATCTTGAGTCCATGCAGTAATTAGGGATCATCAAAGCCAGAGAGAGCAAGCTGCAGTGCCTTGCTTCTTTTAAAGTGCTTTCACAACCACTCCCTTAATTGCAATCTTATATTTAAAGTTGCAGACACTTTAACTTATAAACTATGATTACATATTTATTATTTTACCTAAACCAGTTAGGGTAAACAATGTTATCCCTAACAGCCCTATTGACTGACCCTTGGTTCCTGGACCATCAAACTGAGTTCACTATGAATGATGGACTAGCTTATAAAGGGACTAAGCTTTATGGACCCACAACCCTAAGACTACTGGTACTAAAGCATAGCCATGACTCATGGCTGGAAGGCCACTTCAGATTCCTAAAAACCCTACATTTACTGAGAAGACAGTTCTGGTGGCTAAAAATGAAACCTGATGTTGAGGACGATGTAAAAGTTGCTCAATTTGTGCCACAATGAAACACAGAACTGGAAAATCCCCTGGCCTCCTGCAACAAGTTGCTGAACCAACCCAACCTTGGGAAGAGATCACAATGGACTTTATTGTTGAATTACCTAAGAGTGAAGGGAATACGATCATTTGGACTATAATTGATTTATTCTCTAAACAGGCCCATTTTATAGCCTGCAAAGAACTTCCATCTGCAAAAAAAAACTTGCAAAACTGTTTACCACAAAATTTTGGAGGGAATTTCTGAAATCCATTGGTTCATCTCAAGGGTTATCCTCAGCTTTCCATCCTGCTTGTAAGGGAGCAGTGGAGAGGGTTAACACCATGATTTAACAATACATTAGATGCTATGTAAATTATCAACAAGAAAATTGGACTGAGTTATTACCTTTTGCAGAGGTTGCTTACAATAATGCAGTACATAGCAGCATGGGATTAACTCCATTCCAAATCAACACTGGAATGGATTTTTTCAGGATGCCAGAGTTACCTAGACAACCTCCCTCATCCATGTCCCTAACAGAATGGATGAACTCATTAAAGAAAGGATGGGAAGATACCGAAGCTGCAAAAAATTATAAAAAACAGGCAGATAAATATAGATCCCTTCAACCACCTTTTAAAGTAGGAGACAAAGTATTGTGGTGGTCTCCCATGGAAAGAATGAGACACAAGCTGGTGTACTCAGGATGGGAGCCCAGAGCAAATTCTAGTGCTCTCTTTTATTGAGAATTTTGTACATAGTAAGCATTCACATTGTGGATTAAAATAATTACATATAGTACACAGAATTGTTTACAGTTGTCTGAGCTGCTTAAATGTTTCTGGTGTTTACTTTTAATTTCCTTGTTTTATCTCAGTGACCCTTAGGCAGACATGTATATATAAGGTCTTAGACTAATCATTACCCAATACTGAAGTCAAAGTTTATTCCCACATCTCCCCTGTTTTAGTTTTTTGATGATCGCGGATGCCTCGGTAGCTTTTTGCCATCTGCAACAACAGTTCTCCTTCTGTAGGCTTCATCCGACACATTCCTAAAAGTCTAGGGAGACATTGGATACAACAGCATACACAAAGAAAAAATATAAAAAGCAATATCACTCCAACAATTAGGTGACGAATCCATGAACAACCAGGCAACCAGGACCAAAGTGCAGACCACACATCCAGTCCCTCGTCCTCCAATTGTAATGGATTCTCATTCAGGGTTTGTTCCATATGCTGTATAGTAGGTGTAATGTTTGGAGAATAATCAGAGATATACATGCAACAATGTGTATGAATCACAGCGCAAACTCCCCCTTGCGCAGCCAAAATAGTGTCCACCGCATATCTGGTTTGCAGGACAAAGTCAAGGATTTTTCCTTGCTCTTCTTCAAGCAGCTTTAGAGTTTTAATGGTGTCTTTAAATGTAGTAACTGTCCAATTGTTTAAACGATGCAAATCTCTATAGTTCATCATGACTCCTAAAGGAGGAATAACTCCCCTTGATATCTGTGTCCAGTAGTCATGATTCAAAACAGATTCAAAACTTCCGTTGCGCAACGCGCATTGCGGATATGAGTAGTCCCCAAAGATTTTAAAATGACATGAGATGGGATTACTTTCCCAAAGGTACAGACTCCTTTCCATCGTGCTGGCATGCGATCCTAGGTCATCCGTCCACACAGCAACCATAGATTTGCTCCCAGGAGATGACCAACCATTTTTGGTTCAGCATAGATTAATTGTGCAAAGGATTCCATTAACATAGCCAAATAAGTGGGCAGTGGTGTGTATTTCCCATTTGCACATTTGGGCAGCTGGTTTTCTCTCATGGTGGAACAACATGTGGCAGGGATAAATGGACACCCATTTTCAACGGTGACATGCAAATGGTGCCATGGTTTGAAGGGGGGGTGTTGTGTGACATCCATCTGCCATAGTTGACAAGCAGATGTCCCCCGAGGATTTACTCCTTGAGGAAGAGCAGTGGATTGAGCACTGCAACTAGGACATTGTTGAATAATAGCTGCAACTTCTGCAGCAGTGAGACCAAATTGTTTTCAAAGAGCTTTGGCATTTTGATGAAAATAGCTATGTGAGTCCCATGGAGTAACAGGAGAAAGTGAGAGACAGGACATGGCCGAGGCCGCTGTGTCAGCCACATCATTCCCTTCCTGCAGCTCCCCGGGAAGTGGCTGGTGGCTGCGAATGTGTGCGATATGTAGAGAATGTGTGCGAGAATGAAGACAGCTTTGCAGAGCTAGAAACAAACTCATAAGATAAGCATCAACAGATGGAGAAAGATAAGCAAATTCAGAGATCCACAATAAGATTTAGCGAGAATCCACAATAATAAAGAGAATCCACAATAAGATTTAGCGGTTCTTGTGCAAATTCCTGTAAGGCCAAAATAGCAGCAGCTAATTCAGCCCTTTGTGCTGATTGCTGAGGAGGGGTAATTTTTGTTTTCTATACCCCTTCCTGTCTCCATGCACAAACGCCGTAGGTCTTACCACCGTCCGCATAAACGGTCACTCCCTCAACTGGCTCCTTAGCAATAACTGAATTAAAATTTACAGATATGTTTCGAAGCAACTGGAAATGAGGGTCACTGGGGGTGTGGCAAGAAATCTTCCCTGGCCAATTTTCAAGAGCAATTTGCAATTCAATGGATTGACTATACCAAGTTTCCCACAGAGTGAGGGAGATAGGTAAAAATAACTGAACTAGTTCCATGCCATATAAATGCATACTGCAATTTCAGCCTTTGATGATTAACTCACTATAAAGCATAGCCATAGTAGAAATTGTTTTTTGGGGAGTATTTTGCAAATATAACAATTCAATGATATAAACCTGCACTTCATGTAATTGAAATAAAGCTGCAGTAGGCAAGGCTGGAGTTTGTAAAATTGCCAAAGCAAATGGAGTATCAGGAATGCATCGATCATGTAATTTTTCCATTATCCAATAACAATTTTTGTGCAAAATTGTGACAGCAAATCTCTACCCCACAAGTTTATATGCAGGGGCAACACAAGAGGTTGAATCCTTGCAGTCTCACCAGTTTCTCTATGCAAGGCCTTCAACCAACGTACACTACTTCTTGCAAACTGCATACCACCCACTCCACGAACAGCCAGAGAGTCCTCAAGTGCCCATTCATTTGGCCATTCCTTTTGGCGTATCACAGAGACATCTGCTCCGGAATCTATAAGGCCAGAAAATGATTTTCCCTGAATTTCAATTGTCATTTTTGGTTGGTCTGTAGTCAAATTTTTTGTCAGCGCTAGCAATTCTGCAGCAACTGGAGAACTTGCCATTTCAGTGGACCCAAAACCACCAGTTCGTGGGATCCCAATTAAAGGATTTATAAGGATATATGGAAGCAATAATAACTGGGCAATAGAGTCACCGGCCATTAATGATGCAGGAGTATCAGTGTACAATTGTATCTTAATAACCCCTTTATAATCATGATCAATAACTCCTGGAATAACAAAAAAACCCTTTTTCTGATGCAGAAGACATGGGAAGTACTAATCCCACTGTTTTTTCTGGCAGTGGCCCATGCAAATGAGTGTCCTCAATATACACTTGATTAGGAAAGGTCACATTAATTGAGTTCAACATTTTTAAACCCAAACCTGCACTCCCAGTAATTGCAGGCTATGCTTTTGTGACAGCCTTGGGAGCGGGGCTAGCTGCACGCCCCAAATTTAGTTTCCCGGATTTTGGTTCTGATCAGAGCGACATTGATTTGCCCAATGAAACCCTTTTTTGCATTTTGGACAGACCAATTTTGGACGGGACGTCCTTAATTTTGTTTTTGTTAAATGCCACCATCCCCCCAGGGGCACGGCACTGGGCTTTAAAATGGCCAGGCTTTCCACAATTAAAACAATTCCCTGTAGGTTTCATCCCTTTTTGCAATGCCATAGCCAAAGTCTCCATGTTGTAAGCCTGAGAACCCACCACTGCACATGCCTTTAACAGATTAGCCAGAGTAACCTCACCTCTAGCCACCAAGGGCTGTAAGATACGCTTGCAGTCAGCGTTTGCATTTTCAACTGCCAATTTCAGCAAAAGTTCTTTTGCAGCTTCCTCATTAGAGATTTGCCTGGTAATAGCCAATTGTAGCCTTTCCACAAAATCATTATAAGACTCAGATGCTGTTTGCTTAATTTGAGAAAAAGACCATGCTGGGGTTCCCACATCCTGGATGCGGAACAACGCCCCAAGTACAGCTGCCATAACCACTGGAAATACGTGATCAGGCAAATTAGCAGCTTGATCAGCAGTGGATTCAAACAAGCCTGCCCCATAGATTTGGTCTTGCGTATACAGCCCCCCCAAATTCCTTCCCCTAGTGATAGCTTCCCTTTGGTATTCTGAGTCAAAAACCATATACTGAGTAGAGCTCAATATCATTCTCATTAAATCTTTCCAGTCACTAGGAATCATGCGTGAGGTAGCCAAACTTGTCAGGAGCCCCTTTGTAAAAGGACTTTGAATACCATAATCTTTAACTGCTTTTTAAATTTCCCTAAGAACTGCTAAAGGAATCGGAACCCATTCAGTCTGCAGATTGCCTTGAGCATCCACTTGCCTATTGACTGGAAACAAATTCATCTGGGGAATCTCATCAGGCTCTAATTTCCCCTCATTGAAAGCCTGATGCATCATTGCTTGAACTTTTCCCATTTTTGGTTGGATTTTATCATCCACAGGCATAGGCACTGTTGGAAATGATAAAGCACATTCCAGTTTTGGGGTAGGAGGGTGCAATACAATTCCTTTATAAGGAGGAGGTTCTACTAAAGTTTTTTAAAGAGATTGTTGCTGGGTCTCTAAAGCAGTCATAACAACCTTCCAATATATCAAAATTTCAGCTGTTGCCCATGGCTCTTCATGAAGGATAGTTCCAATTCTCCTCCATGTGTCTAACTTTAAAGAGCCTTTCTCTGGATACCAGGGACATTGCCACCAGATCTCTTGCAGCAGCTCTCTCACTTTACCTTTTGAAAGAACTATTTGCTCCCCCCCAGAGGGTTTAAAGATAAAGAAGTTTGTCCTGACTAACTTCAGCAGCTCACTAACATGCTGTTCCTGTGGCTGAGAGAGTTTCCCCCCCATGTTCCCTGAAAAAATCCTATTGTTCAGCAATAGTTAAGTATGTACTTTACCTATTCCAGGCGAGGAAACACGGAGGTCCGGACACGTACCACCTGCAGTGGATCATGTCGGGGTCACCACTTGTGGTGGTCTCCCATGGAAAGAATGAGACACAGGCTGGTGTACTCGGGATGGGAGCCCAGAGCAAATTCTAGTGCTCCCTTTTATTGAGAATTTTGTACATAGTAAGCATTCACATTGTGGATTAAAATAATTACATATAGTACACAGAATTGTTTACAGTTGTCTGAGCTGCTTAAATGTTTCTGGTGTTTACTTTTAATTCCATGAGGATTTTCCCCACAAACCAAAGGGTCTTCATGGGGGGAGAGAGGGGGTGAAAGAAAATTTGTTAACCCTTGTATCTGTTTTTTTTCCCTTTCTTTTTGGAGGAGGAGTTTTCAAGGGGGACGCCTGTCAGCTTTAAAATTCAGCTGCCACAGTTTTTTAAAGAGTTGGAGGAGTTGAAAAGTTCAAAGTTATTCTGTATGTTGTATTAAGTAATTCCAGTGGCAGTTAATTGGTGCTCATGATTTATGAAGTGTAGAAATGGGAGGAGAGAAGGGAGGAGAGAAGGTGGATTCTGTGTAAGGCACAAAAATAATTTCACTTGGGAAATTGCCTTTGACATGCCAGATCTGTTTTTAAGAAATTCAACCTTGGAGAGAGATGTCTCGGAGTGATTGACATCATGGATACTTTCTGGATGCCTTACAACAGGACTGGGTGATTGGCATACACCTCCTGACTTTAGTTTGGAAGCTGGGATGACTCTCATGTCTTGGATGACCTTGCTAGGAACATATACTCATTAAAAAAATTAAATTGTGATCCTAGTCATGGGTTGAATTATTCTTGTGCAGACTATCTATGCACAGAGACCTTATTGACCACCATCGTTTATCATGGATGTCCAAGAAAAAAATATCATGAGGGATGATAACGTACTGCATACAATTATGATATACTTTGATCCCCCATCTTGGGGAAATTCTGCCTGACATTGATGAGGAAGTATAGCAGGTCTAAATGTGAGGGGGAATTTAAACTCTACCTTTTCAAAAATAATTGAATACTGACAGAAAATTCTATAAAGCCTCAGATAACTAATGAAACAACTATATTTACTGAAAAAACACCAATACTGAATCCATCCCTTAAAAATACTAACTTAATAAATGAACTAAATTGAAAGGAATAATATGAGAAAACTTTCTCCTTCTAGTAATAAACATAAATTTAAGAACATGCCTTCCTCCAGTGAGCCTTGGAGATCACTGAGAAACTTTTGAAGACATGAAAAGCAAAGACTGGATGATAGTTTCTGACCACAAGTAACAGATAACAGATAATCAGAGTTGGAAGGGACCTTGTGGGTCATCTAGTCCAACCCCCCACCCAAGCAGGAGACCCTACACCATTTCTGACAAATGGCAGTCCAATCTCTTCTTGAAAGTAAAGTGTAACCAGTTGCAGCTTTTGATAAAGATTTTTTAATATAGAAATTCCTCCTTCATGTCATCATTTATAAGAAATCATCACATTCAAAACATGCCTCAAAGACAAATATAAAGGAAGCCGATATTTACATAAGTTGGACATGATTGTTCCTCACTATATTTTCTCTACAATTCAGATCGGGCCTCAGCAGAATAATGTAGCATTTGGGGGGGGGGGGAAATACAAGCCAAGAGAGCAGCTCCAGAGGCCAAAATGGAGAAGATCTCCACTGCCACCATGGACTT
The DNA here is from genome assembly GCA_033807585.1 of Hydrophis major. Classification (NCBI taxonomy): domain Eukaryota; kingdom Metazoa; phylum Chordata; class Lepidosauria; order Squamata; family Elapidae; genus Hydrophis; species Hydrophis major. The sequence goes on from CM066328.1 coordinate 4,330,366, forward strand.
CCCTTTGGTGCTCGGGTAGCTGGGCAGGAAGGAGATCCAAACACTGCAAAAGACCAGCATGCTAAAAGTAATCAACTTGGCTTCATTAAAACTATCAGGCAATTTCCTAGCTAGAAATGCCACTGTGAAACTGACAAGGGCCAAAAGTCCTAGGTAAGAGAGGATACCATAAAACATTACAGCTGAGCCTTGCTTACATTCCAAGATGATCTCTCCAAACAAGGAGTAGAAGTCCAAATTAAGAAATGGGGGAGAGGTTCCCAACCAGGTGGCTGTCGCGCTCCGGTTGGAGGACTCTCGAGTTGGGTCCGGAGTGCGCTGCCCGGGAGTAGTCGCCTAGGGGTTGTCTTCAGAGGGACCCTCGCAAGGGTGAAGAGGCAAAACATGACACGTCACATGCAGAGTGAATGCAAGGTGGCGAAGTACACACTGCACGGGTGGAGGTGATCTCTCTGACTCCGACCCCGTCAGCTATGCAGCGACGCCTTTTATTGAGCAAAAAGCAGAAATAAGGAAATGCAAGCATTATACCTTATAAGGTGATATATAATTGTTTTTTTTGTTATGTGTGGACGTGTCTTTTGTTCTGCGCAAGCGTCAGGGACTTTCCAAGCCTATTTTGTCATACAGCACGATCGGCTCGTGGACAGTTCTATTGAGCAATTTTAGGAGTTATTAAATGCATGTTTTACTAATGTGCTTGGTGTGATCTTTCATAAGTGAAACATAATGAAATAGGTATGGCTCAAGGAGCCATATGTCACCTTTTTTTGTTTTTTAATGTTGACTTTCGATGTCGTCTGAGAGATCATCAAGAGATTTTTGCCCAAGAGATATGCCCTCCGGCATCTCTCGTGGAGCTGTTCTCTCAAAGACCTCATCCTCGGCATCTGAGTCATTGGATAAGGAAAATGGAGGTTTCCAATCATCGTCACCTTCTATGGTGAGCAAATGGTATGCATGTTTTTGAAACAGAGTGTTTACAGTAATTTTTGTATGATTTACTTCTTCTCCTATGTCATTTAAGCGTTGTCTGAGGAATTGTATGAGTTTCCTTGTTATATAAGGCCCTATCATACAAGCAAGCAGTAAGAGAATGAGTGGACCTATGATAGCTGATATTAAGGTAGTTAGCCAAGGGGACCAGTTAAACATAGCCTGAAACCAGGACATTTGATTCTGCCTTTCTTTTTCTCTATTTTTTAAACGATCCCTTAATTGAGACATAGAATCTATAACAATGCCAGAATTATCTGCATAAAAACAACATTCTTCTTTTAGTGCAGCACACAATCCTCCTTGCTTTAAAAGAAGAAGATCAAGACCTCGTCGATTTTGCAGCGCCACTTCAGCCAAGGAAGTCAAGGATGTTTGTAAGGCTGAGATGGAGATTTCAATACGTTGAAGATCTGCATCTATCTCAGCACTAAGTTTAGTAATTTGTTGAGCTCCATGCACCAAGGATGCAATGCCTGTGGATGCACCAACAGCTCCTAGTCCCAAAAGTACAGAGAGTGTGAGGGCTGTTACTACTTCTCTCTTTGCTCGAATGTGATATTGTTCAGGTTCCATGATGGAGGTGAAATCTTTACTGGAATACAAATCAATTTTTGGAAATAAGTGTACTTGGATGCAAAATCCTTTTGAGGCCAAGAGTTCATCACCGTGAACACAGGCAGTTGCACCTGTGGAGCAGGCCCATAAGGAGTTATTTGCTGGTATGAAATAATACCCCTTTAAGCGGGCAGTGATGTTGGCCTTAGGGACAAGAGTATATACTTGAGAAAAACCAGAGGAGCCAACTGTTGAGTCAAAATGCAATCGCTCTTGGGAAAGCCAAATTTGACAGCGATGATGGTTAGATGCATTAAGACAATACTGCGTATAATTCTGTGGAATATGACCTAGGCAGCACCCTTGGCCTGTGATCGATGTGATGGTGATAGTGGTATTGGACCATCGGCAAGTAGAGTCATTGGTGGCGTTAAAGAAAGGTTCAGAAGATCCCACGGCTTCATAAAAGGGAGGTTCCGCTGACAAGCACATCCAACAAGGTTCAGTGGTGAAATTTGTTGTAGCATTAAGCACATCATAAGATAATTGAACAAGGGCCAAAAGAGGATTAGGGTTAGACGTGATCGGCTGTAAGAAGGCTGAAGCAATATCAGGGTTAGGACCTATAGGGGGAGACTGTGGTAAAGTGATGTGTCGCTGGAGGTAAAAAACGTTGCCATAATCATATCCCCCTGAATCATAAATTCTGCCACCCCACGAGGCACCTTTGTCCCAAATATGAGAAGATTTTCCGGCAGCTGTAAAGGTGATGGTGACAGGATTACAACGAGTGTGACGGGATATCCCTGAGCTGAAATCGCACTTCCGGTGAGGGTTGGTGCGTTTGATGGAAACAAGGTCCCCCGTGGATGGTGGTGACCAGTAAATGTAACCGGTAGAGACGCAGGACCATGCCTTACAGAATGTATCAACAACCCCCCTGCATTGATAAGAACGATCAGGTGTAAGAGAGTGACCAGGACAAAAATACAAATAACACTGGTACACATAAGAGGGATACGGTTGAGGGGGTCTTGGATTGGATTGCAAGAAACCTGCTTTGTAAGCAGTTTGTCCATGTAGCATTTCAGCAAAGTCAAATTGCAAAGAAGGAAAGTACTCTGAAATGCGAGATGTATTGCAAGTTTTGTTGAGAGTTTGACCCCAGGCGTCTGTCACTGTCCAGCAAATTTTATAAGATCGATGGCGATTCACAGGTTGGAGGGTACGTCGGTGTCATTGAAGAAAAGGACGAGTTGGCGAGAGCAGGTGCACCGTAAGAAAGGTTTCATAAGGTAACTTCGGGAGGCGTAAATGACAGTCATAGGATGCATAGTCTTTGGCAGTAACATTGAGCAAAACTAGGAATGTTTCACTGGTAGAAGAGAGAACGAGATGATTCTGAGACGGATGAATGGCCTTATCTCCAATTTGCCACGTCCAATAGGCGGGATGCCTGATAGGGTGCCGCTGTTTGCAAGCTAAAACAGTCCTGTTTCCTTCTGGAATATAGAGACAGCATATCGGAACGCGGATGTAAGCATTCAAGCGGTCAAGAAGGTTAAAGCAATTTTTTGGGTTTCCTTCAAAGAAGGCAGAGTCAATTAGGGCAGAAGCTGGAGGTGTTGGTGTAAAGTCCAAGAATTTTTTATCAAGTGGAGGGGACGGGGAATCAACTGAGCCAGGTGGAAGGAGTTGAGCCCCCTCTACCATGATGCCCAATGATCCCCATATTCCCCTTAAAGTTTGGCAATGACACGCATAAAGTCCAGCATGTTTTTTACTTGGAAGAGGGATGTAGACCTGAGATGAGTTCACAGAAGAATTGAGGGTGACCATGGCAGTGTGTAACAGGATGAAGGAACGAGGGAATCTCGGCCGAGGAAGGGAGCGGGATCGTTGAGTGGCAGAGGGCCAGGAATAAACTGGAACAACCCGATGAGGCAGGATGGCATATTTCCATATACAGGCAATCGGACTGGAGCAAGGAGGATGACAGCAATGGAAATGATAAATTCCCTTGGTGGTGGTTTGATGAGCTTCTGGTAACTGGATCCACTGTAGAAAAACAGGAGAGAGAGAGGGGGAAGCCACAGAGGGGGTGGAAAAAAGAAAAAAGTAATGCACGAAAGGAATAAAGCCTTGCAAGTGGTAGTAGCCAATTGTGGAGGGTTGTACATTTATTTGAAAAAAGATATAGGAAATGCTGTAGAGACTTGAAGGGAAAATAGGTTGTTTATTAAGAGGAGCAAAAATAACAGTTGAAGATGCTCTAAAGGTAGAGCATGCATAGAGAGGGAAGTATATTATCGGTAGGAAGAGGATCAGGAGGGGCCCCATGATAGGGTCTCACACAGCGGGCTGGTACCCACAGAACTTTATCTGACAGTTGTACCGCAGCGTACCCTTTACCCCAGGTTATAAGTGAGACAGGACCCTTCCACTTTGGGTCAGGCAGCTGTCTGTAATAGACAAGAGGGAGGGGAGAAGGAAGTGAAGTTTTAGCAAAATGTCTGGAAGCCGCCGTAGAGGGCGGTGAGCGAGTTAAGTTTAGAAAATTAAGTGTGTACAAGCAAGTATTTAGAATATTTTGAAACACTGGGAGGCGAGGCGGGCCATGGCCTTTTACACCTTTATTAAATCTGTCAAGAGCTGTTTTAAGGGTGGAGTTGGCACGTTCCACCAGGGCTTGGCCCTGACTATTGTAAGGTATCCCAAATTTATGGACAATAGACCAGTTGTGGCAGAATTCAGCAAAAGAAGTACTGGTATAAGCTGAACCATTGTCTGTTTTCAAGATTTTTGGGCATCCCAGTGTAACAAATGTCCGAATGCAATGATTCTTTACATGACCTGCAGTTTCCCCTCTTTGCGCAGTTGCCATAATGAAACCTGAAAATGTATCCACGGAAACATGCAAATATTTCCATGGGGCGAAGAGGGAGTACTGAGTGACATCCATCTGCCATGTGTCACATGCTTCAGTACCACGCGGGTTTATTCCTTCGGGTAAACCTTTAGCCTGAAGGCTACAGGTGGGGCATTGCTGTATGATAGCCTGTGCCTCGGCTTTTGAGATGCCAAATTGTTTTGCCAAAGATTTTGCATTTTGATGGAAATAGTCATGACTTTCTCCTGCTGTTAGGACAGGGCGAGCAGGGGCCTTTATGACAATGGGCAAGATTTTACAGGCCTCATCTGCCATATGATTGCCTTCAGATAGAAAACCAGGCAAGTGTTGATGACTTCAGATATGTGCCACAAATAGCGAATGCGTGCGTTTCTGCAGCAATTCCTGTAGCTGGAGGAAAAAGGTTAACAAGGAAGGGGAAGCATTGGGAGAAAAATAGGCATCATATGCATGAGTAGCAACATAACAAACGTATTGGCTATCAGTTATAATGTTAACAGGTTGTTGTTGAAATTTTTGCAAAGCTAAAATAAAAGCAGCCAGTTCTGCCTGTTGAGCAGTGGTGACTTGCGTAGTAAGGAGTTTTTTCCATTCAGTTCCTTCCTTCCATGTGCAGGCGCCTTGTACAGCAGAGCCATCGGTGAACACAGTGAGAGAGTGTGGTATAGGTTGAAAAACAATGGGAGAGGAAAAGAACATAGGAATGATTTTTAAGAGCTGAATTCGCCGATCGGGTGGCAGATGGCACGAAACTTGGCCCACCCATGATTCTAAAGCAGCTTGTAATTGATCAGACTGCTGGAACATTTGTTCCCATTGTTGAGATTTGCATTGGACATACAAAGTAACTATATCTATTCCCATAAGATGACGGGCCCTGCTGCGGCCTTTGAAAATAAGTTCAGCCATCTGTGCAGTTCGAGTAAAAATGACAGCACGAGGAGAGTTTTGCAAATGTAACCATTCTAAAATAAGAAGTGTTTTGTTAGCAGTTACTTGTAGTAATGCAGCCGTCATGAGAAGCGGAGTGTGAAAAAGTGCTAAGTGTAAAGGTTCATTAATAGTTGCTCTATCCACCCATTGGTGTTGTGAAAATGAATTGACTTTATCTAGAGCTGAAAGTTGATCATCAGTGAGGGTAATGAGATCTGAAGGGTGTTTGTGGCCTACTAACGCTTGAAAGAGTGGAGTGAGTATACTAGTGTGAAGGCCTAAGTAAGGCCTAGCCCAATTAATAGTTCCAAGTATTTGTTGTAGCTGTACTAATGTGGTAGGATTGGGAATTGTCATATGTGGCATGACAGGTGCAGCAGCGGAGGAAAGAACCTTGTGTCCTAGATAGTTAAAAGGATAGTGAAGCTGTACCTTACTGGGAGCAATATGCAACCCTGCTATCAGAAGACATTGTTGTAAAAAAGGGAAGCTCTCTTTTAGTTGAGCAGACGATAGAGGTGCTGCTACAAGTATATCATCCATATAATGATATACTAAATGAGATGGAAATTTAAGGCGATAAGGCTGAAGAGCTTTGTCTACAAAATACTGACACATTGTGGGAGAATTGAGCATGCCCTGCGGCAGCACTTTCCATTGGTACCTAGTAGTAGGGCGACTGTTGTTGTATTCAGGGATTGTAAAAGCAAACAAACATCGATCCTTTGCTGCCAATGGTATACAAAAGAAACAATCTTTTAAATCAATTACCATAAGGGAAAAAGATGACGGAATGAGATTAGGATTGGGTAGTCCACATTGGAGCGCCCCCATAGGAAGGATGACATTATTCACGGCTCTAAGATCCTGAAGGAGACGCCATTTGCCACTCTTCTTTTTGATGACAAAGACAGGGGTGTTATAAGGGCTGTTACTAGGTTCCAAATGCCCTGCGAGCAATTGTTCCTGTACTAGATGTTGAAGAGCTTGGCGCTTTTCTGAGGTCATAGGCCATTGATCGACCCATACCGGGGTAGTAGTTTTCAAAGTAAGAGATAGAGGGATGATAGGCATGTGTCTTTAAGGAATTGTAAGAGTCAGTTGAAATTGGGAAAGCAAGTCACGTCCCCAAAGGTTGCAGTGTAGAGGAAGAATATAAGGGCGGATAATAGCTGTAACAGTAGAACAAGAGGAAGTGGCAAAAAGATTGCGTGAGCTGACCTTAGCAGATTGAGCTCCTCCCACACCTTGTACGGAAGACGCCGGCTGAGAGGGCCAGGAGGAAGGCCACTCCTGTGTCCTAATTACTGACACGTCAGCTCCAGTATCAACGAGCCCTTGAAAAGAAACTCCGTCTAGGAGAACTTCGAGAGTGGGCTTGGCCGTTGAGATGGGCTGTTGAAGAGCATAAAAAGAGGGAGATTCAGAAGAAGGAAGAAAGATGAAGGTAGCAACCACCGTTCCCTTTTTTAAAGAAAAAATTCGATCTCCAGTAGCTGCGAGACCCAGAACGTGGAGGGAGGTTGTGTCAGAGAAAAGAAAGGGTGCAGCTACTACCCCTTCCATGATGAGCGTAGAGTTGGGGATCAGGAGGGCAGGAGTGCCAGGGGGGAAGGCAGAGGGAATAGTGATAGCCAGAGGAAGAGTAAAGGAAGAACCAGGATCATCATAAACAAAATCTTCCGTGAGGGCAGCAGGAAAAGCATAAGAATGAGATGTACTGAGAGCAGCCTTTGGAGCGGGGCTAGCTGCGGGCCCCGTCTCTAGTTTTCCACCGGCTGATATGGAGGAGGGGCTGAACGACACTGAGAAGCCCAGTGAAAACCCTTACGACAGCGAGGGCAAACAGTTTTTGGTTTAGCTTGAGGAGGGGCACCTTTGTTTTGACCTTGAATACGAGGGGCTGCTCCCCCACCTGGAGCACGGCATTGATTTTTAAAGTGACCAGGTTTCCTGCAATTGAAACAGTTACCATTGCGTGTCACAACATACGCTTCTGGTGTGGAGGAGGTGGTGGAGGGTTGTGCAGTAATAATGGCAGCAGCAAGGGCAGACATTTTATGAGTGGTAGTGCCTACCACTCGACAGTTTTCAAGCATTTCAGCCAAGGTGACACCTGGTTTGTTAGCAATGGGCTTAAGAATAGATTTACAATCTTCATTAGCATTTTGATATGCCAATTTAAGCATGATTTCATTGCGAGCTGCTGCATTGGAAAGTTGTCGTTCAAGGGCTAACTGTAAGCGACTGATGAAAGCAGAATAAGACTCGGTGGGGCCCTGACTAATATTTAGGAAATTTTGACCCGCGCCGGTGGATTCATCATCCACTTGATTTAGGGCTTGCATGGCAGCCTCTTGAATTAAAGAAAAGGCACGGCGTGGTGTATTTTGCTGTTGAATAATTGTGGATCTAGGACCGGTGCCCATCATGTCATCACGTGTGACATTAGGGGGCAGATTCCCTGCATGAATAATTTTATCAATTTGTTTTTGATATTCAGATTGCCAAATCACATATTGTGCTGGTGTTAAAAGCATATTGAAAAGCATTTTCCAATCATAGATTAGCATATAAGTATCGTTAGAAGTCAAAGAATTGAGTAAACCCTTGGTGTATGGTGATTGGAGGCCATAAGTTTTTACAGCTTGTTTTAACTCCTTCAGAATTTTCATAGGGATATTAGAGTGAGGCTGGACACCCATT